>OY728147.1:1841677894-1842918263 GCA_963277665.1 Viscum album
TGTTTTTGATAAATAAAAATAAGGAATGAAAGAAGAAGAAAACAAGTATATGTGGGAGTGATCATACATCCATGGGATTACAAGATGAATTAGTTAGTTCACTATAATATATTCTTCATAATGTCTTAAAAAATAGTCCCATATATATATATATATATTTGGAATTTTTAGAAATATACAAGAGGAGACCACACACAAAAAATATGACAATGAAAGGATGGATAGAGATTTCAGATAAAGGATATAAACATGTATTAATATCTCTAAACAAGTAAGAGTTATGTTTATAATAAATTTTGAGATTGAATAAAGATTCACCAAATTTGAAAATTAATGTCTTATTAAAATTCATGAGATAAAAGAATCCAAGATAAATATTAAGGAAATAATCCATGCACTTGAAGATATAATTAATGTTAAAAATACTCAACTTGAGTTCAATACTAAGAGGTTTAAACAGCTTGGGAATCTATTATAATAAAAAATAAAAATTTATAAAGATCAAATTAAATAGACAAGAAAGGGTTTTGAAGACAAAGTGAAATTATTAGAGGTTGAGAGAAGCATCTATAATATGAAATTCTTTGAGCTTGTGATTAAATTGAAGAATCTAGAATTAATTCAAGTTATGTATTCCCAATAAGTTAAAAGGAAAGTTGTTTCCAATATATAATTACCCATACTATTCATACATAAATATAATTTCCTTTTAGATGAATATTCAATACATTTTAAAATAATTTAGGCCTGAGGACCATATAAGTTTAGTGTAATTGGAAAATTGGATATGTAAACAACTAGTACATAAAATATATAAATCATTCTCTATTTATTTCCTCACAAACATCACCCTTCTTAGACATAGAATACTTTAAACCTTTCTCCATCACCTGAGGAATGGAAACATAAGAGTGAGTGAGATCAAATGACCAGTAAGGTTAAACATAATAGATGATCATAAGTGGGCATAATATAAGAATAAGGGTATGAGAACATGAGATGAATGTTGGAAAATAATACCCATAAATTAATTTATCTTAATCATGAAACATAGAATAAAAATTTATCAATCGAAAAACACAATTCTTAATAGTGAAAAATCATTAATAATCATTTATGATCTATGAAAACATTTCATAAGCATAATAAAAAAGTTTTTGGAATACTCATAAGAATATAAAACCATTTACTTAGTCAAGGATAACTACCAAGACTATCATAGAGGATGGGTACACTCCCCATTACATCTTTCCTTATTTATGGTTCAATCCAAATATTATCTTATTGGATAAAGTCTTTTACTAAACTGTAATCACTCCTCATTCCAGTCGTTATTATCTCATGAGATATTCAACTTTACCCAATGCATTAGAGGGATATAATGGAAAAAAATACGATGGTTTATAACATAACCATTCATCCTTGGTTTATAATGGAACCACCCATGACATACTAAAAACTATACATATGCGTACTACAAGATCATAAAACATCCATTATATCATCATGTAAAAACCTATAGAATGGATATGATTTTTATAAAATCTTCATAAAAATAATAATAAACCATAAATTGAAAGAATAAATATAGTAAAATTGGATCATATCCCTATTAAATCATAATTAACATCAAAGGACTTTGTTATAGATAAAAATACCTTTAAAATATCACTAGAATATTTTTTAAGGAAAATAGTCTTTTCATTTGAAATCACTTATTTAAAATCGAAAATTTTCCTAAAATATCAAGGAAAAAATTTTCATTGAAAATATAAAATGAAACTTATAAAGTATTATTTAAATAAAATAGTATTCACGATGGTGGGTAAATCCATTTATATAGTGTATGTTGAAATAAAAATTCCTTCCACATTTTCGGTAAAAATTCAAAAATAACACATTTAGAAAATGATAAGAAAATTACTTTTAAAACTTGGTAAATAGAATAAAATATATTTAAAAATGAATTTAAATTATCTTTTTAAAATATAAAATTATTCTAAAAGCATGCTAAAGAAAATATAGACATGGAAGAAAAGAATCTCGATCGAAGAGATAGATGGAGTTAGTTTTCCTTAAAAACAAACTTTTGGTATTTTGAGTATTTAAAGAGAGTAAAATGAATTAAAAATATAAAATATCTTTAAATAAATATATTATAAGAATATAAATAATATTATATATATATAGATCATATAATTTCATCATCGGAAATTTATTCATAAATAATCTTGGTAAAAATGAAATTGTAACATAAAACCATTACAAATTTAATAATCTTTGAATCAAAAGTCATTGGATGCTTGAAAAAAATATGGATATTAAAATATAATTAATTAAATAATTTATTATTCTAAAATAAATTATTGTGTATTATATACAACATTTTGATAATAAATTGGTGCATAACATTAAAACATATCTCAATGAAGAGAAATTGACACGAAAAACCCTTACCTCAAGTCCGTCTTGCTTCGTAAGTTCTCTAACCTTCTATATAATAAATTTAAATTTATAATAATTCTATAAAATATCCATAATAATACTTATAATACCATATATTTTTTACTTATAACATATTATTACTCATTCATTAACAATCTTTCATTATCATCATTATTTCAGGTGTTAACTGCATCGTTTTCATGTATGTTTTGGTTTTGTGGTTATGGTACTTGAAAATTGATCATGGTTCCTTCATATAAATAATAATAATAATTATATAAATATCATATATATCCATTACACACATATTTTTAACCCTTTATATAAATTAGTGATGAAAAATGAATTACAACACTACATGGAGACCATAGTCCGTTCGTACGCTTGAGTGACGTTTCCATTTTTTGATGGATGGAATGAAAGAATTGTAAATATTAATTCATATTTTTTAATCATTATTATAATATAAATATTGTATATAAATATTAAATCTATCATAATAACCAACCATGAATGATGGTGGTGGAAAATGAGTTGTATCACTATGTGAAGGTAGTAGTCCACACATATGCACGAGCGATACTTTCATATCCCATTGGATTGAGAAGAGGTGGTAAATGGTTGTTAAATCATTATAGTAAAATATAATTATATTTATTATACTATATTCATCATTTTTTATGGATAAATTTTTTTATAGTAAGTATATTATGAAATAAAATTGAAAGAGATTGGTAAATATCTATACCTCTTCTTTGAAAGACCTCCTTTGGATTACTCCTTAATCCTTCAGGGACTAGTCTAAAGAATAATGAATCTATATTATGAATGGAATTATTATATTAAGTGTTTTTATCAGGTATTGGTTGATCTATAATGATCAAATGGGGTGAATAATGGAGGATAACATATGCCCTTTTATAAATTAGTGGATGGACACACAAAGAATTTCTTAAAAGATTTCAATGATTTAAGGATACTTTCATGGGAAAGTAACTCCAAATGGAAATTGATTAAAAATTAATATATTATAAGGATTAAATATCATAAAAAATTGACAGGTTTGGGTGGAAATTATACCCTTTTCTCATGCTTTAACCCTAAGTAAACTCATTTTAACGTTAACTGTGGTAACAAAATTTTACTATTTTTAATATTCATGATGGGAAAAAATTAAGTAAAAACTATTAAATTATATTAATTTTTATTTTTAAAAATATGAAATCAATTTCACCATACTCAATTTCTATAAGTGGAAAAATTTAATTTTATTTAAGTACGAAAACTGCAATGAAAACTCATGTTGGGAAAATGAATTTTTTAAATGTAAAAATTAATTTACTTGTAAAAAAATCATAAAATTAATGTTAAAATATTATATTGAATATATAATATTTAAATTTAATTAAAATAATAATCAATAAATATTAAATTTATTTATTAAGATAAAAGCACATTACGTGCATAAAAATATTTTTTTAGAAAAATATGTTTTCAAGCCCAAAAATTAACTTATACCGTAATCAAGTAAAATAAAGATTCATCTATAATTAATTATAATATTTATAACTAAATGAGTCTTGTGTTACTTTAATATTAAATTCAAAACATTATGGTTCATTTACTTGAATAAAAATGAAATGTTTTACAAAATTGGTATTTTCACTTTTCACTGAAAAATAAATCTTTTTAGAAAAATCATAAAAAAGTCACCCTAAACATATATTGACATGCTCATCTAATTTTTTTTTGTTAATTTAATAATATAAAATTTATAAAATAAGGTATAAATTAATTATAAATTTAACATGAAAAAATATGATAAAAACCATTTTTGAAGAAAATATATTTCTACAGTTCAAAATGAATTGACTAAAAATTTAGTAATTATTTATTATGAATTAATAAATAAATTTTCATTAATAAAAAATATTATACATATTTTTGATAAATTTATTTTTACTAGTCACACCTACCAATTTGACATCTAGGTTATAATGGATTACTATATCACTGTTTATATAGACTTGGGATTGCATGTAAGGAAAGAAATCGAAGACTTTAAGTTTTATTTAAAAGGAAATACATATAAAATCTTTGGGAATTACATTATACCCCCTTTAAAATTAATTTTTACCTAAAAATTATATCACTTTGGTATAAAAAATGAGGATATATCTTCTTCACCACATCCTTGGGTTCCCATATATCTTCCCCAATTTTTTATTCCAACAAATAACCTTAACCATGTGACTAGCATTTCTTCATAGAACTTTATCTCTATGATAAAAGATTTATAGCAGTTATTCTTAATAAGAAAGATAATTCTCATGTGGTATAAACTACGAGTTCAGTAAATGTGAAGGATTAGGTATGTGCTTCCTTAGGAGAGATACATGGAACACATTATGAACCTACGAGAGGTTGGGTGGGAGTTCCAAGTGATAAGATATAGTTTCTACTCGGTCTAGAATAAAAAAAGGGCTAATATAGCTAGGGACAAGATTTCCATTCTCTTCAAATACTATGAATTCTTCCATGGAATAATTCATAGTAAATCATTCTCAATAACTTTAAATTAAATATATCTCGGATTATTATTAGTATAACACTTATATCGACTTTGAGATGCCTTGATGTGATGCTAAATAGATCTAACATGTTATAAAATTTCCTAATATAGATCATTTCTAATTATATTTATTTCTATAAATTCATCCCAATATTTTTGTGTGTTCTATACCTTTTTTCCATAGAGGTCTTCATAAGAATCCATATAGATTCTTTAATCAAAGAAATTATTTCATGAAAGATCGACCAGAGAAAGGTTTTGATCCCAACCACCTATAAAATCTAGAAAACATGATTTCAACATATCCTATAGTGTTTTAATGGACCTATCAGTATGACCGTATATCTATGGATGATAAGTTGTATTGAAACACAATGCTGAAGAGTTCTCTGAAACTTCAAGATAACCCTCAGATTCTGATCAAATATAATAGAACGTGGTGCCCCATGTAACATTACCTTTTATTTTACTTATATCCTAGAAATCTGATATAGAGATAAATATTATATGATATTAATGAATTCCACTAAATTTTTAAGTACATTAATTACAACCCAAATAACATTATATCCTTTAGATGTTTTGGGGATTTCAACAATGAAATATCTGGATATTTTTTCACATTTTCATTATTATATGAGTAATGGTTGCAACATACCCTTATAATTTTATTTATAAGCCTTATCATTCCGACATAACAAGCATCGATATACATACTCCATAATATTTCTCCTCATGTTGTCCCACTATAAACAATATTTTATATTACTATACATCTTTATGCTTCCAGGATGAATAGAGAATGATGAGCTATGATCTTTTTACAATAATTTATTCTTTATGTTTGGTATTGATAGGATATACACTCAGTTCCTGAACCTTATCATTCTATCACAATCAAGGTTGAACTCAGGAATATTTCTTAACTTCTTTTGTATCTCCATATCATCCTTTTGCATCTCTTAAATATTCACATGTATAGATGGTTGAATACTCATTTGAGAAAGATGAGATTTCTCCCCATAATTTAATATTTCAAGGACCAACCTTTCAAAATCCATAAATATTGGATCTTTTGTGATCCTCATAATATATAAGATAATATTATTCTTTCAACTAAAAGAATCAACCGCTATGTCTAGTTTCCTAGGGTGGAAGTGTATTGAGTTATCATACTAATTAATCAATACCAACCATCTTATTTGGCACATATTCAACTCTTTCTAGGTGAATATACAACTTAAAATTTTATAATTAGTCTATATGTCACACCTTTCTACATAAATATAATACCTTCTTATTTTTAATTCATATATTACCTATAATAACTCAAAATAATTATTTGGGTAATTTAGGTCATGAACCTTAAATTGGTGTGATGTATAAGATATAACCATATCATTATACATAATAAAAGATCCCAACACATATAAATTAAAAACCCTTATCAACTATAGGGTAGTGTGAGAACATGTTTACCTACAAAACTTCTTTTTATTTACTTGAAATTTTCTCTACATTCATCAGTCCATAGGAAATTAAATCCCTTTCGAGTTGGCATGGTGAGTGGATTAGATTTACATGATAAATTCTTCAATTTTTTTATAATAACCTACCAATCCAAGAAAAAAATATATTTAAGTCACATTGGTTAGTCTGAGCCATTTATTAATAAATTTTATCTTTGATAGATCCATTTACATACCCTTTCTTGAGATTATATGACCCCAAAATGATACATTTTATATCTGACATCCACACTTGCTAAAATTCTTATACAAAATATACTTCCATAGGGTCTTCAGTGCAATCATCAATTGATCTTAATTCTATTCATTTATCTTGGAATACATAAGAATATCATATATAAATACTACTAAAAACTTATCAAGGTAATATCTAAAGACTCTAATCATTAAATACATGAAGATAACATGGGTATTAGTATGACCAAATGGAATCACTATAAACTCATCATGTCCATTCCTCAAATGAAAAAATGTCTTGGGTTTGAATTCAATTTTTACCTTAAACTGATAGTATCTAGCTCAAATATAAATTTGAAAAAAATATTGATCTTTTCGTAATTGATAAAAAAATCATCATTATGAGGCATATGATACTTATTCTTGATTATGGTTTTTTAAGTTCTCGATAATCAATACACAGTCACATTAATCCATCTTTATTCTTAAAAAAGAACATGTGTGCCCCATGGTGTTATACATGGATGAATTAATCCATTATCAAGATTCTCCAAGAGTTTTTCTTTAATCATTATAACTCAATCGTGGATATTCTATGTAGAGACTTTGAAATAGGTTTAGAATAGAGTATCAGTTCAATCGAAAATACAACTTTATGATTTGGAGTAAGACAAGGAAAATATTTTAGAAATATATCAAAAAACTCCCATACAATAAGTATATAATTGATGTTGAGTTTTAACTCATCCATTTGAGATAAATACTTAAATTTAATTGGAATAAAAACCCATGAAATGGATGTAATTTCTATTGGAATTTTATATATTTCCTCACACTGATAAAATATCATAGGTTGGTTTGGAATATAAAATGAGACTTTCCTTACTCAATAATTGATATGGTATTTATATAAAAAAATTCAATACATTCCCAAAATCATATCAAATTACGTTAGATGTAGGATAAAAATATTTTTAGGAAGCATATTACCACAAATTTTATTGGGTAAGATTCATAGACTTCAGTTGTGATCATCACACCATTAAAAGTTTTTAATTCTATTTTATAATCTAATCATTGAGGATGTGAATTAATATTACTTGATACTTTTCCTAATATACATGAATCCATATAACTAATTTAAAATTGGGTACTCCAATATTTTAGAATACCTATTACCACCTTAACATTATCATTCTATAATCAATCCCTTACTAAAAATAATATTGTTATCATGACCATCAAGCATCATTAACCAGAGTGATTAATCATGTAAAATAATTCATATAATGTCTAAATATTCACATATTATTTTTAATCTATGACACATTAGGTTTACCCTAGGTCATCCATGGTTATTATATATTCAAATCCCTCATCATAGATCTTAAAAAAAATGTTAATTAACCTAAGAATATCCCCTGAGAGTATCAAACTAGGTGCATAGTAAGGGAACATTCACTGTACACCAAAATAATGTTTGAAATATACTCAAACAACTATTTTTATTGTTATCACCCCTAGATTAATCTTTTCCACAACCACATCCAATTTTAGTATCCATACAAGTTTGTATTTTCTTAGGGAAACCAAACTCATTTATTTACCATAACTTAGGATGTTCTCCTATACTTAAGCTTATATTAAGGATTCTTACCAAAGATTCTTCATCTCAGTTCCCAAAAGTTACTAAAACTTACATCTAATACCAACTATAGATACCCATAATTTTCATGCATAAACATTACATCCTTTTACATGAATATTAAATACATTTTACAATAATACACTCTTTAGGACCTCTAGATTTAGTGTGTTTAGAAACTTGGATATATCAATAAATATTACATAAAATATTTACACTATTTCCCATTTAGTTCTTCATAACTATCACCATTCATATAGATAACATAATTGAAACCTTTTTCCAGAACCTAGGGAAGGTAAACATAAGAAATGGTGAGATTAAATTTTCAATTAGGGTAAACATAAGAGATGATCACAAGTGAGTATAATATAATCATAAGTGTATGAGAACATGATATAAAAATTATAAAATCATACCCATCAATTAATATATCATAACCATGAAATATGGCATAAAGTTTTATCAATTGAAAAACATAAGACATAAGATTAATAAATCATCAATAGTTAATCATGTTCCATGAAAACATATTATAAGCATAAGACAAAAGTTTATGGAATACACATAGGCACATAAAATCATTTCCTTAGGAAAGGATAACTATCAAGACTATAATATATTATTGAGTTAACTTCCCATTATATAATTCACCTAGTTAAGTTTCACTCCCAAGACTATCTTATTGGAAACATTCCCTTACTGAATTGGTTTCAATCCCCATTATTTTCCTTATTATCTCATGAGATATCCATCTTTACCTAATTCATTTGAGGGATATAACAGACCCAAATAACCTTGTTTTGTAATGTAACCACCCATAATTTGTTTATAATGGAACCACCAGTCACATAATGAGAACTATACACATGTAAACCATAAGATCATAAAACATCCATCATATCATCATGTCATAATCCATTGAAATGATATAGGTTTTATTAAAACATTCATAATAATAATCATAAAACACCTAGATAAATAATAAATATGGTAATAATGGATCATATCCCTAATAAATCATAAGAAACATCAATGGATGTTTGTATAGATATAAATACCTTTAAAATATCACTAGAAATTTTCTTGAGGAGAATAAACTTTTCATTTGAAATCACTTATTTAGAATGTAAATATTTCCAAAAATATTGAGCAAAATTTTTTATCTGGAAATATAAAAGGAAAATTATAAATAAATATTTATAGAAAATACTATTCATGTTGGTGGGGAAATACATTTATGTAGTGTACGCTAAAACAATAATTTATTCAACATTTTATTAAAAAAGTAAAAAGAACTATATTTGGAAAAATATAAGAAAATTAATTTTAAAACATGGAAAATAAAGTAAAATATAGTTAAAAATGAACTTAAATAGTCTATTAAGAATAATAAAAACATTTTTGAAATAATTTTAAAGAAAATATGGATATAGATTAAAAGATTCATGAATGAAGAGAGAAATGAAGTCAGTTTTCATTAAAAAAATCCTTTTAGTATTTTGAGTACTTAAAGAGTGAAAAATGAAAGGTAAACATGTAATATCTAGAAATAAACATAAAATAATAAAATAAATAAGATTTGGGAGAGATAGATTATATAATTCCTTCATTATAAATTTAAGTATAAAGAATCCTGATAAAAACGAGATTAAAAAATAATAACCTTATGCATTTAATAATATTTTAATAAAAATTCATTGGATGCTTTAAAATCATATGGATCTATAAATATAATTAATTAAATCATTTATTATTATAAAATAAATTCTTGGGAATTATATACAACACATAGATAAGAAACTGGTGCATAACATTAAAACATGTCTCAATAAAGAAAAATAGAGATGAAACAACTTTACCTCTAGTACATATTGATTTGTATATTCTCTAAAATCAAGTATAATAAATTTAAATTTATTATAATTATAAAATATAACCATAATAATTCCAATTTTTTTTTGAAAAAATTAAACCTTTCCCAAAGTAAAGGACTCCTAAAAATTAAAAGTAAAGAAAATTACAATAGTCTAAAGGAGGGAATTTTGAATTTTTCTCTTTAAAAGAGAGGAATCAACTCAATAAGAAGTGTGTTAGAAAAGATAAAATCATCAGAACCCACCCCTTTCTTCGCAATCCCATCATCAAGATAGTTAGCTTCCTGAAAAACATGTGTAATGATGTAGTTTATTGAGAAGAGAATGTATAAACATTTTATCCATCGAGAAGTCATCTTCCAGGGGAGGTGAATATTTTTAGTTCTAACAACTTGCACAACTGTGGTGGAGTCATACTCAAACCATAATTTTTTCCTACCCTATTGGATTGACATGTCCATTGAATTAATCTAGCCAACAATTTTGGCTTCCAAATAAGAGGTAACACCACATGGTCCATAAATGCAACTAATGATATCACTATTATGATATCTATAAATAGCTCTAAAACCCGCAATGACAGGATTTCCTCTATAGGATCCATAAGAATTACATTTAAAGTATCTAGAAAATGGTGAGATTCATAAAACCTTGAAGGTACCCAAGAGAGGGGGAAAGTCACCTACAATTTTCAAACATATCAGTACTAAAAAATAATGTTTTGAGTTGTTGTAATGAAATCAATGAAGGGGATTTTCATTTCAAAAATCCACAAAGAGTAAAGTGATGGATGAGTGAGAATTAAAATATATATATATTGATGAATCAACATGTTTCGTCCACTCCATAAATCATGAATGATCTCTATGTAGTATACCTTAAAGAAATTCAAAATTAGATGAGACATTGGGAGTTTTAAACACTTCTTAAGATGGTTGATGATTGAATTGGTGTGAAAAAGAAGAAGTAAAAATAAATCAAAGATTTTATTCTATAACATTGATGCCAGTTTTCATATTAAGAAGATATGATTAACATCCTCTCTATACTTTTGAAAAAAACACATCTTTAATAGAGGGAGATTCACATCTTTTGAAGGCTGGAATCCATGGGGATATTTGATAAGAATAACTACCATAACCGATTAAATATAGATATATAAATCCATTTATAATTTAGGGAACCAATATAGCTAGGCCAAACATATATTTTATTTTCATAAAATAATTTATAATTGAGTATTCCATCCACAGATGATTCCCAAATCATCATATCTTTACAATTAATTAAAACATAATTATAGACCGTTGATATAATATCATCGGGTAGGGAGTCAAGACAAACCATTTATTCGCTGATGGCTATGCTGTTATCCCTCACTAGAGTAGAGTAGTTAAGTACATCTAATAATATAATTCCTATCCAATTATCAATCTATAAACCAATAGTAGAATGAAAGTTATCTAACCAGTGAAATTGAGAAGAAATTTTTGGAAAATATAGATTTGAAGCTTGAAAAATAGAGGATTCAACATAATTTAAGTTTCTATATTTCAGTTTACCCAAGAATCTAGATACGAAAATGCCTAAATCATCTTATTTTTCATTTACATGTCTCTAAATAAATTTGTCTTGAAGAGATTGATTGAAGAGGAAAATATTTTTGATACCCATGCCTCTAAGTACATGAGGTTTACAACATTTATTCCTTGAGAGTCTGTGATGAGTTTTCTTTCTAGGATGCTTCCACTCCAAAAAAAGTTCTTTATTGTGGTGTTGATGTTCTTAATCAATTAATTAGTCCATTTATATACCATAAAAGATAAAACAAACATATACAAAATGATATGATTCACAAGGAAAATTATTTCTTCCATTTAGAGAGACTCACCTTTCCAGGAGGCAATGAGTCTTTGAATTTGGATCAAAATATGATTAAAGAAAGCAATATAGGGTCTTCCCCAAAATATGGGAAAATCAAAGTAGTTAAAAGAAAGATTACCATCTATGATTCCTAATTCCATCATCATATTTAGTTTCCTAGAATCAACAATGATTTTTTCCAAAATAAATGAAATATTTGTTCCAACTTATCTCCAGACCCGACATTTTTTCATAATGAAGGAGAGCCCTTTTTATGTTTATGATGTTTATCCTATCACCGTGGGTAAAAATAATGATATCATTAGCATAAAATAAATGATATAGAATAGATAAACCTCTATCAGATCTCATGGTCTTCAAATCAACCTTATCCATCATATTAAGATGAATCCTACTAAGATAATTCTCTACAATGGTGAAAAAAAATGACAGAGAGGGGTTCAACTTTATTGAGACCTCTTTAACAAGTGAAATAACCTTCTAGAGATCAATTTATAAGAATTGAGATATGAGAATATCTAAGAATAATTTTAATTAAATGAAAAAATTTGAGATCAAATCAAAATATTATAAGGACCTCACCAATATAACCCCAATCCATACCATTGAAGGCTTTTTTAACATCAATCTTCAAGGATATATTTTCTCCCCCATAATATTTTCTAAGAAGATTAACACATCCATAGGTAGTGATGAGTTAATCTTGAATCATTATCCCTTTAATGAAACCAAATTGGTTTGAAGAGATAATTTTATCTGAGAAAATGGAAAACCTATTTGAATTTTTTTTCCAATTATTTAATGGATAATATTTACAAGAGAAACCAAACGGAATTAACTAATATCACATGTATTTCCCTATTTTGGAATAAGATAATATAATTGAGTATTAGTTTCCTGTGAGATAGAACCACCCTTAAAAATATGATTGACTAAATTACAAACATAATGCTGTATAACATCCTAATAAGTTTGTAAAAAATGGTTAGTGAAACCATTCAGTCTAGGAGAGATCCTAGGATTAAGGCCAAAACTACATTCATAATTTCAAAGACCATAGGAATTAAAGTAAGCATAACATTATCTTCATTTCTAACCAATCTATGAATAATGTCTTCCATCAAATCTAAGAAAGTGGGAAGGAAATTAAATCTATTTATCTAGAAAGATACAATATGGTTGGAAAGAGATTATCTATCATTCAAGAGTTGATCACTATCCTTAAAAAGGGAAATTGGTCTACTAACTCTTATAGATCTCTGAAGAGAATTAAAAAATTTATTTTTTTTATCACCATCCTTATGATAAATAGTATTAAAAATATTCTTATGAATTTTATCCTTGAGCTTAAGAAGGTTTTTGAGTTTTGAAGACAACTCAACTTCTTGATCAATACTTCTACAGAAGTTATTCTTAGTAATGGTCTGTTGAAGGTTGTTAAGAGATTGTTTAGAAGAGTTAATATCCTTATCTGAAGAGTTGAAATAGATTCTACTTCAATATTTAATCCTTGATTTAAGAAAATTAAGCTTTAAATTCAAGCCAAATAATTTCCTTAGTAATCAACTGAGGACTAGGTATCATGAACACATTTTATACATTCATTATGGGAAGTATAGATATTATTAAACTAGAATGGAAGAGGTAGTTTATTTTCTTTATCTAGGAAACTCAAAAGAATTGGGTGGTGATCATAATTGAATATATCCAAGGAGATACTTGAAATGGATTCCCAGGTATCTAAATTGGATTCATTGATAAAATATCTTTTAATTTTACTGTCCTGCATTTGGTTGATATGTTTTTTGTACTAGATGAATTTATCACTAACC
The DNA here is from genome assembly GCA_963277665.1 of Viscum album. Taxonomy (NCBI): domain Eukaryota; kingdom Viridiplantae; phylum Streptophyta; class Magnoliopsida; order Santalales; family Viscaceae; genus Viscum; species Viscum album. The sequence continues at coordinate 1,841,691,856 of OY728147.1, forward strand.
AAATTAATCTCAAACATATTACATTAATCAATATAGGCTCTAAAATATTTCATTTAAATAGAGTGAGAAAATGTACCTAGATTTTCATCAGAATGAAGAATTTAATTAAAGTCACCAATGATGATCCAAGGATCCTTGATGGTACTAGAGAGTGTTTTAATTTCTATCCAGAAATATCTTATATCAAGGTAACTGTTAAATGCAAAAAATAACTGAAAAAAACTACTACTTACCTACACTGAAATAGTTTCATTTAATACACTTCTCACTTGCACTGAAAATTATTGGATTATCAATATTGACATGGACGAGTATCTAGATCTTATTTATGATAAAAAGGGGATGGTTCATCCTAATTAGTTGATATGACCTATTTTCAAAAGAGGAAATATTATTAGAGAAGAATCTATTGGGTTCATGAATCCCTATAAAATATGGTTTGTGCTTATGTAAAAGAAACATAATTGAACCTATGGTTTTAGGGTTGGATAATCCCTAACAGTTTCAAAAAATAGCCTTCATTTTAATTTTATTATGGGGGTGCATTCTCCCTTTTCTTCAACACAACCTTATTTGTTTCACCTTATCTCCAATTTGGTTAATTTTTTTTAGAGTTTTATGCCAATTTTACCAACCCTATTAATAGAAAGGTGATTTTTATTTGGTAATCCCATATCTTTATTCTCATTTAAAAGAGTGACAGAGAGATTCCCTATCCAAGTATATGTGTTCTATTTAGTTTTTAGGGGGTTTTGTGGGTGTTCTAAGACTATAGTAACCTACCATTGAGTCTCCTTGTATGTATCCTTGGACTTATTATCTATTTAAATGAATTAAACAATATCACATTGAATCATATTGAGTAATAATTCCTCAGATTGTAAAGAGGTCAATCAATCATGGATTTTAGTGGAAAATTTTAGTCAGGATTCAAAATATTCCTTTAAAGAGTTTCTATATTTTTCAATTACATTGAGGACATCCTTTAACCTAAAATCAACAGAAGAGGTAGGTAGTTTCATATGATTATCTTCTTCCTAAAAACTCATAACCCATGAAGATATAGAATTTTTTTCCGGCTAATCCCATTTGATAGCAGAACCTTGTTGTGATTATTCACCCTTTAAAGACCCTATAATATTATGTTTTATACTTTTAGGAACCTCTCTACATGATTTAGTACCATGGATAGGTTTCAATTGTTTGTGAACCACTATTTAATTAATAATTTCATGTCATACCATCTTTTAAAATTCACAAAAGGTGGTACATGTACATATTCTACCTTCACTTAAAATTTATGATCATTTAAAATGATATAGATCATATATGGAGGCTTTGATTAAATGTTGATATTAATGAATACTATTTCATAAATTCCCAAATCCCTATTGAGAGTGTTATGGTAAATTTTGAAGGGAATAAAATACACGATGCAATAGGACTTTCCCCTAACAATATTGGGATGCTAGAATACCCAAGGAATACCAATCATTTTAGCCCATATTTGTGCATTTGAGTTATTTTTATTGAAGTGATTAAATTTTACATCCCATTACAAGATGTGCAATAATATTGGATTCAAATTTAAATTTCCCATTTCCCTAACAACATTAAAATCATCTTGATGCTCTAAGATGATATAATAATATCCTTTTCCAATAATAATAAATCTCCAATTCATGAAATTACACCAGTGAGAAACTATGTATTTGAGATAAATGATGGAATAGGACTTTCCCCTTTAATGTAATATATTTGTCTCTGAATTGATAACTTACATAAATCAATTCTTTGTTAGAGCACATTTGGATCAACTATAACATAAATAGTACCATCCTATTATTTTTTATATTGAGAAGCTTGACAAGATTATTCATGGAGGAATAAGATCTAGTAAGAAATTCTGAAAAATATATTAATTTTCAATTATTAAGATATAAATATTTCTCAACATAATTTTCTTTCTAGTTAATTGGATCCGACCCACCACTTGTAATAGAATCCCTCACCACATCATTGAAAAATCATTCCAAGTTAGGTTGAAACGAATACATTGAACAAATAGGTTCTTAAAACATTAAATATTAATAATTTTCAATTCCATATCACACCTATAATACCATAAATGGTTTAATAATAACATCTTATCGCTCGTTCATTAAAAATATTTCATTATCATTACCATTTCAGGTGTTAACTGCTTCATTTTTCAGGTATGTTTTGGTTCAATGGTTATGATAATTACACTTTGATCATGGTTATTTCATATAAATAATTTTAATAATGATATAAATATCATATATATTCATTATATACATATTTATAACCATTCATATAAATTTTTAATGAGAAATAAATTACATCACTACATGGAGACGATAATCTGTAAATACTCACGAGTTACGTTTCCATTTTTCGATGGATGGGATAAAATAAAGGTAAATAATAATTCATATTTCTAGGATAATTATTATAACATAAATATAATATATAAACATTAAATCTATCATAATAACCAACCATGAATTATGGTGGTGGAAAATGGGTTGTATTACTATGTGGAGGTGGTAGTCCACACATACGCATAAACGATACTTTCATCTCCCATTGGATTGAAAATATTTTGTAAATAGTTGTTACATTATATTAATAAACTATATTTATATTTATAATACAAAATAAATCATTTTTTATGGATACAATAATTTTATAGGAAGTATAAGAGGAAACAAATTTGATATTTTTTGATTAAGATCTATAACTCTTCTTGGAGAGACCTTAGTTGGCTTACTCCTTAAGCCATAAAGGATTGGTCTTAGAAGAATAAAATAAGCTCTATAATTAATATAAGGATTATATAAAGTATTTTTAGTATGGATTTTATAATATAAAAGTCTCATATGGTGTGAATAATTGAGGAGAATAGGTTCCCTTCAATAAGTGAAGGGAGTGACACACTTGAAATTTCTTAAAATATTTCAATGATTTAAGTTAAATTTAATTGGAAAGAGGATAAAAATGGATAGGGATTATAAATTTGGATAATATAAGGTTTAAATATATTCAAAAACTAAGAACATTATAGGTTTGGGTGGAAATCATACCCTTATATCATGGTTTATCCCCTTGGTAAACCTGTTTTAACCTTAATCATGGTAACTAAATTTTCCTTTTTTATTATTCATAATGGATAAAAATTAAGTTGAACATATTAAATTATATTAATTAGGTTTTTTACAAATATTTAATTAATTTTAACATATAAAATTTTTCACAAACAACCCGAGGTACCCTGGTAACCCGATAACTGAGTCGGTCTTGAAATAGCTCGAAGGGCATTCCCAATCCCCATGGGTTGACGACTAGCACTTGGCATCCTAAAAACTGAAAGTGGGAACAAATTTTCCACTAAAAATGTAGAAAGAAAAGAAAATAAAACATCATTCATATCAAAGGGAAACTCCATTAGAAGTAAATTACCAGAAGTTAAATAGGCACAACCACCAAAGTACTACAACTGAAGTACAAAAAGGGAAAAAAACCCAAAGTACCTAAGGACACAACTCACCAAGACCAAAGTTCATTAGTAGGATCCACCTATAAAATATCCTTTTATTTTTCTTGAACCTAGAATGAGATAATCTAAAAACACCCAAAGTCATAAGTAGGGTGTGAGCCAAAGTCCAGTAGGATTTCACCAAAATATTCCATAACAGATGCCAATATCAATTTAACCAAAATGTGTTTTCAATTTTAAAACAAAAAGGTTTGGAATTAAAAAATAATATTTAAAAAAATAATTCTCTAGAGTTTAAAATATGGATACACAATTATCAAATCATTCTATACATTTCAAATGATTGAAAACATTTCAAAAGATTTAATTTCCCATTAATCAAAGGATACTTTACATAAACAAAAATTCTCACAAATGGATTAAATAAACACTTTATATAAATAGTTTATATAAATTCTCAAGGCATGTAAAATAGTTTATAACAATGGCATATATACACATTAAAAAATTTAAACAAGCGAGCAACATGGTCATATGATAAATAGGTATGATAGTTCCAGGCTATAGGGATCCAACACCGTGAATACAGTAAAGTATGTACATACACCCATTTAGGCCTAAGGTAAAGGGATATCATCACCATCACCTATGGAATGGTATGTGAAGATATGATGTTTTAGAACATTGTAGAATCATAAAGTTCTACACAAAATAAATCACTAACTACCTAAGGCTTGCATGTGCTCAAGTACAAATCAATGATGTGAAATTCATTTTATAATAGAAAATGAAATTCATCCCATTCACCTTCAAATATGACAATTTTTTTCATTGAAAACCATAATTCATTTTAATAAAAAACATACATTTTCACCAATATGATACCCTAAGGTTTCCATCAAAAAATTTTAATCCATTTTTCACAAAACTGGGATTTGAAACCAAATAAAAAATTCCATCATTTTCATCACAAACCCCCAATTCACTTGAATCGAGGTTTTTTAAAAACTTTTCATCAAATAAATTTTTCTTTAATTAAAATAAACATTTAAATTTATTCAATTCCTATAAAAAAATTTAAATTAAAAAATTTAAATCTCGCCAAATTTTAATTCCAATCCAAAAAACCCATATTTTATCTCAAAAAACCTCAATTTATTAGAATTGGTGGTTTTCCCAACAAAAGGATTGAAATCCATTTGATTAAAATCTAAAAAATTTCATTTAAATCCAAAAAATTGAAATTTAAACAAATTAATTGGGTTCAATTGAAATTTGGCATCGTAATAGAACCACCTACTGAAAACAACAAATCTCGCAACACCAAACCCTAATCGAGATTTTTCCACAAAGAATAAAGATCACACAAACAGGAATAAAACCTAGGTTTAAGATCCAAAAAGGGTATTAGATCCAAAAATAAATACCAATATCCATGGAACCCTAAGAGGAAAGTGAGATACCATGGGAGGAAGAGAACGGGAGGAAGAAATTAACCAAAAGGAGATCGACTGATGTTTTCATAACTTCAGATCACTTAAAAAAGGGGTTTGAGGGGACAAGAATCCTTCTTGGGAGATCCAAGGAAGGAGGAAATGCATTTGGGTCAAAGGAGGTCCATCTGGGACTTAAAAAGTGGGATCGGGAAATTTTAATAAAAATTTAGGATCTAGAAAAACCTGTCTGCATGGTTTCTTGGTAAACTACATATGGTTAGGGAAAACTGTGCATAGACCATGCTGAGCCCATTGCCCAAAACATGGAACTAGGGAACGAGTTTCCAAACTGTGCATAGGAAGTGCACAAACTCTTCTCTAGACTAGAAGCCTCCATAATTTTCAAAAAATCACCTAAAACAACTCCAAACGAAACACAAACAAAGATTAACCAAAAGAGGGGTTTAGGAAAACCTGAAAATGGAAACGAGATATTATAACATCCTCACCATAAAAACTTTCTATCCCTAAAAGCCTATGAAGAATCCTACCAATAAAAAATATGAGGCCACTACTCCCTCATCAGTGCCTCACTCTCCCACATCTCATGAGAACCAGAACCATGCTTCCATATCACACGAACCAAAGGTATTGTTCTCCCATGAAGTACCTTGGTTTCAGAATCAACTATCCTAACTTTTCGTACAATCATCAATAAATCAGGTTCCACTTTAAGATCATGCAAACTCAAAACATGAGATGGATCAGATAAATACTTTCTAAGATGAGATACATGAAACACATTATGTATTGATGTCATCTATGGTGGTAGTGCTAACTGGTATGCAACTTTCCCCACCTTCCCAACAACCTCAAAAGGTCCAAAAAAATGAGGAGAAAGCTTCCCTTGCCTCCCAAGATGTTGATGACCCAATCGGGGTGAAAATTTTAAGAAAACATGGTCAATAACTGAGAACTTCAATGGTCTATGATGATGATCAACATAATACTTGTATCGGATTTGAGCTATCAACATTCTCTGATGAATCAACTGAATCTTTACTATCGTCTCTTAGATCAAGCTTGGTCCAACCAAGGAACTCTCACCAATCTCCAACCAGCATAATAGATATTTACAACGCTGAACATAGAAGGCCTCAAAGGGATCCATCCTGATCATTGACTGGTAACTATTGTTATAAGAAAACTCAACCATCCCCAAATGACCATCCCATGCTCCACCAAAGTCGAGAACGCAAGCGCAGAGCATATTCTCGAGAATCTGTATATATCTTTATGTCTAGCCATCTGACTAGAGATGGTATGCTGTGATCAAACAGATGTGAGATCCCAAAACCTCCTGAAGGCCCCTCAAAAAGTGATAAGTAAACCAAGGATCTCTATTAGAGACTATAGAATATGGAACTTAGTGAAACTGAATAATCTGTTTCACATGGAGACTTCCCAACTCCTGAACTTTGGCTGTATCATGAATGGGTATAATGTGAACTGATTTCATTAGACTATCGATCACCACCCAAATCACATTATTCTTCCTCCAGGTATATGGAAACCCAACCACAAAGTCCATAGAGATTTCAACCCACATCCAATTAGAGATTAGAAGTGGCTGAAGCAACCCAGAAGGTTTCTGGTGCTCAGCTTTCACTTGTTGGAATGTATAGCAATTAGAGACAAACTCAAAAATGCATCACCACATACCTAGACACCAGAAATTCCGCCTCATATCATAGAAAATATTTTTGGTTCCTGGGTGCACAACCCATTGGGAATTATGGAAATCCCCCATAAGAGTTTTCCTTACTAAAGAGGGTACCACAAAACGATTTTGATAGAATAGAACTCCATATTTGGAGAACAACCATAAGGAAACTATCTCCCCATCATTAAAAGAGTCTCTAATTCTATGAAATTTATCATCAAGATACTAATCCTAAAGAATCATTTTAAGAAGAGAGGATGACAACTGAACACTGGATAAGGAAACCTCAGTCGCCTTTTCCTAATCTCTAATATGTAATTGTGAAAAGAGATCCATCAAGTTCCACTCCTCCGTAGATTCTTTAACTACATGGGATAAAATATTTCTACTCAAATCATCAGTAATGATGTTCCCTTTCCCTAGGGTATAGGAAATTTCAAAATCAAAATACTGTAGTTATTCCACCCAATGTTTCTGGGGAAGATTCAAATATTTTTGAGTGAATATGTAACTCAAGATTTTGTGGTTGAAAAACATGGAAAAAATTTCACCAAAAATGTAATGCTACCATCACTTAAGAGCATGAATCATAGCTGCAAGTTCAAGGTCATGGGTTGGGTAGTTATTCTCATGCGGCCTATGATAACGAGATCCAAAAGAAACAACATGATCACCCTGCATAATAACTCAACCCAAGACTAAGCCCAATGCATCAAAAAAGACCACGTAGTCCCGCCCAACCTCTGGAAGGGTCAAAACTAGCATAGTAGTCAAAATAAATTTCAGATCAACAAAATAACTCTAACATTTCTCATTCCAAACAAACTTCACTCCCTTACGAGTAAGATCAGTCATCGGAGAGGCCAAATTTTTGAAGTCTTTCATGAAGAGGTGATAATATACGGCTAAACCTAAGAAACTATGAATCTCAAATACATTACATGGTTGTTCCCATGTCATATAACATTTCACCTTTTCAGGATCAAATAAAATACCATGTTTTGACACCACGTGACCCAAGAAACTCACTTATAAAATCCAGAAATCACACTTTGAGAGCTTGGCATAGGGTTGGTGATTTCTCAGCAAACTCACCACTGTTATCATATGTGCACATAATCCTCCTTAGATTTAGAGTACACGAAGATATCATCCATAAACACAACCAAAAAGGTATCAAGATACTCATAGAAAATCATGTTCATTAAATCCAACAAAATTATAGGATAATTGGTTAGAACAAAGGGCATTACAAGGTACTCATAATGGCCATTCCTGCTTCGAAAGGTGGTTTTCTGAATGTTAGATTATTTTATCCTCAACTGATGGTAACCCGAGCTATGGTAAATCTTCAAGAACCACTTCACCCCTTTCAATTGATAAAATAAATCATCAATAAATGGAAATATATACTTGTTATTTACCATTACTTGATTGTTATTTCGGTAATCAATGCAAAGGCATAGTGAACCATCAACCTTCTTATAAAGAGAACTGGCACTGCCCAAGGTGACAAACTTAGACGTATAAATCATTTTTCAAGAAGATCATCCAACTAAGACTTAAAATCATTCAGTTTAGATGGTGCCATGAAGTAAGAGGGAATTAAAACTACCTGAGTACTAGGCATCAAGTTAATGAAAAAATCAACCTCTATTACCAGTGGAAAACCAGAGAAGTTAGAAGGAAACACATTGAGAAACTAAAAAATGACTAGAGGGAGATCACCGCTCAAAGTTTCCCACTCTAGATCAAAAGAAAACACTGATATTACTTTATAAAACTTCAAATAAGAAGGTCTGGCCCTTCTCAAATTTGGGTCCCATTCTCTTTGAAACATGAGAGACACACCACTAGGCGTAGTGAAGGATACATGTCAAAGATAAAAATCAATCCATGCTTTATTAGACATGAGACAATCCGTTCAGAAGATGGTGTCAAAATATTTCATTTCGAGAACCGGAAAGGTCTAAGATAACTCAACATCTGATAGAGATAAAACACATGAGGGACTATTGAGACCCTGATCTCTATTCGTACCAAGGGGTGTAATAATATCCATTGAACAAAATTAAAATCTACATAGGAATATTAATAAGATTAACAACACAGGTTGAAATAAATGATGAGATGCACCGGTATCAAATAAAGATATCACTGATATTGAAGCTATAGTGATGGTACCTCTCACGGTCATTGGACCCATTTCTATTTCCTCTGGAGACTCTTTCACTATGTGAAGAAGCTTCATTCTAGATGCTTGTTGATGGAATAATTTTGCACATGAAGCATATGATTTTCTCATAGTTTTAGGAGGAGATGATGATCCTATCGCACCACACAAACTAGAATAAATATTGAAGAATCTCTACAAGTACTCAAATACCCGTAGGAGCCAAAATTTTTAGGTGCCTCAATGAAATCCTTCTCAGAATTCCTTGTATTGCCACACTGGTAACAAACCAAAGGGCCTCTTACTGGTATTGAAAGAGGTCTATAAAAATCCTGCTGTCGTGAACTACCATGAGAATCATCATGCTTCCTCTTTCCCTTGAATGAACTCACACTGCCATTGGGAGAAAAGGGGACTCCTGATAACCTTGACTTACATTCTAGGTCCATCTTGACCATCAGTGATATATCCAGTACATTAGCATAAGAGGGAAGCTTCAGTAGGAAAACCTGAGAATCCCGATGAAGTCCCAAATTGAGCCTTTAAGCCTTCATCATATCATTCGATACTATATTAGGTTCGAAGTGCACAAGCTCAGCATAAAGGTTTTCATACTCTATCACAGACCTGTCAGCCAGCTCAAGTCTGAATAACTCTTTAGAAATGACCAACAACATCAAATATGGATAGAACTGGTCGGTGAAAATAACTTTTAAGTCCTTCCACCCTAAGACCTCATGTTTCTTCACCATCACCATAGTGTCCCACTATCTTTTACTCGGTCCTTCCAGCATGAAAGTGGAACACTTCACTTTGATTTCATCAGGTGTGTCCAAAAACCCAAATAAGCATTCCAAATTGCTCAAGCACTCTTTAGCCTCTTGAGGGTCATTTGAGCCAGTAAATGGTGATTTTTTCAGTAAAGGAACTACTGATAACTAATATTAAGAACTTCCCTCTAAGGTTCCACAATGGGAGCCTAAACGGGAACTTGAGGTGGTGCCTGTCCCAGAGCTTGGATAGTGAGCACAATCAACTCAATCAGATTCAGACCCACAATAGGATTCGCTCGCTGAGGTTCAACAATAGCTTCCTTCTGGGTATGATTCACACATATCCTTAGAGTCATGATGATATAAAACATCAACATACAACAAGGAATACATTAGGTAATGCTCAAATTGAGCAATGAGGAAAATTAATCTCAATAGATAGGATGTACAAGATTTATATTTCAATATATCCAAATGAAAATAGTGAAAAGACTAGAACTAAACCATAATAAATCTTTCCCTTACCACCCCTAGATACTTAAGTTTCATTATGGTGAGAGCTATCTGGGAAATCAATCACAACTACCTCCTAAGACTCGATAAGATTTCATAATGCATATTGACTTCAAGACAAAAACTCAACTTGGAGCTCTGATACCACTTTGTCATGAACCAACTCGAGTTCCCTGGTAACCCATTAACTGAGTCAGTCCTGGCATAGCCCGAATGGAATTCATGATCCCCATGGGTCGATGACTAGAACTTGACATCATACAAAATGAAATTGGGAACGATTTTTCCACTAATAATGTGGAAAGAAAAGAAAACAATACAGTATACACATCAAAGGAAAACTCCACTGGGAGTAAAGTACTAGAAGTTAAAAAAGCACAACCACCAAAGTACTACAACTGAAGTACAAAAAGGGGAAAAACATCCCAAAGTCCCTAAGAACACAACTCAATAAGACCAAAGTTTAGCAGCTTGATCCACCTCTATGTGATCCTTTTTCTTTGCTCAAACCTAGAAGGAGATAATCTACAAACACCAGATGGCACATATAAGGTGTGAGCCAAAGCCCAGTAGGATTTATCCAAAGATTCTATAATAGATGCCAATATCAATTTAACCAAAATATGCTTTAAATTTTAAAATAAACAGGTTTGGCATTAACAAATCATATTTAAACAAATAATGATCTATAATTTAAAAGATGGAAATACCTTTATAAAATCATGCTATACATTTCAAATGATGGAAAACATTTCAAAAGATGAAATTTTCCTTTAATCAAAAGATACATTGCATAAATAGGAATTCTCACAAATGGATTAAATAAACACTTTATATAAACAATTTATATAAATTCTCAAGATATGTAAAACAATTTATAACAATGGCATATATACGTATTCAAAAATGAAAACAAGAGAGCAACATTCTCATGTGACAAATTGATACGATAGTTCCAGGATATAAGGATCTAACACTGTGAATACAGAAAAGTATGTACATAAATCCCTTTAGTCCTAAGGTAAAGGGATATCATCACCATCATTTAAGGAATGTGATGTGATGATATGATGTTTTAGAATATTATAGAATTGTAAAGTGCCAACCAAAATAAATCACTAACTACCTAAGGCTTTCATGTTCTCAAATAAAAATCAATGATGGGAAATTAATTTTATAATAGAAAATTAAATTCATCCCATTCTCTATTTCAAATATGAAAATTTTCTCTTTAAAATCCATAATGGGTTTTTAATAAAAAACATGCCTTTTCACCAAGATGATACCCTAAGGTTTCCATCAAAAAATTTTAAAACATTTTTCACAAAATTTGAGATTTGAAACCAAATAAAAAAATTCTATCATTTTCATTACAAACCCCCAATTCACTTGAATCAATGTTTTTCACAAATATTCCATCAAATAATTTTTTCTTCAATTAAAATCAATATTTCAATTGATTCATTTCCCATCAAAAAAAATTGAAATTAAACAATTTAAATCTCACCAAATTCTAATTCCATGCAAAAAACCCATATTTTTCCTCAAAAAACACCAATTCATTAGAATTGGGGTTTTTACCAACAAAAATAATGAAATACATTTTATTCAAATATAAAAAATTTCATTTAAATAAAAAAAATTTAAATTTAAAAAAAGAAATTAGGTTCAATAAAAATTGGGCATCGTAACGGAACCACCTACTGAAAACAATCGATCTTGCAATGCTAAAACCTAATCAGGATTTGTCCATGAAGAACTAATATCACACAAATGGGAATCAAATCTAGGTTTAAGATCCCAAAAACAAAAGGTATTAGATCCACAAATCAATACCAAGATCCATGGAACCCTAAGGGAAAAGAGAGAGATCACGGGAGGAGGAAACTAACTATAAAGAGATCAACCGACATTTTCCTAAATTCAGATTACTTTTGGAAGGGGTTTTAGGGGCTAAGAATACTTCTTGGGAGCTCCAAGTAAGGGAGAAACACATTTGGGTTGAAGGAAGTCCATCTGGGACCTAAAAAGGGGGATCATAAAATTTTAATAAAAATTTCAGAACCAGAAAAACCCGTCTACACGGTTTCTTGAAAAAATATGCATGGTTAGGGAAAACCATGAACATACCGTGCAAAGACCACTATACAAAACATGGAATAGGCACACGATTTTCCAAACCTTATTCAAACCTTGCTCTAGCCCAGAAACCTCCATAATTTTCATAAAATCACCCAAAACAACTCCAAACGAAACCCAACCATAGATAAACCAAAATAGGGGTTTAGGAATACCTAAAAATGGTAATGGGATGTTACAAAATTTATATAAGTGGTATAATTTAATTTTAATTAAGTGCACATACCATAATAAAAACCCTTTTTTAAAAAATAAATTTTTAGTGTAAAAATTAATTCACTTCCATTCCATGTAAAAACCATAAAATGAATGTTAAAATATTATATTGAATATATAATTTATAAATTTCCTTAAAAACATTAATAAATGTACATTAAATTAATTTCTTAAGTTAAAAACACATTCTACACATAAAAATAATGTTTTAGAAAAATGTGTTTTCAGGCTCAGAAATTTACTTATACCAAAATAGAGTAAAATAATAATTACTATGTAATTAATTAGATTAGTTAAAATTAAATTATTATTATGTTAATTTAATATTAAATTCAAATCATAATTTTACATTTACCTGATATTAAATGATAATTTTTACAAAAATCAGTAATTTTCACTATTCACTAAAAAAATAAATCTTTAGAAAAATCATAAAAATTCACCCTAATATAATATTGACATTATTATTACAAAATTATATTAATTTCCTAAAATAAAAATTATAAAAAATCACAAATTAATTATTATTTTTTCATGCAAAAATATGATAAAAACCATTTATAAAGAAAACATATTTTTAAAGAATAAAATGACTACTAAAAATTTAGTACTTATTTATTTTGAATTAATAAATACCTATAAATTATTAAAAAGATTATACATATTTTTCATAAAGTTATTATTACTATTAGTACCTTCAAATTTAGCATCTTGGTTATAATGGGTTACTATATCACAGTTCATATATACTCAATGTTGTGTGTAAGACAAGATATTAAATACTTCAAGTTTCATTTCAAAGGGAATACATGTAAAATCTTGAAGTATTACATAAAAAAACTAATAAGGAGAAATACTTTACTAAAATACCAATATCTAGTGGAAATAATATCCCTATATTGTCTAATGATAAATATATAGCATGTTTAAAAGAAAAGGTACCTTCCACTTTTAAAAATAATGCTTCTGATAAATCTATTTTCATGTATAGTGTAGGTTATAAACATAAATATATACAATAGTGGTTGAAGAAAAATAATTTGGAACCCACAATATTATCCAAATTGATAGGAACCATGTGTATAAAACCCAAAACCTTGAATTAATCCCAAAAAACTGATGTAAATACTAAAAACTAGTAAGTTACCAGTTTTGGAAAATCTAAAAAACATGTAGTTGAAAGAAGGAAACCAAGGCTTGTTGGTTATTGTTTTTATTTTAATACATTCAATAATATTTATTTATAATGTTGGAATAATATGGATTCTTGTAGAATAAAAATTGATCCCACATCAAGGGGGAACAAGGATGAGCTAATATAAAACTCACAAAGGAAGAGTAAAGATTTGTACACCTCAATCATATTTAAAACTATCAAATATCTCTAATAAGTTTTAAATGGATATGGTCAAGGTGAGGAGATGTTAAATTATAAATCATTCAAGCATGAAACTAAAACAAATGATAATATAATACCAAAAAATCTAAATAATTGAGACAAGCCTACCTTGGTAAGGAGTAATGAGAAAAATGATAAAAAGAAAATTCCCAAGAAGTTTATGAAGAAGGATGTTGGGTTATCCTTGGGTGATAAGTAGAAGAATAATATAGAGTTAATAACACCCAAAAAAATCAATAAGGGTTTCACACTAAAAGGGATAAGTTTTTTCTTTTTTGAAAAAATAGGACACATCATTGGCACTTGAAAACAAGCCATGAAGGTGAGAGTTTAAAGGAACAATTTGAAATAAAATAGAAAAATATTCCTATAGAGAAATGGCCAGACCAAGTTAGTAAATATCACATTTTAAATTCCATGTGGAAAAACTGAAAATACTAAGCATATTCCTAAATTATATCTAGAAATCTTGGCACCTGACTTGAATAAATAAAGATAATTGGAAGATCTAGAGAAGGTAAGATAAAAGAGAATTAACAGATTCCAAACGAAGATGAAATTTAATTTCATGAGATATTTTCAAAAGGGAATAACCTAACATCTCATGAATATTTTTTTGGAATGTGTAAACAGGTTGTAAACAATTCAAAAAACTGTGTAATAGTTATTCCATACTAAGAGGAAATCACAAATAACTTGAAATATTCACAAAGTGATGAATGTTACCTGGTGGGTCATGTTCAAAAAGAAGATCCTAGATAAGTAGAGAAGAAAATAACCCATATTACATAAAAAAATTATATTTTAAAAATATTTGTGAAAGCATGAAGTATCTATCCAGGCATAGATTTAAATCAAAAAAGGGAAAACTAATTGAGAATAAATTATCTGTCCAACTAGTCAAATTTATGAAAAAGGATGTATACCTTATTCCCTAAATAATTAATGTTGTATTTTTTTGGTAACCATATAGATAATTTAAGGTGGTTTTGGTTCTCAAATTAATAACTAATGAAATCAAGTAAGCTGGAATAACTATTCTATATCTTAATAAGTAACCATCTTGGTATACTTTATCACATGGTATTCTAAAGAACTTATATATAGAAGACAAAAAATTATTGAGTTGAAAAATCTTTAAAAACTGGACAACATAGTGATAAAAGTACTCATCATTATAGGAATGAAATATATAATATCCTGAAGAGTATTTAAAGAAATGAATATTCCCTAATGAAGAACTAATGAGTGCTTCCATTTTGGTGTTATCTCAAAAATTGTTATCATAAATATTATTTTATGATGAGATCACTATTGATAAAGTAAATGAATAGATCATCTCTTTAGGGAGAGTATATATGGAGAAGATTCTACAGTTGATAACACATATAAATATGGAAATTCTAGAAGTTGTTCGATAAAAGGTCATTGAAAATGTATGAAGGCCTATTATTTCATACTCATTTCTCAAATATTTTGTTCTAATAATAAGGGAAAGAAATTATTTTAATAAATGATAATAATTTGATGAAACTTGAAGTGTTCTAGGGTTATTTTAAATAAAAATTATCTATTTTTACTTGAATTTGTTTAATCTATGAGTTGAATGAGTGTAGAAAATTTAGGTTGAAAATGTATGAGAATATATGTAAAAATTAATTTCAACAAGAAGAATCATCTTGGATACATGTGATCAGTCTTAGAGGAATAGAATTGAAAAATTTAATAGTTTGTATTATATTTTATTGATTATGGATGACTTAATTTTATAAATTAAACCCTCTTGTTTTTTACACTGAGCATATATCAAGTAGACTTAGAGTGGAATGGTTGATGGAACATTGCTTAAGAATGAAATGATACCATCCTATATCATATGATTTTTAATTATTATCAATATGGGGCATAAAGAAGAAAATTAAAGATGTTAATGATGATTAAAAGGGATATAATAAGGAAATAAGTTCACATATTGACAATTCATTTTCTATCATTGGTATTGGTATTAAATACAAAGGGGTATATTGATAAACCCAGTCTATTTTTGAGTTGTATTTTTTTCAATGAAGGGGGAAAATAAATGATGTCAATATGCAATAAAGTATGATAGTTTGTAAGGAAAGTGAATAACTCAATCATATTGAGAAGGTTTATGAAGTTCCAAAGAAATATTCTACTTTTTGTTAAAGATTAAAGGAACACCATGAAGCATGTAAGTGTTACCCCATGGAAAATTGAAAATGAAAATAATGATGAAGTTTTTTCCAATAAAGATATTTTTATGATTCATAAATATATTTCAAGGAGATTTTTAAGTTGATATGTTTCCTTTAAGATAATACATGGGATTTAATATTGGATGTCATTCTAGATAAGGCACTTGTTAAAGATAAGTGAAGTAACCATCCATTTAAGGGAGATACCTTTGATGAAGTTTGATGTTCATTTGTGTTGTTGAGAATCCTTGGAGATGGTTTGAGTATTTTCTAATTAAAAGTGAACAAATTTTTAATTCCTATACTTATGATTGATCTTTAGGATGTTGTAAATCCATTGAATTTTATGCACGGCCGATCCATTTTCTGCTTCTCACGGTCAACCTTCACGGTTAATATTTTATACATGTGATCAATCCTCAATGTTAGTTGATTATATATGTGCTGTAATGATTTAGGTTTTTCCTATGTGGGAGACTTATCTTGTTTTGGAGTTTTAGAGCCTTAAGCCTTGTAAAGGGTAAAATAGTAATTTTACCTTTCAAAAACCTCTAATTTTTTTTTGATGGTTTCATTGTTTCTAAAATGTTTTGATTACCCTTTGGTAGGAAATCATTGAGTTTCTAGGTTAGGCATTTTATTTTGGATATTTTATATTTAATAAAATAAATATTATTAATTACCATGGGTTTATACATTGATATCTCATAAACTAAGATCAAGATGGAAGTTATAACTTCACAATTGGTTCCATAATGAAGGGTTTTACCTAAGTGAGGTATAATATTGTTTTTAGGTTTCAAGCATAGTTCGAGCCCATTTAACAAGTTTTCCTTTTTAATTAATTAGGGTTTTAATTATCCCTATCCCTATAACCTCTCTCTATATTCATGCCCGAAGGAGGTTTCACCCCTCATCCTTCCCTATTGATGAAGTATATCTAAGAGGAGGTGATCAAGGGAGAAACCTTTTTCTGGGGATGATCTGAGTGCATATCTGGATGCAATAGGCATGGATCAGGAATAAAAGTCATAGGACCTTAAAGCTCAGGAAATCCACCAAGAGGTAGGGATCGTTATTTCAATTATTCCTCATTTTGGGTCATAAATTAATCATTCTTTGCATATTGGACTATTAATTTCCCACTTTTCATTTTACATTTGGAATTGGTTTGAATATGTGGTGTTAGGGATGGATTTGGGTAGATCACATGCATTCTAAATTTGGAAATCTAGAATACATGTCGTGTGTTCTCAAGAACACATTATGTGTAGTTGTTTAATACATCTTCAGTTGGAGATAATATCTGCACTATATATTTTCCATATAGACACATCATGTAAGACCCTGGTATACATGAATCGAGGTTTTTCCATGTACACGAATAGACACCCATGTGAGGGACATGACATGAACTTGTATACACCACACTGGGTTACATGACATGACTTGGGATAGGGAATATAGTCAGGTACCTATGTACCCCAAATACTATATAGGGATGACACACCCTATGTACTGAGGAAGTTCATGATAGGTTGGACCAGAGTAAAAAAATAAATATGGGCATTTGGGTGTTTATATTATGTACTCCTAACACATGTCTTTACTCCTAGTACACACAATGTACTTACATTATTCATTGGGTTTGAATTATTTCTTTCCCTGGAGCCAGATTCAAACATAAAAGGAGTCCATTCCAAGTTTATTTCTTAATAGAGAGTGATGATGGGGGTCTTATTCACTATTAGAGGTCATTAGTGAGGTGATTAAATATTGGTTACAGATCTTAATCAATTAGTGATAAATATAGGATTTGGATTTTTGGAGAAGATCATATGTGAGGGATTAAGAGTCCCCATCATCCTATCAAACACCGATCATGTGTCTTGTCATGACTTGTACCAAAGGAACCCGTTTCATGACTCCCCAAGCACACCGCCAATAGGCTAAGGGTTGGTGACTATCACCAAGTAGGCACATCACTGACATGGGAGACATTATCCTAAGTACCTACACACAGACACACATACACACACACACATCTCCATGACTATAAAATGTTGAAATGTAAAAAAAAAAGAACAAACATGCATGCATACATCTAAATTCCACAATTAGAGTACAATAGAAAGTAAAGTAAACAGGAAAAAATACAAGCCCACCATAAAGAGTCTAAAAACAAGCCCAACCTGTAAGTAAAACTAGGGATTTCTATAAAAAAGATACAGGAACACACCTCGTTCTGTCCAGTCTCACTAAGAACCATCTAGTCCTAGTTCTTCTAGGACTCTGTTAAAAGGTTGATCATCTACACAATACATGACATATGTAGGGAAAACATGTACAAGGGTGAGTATAACAATACCCAATAGGAAACCCCGAAACCCAATAAAGGATTAAAGTTAGCTCTATGTAGGTATATGTATACAACACATATAACAAGAATATCGATATATACTCAACAAAGACATAGAGTCTAAAGCTAAGATACAACCATAGTATTCTATCCTAGGATTCTAGCTCTAAGATTTCACATAGAAATCTTCTAGGAGAACACACTCCTGAGTCTGATAGTATTGACAAAGTCCATCTAAGAGGTACTGATTGTCGAGTCTCACCATTATAAGTAAATGATAAATGTTTGAAGATATACAATTCAGAAATTTTGACCACATCCAATGCCATTGGGTGATACCAATAACTCAATTTGTACTAACCCACTAAGTAGAGGATCAACGCTCATGTAGTGTTGGTTACGACGATACCAAGAACTCCACTTAGGGCACGAATATAAATAGAGGATCTCAATCTAGGCCTCAGGGAAGTATTCAAACAACACTATCCAAGAAGTCCTACTAAAGGGATCATAGTCCTAGGAGTAGAAGATGATTCCATATTAACCCTAATGGAATGGATATGGGGAATTAATCCTAAAAAAAAACTTGTCCAAGATACAGAGGACAAGGGATCTAATCCATGTTTAATAAAGTACACGGTGTGTAGTAGGGTCACATTCCATGTACCTTAACCCTAGATCTTTCCCATATAAATAGACCATGTATCTTACCCATGTTGGTGTATAAGTACACAACATTTCAACTGCCCTTGTACTCTACCCATCTTCTAGTACATAGATTAGCTCGTGTACTTGTTCTCATGTACCAGTACATGACTTAGCCTATGTACTTTGGTCTAGGCCATGTCTATGTAGGGGAGTACACAACGTTCTCTAACCCATGTACTCCAACCCATGTTTGTGTACCCTCTGAGGTATATGATGAGCCACTGGAGAGAGGTCACATGCTGTGTGACCCAGCCACATACCGTGTGACACTTATCTCTTACCCAAAACCCTAGCCTCTACAAAGGGTTCCCCACATGGTATGTAGCTCCGACCTACACATTGTGTAGTTCATAATTTTACAGAAACCATCATTATTTCATATGAAAAAGCCCATTCTTCAGCCACCTTAGATTCCAGATTCAATCCAGCTGAAAATCAAGGATTTAACTCATGTAAGACTCACCATGTTTGTTTTCTAGAAACCAACCTTCAAATCCATTAGGAAAATGGATTCTGTTCATCCTGTTCATCATCCGAATGCCCCGCTCAAATCAGGGGTTTCAAATATGGTCTAACCCACTCTCTCGAATGACTATCACACCTCCATTGCATTTTTTCTAGCCCATATCTATAATATCAGATCATTGCGCCATGAAATAGGTGTGGAATGATCGATCCATCAAGATATATTGAACTACAGGCCAAAAAAAGAATTCCTGTAATGAATAAATAAATGGGGGATAAAATCAAAAAAATAAAAAAAAATAAAGAGGAAAATACCTAGATCAATTTTCATGCAAATATCAGTTCATTTTCATTAAAACTACAATAGAATAATCAAAAATTTAATTACAAATAAAATTATCCCAAAATAACCCCACAAATAAATCCATCTCGCAAGATAATTGATACATGAATTAATATATTGGTCTATTGATATGTGTTTATAATAGAAATCATGAATAGGGAAGGAAATCAAAATAAATGAATGCCCTAACTTGATTTAGATCAATAACTGACAAATAATGGGGCTTATTTATGATTGTTGGTGAGATCCTTTGAATTCATTGCACATCAATTGTCGATCCACGATCCAATCACCATTCGTATGAGATAAATAATCCAACACTCTCTCCAATAGCTTTCTTATTTCTCTAGGGTTATGAGCCAAACTTTGAGATTTATCCATATAAGTATATTTAAAGACACATCAATATCTACATCATGAAATAGAAATAAAATAATTTATTTAAATATTTTTCATTTTCACACACGCGATGAATTTTCCACAAATGACCCACACTGATAAAGGTTATGTTGCACTTAGGGTAAACATCATATTCTAAACTCAATGGTTCCCTTATATTTCTGATTTGGAAACCTATTGAGAAGTTATTATTCTTTTTCAAGAAAAATGCATGTGTGTGCTATTTAAGATATTTAATATATTTCAAACATTTATTTTAGGAACAATGGGCCTAGGAACTGCATTCCATCTTAGTGTATGGATTCAAAAATAATTCATATAGTATTAAAAAAATAATACATGGAAAATTCAAGTTATTACATTCTACCCACCTTGGTTCTTTACATCTCGAAAATCCAAAACAAGGGCTACACAAAGAGATGTGTGTATTCCGTACAAATATGAGCCTCCCTCTCCCATGTGATCTCCTAGAGATTCCCATGCTTCCTCCAAACATACACTAAAGGAACCACTCACCCATGGAGGATCCTATTATACTAATCCTTGATCACTAATGGGTACTCACCAAAGGTAGCTCCATCCTTGATGTCTAGCTCACCCCAGTCGATAACATGGGGTGGGTCATAAACGTACCACCTCAGCTACGACATGTAGAAGACATCATGTATCTGATCTAACTGCAGAGGTATAGCTAAGTAGTACGCCACCTCACCAACTATATACACTATATGGAAAAAGGCCAATGAACCTCAGATATATCTTACCTCTCTTGCCAAATCTCTGTATTCTATGTCAAGGTGAAACCCATAGGAATACGTGGTGTGATTCCTCAAACTCCAAAGGTCTCCATCGCCTATCTGCATAAGACTTACGATAGATCTATGTAGTCTTCATCCATTCCTAGATGATATTCATTTTCTCAATATTTACTTACACCAACTCTAGGACCATGAGTGCAAACTCTCCTTGGTCTTTCCAGCCATGTGGTGACCTATAGGGTCACTTGAACAAATCCTCAGAATGGCACCATACCTATGGTGGAATGGTAGCTGTTTGTTTTATAAAAACTCCACTAATGGTTGGTGATCCTCCCAACTATGGCCAAAGTCCAACATGAAATCTTGTAACATGTCCTCCATAACTTGAATGGTCTACTATGTCATTCCATTAGTTCAGGGGTGAAATGCTATGCTAAAAACTAATCGAGTCCCAAAAACCTCCTGTAATCCCTTCCACAACTAGGATGTGAAGCAAGTATCACAGTTCAAAATGATCATCGATAGAACTCCATGGAGTCAGACTATCTCCTACACATAGAGTATTTCTGATCCCTATACTGAAATCTAATACCAAATTGCTAAGAAGTGTACTGACTTAGTGATTCGGTCTACAATAACCCATATGGAATCATTTCCCATGAACATATATGGTAATACCATCATAAAGTATATGGATATCCTATCCCACTTCCAATATGAAACCTCTAGGGGTTGAGCTAAAATCACGAGAACTTGGTGCTTAGCCTTCACTTGTTGAGAAGTAAGGCATTGAAAGACAAACTCTGTAACTCCTTTCTTTATCCCAGGACACCAAAAATAACATTGGAGGTCTTGGTACATCTTTTACACACCTAGATGTACCACCAAAGCAGATGTGTGAAAATATCTTATAACCTCCTCCCGTAACATCACTGGTACCATTTTTCATCAATTGAAAATAATGAAATGATCCCCACCTTTAGAAAATACATTTGAATCATGTTCAGTGGATATCTAAGTATGTTGTGTCTCACAGTTGGCATAAAAAATTTGTGCCTCCTTGACTCACTGTAAGTGCACATGGGAAACAACCATTAACTGGAGGTTAGATTATCTATCTCCATCCACAAAGGATAACTATAATGAGGCCAACTACTTCAATGCCTCATTCAGAAACTGTGAACAAGATCTTATACTAAGAGTATTTTCTACTATGTTCCCCTTCCTAGGAGTATAGAAAATTTTAAAGTCATAATCTTGTAGGAACTCTAGAAATCACCCCTATCTCAAGATAAAATACTTATGAGAGAAGATGTACTTGAGACTATTTTGATCAGAGTAGACAATAATCTTCTCACCCATCAGGTAGTGTTGCCACATCTTTAGTGAAAAGACTACTGCTGTTAACTCAAGATCGTGGGTCATGTAGTTCTGATCATGTGGTCTCAACTAACATGAAACATAGGTAGTCACTACATTACTCTACATTAGAACACACCCAATCTTGGTTCCTAATGAATCACTGACTACTATATAGTTGACACCCTCCTCTGGAAATCTCAAGATGAGGGTTCTCATCAAACTATATCTCAACTATGGAAAATCCTGCCAGCCCCTCTTTGTCAACACAAAAGGCTACCCATTTTGGGCCAAATATTTCATGGGTGATGATATTCTAGAGAAATCAGGTATTAATCTTTGATAATAGCATATCAACCCAAGGAAGATCCATACCTCTGTCATGATCTTTGTTGGATCCCAAGATAACACTGCCTCAACCTTGGACGGGTCTACTACCACACCATCTATTGTGATAATGTCTCCTAGAAAATGTAATGCCTGAATCTAGAACTAGAACTTATGGAGTTTCTTATAAACCTGGTGCCCTCAAAGTATGTTCACAACTATCCTCAAGTGTCTCACGTGCTCCTCCTCATACACCGATTACAAAAGGATATTTTCTATGAAGACTACCATGAACCAGTCTAAGAAAGGCTAAAAGATCCAGTTCATGAGTCCCATGAACACTTCTTAGGTGTTCATCACAGAAAAGGGAATCAACAAGTACTCATAGTGACCATAAAATCATCATAATGTTGTCTTTAGTATATCGTCATCCTGTACTCACAGCTAGTGATAGTCTGACCTGAGGTCAACCTTCGAGAACCATCATTACCCTCTCATCTAACAAAATAGGTCATAAATCATTGATATTGGATACTTTTTCTTCATGGTCACCTAGTTCAAGTGCTGGTAGTCCACATACAACCTAAAGCTCCCATTCTCCTTCTTGGTGAACAAAATTGGGGCTTCCCAGAGTGAAAAACTGGGTCAAAAAAGACCTTCCTCTACAAGTCCTCCAACTGCACCCTCATCTCATGAAGCTCCTTGAGCACAATTTGATATGATGGAACATATATCAGTGCCTTAACATGGTGTAGATCAATAAAAAAGTCTATATATCAGTGGGGAGGTAAACCTGGAACATCCTCGGGAAAGACATCCTCATACTTCTCCACAATTGCAGGAAACTGATAACTCATAAAATCCACATCACCAAGGGTTATTCTACCCAACGGATGGGTAATACGCTGAACTCTCCTATGTATGAGTCCATCCTATACTTAATGTGTTTCCTTTTCACCAATAAAGGGGAACCCCAATTCTATCAATGTAGTCACACCACATATTTCTCCTGAAATAGTCAATTTGGAAATGAATCGTGGATAACCAGTTCGTACCAAAGATGACATTGTAAGGCCTCATTGCTGCTACAAAGATATCCCAACAAAAACTCTCACCTACAAGAGTCAGGTCACACCGTCAATATAAGTGTGTGATCATTGAGTCTTCTCCAATAGAAGTTTCCAAGAATAAGGGTCAAGCCAAGGGCACAAACATAATCTCTATGTCTTATACAAGGTATGTGGTAAGAAAATAATAACTAGAACCTGTGTCTATAAGTATTAAAATTAAGGTAGAAAAGATATAAATCATGACTAGAATCATTCCCAGAGCCTCTGGGTCATATGATTTGACCGCCTATAGTTGTATCCACCCCTTTCCTCTAGTTCCCTGAGCCTAGCATGGACCACTTGGGGGTGGTGGTGGTAACAAGTCAAATAATCTACAACCACCTGATGGTCTCCAAACTCCTCTTCCACATCATCCTCCCAATGAGCCTACCTGATCTTACTACTACCTCTACCTCAGTGACCCATCGATAGTCTCTCTATCAGCTGTATGAAGGGTCATACAATCTTGGTCAAGATTTCTCTTTTCATCACATGATTATGGCCGCCTCTCTCTGAGATGACTAGACCCACCCTATGAGTCATGAACTATAAAACCTCTATCTTGGGAACTTCTATTAAAATGTATTACATGTCCATGTACCTAAGACTGATGTTAGTTCCCAAATGGTGAGGTATCTTCTCCTGTATGCACACTACTAGCAACCACTAGTTGTATTTTCTCAACCAAGAAACTCTCAGGCACCAAATCTTTCTCTAGCACCCCAACATAGGCTGGAATACATATAGTAATAAAAATGGACCATATGTCTCTACACAACCCTTTCTCAAAGGTCCAATCATGAAAGAAATGATCATGAACCATATTCATCGAGTACATGGATAGGTTGATAAACCTTGATGAATACTATACTTCTATTGTGCCGCCCTGCTGGATTTACAGAAGCTCTTGGATACGTACAACCCTTAGCGTAGATAGTGAGAACTCCCCTATGGAAGGTTACTCAAACTATGCAATGCTAGAGTCACCTAATTTTAATATTAGGTCACAAAAACCCACAATTACGCTACTAATCCATGAAGAAGTCTCTATTATAGGACCACCATCTGATTTGATGGTGTTCTGACTAGATAGAAAACTCAGGTCACCACCTCAAGCCAGTACTCAGTAGCCTAATTGTCAAGATCACCTTGGAACCTGAGGGGTCTCTATCACTGAAACTTGTAAAGTGTGCTCATCTCGCACACCTCGTCTTCTATTAATAAGTGTACCGCATGATACTTCATAGATGGTGGTATTTATGGTACACCACTTAGAGGTAACATCTTATGAAATAGTCCCTATATTGATTCCTCATCACTAAGGGGACCATCCTCATGATCATGATGTAGAATAATAGTTGGAATTCATCACGAAGGCATCTTGATTCACGTACCATTGTTTTCCCTTATGACTAATGTTCTCATGAAACAAGTATAAAATAAGGTGATTAGAGTCCTGGTGTATGAATACATTGGCCACCGCACCAACATCGGAGTCCTGAGCCTGGAATCCAAATTCAAAACACTTAACACTGTTTCCCCAAACCAATTTCATAGGCTTCAGTCCTAAAGTAGAACTGACCCACCATGATACCACTCTATCATGATCCTTCCCAAAGGGGCCCATGTGACGACTCCCCAAGCCTTCCTTCAATAGGATGGGGGATGAAAACTAGAACCGTAGAGGCTTATCACTAATACGGGAGGCCTTAGATAAAGTACCTGTACACATGCACACATCTCCAAACCTATACAATTATAAAATGTAAAAAAAACTGAACAACCATGTATTCATACATCTAAATCCCATAACCATAGTATGAAAAGAAGTAAAGGAAAGTAAACATGACCAAATACAAGACCACCACAAGGAGTCTGAAAACAATCCCAACCTACAAGTAAAACTAAGGAATACTTTCAAAAATACATAGGAACACACCTTAGTCTGTCCTGTCTCACTAAGAACCATCTGGTCCTAGTCCATCTAGGACTCTATCAAAAGGTTGATTGTCTACACAAGACATGATATGTGTGGGAAAATCCCGTGAAGAGGTGAGTATAAAAATACCCAGCAGGACACCCTAGAACCAAAAAACACACAACAAAAAAATACAGTCAGATCTACATAGGTATATGTCTACAACATATATATAAAGAATATCCAGATATATTCAACAAAGACACATAGTCTAAAGGTAAGCTACAACCATAGTATGCCATCGTAGGATTCTAGATCAAAGATTACACATAACACTCATTTATGAGAACACACTCCTGAGTTTGATAACACTAATGGTGTTTGTCCAAGATGTGGTTCTTGTGAGGTCTTGACATTAGAAGTACACATTGAAGGTCTAAAGAGATACGATACATAGATGAGGATCACATCTAAGGCCATGGGGTGATAACAACAAATCAATCTAAATTAAAATGATAAGTAGAAGATTGATGACCATATAGTGTTGGTCATGATGATAAAAATAACTCCACCTAGAGAATGAATATGAATAGAGGATCTCACTTAGGGCCTCATAGAAGGATTCCAACAACTCTATCCAAGAAGTCCTTCTAAAGGGATCATAGTCATAGGAGCATGAGATGATTCCATATTAACCACCAGAGAATTGATATGGGAAACACACCCTAATGTAACTTGTCCAAGATACATAGGTCAAGGTATCCAAGCCATGTTTAATAAAGTAAATTAGGTGTAGTAGGGTCACATGATATGTCCCTTGACCCAGGTTCATGCCCGTGTAAATGGCCCATGTCTCTTTTTTGTGTCAGTGTAGAAGTACACAACATGTCGACTTACTATGTACTCTACCCATGTTCCAGTACAAGGTTTACCCCATGTACTTGTGCCTGCGTACAAGTACCTAGCTTAGCCCGTGTACTTTGGTCTAGGATGTTTCTATGTAGAGGAGTAAATGGCGTGCTCCAACCTGTGTACTCTAACCCATGTCTGTGTACCCTCTGATGTACATGTAGAGTCACTAGGGAGAGGTCACACACCATGTGACCAATCCACACACTATGTGACCTAGCCACACACTATGTGATAATTATCTTATTATTGAAAACAAAGCCTCTACAAAGGGTTCCTCATATGTTGTGTAGCTTTAAATTATACAGTTTGTATTTCATAATTTTCCATAAACCATCATTCTTCCATCTGTGTATAATTTAACCACCATCACCTTTGATTCCATATTTAATCCATTTGAAAATCAAGGATCTACCATGTCCAAGCCCCACCATGGTCATTAACTAGAAACCAACCTTCTAATCTATTCAAAAAAATATTTTGTTCATTCTGTTAATCGTCCGCACACCCAACTCAAATCAAGGATTTTAAATCCAATTAGATCTGCTCGCCACTACCACCATCACACCTCTGTTGTTTTATACCAATCCTAAATCCACAATATCAGATTTTTTCACCAAGAAACGGGTGTGAAAGGTTTGATCCACCAGGATATGTCAAACCATGGGCCAAATGAAGAATGCCCATGATGAACGAAGAATAGGGAAAGAAAAGCACAAGAACAATCAAGAGGAAAAGACCTCTATTGATGTTAATGTTTATCTATATTTATTTCCATTAGAACAAAAATTTAATACTCAATAATTTAATCATGAATAAAATTATCCAAAAAATAATCCCACAAATAAAACTATCCCACTAGACGATCGATCCGTGAATCAATCCATTTGTCGATTAATTAATTTGCATTATAGAAATCAAGAACGGGGAAAGAAATCCAAATAAATAAACACCCTACCTTGATTCATATTGATCATTGATGAAGGATGGGTCTTCACCATGATTTTTGGTGAGTTACTTTGAATCCATTACACATCAATCTTCGATCCACGATCCAGTCACCATTAATCTGATAGAAATTCTCCAAAACTCTCTACAATGGCTCTCCAACAACTCCAGGGTTATGTAGATAACCCCGATATTTATCCATAGCATTATATTTAAATAAAAATCAATCACCGCATCAATAAATAGAAATAAAATAATTTATTTAATTATTTTATTCATTTATGCACCGGTGATGTCTTTTTTATAAACGACCCACACTGACAAAGGCAATGTCATCCCTAGGGTAAAAATTGCATTCTGAAAAAAATAGTTCCCTAATATTTCTAATTCTGGAACCCATTTAGAAGTTATTAATTTTTTCAATAACACTTCTCATGCGTTCTATTTAATATATTTAATATGTTTCAAATATTTATTCCGAGAACATCGGGCCTCAGAATGGAATGCCTTCTCAATGCATTGACTAAAAAATAATCTATATAATATTAAAAAAATAATAAATTTAAAATTTGAGTCATTATAGGTACCTCATGCTTCTTTATAGGTTGGTAGACACTAAGATATTTTGTTTTATTTGGGTATCTCAGAGGATGGAGGGTCTTAGATGATATTGTTTAGGTTGGAGGGAGTGAAACCCTCTTTGTAGGAGAGGAGTTCAATAAGTTTTATACTGGTACATGACTCCTATATAAATCCCTCCTTATCCCCATGAACTCTAGAGATGTTATTTTTGTATGAGGACTAGATTTATAGGATATAGGAGTTATAAATTCACTCCAATCTTGAGAAATATTCCATGGATAGCCTTTCTTCAGATGAAAAATATCATCTCTCTTCCAAGTTGCATCTCATGTTATGATCATGGGAGATGGAGAAAAGTATGAAAGGAATTATTAAAAGTTACATTTTATTGGATCATTAGAGTCAATACTTTTATAGAGAAATAATCATGTAATATGAATCATATAATTTCCCCGATCCTATGTGCTAGGCCTAGGAGTGAGCAGTTCATTTCAGTTGGTGGATTTGGAATTGCCTTTCAGGATGGGGTATGAGTCCTACATGCTATGATATGTTTTTAGACACCCCTATCATGATGTAAAGGTTTTTACTTTATTGGTTATGATGGTACTATTCATAACTAATCTCGACCATGGTGTAGAATACAATCCTCAATGCGATAGTAGTATTGGAAGGGGTTGTTCGGTAGATATGGATCAATGTCTGAGGTCGGTCCCCCCCTTGTATAGGTTTCGATAATAGGTGATGTGTGGATCTCCCATTATGGGTTCAGATTTCATGGTATGGTGATGATGATGGTTGACCTATATGGATGGTTCACACTCACTTAGGGTTTTAGAGAATGGGATTATATAGTTATTTCCCTTTTAGTATTCTTTCCATATGGGAGAGAGTTTTAGAAATAGTTACTCTTTTGATGATTTTTTTCCTTTAACACCTAAGTTAATATGGGACTCTAGGTTCCCATATTGTGTTCTATTTGGATAACTATTGAGATTTTCTGAAGTTTTATATTCCTTTTGATATTACAATAGAATTGGGTGTTGTTGGATATGTGTTTTAGTGATCTCAGTGTATCATGAGACCTTGTTTAAGGAATGATGGGATGATAATAGTTTTAGTTACTCACCTTGTATGTCAATGATAGTTTAGTTTTGGGAAGTTTTTTTCATGGTTTAGTGTGCCTCCATTGAATGGGGATATCATTTATTCCCAAGGATGTATTGATACTGTTGTGAGGTGTTTCCCTTTCTTGGATTGATTGAGTTTGTCTTCTGTGATAGATGATGAAGCAAGGAGGTGTCTTTCACAAAGGTGTGGGACTTTTTTAGAGTATCCCTATGGTGGATATGAGTGTATAGTTGGGTTGTCCCTAGTTTACCCTTGTGGGATAGGGAAATTATCATATATGGGGTTTGATTAATGGATTATATCTCTGAGTTGGTGTTCTATTGGGTTATGTTGGGTGATCATATGGTTCAACCCTCCTTGTGTGTTGATCTTTGGCCTTATTTCCCTTTTTTATTTTCAGGGTTTCCTACTAGGTATTTTTATACTCACCACTACATGGGTCATATTCCCCACACTTGGCATGTCAATGAAGATGATGTAAAGGTTATCGATATCATCTGAGGACATAGATCCAATAGAGTGAGTGGAGATGGTGGAGTTAGGACATGAGAGAGTCCAATGAAGTTTGTTACAGATGATGCTTGGAGAAGAGGATGGAACATAATGGTGATATCCCTTTTCCAGATAGTTTTAGACAACCCATATCATTTGTATTGATGGGAATTTTATCATTTCTATTTTTTACCATCATTTTATTTTCATATCTCTAGATGGTTAGACAGTTTATTCATGGATTTTTTTAACATTAAAATTTGTTATGTATATCATGTGTGGTTTTTATCTTCCTTATTTGATTGGTGGTTTTTATATTCTATAGAATATTTAGGCTAAGCCTTCCCATATGATTCTTATGAATTCATAGTGCTAGTAACCAATCCTAGGTCTATTGGAGGTAGCCTTGGGGTGTAACACTTTGATTACCAATAGTCCAGG
The DNA here is from genome assembly GCA_963277665.1 of Viscum album. NCBI lineage: Eukaryota > Viridiplantae > Streptophyta > Magnoliopsida > Santalales > Viscaceae > Viscum > Viscum album. The sequence continues at coordinate 1,841,722,212 of OY728147.1, forward strand.
TGGGACCCTAGTGGATTGGGTCATGAAATACTGTTATCATAGAAACTTTTTTGAAGGGATGGAATTTGGAGGTAGGTGTTTCATGAGTTTGGTTAAGGATTTATGGGATAAAAATTATTGAGGTCATTAGTATTTTTTATCTGAACAAGGAACCTAAATAGGGTGAAATAGTTAAAACATTCCAACACCAAGAGTTTAATAATCTGGGTGACCAACTTCAGTTATTATATCATTGGTTTCCTTGTACTGTTCTATAGGTCCATGCATTATATAGAAGTTTTTGCATTTTTTGATTTCATGGAGTGATGTTTCATTGTGATGTTAACACTATATAATTTGGATGTTTATTTTCCTCAAAAAAATGATTTCACTAGAGATGTAATCTAGATATTCTATGGATAATAATACCCTTGAGACTACTCATAGACTGTGGTATTTTTGGGAGGATCTCTTTCAAATCCTCAGATGTTTGATACAATATTTAGATAAGTTTGATATGTTCCCCTCCTAGTTTTACAAAGGGACATGAAATACTCTATATATGGAGTTATAATTCTACTCATCTAAGAGATTATATCGGATAGGGGCCCTCCATTGGGTTCAGTACCCCCTAATTAGTCATGTTCTATTTCATGAGGCATGGTTCCCCCATATGGGATTGTGGAGTTCTATACCCCCATGGGCACAGTAGAATAGACTACCATTGATATGGTGTGGGTCCTCCATTTAGGGATGAAGTCGGTACTGCATTGATTATAATGAGGTTCAGATCCCCCATACTATAAAGAGGGATCATTACCCCCTTTTTGGGATGGGTGTCGGTCCTAAATTTGGAAAGAATAGTATTTATGATGAGGCAAGATGCAGTTCATTTATCTATGTGAGTTGGTATCCCCCTACTGGGTAGGGCATGGGTCATCCATGGGAGGGGTAAACTTATCTTCAGATAACATAAATTCTGTATGGAAATTAGGTAGATATCCCATCAATCCTGATAAATTTTGGGTCCCTTATACTGTAGTGGGGTTGGAACCCTCTAATAGATAGGGTGTGGGTCCTATGAGATATCCTAAGACCCATACACCTAGATCCAAATATAAAACATATTTATTACATACTGGATTTGATACCAAATGAATAAACCCATTCGTAACCATCATAATTACAATAAAAATAACCAAAATTGATTCAGTTACATACTCAATACCTTTTAGGTTTATATTTCTATAGGAATGTGAAAAACTATTTATATAAAGAAACCTATGTCATTATCATCAAATGGGTATTTTTCACATTATACCCAGATTTTATTATTCCATAATAATAATTAAAAATCTCCAATAAAATTATCCACACACAATACCCTTCATGACATATCTTAAATAATCTCATTCTTCATATCCTAAGGAAATAAAAACATTATAAAGGATTGTCTCAGATTCCCAGTAAGGGTAAACATTGGAGGTATAAATTGATGAATATATGTAATCATATGATAAGAATAATGGTTTGATAACAAGATCATAACTTATAAAATTCACACCCAATCAATCAAAGATCATTAATAACGTGTCACAGTATAAGGCTTTGTCATAAAAATAGACACAAGTCATAAGAGTTCAGAATCATCAATAATAAATCATGATCCATGAAAACATATCATAAGAATAAGAAATAAGTTTTCAATATACATATAACTATAAAAAATCATTACCTTAGTAAAATATCACTACCAAGACTATCAAAGAGGATAGAGTCCCATTGTGGACTGATTTCACTCCACGTTCCATCATTTCTATAGTCAAATATCATTTACAAGACTATCATAGTGGACAGAGTCCCTTACTGAACATGGTTAATTCCCCATTCCAGATCATATTATATCATGAGATATCATTATTTACCAAATGGATTTGAGTGATATATAATTTCGGTTCCACCCTTCACATAATTAAAACCATACATAATTGTACCACAAGATCATAAAAACATTTATCATTACATCATCAATGGAAAAGAAATTAATTTAGTAAATATTTCATCATAACTTAATTAACCCATTGTAAAGTAATGAGTTTCATATAATCATAATTATAATATCATCATTATAAAGCATCCAAGGAATAAAAGTTATGGTATCATAAGATCATATACCCATTGAAGTATAACCATATTTAAAGGATGTTGACATAGATGAAAAATATATTTTATAAATGAATTTAAAACATGATTTAAAATTTAATAGAAAACATACCTTTTATTTTGGTATCTTTTAAAAATAAAAATTTATATAATAACGGAAATAGATTTTTATTTGAAAAACCATGGGATCTTATAAAGGAATCCTCATGAATAAGGAATGATGTGACGATGATAAAATCTGTTCATTTTGTATATATTAAAAGAGAATATTCTTTTCAAAATTTTCATAAAAAGTCATAAATGAATTGTTCCAAATTTTGTTAAAAATATTAATTTTAAATCTTTGTAAATAAATTCATAGGTAGTGAAAATTAAATTTCTAAAAAATTTCATGTATATATAAAAACTTCCATAAAACATTTTGTATAATATAGACAAGGAATAAAAATTTCTCTGACCAAAGAAGATAAATAAGTTTGAATTATATTAAAAAAAATTCTCAATCATTTTAAGTTCCAAAGAGAAGATAATGAAATAAAAAAAATTAAAACACTAGAAATAACTATAGGATAAGAAAATATATGGGGTTTAAAATATATAAATAATCCAGATTAAAAAATGATATTGAAACATAAACCCTTACCTTAAGTCCCATATTTCATCATATTCATTCAAACATCATGTGTAATAAATATATATTTATTTTAAATATTTTAAATAATAATAATATTTATCCTATTATATATCATTCCATTATAATGTACAATTACCCTTTTATTAGTAAATTTTCATTAAAATCATTATTTAGGTGAAAACTGGTCCATTTTCCATGCTTGTTTTGGTTTGACGGTTCTGGTCCTTGCACCTTGGCCATGGTTTAATCATCTCAAAAATATCACTAATGTTATAAATATTATATTTATTCATTATATACTCTTTTATAACTAGATATATAGGGTGATGATGAAAAATCAATTACATCACTTCATGGAAATGGTAGTCCGTACATACACACGAGTAATGTTTTCCATTTTTTAATGGTTGGAATGAAAGAAAATTATATAATAATTAAACATTAAAATATAATTATTATATAATAAATATAATATATATTCACTAAATCCATCTATATAACCATAAATGATAGATGATGATGAAAATAACCCATCACTTTGTGGTGGTGGTGGTACACATGTACACACGAGTGAATTTTCATTTCCCATAAGATGGAAAAGGAGATGAAAAAAGGGGTGTAATAAAAACATAATAAAATTTAAATATTTTTTAAATAAAAATTATATTATACCATCATGGTTATTATAGGTTTGTAGGAGGTATAATAAGAAATAAACATGAGAGAACTCGATTAAGAATTATATATATTCTTTGAGAAACTGCCTTTGGATCTCTTCCTAAGGACCCTTGTGTAGGTATTTTAAGAAGAAAAAAAACCTATAAAAAATGGATAATTAAGTTAATAAAGTATTTTTATAGTGTTTTGTTGATCTAAGTGGCTAAATAATTCATGAATAAGATAGGATAATAGGTGCCCTTTTATAAGTGAGGGGATTGGTACACTTGTAATTTTTCTAAACTTTAAAATAATATAAGGTCACTTTCATGGTAAAGTGGCTCTAAATTGGATATATTTTGAATATTGGATAAGGTAGAGTATAAATCCATTTAAACAATAGGATTTAATCAATTTTTAATCTATTTTATTCCTTATATCTTTGGTTTAACCACTTTTTAATTCTTTGAACCTTTACCGTAGTAATGAAATTTTACCTAAGTTACTAATCCTTATAACCAAAAATGAATTTGAACTATTTAAAAAAAAATATAAACATGATTATTTATATATGGAATTTTTTTTATCAAATTCAATTCCTATAATTGGAAGTAATTAATTTAAAAGCTACACCATAAAACATGATGAAAACAATCTTGAGATAAAAGCATATTTCAAGCATAAAATGAACCTAATCTAATTATCATCCTAGTAATCATAATTAAATGAATGAAAATTTATTTAATATAATATTTAGTATAAAAATTAAAATGATTAATTAATAAATATTATTTTAATTTATTAAAATATAAATACATTATGTAGTTAAAAATAGTTTTATGAAAAATATCATATTTTACCTACAAATTATTTTGTCTTTTTATATTAAATTGATAACTGATGTATAAATTATTATTCATTAATTAAAAATATATTATATCAAAATAAATTTTCATTAGTGATAATAATAAAAAATGTATAGAAAAATACAATATCTTGAAAAATAGATACTTTAACATTACATGATTCTATTCCCAACATTTTAAAGTGAGTACTCATTTTCCTAAAATTGTTCAATACATTTATATTAAGGAAATATTTTATTTTTATATTTATTAATTATATTAAAAATATTCATACCTAATAATCCATTGACTAGGTTATATATAATATAATATTTCAAACATGGTTCATTTAAGTTCAGCATTTTATATAAATCAAGCTATTGAACCTGTTGAAAAAAAGAAATACATATTCTAAAATCTCAAGATGTTACATTCTACCCCCATTATATGAATATTTCCATAAAAATTATATTACTCCTTCATAAACAAATAAGGATACTTTTATCTCATAACATTATCAGGTTCCCATGTATCTTCTTAAAATTTATGGGTTTTCCATAAAACTTTGACCAGGTGAGTGGTCTTATTCCACGACACTTTCTCTCTTTGATCAAGAATATCTATCAATTATTAATCATAATAAATATATTTATAAAGTGGTATAACCTATAATTTTATTACATATTAAGGATCATGTATGTACTTTTTCAAAATAGATACATGTAATTTATCATGAACTTTAGAGATATTTGGTGGAAAGACTTGGAAATAAGCTACCATCCCAGCATGATCTAGAATTTCCAAGGGGCCAATATATCTAGGGATCATATTTAAATTATTTAAAAATATCATAACCTTCTTACAAATAGATATTTTTATTAATACCTTGTCACCAAAATCAAACTCTAGATCTCATTGATGATTGTCAGCATAACAATTTTATCAACACTGAGCTGCCCTGATGTACTGTCGAATGACTCTAACCTTCTTTGAAATTTTCCCAGATATATTAGTTACCAATATATTTCTTTATCTTACTATATCCTAGAACATTTGAGTTCTACACTTCCTACCATAGAGGGATTAATAAGGATAGATCTAAATTCTTGAGTGAAATCTATTTTTGTATGAAATTTCAGCTAGAGGAAGGTGTTGATCCCAACCACATTTTAAATCCATAGAACAAGATCTCAATATATTTTATAGGATTTTAATGGTCCTATAAAGATTATACAAATTGATAAATTTTAATTAAATATTCAAATATTACTGAATACTTCTATAAAAATTCAAGTTAAAACTTGAATCCTTATTAGAAAAAATATATAATGGGGTACCCCATGATACCTTTACAATTACTTAATATATATCCAAATAATCTGATCAAGAGATAAATATTTTTCCATAACATTAAAATGTTCTTAATTCATAAGGTGAACTGACTGAAACTCAAATAGAATTATAGTCATTATATATTTTTGGGAGATCAATGATAAAATTGATGGACATGTTTTCCCATTTCCATATTGGTATGGGTAATGGTTGTAACATTAAATTATAATTATATATATTAGCCTTAACTTGATGATATAATAGGTATTGAGATTCATTCTCTATAATATCCATTTTTATGTTTTCCCAGGTGATACCACTTTTTGTTTGTAGAGACCCGTATCCTGACGTACATGGACATTACATTACATTTGCGGAATACTTAGTACATAACAAAAACACACACTAAAGGATCGTAATAGTTTAGTGTCTTTGGAAACTCGGAACATAATCTTCTAATCCTGGTGAAAGATCTTCAATATCTCCCGTAAAGATCTTCCATTTTTTTTTACCTAAAACCTTTCTTTATATCCTGGGGAAAAGAAAACATAAAAGGGTGAGCTCAAATGCTCAGTAAGGGTATACAAAATAAATAAAAATCATATCATATCTTTTTGAAAATCACAACCTGCAAAAGAGATCATAATATCTTAACATGGAACAAATCATAGAAGTGAAAATGAGATCCCCATAATCATAACATGAAACTTGAAACTTTGTGGCATGCACACATAATCATGGAAAATCATTTCTTGTTAGTCATGACTCATTGCCAAGACTATCTTAGTGGACAAAGTCCCTTTCTGAACCGAGTTCACTCCTCGTTTCAGTCCTGTATCACTGAACCGAAATAACCTTCTGTTCCAGCCATGTCTATCTCATGAGATATAAAATCTTTACCCAATGCATTGGAGGGAGATATAGGTCCCACCCATCTCTTAATGAATCCTTTCTTATGTGTGCCACAAAATCATAAATCATACATCATTGCATAACCCATGTAATAAAAATGGGATTCTTAAACAACATGACATCATAAAACCATTCATATAAGATAAAGGAATTCATAAACATAATTTCATCACAACATAGTCAAATCAATGTAAAAATATGGATAGAAACAGAACCCTTTATTATCTTATATGGAAAATAATTTTGATAAAACACTTGAATTGAATTCTTGAGGAAAATATCCTTTCTTCTTCAAAATCAATTTCTTTTACAAAACATCATGCAATTTTAAAAGAAAGAGATTTTATTGAAAATAGTCATGAAATATTTTAGAGGAAGCTTCATGAAAATAAGGCTTTATAAAACAGTATAAATCCGTTCGTGCCGTATAAGTTAAAAAAAACATTCTTCGTACTTTTGTTGGAAAAGTCAAAAAGTACCTCGTACGAAAAACGAAAAAAGATTCCTTTCATATCCTTTACTAAAAACTCATAGAAGGGTAAAATTGGATTTAAACAATTGTAGGTGGATGGAAATAATATTACATATTGAGGGAACATGGATGTGGATGATAAAATACACCCCAGTAAATACTTACGAATAAACAATCTCGGATAAAAATGAGATTGTGATATTTCCCTTACCTTAGGTCCGATTAGCTTTGTACGTGTCCGAAGCTCCTGTATAATGGTTTAAATAATGTTATTGACTTATTCCAGAATCATACATATTGATATGATATCATATATGGTCATATTATTAGCTTCTTGTTAGTAATATTTCATTGTTACTTGTTACTCGGGTCTTTATAACTTTTTGTTCTTATGCGTGTTTTGTCGAATAAATTCTTATTCTTATCTTTAGGTTATAGATAATTCATTTCCAGAATGGTATTAGTGTATTATATACCATATTCATTCATTCAGTTCATTTATATAATCATTATGAAATGAAGATCATGTAGAACGAGTCGCATCACATCGTGGAGACGGTATTCCGTACGTACGCACGAGTGATGATATCGTTCCTATGATCGTGGAATTGTATTGGAGTATATATATATTATTTCAGTATCAATATTACTTCATAATAATCATATGTAGTTACTCATTACACCATTATACCCATCCTTGTAAGGTGATGGTGGAAAATAGATTACACCACGGCGTGGAGACGGTATTCCGTACGTACGCACGCGCGGTGATTTCATTTTTCCGTAGGATGGATAGAAGGTGAATTAGGGTTGTTTCATATTTATAATAACATATCAGTATTTAAGTAATACTGATGTTATTACTTTATCATGAAACAACTAAATAAGAAGAAGTTGAAGAAGAAAGAAATTGAAAAGATCGGTAATGGATATTACCTCTTCTTTGGAACGCCTCTTTGAATCCTCCACTTAAGGAACTAAGATTGGTCTTTGGAGAAGACCAGAACCTCTAGGATTATTCTAGGAAAGTGGAGAGGAGAAAATGGCAGGGGTTGGCCGAGCTTGAGTGCTCAAAATTGGTGTGAGGAGGAGGGGGAGGAGGTGCCCTTTTATAAGGGAGGAGAGGGGCACCTTAGGAATTCTTAAAAATATTAATTTATAATAAATCTAACCCCACTTAAAAACCTCCAAAAATGACTCATATTCTAAGATTAGATGAGATAGGGTTTTAATCTCATCAACCAATCAAATTTAGACATGTTTGGATATTATTTTAAACCTTATCAATTATATTTAACTCTAAGTTAAATAATTTAACTTTTACCGTGTCTTTTTGTTTTCTTTCACTATATGGTTAATAAACTTACTATAACATGCCAAACGAACCACAAATTGTTTATTATTAATATATATATCCTTATCTAAGTCATTTGACCGAACCTTATATTTTTAGGAATAAAATAACAATTAATAATATAATATTTGATTTAAAAACTATTTTGTGTCAATTTTGACACTATTTGATATATGATTTTTGTGAAAGTCATAACAGAATTATATGTTCGAAACAAGTTGATTAAATCAACATTAATATATCATAGTAACCTAGAAAATTAGTGGAATTCATAAAAAATCTCAAATTACATTTATTTTGGTGTTTATAACATCAATTATGTCAATATTTCATTAATAAGATAATTACTGCATCATCGTTGTGTCATAAATAAATTAAATTATTTGATGTCTAAAAATTACAAATAAAATACCATAATGTAGGAAATCTTTTTAGCTTTCTAATTAATATTTACAATCGAATTTATCTTATGTATAACCCCATATTAAAAATGATTTACTTATTAATCTTTGATTTTAACTATTTTAACCCTTCTTTAAATAAATTCATAATAAATGTCCTAATCTAATCCAAGTGGGCCTAAATGGTCATATTTTATTACTAAGTTTGTTTTTGGTCGAATTACACTTGTCCAATAGAATTAGGACATGTGTTAGGGTAATAGTAATATCATATTTACCCTTAGTTACCCTATTTACTATTAACCGCGGTAAAAAAAAGTAAAAAGTTACTATTCACCAAAAATTATTTTCATCTCATTGAACCACATTTTAGTCCTTGATATTAACCGTGTCTCTCGGATTTTCGAAATTCCATTCACAGAAGTGGTAAAATTAAGTTTTATGCAAAATTCAGTTTTTAACCTACCACTTAGTGGTTTCACTATTCATCAAAAATTGAAAGTTTTCAGAAAAATGCCAAAATTTCATCCTAAGCTATATTTCATATTCCGAATTCAAAAATGAAGTCTATTTTACCAAATTCATAACATAGAAGTTGAATTAATTAATTTTATAATTAAATCCCGCTATTAAAACAAATAGCGTGTTTTTACGAAACAATATCTATCAAAAGATTGACACTTGTTTATGTCAGGTTTAAATGTGAAATTACGTCCAATGACCAACATTGTATTAAATTGTAAAAATATATTCTAAATATACTTTAAAACCACTCAAATTAATAATTTATCACTATTAATTATTTCGATTAAAAAAGTTGTTTTTAATTATAATTTAGTAATTTTCACTATTCATCAGAATATGAAAGTAATCCGAAATGTACCAAAATTTCACCTTAGGCTAAATTCGATACTCCGAATCCAAAAATGAAATCCATTTTGAAAAATAAAATTTACAAAATTTCAAAAAGTGGTTATTACTATTCATAACGGCTAGTTTTAATAGCATATCGCTGTTTAGTGAAACTCGTTATTGCGTACTACACACACTATCAAGGAAGGTTGCGATTGCGTGTAATGCAAGGCAAGTCAAGGATGCGTGTTGTGCAAGCTCCTTTTGGTGTAGCGTACAACACAAGACATTAATAAAATTAAAAAGAATATTTTTCATAAAATCTTGGGCTGTAACATTGTTTGAGTTGTATTTTCTTTCAACGAAGAGGGAAATATGCATGATGTTAATATATGATAGAGGATAAAAACCTGGAAGGAATGTATTAGACCCAAGAATTTCGAGAAGTAACTTGTAAGTATCTATACCATGATTTGTTGTATTAAAATAGAGATATAAATGATTATTGTATAATTTGGTTTCTATCATATTTATATAACAATAAAATAAGTGTTAATTCCATTATTGATATGGAAAAGGAATAATAAGAATAATTAATCTTCTAGGAATTACTGTAAAAACAATGATTGAAGTAGCCTTCATGATTTGAAAGTGATTTTTCTCAGTATTTCATATATATATTTGGTTTAATTAGAAATGATGAAAACAATTTTGGCATTGTACTACTATGGTTCCAATCACTTGATGGAAATGGAAGGATCTACTGCCGGTTCCCTTAAATATCTAGCTATAAAACTTTGAGGGAGAAAACTTTAAGTGTTAAAATTAATGTACTGATATTCATAGAGGAATGAAAAGTTCTAGATATGAGTTAGAACAATCTATAATAGTTTGGAAAGAGGTTATTGATTAGTTTCTATTTAGATATTCAAGAGTTTTTGGTTATATTTTTTAAATATATACCGAATGGAATATGGATGAGATAAAGAAATAAAGAATATATCTAGGAATTTTTAAGCTTAATTGAAACTTTTAAGATTCATTGGATAATGTTTTAATGTGATTAAAAAGGTTTAGAGCTACTTTGAAGAATCCCAGAAGTTATCTGAACAAAGTCTGCAACTTTGAGCTACAACTATTTTTTTCGTAAAATTCCCTAATCATGATAATTTGAGCCTATATGTAAATATTAAATATAAATATTTTAGTGATAGTAAGTCTTTGAGTAGAGATAAGAAAAAATGGGAAAGTCTCTTATTATAAGACATTGATCTTGAATGTAAAGCTTCATCATAATGATATGAGTGACAATAAGGATTTGAGTTGAGGAAAGAAAAACAATAAAGTCTCAATAATAAGTCTTTATACATAGATCATAAAAATTAATAATTAACCTTTGAGACAATCTCATTTATTTGATCATAAAGCTTCATTATCATAAGACTTCATTTTAAGTCTTAAAATTCCTTTTTAGGGCTTTGAGTTGATCATATTACTTTTAAAGTGTGCTAGAAAATTAACAAAGGAATGAACATAATTCTTTCACACTAAGTATTATACTTTGTAGTATAATACTTTTCACTATACTTAAGCCTTTATTCCATATGTTAGGAATTTTTTAGGATCTTATTGAGAGAAAAGTCAAGATTCTATAATTTTTATTATAAAGAAATAAAAGAAGAAATAAATCAGATGATGCAAGTGAAATTTTATTCATTGATTAAACATCATGATAAAAAACACGATTATGAATCTTACTAAAATCAATGGAGATATAGTTGGAAGAGACTGTTGGGGCACTGAGAGAGTTCCATGCCGCACTCTATAGGAGATGCATCACCATGCCTATGTGAAAATATCAAGTGAATAAAATAACAGTTTTTGTAAAGTATTTTAATTTAAATAAATAAAATGATAATGAAAATATCATACTTAGGAAAGTGATTAGTCTTAATAAAAAATTTAGGGAATATTTGAATGAGCCTTTGACGTGAAGATTCTATGAATTGAAGGTTTATATTTAAAAGAGATCAAATACGAGAAAGATCCAATGATGGTACAACTGCTCTATATAAATATATATAGAGGTTAAATAAGATAAGGTGTTAGAGTCTCTTGAATGATTAAACACTAAAGATATTCTAAAAAATAAAAATAATTAGAGAGATATTCTTTGATTCATAAAAGAATAAGGTTTCTAACTATTTCAGAAATCCTTGCACACTGAAGAAGAAGAAAAAGAAGAATATTGAGAGAGTCACCCTAAAACATTCATTTAACTCTAGAAGCTTGAAGAAGATAAATTTTGGATGTACTCCTGTTGATCATATTCCAAGTCTATAAATATGAGGAGTCCTCCTTACTACATCCATATTTGGTAGAAGTTTGAAAAAAATTTAGTCAGGATACTAGACTACTGTAGTTGAGGAAAGATATCACCTAAACTATCTAAGAGGGACACATATTTTAATTACTTATCAAATCTACAATGATTAGGCCAATATCCAATAATATGTGGGAGAATAACCTAGTTGGTGAAAGAACTTAGATAGAAAGTAGGTTATTTCTTTGTACATGGATGGTTCTAGGACACTGAGTACAAGTTCATACCCTTTATCATTATTTTTTTGATAATAAGAAAGAATCCATGAATGTGGGATAATAACCTGGTGTCACTGGGGATGTAGTCATTCAAAATAAGGTGATCCTTGTTAATAAACCCCATATTTCTCCTATGTTTATTTCTTATTCTATATATGTATGTCAACCAAATAAGAGATAAAGAGAGAGATCTTATCACTGAAAATGTGAAGAGTTAATTAATTGATAAAAGTGAAATTGGATTACCAGTCACTCTAAATTATTCACCCCTCCCTTAGTGTGGGAATATCCCAAAGGCTAATACCGACCACCCCATGGTGAAATTGGAATGTGTTAGTACCTAGATAACACATACTAAACAACTACGACATGATCTCTTGTGGCCAATAGAAATGGAATTGATAAGACCACATACCTTCTTAGAGTCCTACCCACCTCATCTCTTCCTCAAATTCAGAACATTATGTGCATTCCCAATATGCCCATGCACATTCATCAATGAACTTTCCACCTTGGTGCGATCTCAGTCATCAGTCCATCATTTATCTGGGTTTTATAAGCCTTAATTAATGATTGCTTGATATTGTGGTATATAATAATTAACCTCCATTTTCTCCTAATTTATATTTTTTGTACGATTTTAGAGGAAGTCGATTGTGATAATTGTATGATCCTTCCTGAAATGGACTGTAGTGGCCCTGTACCACTGGTATTATCTTGGTACTCCCTTGAAAAAATAATCTAGTTCTTCCCCAATTTCTTAAGGGATGAAGACATTATCCCTTAGAAAAAATCCATATAAAAAAACTCTTACATATAGGATAATCCTTCTGAGCTTCTGACAAGAGCTTGAGTAAAGATTTGTTGTCTGAGTGGCTGAAAATGTACTCCCAAATCAAAATATTTTTTTCCATTTATTCCCTTTGGGAAGAATCCACAAGTTTTTCTAGAGAATACTCTTAGGTTTCCATCAGATACAAGACTTAGATGATTTTTTGACTCTATATCTCAAAGTTTGTTCACAAAGGTCTTTCACAGAGCAATGAATTATAAAGCACTGAAGGATGTTGCATGATTCTTGAAGTAACAAAAAATATCAAAGCCTAGTTTTCTAAAAGTATTCATGGAGCCAAGATCTAGGATATCTAGTTCATAAATGATGTCTTCAAGGAGTAATAATCACATAGGTAATGAGATACATGCAAGATAACACTATCTTTGCTTTGCATGAAGGTTTTTCATGGTTTGAGGGCCCCACCGAGACTATTTATAGCCACACAGTGCACCCGGGCTTCATGCTAAAATTCAGAACCATGCTGGAGCAGTGTGTTCATGATGATCCATATTCATGAATGATCTTCACCATAAAATACATATTATCCATATTTTAAGTGATTTTTCCTTAGAATCCTATCTTACTTCTCCCACACACTCCCATTCTAGGGGGGGCATTTATTGGAACCAAAATAATTTTTTTGGGACTATTCAATAAGGCCACAACCATTTGGAAGTGAATCTAAGCTCAAACAGACCCAAAAAACAATTTATGGGTCTGCATCATGAATCCCTTCTGTAGAGATCCCTTCCCCACCAAGAATACGTGACGCCATGATAGAACTCTCCATGACTTTGACGGAGCTCCATGCCCGTGATGAAAATTGATGGATGGATTCATGACTTTGACAGAGCCACCTCTATTCTCAAATACCCTATTTGATTTATGTTGCACCTCCTACAACCATGAGACCCATTTACCTATAAATACCTGGCTTATTCCACCTTAAAGGGACGACTACCCCAACCCTTTGACTTCCAATCTCCTAACTCATGAAGCACTTGATCACTACGAACCAAATATAAAATGATTCATTAAATATATTTGAGCATCGTGAAACCCTTTTTCTCTTGTTCCTAGATACCTTCACCCATGGTGGGGATGCATTTCTCGACGGCCTATTCCCTTCATGGAGGAAGAAGGCCCTCCAGGGTACTTGAGGCATCTTAGATCATTAATCCTTCACAAAGCACTCATCTACCAAATATTGAATTCATTCCAAGGAAGGGACACCATGTTTCACGAATACCATTCCTTTGTGAAGACCCTAGCCTCCACAAAGAACTGGATCTTCATGAAACCCCTCCCAGTGATGACCTATGCTTTGAAAAAATTATTCTCTTATGCCTCACAATGTTTCATCCCTTATGCTAACACCTCTTTGTGAAGGTTGAGTGCCCAAAGTCTCTATATGCATCTATAATTGGTTCATTTACACTTCAATTCTTTATGTGAGATATGGTATCCATTCCTATGTCCCACTCCAATTTATGTGTGGCCCAAGATTCTAATTTACCTCTTGATTTTCAACATAGTTACACTAATTCCTCTTTCTTTTCAACATAGGCATGCTAATGTCAACCTTGTGAGTGATAACTTCTCTACACTGTTAATGCCTAAAATTATTGAATCCATCCCCCAACTAAGGTTGAATGAGATATAGTTATGTAAGCCCAAGGTATGAAAAGTGATTCCCCTATGTTTGAGCCGCATAACGTAAAACTGCCTGGCACCTAGCATCTGCAACACATGATATTAAACTGTGGTCTATCCATGTACAAATAATGTATGATATCCTGGGTATGAGTGGCATATAATGAGATCCTTCTAATAAGGAAATATGTCCTCTACATAGGATTAGATAAAAGATGTGCACTGAGAACCTTTCCACCTTCTGTTCTCTCAACCCCCCATCCCTCTCCCATTGGGATTTGTCATGATTCCCGCCTTAGGTAGTTTCCAAGTGAAAGCCTTGCACACCTTCTATAAGATGATACATTTTTTATTTGCATGGAATGGGAAATTACTCATATATATATTGACATCCTCATCATATAGAACAAATTCCTCCTCAGGCAGCTTCTATGTGTAATCCCCACACCATTTCTCATTAGCACATCTTTTGCAACACATGAGTCAAGTTTACTGCTTCCTCTTATTTCTCACACTGAGAATTAATCACATGGGATTATTGGTTAGCAACGACCATGAAATCAAATATTCATATGGTATAATTCCATGAATAATACCCAACATTTTCAAAAATAATCCCTCTTGGTGTAACACCCATTATACCCCCTTCATATGGGTAGATTCCATGCATAAGCCCCAAAAATTCCCCTTAAAATGGTCTGATCCTATGCATAAGCCTCAATCACACATTCCTAACTAAATAGTATATGTAGGAATACTTTATGAGGTTCAATACTAACACCTACAAAACTTCAATGATTCCCTTCATCCCATCCACTTCATCCATATACATCTTGATTTTACCTGGGCTAGCACATTTCAGTGAGATCATTCCACCCACATGGGCCGTTCGCACATGTAAGCCCCCTAAAATCCACAATCCAACTAGGAGAAATCATTTTATGAAGGGACACTATCATGTGTAATCTAAAAACCATATATAAAACTACATGGGTTTTGATCCCTGTCTTCTAAATTTGGTATGTAAGATTCCTCCATGAGGTTCAATCCTAACCATTGATAAACTTTAGAGCCCCCTATTCAAAGTGCACCTCCATGATCTAATTCTAGTAATTTCCAGATCATACTTCATGGCGTGAAATATTCCCTTTATAGGACACACCTCCCCGGGCTAGCCTCCACAGGTGTTCTAATCCACCCATTTTGTAAACATTCAAGGTTCCACCTCATAGGCATGTACCTCTTTGATCCACCTCCATGGGGTATTCTGATCATTTTCACTTCATCTCCACAAGATATTAAACTCCTGAACTGTCACACTAATACCACGTGTTAAACATGTGATGCCTAAGGAAAACCTTGAAAGATATTCCTTTGGAATTAGATACCCCATGATCGATATGGGATTCCTCATGTTCTTCACCCAAGATACCTCCATGAGATTCTATCCTATGACGAAGAATACAGGTGACCAATATTACATCATCCAAACATGCCAGTGATTCCCAACACGACTACTCCCCCAACTGAAGTTTTATACCCTGTCAAGACCCCTTGGAATGTCCAAACAGAAGAAGTATAATTAACCAACATCCACAAAGAGATGGAACCTGGAATGAGTTTCATAATCACATATTAATATATGAGGGAGACCCTGACTAGGAGATAAGTTCAAAGGAGGAATATAGAGAATGAGGGACTGATATACTATCATCCCATTTTGATCAAATAGAAGACATAGATAATAAAGTGACAAAAGATTCCCATTTTTTTAAATCAATAATGCGGGGGAACAATGAATTCTATCCTCATGATGAAATATGAGGTGGGGGTTCCCTGAGGAAAGCATCATAAGAAATATATAAATTAAAATTTTACTTTATATAATTAATATAGTATTAATTATATTATTACTTAACTAATAAAATATACATAATTAGATAATAATTTTTTACTTTGAGTGATGAAACCCTTTCCTTATTTCCAATAAATAGATAATATTCACCTTTCATTAGTTCACACTTATTTATATGTCAGTTTTAAACCATAAACATGTGATATACACACAACATATCCCATATCTATGATTTAGGACTAGATAAATTGTTTTATATAAAATTATAATCATTATAAAATAAATATATCCCTTTGACAACACTTGTTGACCTTAGATCCTAATATATTAATATATAAGTAAAACCTTTGAGAGATATTAAAATCATATTCATTATGAATTCCATTATATACAATAAGACATCTCTTTGGGTTAGTATTATGTTTTATATCATTTCTATAAGACATTTGTTGAAATTAAACCTATTAAAAAATATGATCCCATATATTATATCCATTAGGTGTTTAAAGATCAATATTTTATTAAATAATCATTCTTATTATTATTTCTCTCAATATTTAACTATATATTTATTTCATTATACCAATCACGTCACATGTAAATACTTTCTAGTAATGTAGAAAAATAATTTCCCAACTCATCATATGAATTATACTAACTATGTTCATGTGGGCCCAAAATATTATTGAGGTCACCTATATAAGTGAAACTCAAGGTCATAATTCAACATGAGAACTTAATTTTATTATGTTCGTGTAATGTTGAATACTATTTCCCCAAATCTAACCTATATTTTTATATGGTCTCATGTGTTCCTCCCTACAAGTAAGGGATTGTTGTCTAGTAGCATAGGTCTGAATAAAAAATTGAGGAGAATATTACCTTTATATTAAATAGAAACTAATAATATTAGTACAATATATATTAATATTCAATAAAAGATAGTATGGGATGACATAAACAAGATAATTATATAAACAACAACACATGTAATACTAAAATAAACCATACCATCCACACATCCTATCTAAAATGATCCACAAAGGTTGTGGGTCAATATATAAAACAATGAAAATAGTAAACCAATGTCATGTCATCATTTGCTAAACAAGAATCAAGGAACCTTGATGATACATAATGTGATTAGTGTAGAAATATGGGAACCATCATATACCACAAACCCATAAATACCATGAAAACAAGTAGTATAATGAGTAAATAACTTACCCATCCTCAAATTGAATCCAAACCATTCTATTATACTGGTTAGGGTCTCGTGGGTATGTCTTGTAAAACCTCGTGTTTTTATTGACCTTTTTTTCTCGACTAAATTAAAATTTACTTAATATCTTGAATTTTACTAATTAAAAAATTCCTTTAATATATAACCTACTTGGTGTATATTACACACAACAATTACTTGATGTATGTTACACACAACACCAACTTGGAATACGTTATAAGCAACATTGAGTTTCTACGAAACATTTTTTTATTAAAATTATTTAAATGAGATCATTATAACCTAGATTTTAAATTTAGTAATATGAATAGTAATAAATAATTTTCAAATATTTTTTATAATGGTTTTATATAAGTAAAAAATATTTATAATTAAAGATATAATTTTTGATAAAGTCCTTATATACTTAAAAATATTATTTTCCCAAATAAACTGCTTTTCATGTCCTTTTGTGAAAAATAATAAAATAAATTTTAGTCATAATTGGAAATTTAATTTGATAAAATGAATTTAATTTTTTAATTTAGAATTTAGAATTTATCTTATGATGATTTTTTGGTATTTTTCTGAGAAACTTTAGTTTTGGATGAATAGTTGAAAATGCTAAATTTTAATTCAAAACTATTTTTTCATCTAATTTATTTATAAGATTCATTTATATTTTAAATTTATTTAAAAGTTTAATTATATAATATTTTTATCAATTAATATAATTTAGGTCATTATAATCAATTTTACTTTCAAATTGGATATAAAAACATAGAAAACGTTTGGAAGTTTTTACTTAAAAAACCCGCAGTGTCGTCCCATCAACGAGATTAAATTTAAATTAATTTATAACAATTCTTTGATTTTAATTTGGAAAAATGGATTCCATATTTTGAATCAGAATAATTTATAATTTCTAATAATTTTAACTTAGTTTTTACAAAAATATAAGTAATTAAAATTAATTACAATGATTAAGGTAAAATTAAACTTAAGAAGGTACTAAACATCAATCATAAGGGCCCAAAAGACCTATAAAATTTTCCAAGATCCATTGTATGGTGATATTTCGACCATATCCTCCATTTTCTTAAATTTGGTCCATTATTGGATCCACTTTATGTGGAAAAACGTGGGTGGAATTCCTTTTCACAAAATTTACAAGAGGGTCACTCCTCCTCCACTATAAAAGACCTATTTACCTCCCAATTTGTCACACCTATCAACCCATTTTTTCTTGAAAAATATATGAAAAAATAGAACCTTAACAAAACTAACGTCATCATATAATCCTCCCCTTGGGCATAAAGCAATCCATGGAATCCCTTTGGTGCAAAACAAAAGGAGTTACCTGAATAAGAGGTGACAATCTTCCTCAAGTTATTTTATGTTATTTACATTACACACCCCCTCAAATATTATTATTACATTAATGTATAAGAAAATTATCATAAATATAATAAGATTCTGTTATGTTAATGGTTATACCTAAAATTACACACACTTCCATCTAATGGGTAAGAGAATACTATTTATGTGTACGGTAAACTACCGCCTCAGGAAACGATGATTGTTCATTTTTCATTTACTACCCATCATGGTAGAAATTATGATAAAAAATGTTTATATAAGTTATATATTATATTTATTATGTATTTAATCTTTTTAATCATTTTACAACACATATCTTTATACTTTCTATTTGGTGTAAATATGATAATTTCGTTTGAGGAAGTGCGGACTACCACCCCCTCAAAGTGATGTGATTTATTAACACACTACATGGAACATATTAAGGATGTGTTTATTGAAATTATATGATATATATAACATGATAATTCTACTTTAATGATATTATATATTTATATACATATATGTAATTTTATTTCTTTCTTTCATTACGATAATAAAAATGGAAACAACGTTCGTGCGTACATACGACCTACCGTCTCCATGAACAGTGTATTCATCTTATACTTCTATATCCTATATATTATTATAATACAAATATAATGAATATAAATAATATTTATATCATGTTATAAATTCTGTAAATCATTATATAAGTATAAGGATCAAAGATATAACAAATTAAGACACATGTGAAGAATAAATCAGATATTACTCGAAGTGAAAACTTAACATAGAATTTTTAACAAGTGGGTGATATAAGGTCATAATTAAACTATATATAGTATTAGATATAAGAATATTATTAATTAAAATATTTATAATAAACTTACATTTACTATACAGAAATTGGGTATGAGTAAAAATAGATTCAAGACATAAGGTAAGATAAATTTCATCTCACTTTTTAATTATGTGAGATATATTCCTTAAAACCACTATTTTATTTTATGTGTTGTATATAATTACCATAAATTTATTCCATGATAATTATTATTAAATTTATGTGTATTTAAAAATCCATTATATGATCTTTATTTCACAGGGTTAATGTTTCAAAGGTTACCAAATCGGTAAGACAATTCTATCTCAATTTTTTGAGACACATGTTTTGTTATACACCTAAATTATTTTTTGAGGTGTATATACTTAAACTTGATATGTTATATAATTAATATCATTATTTTCATGATATTTTAAGATTCATTTAATTTCATTTCTTTACATGGAGAGTATGATCAAAAGTTACCAAGTGATAAGAGTTTATTGAAGCAATCTCATAATTTATCGAGATTATCTATGATTATACCTTAATTAATGAAATATTATTATTAATATCTCAAGAAATATCATGAATTTAATTATAATATATTTATTCAAGGTATATCCATGTATTATTATGATTTTATACTCTTTGGTTATTAAAATAATTAAGAAAAAGTTTTTATGAAAAAAATGACAGTATTTACCACTTCGGTCAGAAATCTATTTTATTTAAAATACCATGTTTATTTATTTTTAAAATGATACTAAAATATTATTTTCAAATCAAAAGGTTTTTTAAAAAAAGTTTTACTATTTTCAAAGTTTCCTTTATTAGTTTCAAATCTGTTTTCAAAGAAAATGGTTTTCAAAAAGGTATTATGCTTTAAAAATTTGTTTTTCTATACAGAAAGGATATTTTCATCAAGATATGTTATTAAATTATATCTCAAATTTTTCCCATCTAATATGAAATCCATTGGTGTTACTAATTCATTTATTGGTAAATTATTCAATGTTTCCATTAATATTATTTTAATTAATGGTTTATGTTTTTATGGTGTTATTTATATGAAACCCATTTCCCTTTCATGGGTTATATGATTTTGAAGCCCTCTTATTTTCATGGGTTATTAATTTTATGAAATGATCCTGAAATCTTTATCTTTTTCCAGATGTCATGATATGATTACATGTTTATGACACCCATTTAATTTCATTGGTTATGATATGATTTTAAATGATCTTGTAGAACATGTATGTATAATTTTATTATGATATGGGTGTGACTTATATCTCCCTATAATTCATTGGGTAAAGATTTATATATCATGATTTAGACTAATATGATCTTGGGAGTGAACCTTGACTACTAAGATGGCCATGGGAGTGAATCATGACTACCAAGATTGTATGAGGAGTGAGCTCATCCTTCTAAGATGGCCATGGGAGTGAACCAAGAATATGAATATGGTATGGGGAGTGAACCCATCCTACTAATATAGTCTTAGAAGCGGCGACTTGACTATAATGGAAATCATATTATATTCTTATGTGTTTTCCACAATTCAATGTTTTATTCTCATGTTATGCTTTCATGTCTTATGTTATTTATTTCCATATGATTCATGTATTATGAAGTGAAAATCCTTATTCCATGATACATGTTTATGATATTTTATATGCGGGTTATGATCTTCCATTTTCATGATCACATTCTCATACCCCTATACTCATATTTATTATTACATGTCTCCCTTGTTTACCCTTACTGATCATCTAATATCATCCCTTTTTATGTTTCCTTCCTTAGGTTATGAGGATATTTATTATTTTTGATATGTCTAATAAGGGTTATAGTCAAGAACAACCTAGTTGGATATAATTTTACTCACTTATATACTGAGGTTTATGTTTCCATGTTTCTAAAGGCACTAGACTAGTACAATATTTGGGTTTTTGTTTCTATATAGTTTTAAGTATTCTGAAAAATCTATGCAATTTTTATGTATGAAAAAATAGGGTATCTATAGTTTGTATCATATAAAATGTTTAGTTTACATTTTGAAGATTGTATGAGAAAACCTTAGTGATAACCTTAAGGACATGTTCAAGGATAAGTCCAAGGTTAAGAAAACATATAGGGAAATGTCCTGTAATTTTGGTAAATTATAGAGCGAGTGGTTTCCTAGAAATACATCACTATTTGAATAAAAAAAGTGGATGTGGATTTTTAATAGATGTACCTAGGGTTTACAACTCTGACATGATATCTCAGGCCTGATTCAGAGTAATTTGGTACACAACAACGGGCCTTGCTACACACCTGGTATGACAAACCTGGGGGATATGCTTTGGGAATACAAAAAATATTCACATACCATCATGAAATATTTAAATAGAAGTTGGTTATGAATAATCTAGTAAAAACCTATGGTTTCATATATTAAATAATGTTTCAGAAATTAGACATCCTATAAGAAACTTTTCATGATTATGTGGTTCATCAATAGGATAACTATTTCTTACCATATACTTTTTTTTGTTTTAGTCAATGGTTAGAACCTAAAGGAACCATGTTAATGGTTATTTCAATGGATAATGAAATTATTTTCATCTTTATTAACTGAGTTCTATGGGAGATATAATGAAAAACCTCATTGTTATACTCACAAATCTTTCTCAATATATGAATCATGGTGGACTTCCAAATGAGAAAAGGTGGGAACAACATTATATTGAGTCCATAATGAGGCAACATATTCATTCTTTCAGAGGGTCTTCTGATCTAAATGTTTCTGAAAAATGGATTAGTAATAATAAAAATATATTCTTCATTCTCTAGTGTTCGAATAATGAGAAATTAATTTTGGCTGTTTATTGGTTAGAAGGAGAAGCAGACCAGTGGTGGTCTCTAATAAAGAATATGGGGAAACAAGATGATATTGAATCCCTGGATCAAGACAAGTTCAAGAACTTATTTTTCAATAATTACTTTCCTATAATTCTTTATACTAATATTAAGGAAGCGTTCCTTGAGTTGAATAAAAGGTCTGATGAATCTGTTGGTTCCTATGAGGATAATTTTTGTGAGACTTGTGAGGTACAATTTAGGAATTATCATCCATCCCAAAAGTAAAGATGATAGGTTATTCAGTGGCTTAATTATAAGTCTAATAGGTTCATTGTCCATAAGATACTTTAGTAGTTATGAAGAGATTGGAAATTGTGAAATCAAGGTTGAAATGGAGGTTGGAGTCATGTATCAATCTCATAGTTTTGACAATAAAATGAAGATACAGTTTAAATGAAAATATAAAAACCACGAATAGAAGAAGATAAGATTTTCTTTATGCTCTATATATGGGAATAATCATGAAGGAAATTTTATTAAGGGGTTTAATTAATGTTTTAAGTGTATAAGGGTAGTCCATCAAGCATTATATTGCCGAAGTTACGGGAAATAGTTAGGAAATGGTATGAATAGAAAAAAATAGATAGATAATGCACCTAACACAATTTAGTGCTACAAGTGTAAGGATAATGAGAATTATGATAACCACTACCCAAACATAAGGTATGGTTATGATGATAAACTTCCACAACCTCTTAAGACAAGGGATGAGGGGAAATATCATGAAATATCTATTTCTAATGAGGGGTGCGATAACAACATGGTGAAAGGTACACTTACCATCAACTCTAGAACTGTTAATGTATTATTTAATTCTGGATCTACCTAATATTTCATATCTAAAGAATTTTATAAGGGTTTTAAGATTCCACCAAAATGATTCAATATGGAATTTGTAGTGAAAACCCCTAATGGCATGATGATTGCATCCCATGTCTATGATTTCAATTAGGTTGAAGTTTGTTGGAATGTGATTCCTACAAATATTTTCATTCTTCCCTTGGTTGAATTTGATGTCATATTTAGCATGGATTGGATTTATATGTATAAATCCTACCTCAATTGTCAATTAAGGGAAGTTACATTTGATATTTCAAACCCTCCAATGATCATCCATCAATGTGATGATAACCATGAACTTATTATGGATATTACTTCTAGTGTATGGGTCTTAATTCCTATTAAAAAGGGTTGTTTATCTCAAATGATTGGGGAGAAAATAAACATCAATGATATGCCTATTGTTTGGGAATTTGTGTATGTATTTCTGGAAGAGTTTCCTATACTTCCACCAAAATGTGAAGTCAAGTTCTCAATAGAACTCATACCTCGTTCTACACTAATTTCAAAGATTCCTTATAGATTGGCCCCAATTGAGTTGTGGGAATTCTAGAAGAAACTCTAAGAAAACCTTGATAAGGGATTCATTCATCCAAGTGTGTCACCTTAGGGTGAATCCATTTCTTTTGAGAAAAATAAATATGGATCAATGTGACTTTAAATTGATTATCAAGAGTTAAACAAGATCATGACCAAGAAAAAGTATCCTATTACCTTTATTGATGACTTGTTTAATCAACTTCATGGAGATCAATACTTATCTAAGATTGAACTTCATTCTAGATATCATCAATTGAGGGTCAAGAAAGATTAATACCCAAGATTTCATTCTGTACAACATATGGACACTATGAATATATAGTGATTCCTTTTGGTCTTACAAATGACCCTTTTATCTTCATGGATTTAATGAAAAGAGTATTTAGAGATTACCTCGATTTGTTTTTGGTAGTCTTTATAGATGATATTATTATATATTCAAAGATAATATAATAGTATGAAAATAAATTAATAATTTTACTAAAGACCATAATTAAGGAGAGAATATATGAAAAATTTACAAAGTGTGAATTTTGGATGGAAAAAGTTTCATTTTTGGTAACATAATCTCAAGAGATGGTAGTACAGTAGCTCCAACAAAGACGAAGGATATTGAATAATAGACTAGACCAACCATGGTGACTAAAATCCATATATTTCTTAGTTTATCCAGATATTATCGATGTTTTGTGGATAATTTCTCATGAAAATCTAATCTTATGACCAGGTTAACTTGTAAGTGTGTCAAGTTTCTCTGGATAGATGAATGTGAGGAAAATTTCAAGGATCTGAATAAAAGGTTAGTCAATACACCTATTCTTGCATTAACTTTTAGTAGAGAAGGGTTTTTAATCTATAATGATGCATCAAATAAGGGATTTGGATGTTTTATTATGAAGAAAAACGTCGTTATTACTTATTCCTCATAGGAGTTGAAGATTCATGATAAAAATTACTCAAACCTTGATTTGGAGTTAGTAGGAGTAATTTTTTCATTAAATATATGGAGGCATGATCTTTATAGAGAAAAATGTGATATATATACCAATCATAAAAGTATAAAACATATATTCACATAGATGTAGTTGAATATGCACTAGAGAAGATGGTTAGAGTTGGTAAATGATTATTACTACTCAATATATTACCATCTTGGGAAAGTGAACAAGGTAGATAATGCTTTGAGTCAAAAGGACCATTATAGAATATCTATGAAGAGGATCATAAAAGATCCAATATTTCTATATTTTCAAATGATGGATTTAGAAATCTTAAATAAGGGGGAAAATCTTATCTTTCTGAAATGAATGTTCAACCCTCTATCCAAGTGAAGATTAAAGAGGCACAAAAGGAAGATATAGAGATGGAAAAGAATATTAGAAATGTTCATGAGTTTAACCTTGATCAAGATGGAATGAAAAGGTTCCAGAATAGTATATGTGTTCCTTCCATTCTAGATTTGAAGAAGGATATATTATATGAAGCTCATAGTTCTTAATTCTCTATTAATCCTAAAATTACAAAGATATATAGGTACTTGAAATAATAGTTATGGTGGGATAGAATAAAGAGAGATCTCATAGTGTTTGTATCTTAGTGCTTGGTATTCCAGAAAGTTAAGGCAGAAATACAAAAGCATAAAGTTTTGTTTCATCTATTACCCATACTAGAATGGAAATGGGAGAATATATCTATAGATTTGTTCATTGGACTAACCAAAAAATCTAAAGGGTTTAATACTATATGGGTGGTATTCAATTGATTTACAAAGTCATCACACTTAATCACTATTAGATAAGACTTATATCTAGATCATATTTCGATGATATAAATTAAGGAAGTGGTAATGCTTCATGGAGTACCACATTCTATTATATCAGATCGGGATCATAGGTTTACCTCTATGTTCTAATGAAGTATTCAGAAATAAATTTAAATATAATTGAGTTTTATCACTAATTATAATCCTCTGATAGATGGTCAGTATAAAAGAACAATTAAAAACCTAGAGGATATGTTGAGATATTGTTATCTGAACTTTAAAGTTGGTTGGGATAGAAACCATCCCCTAGTAGAGTTCTCTTATAAAAATAGATTTCACTCAAGAATTAATGTGGAACCATATGAATCCCTTTATGGGATGAAATGTAGAGCTCCAACATGCTTGGATGAAGTTGGATAAAGAAATCTATTGGACCTGAGATCACTAAAGAAATGTTAGAGAAGGTTAGAGTCATTCTGAAGCATATCAAGGTAGCTGAAAGTCGGTATAAAATTTATGCTGATAACCATAAAAGTGATCTAGAATTTGAAGTAGGTGAAAATGTGTTTCTACAAATCTACCCATGGAAGAAAGTTATGAGATTTGGGAAGAAAGGGAAACTAATCCCTAGCTATACCGGTCTATTTTAGATTCATGATTGTATAAGGATGGTATCCTATCACTTGGAAATTCCTCTAACTCACTCTCAAGTCCATGATATGCTTCATGCATCTATCCTAAGTAAGTATATACCTAACCCTTCACATGTAATGGACTGAGAGGCTATACCACTGGAGACAAATCTTTGTTATGAGGAACAACCAGTTGAAATTATGGATTATACAGATAAAGTTCTACGAAACAAGGCCACTCACCGGGACAAAGTTTTTTTTTGAGAAATAACCTGTTAGAGGAAGCTATGTGGAACTTGAGGATATGATGAAGTATAATTATCCTTATTTATTTTTACTCAAATAACAAATTTAGAGGGTAAATTCATTTATGGGGGCTAGAATGTTACACCCCGAGTTTTTATGGATCTTTTTTTCTCAAATAAATTAAATTTTAATTGATATATTGCATTACACTAAGCCAAAAATTACTTTCACACAAAAACAACTTGGCATATTTTACACACAAAAGTGACTTGGTTTATGTTAAATGGAACACTAACTTAGAGTACGTTACACACAACACTGAGTTTCAATGAAACATATTTTTTATAATTATTTAAATGAGATAATTATGACCTATACGTTAAACATAGTTATATGAATTTTACTAAATAATTTTTAATTTTTTTATAATGGTTTTATATAAATAAAACCTATTGATAATGAAATATATAATTTATGGTAAAGTCCTTATATGTTTAAAAATATTATTTTCTCAAATAAACTACTTTTGATGTCCTTATATAAAAAACAATAAAATTAATTTTAGACACACATAGAATTTTAAGTTAATAAAATAAACTTAACTTTTAAATTTAGAATGTTAAATTTATCTTAGATTTAATTTTTGGGATTTTTATGAGAAACTTCATTTTTGGATGAATAATAGAAAATAATGGATTTTAATTCAAAACTTATTTTTCATATAATTTTTTATAAGGATAAATTATATTTTAAATCGATTATGAAGTTTAATATTTTTATAATTTAATCCAATTTAGGTCATTGGAATCAATTTAAAATTGAAAATGGATATAAAAACCAAGAAAACTTTTGGAGGTTTTTACTTAAAAAACCCAAAGCGTCGTACCATCAGTGGGATTAAATTTAAATTAATTTCTACCACTTATGTGATTTAAATTTCAAAAAATGGATTTCATATTTGGAATCATAATAATTTATAATGTCTAAAAAGGTTAAATTTTTTTGAACAAAAATATTAGTGAAAGTAATTAAAATTAATTACAATGATTAAGGTAAAATTAAAATTAATAAGGGACTAAAAATTAATCTTAAGGTACCAAAAGACCTAAAAACTTGTACAAGATCCAGGTTTTTTACATATTTCAACCCTATAATAAATTTTCTCTATTTAGGACCATTATTGGATCCAGTTTACATGGTAAAAATTTAGGTTGAATTCCTGTTCCCAAAATTTATAAGAGTGCTACTCCTCCTCCACTATAAAAAGGACTCCTCTCCTCCCAATTCCTTACACCACTGAAGAAACTTTGGATCATCCAATATCTTCCCAAATAGATTCAAAAAATACCTACCCTCATCATATAATCCTCCCCTTTGACATAAATAAATCCAAGGAATCCATTTCTGGCAATCCAAAAGGAGTTACCCGAATAAGAGGTATATTCTTCCACATGTTCTTTTATGTTATTTAAATTATCCACCCCTAAATTATTATTATTACAAAAATTTATAAAAAATAGTATCCAAAATAAACTAGTATTTTTTATGATAAGGGTTTTACCTACACATACACACACTTCCATCTAATGGGTAACAAACATACTATTCACGTGTACGATGAACTATTGCCTCATGAAACGACGATTGTTCATTTTTCATTTACCACCTATCATGGTTAAAATTATGATGTAAAATATGTTTATATATGTTATATATTATATTTATTATGTATTTATTCTTCTTTAATCCTTTTAAAACACATGTATTTATACTTTCAATTTGGTGTAAATATGATAATTTCATTTGAGGAAGTGTGGGCTACCACCCCCTCAAAGCGATGTGATTCATTCACACACTACATGGAATGTATTAAGGATTTGTTTATTGAAATTATATGATATATATAAAATTATAATGAAAATGTAATGATATTATATACATATATACACATATTTAATTTTCTTTATTTCTTTCAATACGATAATAAAAACAGAAACAACATTTTTATGTATGTATGACCTATAGTCTTCATGAACGGTGTATTCCATTTCATACTTCTATATCCTATATATTATTACAGTAAATATATACTGAATTTAAATTATATTTATATATTTTTCTACATTATTCTAATCATGATATGAGTATAAGTACCAAAGATATAAAAAATTAAGACACATGCGAAGAACAAAGCATATATTACCCGAAGTGAAACCTTAACATAAAATTGTTAACAAGCGGGTAATATAAGGTCCTAAAAAAACCATATATAGTAGTATATATAATAATATTATTCTTTAAAATATTTATAATAAAATTAAATTTATTATATAGGAATATGGTATCGATATTAAGAGAGTTAATACATAAGGTAAGGGAAATTTCATCTCACTTTTTATTTCCATGAGATACATGCCTTGAACACTACTATTTTATTTTGTGTAGTATATATAATTCCCATGAATGTATTAAATGATGATTATTTTTAAATTTAGGGGTATTTACATATCCATTCTATGATCTTTTTTTTTCACAGGGTTAATTTTTAAAAGGTTACCAAATCGTTAAGACAGTTTTGTCCCATTTTTCTTTCTTTGAGATGTATGTTTTGTTATGAAACTAAATTATTTTTTGAGGTGTATATAATTATATTTGACATGTTATATCACGAATCTATTTATTTTAATTATATCTTAAGATTCATGTAATTTCATTTACTTTCATAGAGAGTATGATAAAAAGTTACCAAGTGGTAAGATTTTATTGAAGCAATCTCATAATTTGTTGAGATTGATTATGATTATGATTTCATTGATGAAATAATATGATTCATCTCTCAATAAAACTTATGAGTTTTCTTCTCATATTTTTATTCAATTTATCTCACCGTATTAGTACCATTTTCCAAATCTTTGGTACTTAAAATAATTATGAAAATATTTTTATAAAAAATATGACCATATTTCCCTCTTCGGTCAGAAATATGTTTTATTTAAAAAACCTTGTTTTCAAAAAAAATTTCAAAAATGTTTTCAGATGATCATTGAAGGTAATTTTCAAGGATTTTTTTTTTAATTTTTTTTAAATTATTTTCAAATATTTGTTTATATTTTTTGTAATCCATTTTCAAGAAAAAAGGTTTTCAAAAATGTTTTATGTTTTAAAAAACATTTTTGAATGCAGTAAGGATAATTTCCTCAAGAAATGTTTTTAAAGGATATCAAAAAATAATTTCCCATCTAAGATGACATACATTTTTGTTACTATTGAATTTATAGGGAAATTATCGAATGATTCCATTCATATTATTTCAGTTAATGGTTTATGTTTTGTTGGTGTGATGTTTATGAAACTCATTTCTCTTTCACAGGTTATATTCTTTTGAAACCCACTTATTTTCATGGGTTATTATTTTGATGAAATGATTATGAAACTTGTATCTTTTTCAAGAGTTTATGATATGATTACATTTCTTTGATAGCTATTACATTTTATGGGTTATGATATTATTTTTAATGATCTTGTGGTATATATATGTATGATTTCATTATGAGATGGGTGGGACCTATATCTCCCTCCATTACATTGGGTAAAGATTTATATGTCATGAGATAGAATAATATGGTCTTGTGAGTGAACCTTGACTACTAATATGGCCATGGGAGTGAACCATGACTACCAAGATGGTATAAGGAGTGAACGCATGCTACTAAGATGGACATGGGAGTGAAACTTGACTACCAAGATAGTATGGGGAGCGAACCCATATTACTAATATGGTCTTGGTAGTGATTACTTGATTAATATGGAAATCATATTATATGATTATGTGTTTGCCAAAATTTAATGTTTTATTCTTATTTTATTCTTTCATGACTTATGTTATTTATTTTTTTATGATTTATGTATTATGAACTGCTAATCCTTAATCCATGATTCTTTTTTATGTCCTCATTCCATTTTTTTTTGTATTTTTAGATGAAAATTTTAAAGGATAAGTGTGAACCCTAGAATTTTCATCTAAATAAAACCACAAAAGAAGTCATTATTTTTTATGATATTTTATATGTAGGGTGTGATATTCCATTTTCATGATCACATTCTCATACCCCTATGACCATGTTTATGCTTACATGTCTCCTTATTTACCCTTACTAAGCATATGAGATCACCAATTTTTATGTTTCCTTCCCTAGGTTATGAATATATGTATTATTTTTTATATGTCTAATAAGGGTGATAGTCAAGAATAACCTAGTGGGTGATAATGTAGATCAATTATGTATGAGTGTTTATGTTTCCATGTATCTAAAGGCACTAGACTGGTACGATCTTTGGGTGTCTATTAGTATATTGTATTAGGTATTATACAAAATCTATGAAATTTTTATGTATGCAAAGCGATGGTGTCTATATGTCTAGTGTCCCTAGGTCTCATAGGAATTATTCTAAGAAAGGAATGAGATAGACAATATTCCCCAAAAGCTAAACCATCACCCTCCTTGAAGGTAAGGTCACATGGCTAGGTTATATATACTGAGTATTTTTTAACCTTAGATGCCCTTGGAGGGGATGAATCAGGGTATAGGAAGTTTCAATATCTTTCACCTTAGTCACTTTATTTTGGATCTTATTCCCTTATTTGGAGGAACACTCATTCAAACTATTTCACCAGAACTAGTCTCTATCTAAGGAGAATGCAATCAGTTTAATTACCCAAGTTCTATAGATGATATTTTTTGAATATATGTGTGATATATTATATTATATATTATTATACACATGTAGACCATAAAAAAATAGAAAACATTATTTCATTAATAGCGATCAGTCCCTTAGTCACCAATAAAAACTATGAAAATGAAATAGATTATAATGAAAAAAATATAAATTATAAAAACTATAATGGGAAAATTTGGATTATCCAAATACTCTAGGATTATTTCTCCCATGAAATAATCTATGGAAAAGAAAAAATAGTAGAAAGATAATTGATATTTTAGAAAAGGAAAATATAAAATCTTTGCATAAATATTATGGAATGATATATAAAGGAATTAATAGGTATTTATATGAGGTAGTATGACTGTTGGAATAGTAATATGATTATTAGGAATAGTAACCTGACCATTAGAATAGTAAATTGGCCTCTAAATAGTAAAATGTAATATAAATAATATTTAACATGAATAATATAAGAAAATATAAATATTTTAATTCCATAAAATAAATATAAGTTTAAAAATAAAATAATTGATAAACACATTTTTAATAAATCATATTTTAATATATTTAATAAAAATCATAATTTATAGGTCAATAATTAAAATTACCTATAGTAGTTAATTAATTTGATAAAATTAATATCATTTTTGAAACCATAAATTTTAAGTTGTCTAAGGATTATCATTTTATTTTTTTTGAAATACTTCAATTTTTATGCAAATACTTAAAATACCCTTTTTATATAAACGATTCATTTTAATTAAATAATCCATGAGGTAATAATGACATAATAAATTATATAACTTTTTTATCAACCAAAAACTCATTCAATAAGATAAAAAATAAATTTAAATACACTAAACCAAAATTTCAAAACTAAAAAGTTTTTTCCATAGTCAAAAATGATAAAGTATTCCAATATTTTTTTTTCATTTTTCCATTTATTTTTAATAAAATAATGACCTTTTTGGAAAGATTTAAAAGTAAGAAAATAATTTTATTTTATTCAAATATGTCTTAAAATGTCAAGAATATCAATATTATATTTTTTACCAAGGAAAATATATTTTATTCAATATTTTATCCTAAAAATACCCCTATCCTCATGTATAAATACATAATCACATTCTCCCTTGGAAAACCAATTCAGAATCACTTACCAATGATAATTATCTAGAATAATTCTTTCCCTTAAGACCCTTATCTTCCATAGTTATGTCTTGGATACATTAAAATCCATGCATTTAAAGGGTTAAGGTCCGTAGAAATGAATCAATACTAAGAAGAATGTAAGATTCCATTACCTTTTCTTCTCATTTTACTTTTATCTTCCTCAAATATATTGTTATTTCCTAACTATAAACTCCTAAAATTAATTATATTATATTTTATAATTATTTTAATTATTCTAACAAACAATAATTATTTTATTTACAACATATTTATATGTGTTACCTCTTCCTTCTCCAATTTTGAGAATATACCGTTAATGGTCGATTAATTACCCACATCAACATTGATAACTCTATAATTATCACTAAATACATGGATGGATAATATGAATTATATAAAATATATAAATGTTTCATTACGTTCCTTTATAAGATCATGGGAGAAATTTGGATAATTTATATGCGGTATAGAATAAAATTCATGAAATAAAAAAGGGATAATTTAATGAAAACCAGACATCAAAAAAAGCATTTTATAGAAAGTATTTGAAAAAAAATCCAATAATTATTGTGGATAAATAGTTACATTAATTAATATAGTTAACTTTAGGTTTTAAAGGTTAATTATCATAAATTTATTTTATATGTGGTGTAAATGAGATGAAACGTAACCGGATTTGAGGTAAGGGGAACCTCAAACCCAAAACTTTCTTTTTTATCTCATATTTCTAATTTTTTTAGTAAGTATCCTTAAAATTTCCTTTAATCTTTATTTCACATTTATTTCTAGGTATATACATGTCTATACCTTTTTAAAATTATTTCTAAACCAATTTCATTTTTTTCAAAGAGATGTTATTTTCTAAAACATTGCATTAACCCATCCCAAGTTGTTTCTTCTCTACTTAAGAATGAAAATATTTTTTATGATCTATCATATCAGTTTAGTAACTCTAAATTATATTAATTAATTTATTATTCATGAAATATTTGTTAAACCCATTGTTTTCCATGTGATTTTTCTATGCTTATGATTGTTATATGTTATCTTTACACATGAACATGATTCTAGGTTTATTCTCAGTTATAATGTTATGATTTATGTACATATGTTATGATGGGACATGAAACTAGATCTGTTTGCAACTATTTTTGGTATTTTAATACTATGTTATGTTGTTTCATTATTATGTATATGAAATATTCCATGACTTTTTCAAATGATTCCCTCATTTGAATGATAATGATCCCAAACTTCTGATATGCTGATGATAATGATGCTCATCTATGTACTATTTATTCATGTCTCTTCTTGATTCTATGTTATTACTACCCTTATTGGGATTTTATCACTCCCATTTCATTTATGTATATATTTAGGTGAATAAATTTACTAATTAGAACATGAGATATTTTTTGAGGACTATGGTGATGAATTCAAATAATTTTTATGTTTTATTTTGTTTAAGTGATGTATTAATATAATTTTTCCATGATACTAAACCTTCTGATCCTTGAATGAATTATTATTATGTATTTTGTCTTGAAAATGATATAATAATTATGTATGAAAAATTTTGTTCACTATATCTAGTATTAGAGGAATATTTTAGTTAATTTGATAATTATGACTAGAAAAAAATTATGAAAAGATTAAGGATAAGTTTTAGTGTAAGAAAAAAACCTGAATTTTGGAAAAGGAAGTAGTTTGTAGTATATATGAAATGGAATCCATGCCTGGATAATATAATGATACGTGGTTTTAGAAGAGATGTACATGTGGCTAATAACCCCAAAATGGGTCATTGAGTATTAAATTGACCTGTATCTAGTTCATGACAAAGAGCCCCCCTGAACATCTATTTTGAAACTCCTAGGAGATATAATTTGGTAGATTCATATTATCTTACAAAAAATTATGAATGATATATAATTAAATTATTTATTATAATTAAATTAATAAAATGATTAATTTATAAGATCCTAGAAGCATCATTTGAAAAATATACTATGCATCTCATAAGGATCCGATAGGATATTACTTTAGAATTGATTTGTGCTTGAAAATAAATTCTTTATTAATGATTTATTGACTTATGTTTTGGTAAAAAAAATTCTATTTTAGAAAATGGTGGGGGCCATGAGAAACCATAATAACAACCCACGTGAGGAAAAATGCAATGATTGTATGAATGACATTCCAAATGAAATGGGAGTTGAATTCCAAAAATATAATGATGACACTTACCCATCCATCTCAGATTTTGAAAAATTATTGGAACCATGTGTACTATCATCTTGAACCCAAGTATTGAGAAACTAAAAATTTATTCCTTTTTTTGAAATGACCACTATAATTTGGAGGATCTTCTAGTCCACGTATTATAGAATAATGGGTTAACTAAATGGAAATGATAATTTCTATGATCCAAAATTCATAGAAGGAGAATGATTCTTTGGTTGTATAACATATATATTTTGAAGATAATAAATGGATATAATTGATAAAGGATCCTAATCTAAATTATGAAATAATAGAAATAGAGTGGAATGAATTTAAGAATAAATATCTTAACAATTATTTCCCTAAAGTTTTTTTAAAAAATATAGAGAAATAATTTCAAGAGAATTAAAAAAATTATACTAAATCACTAAAACATTACAAGTAAAATATTACAAGTCTTTAATGATACACATTAGGTTTTTTAAATAATGATAGAAAAATAAATAGAAACTTTAGTGGTGTAAAACCACATCTTAAAAATGATATAGCTATACAAAACATTAGAATAGTTCGATGTTCTCTAAAAGTAGAGATGGAGTTTTAATAAATTTCCAATGGATATAGATATATGAAGAGAAGAATAGAGATTCAAGTAGGGGTATCAAATGAAAAATGAGGGAATAAGATCCAACCATTAACATATCAAATATACAGAAAGATGTATCCTAGAAATTTTCTCAAAGGGAAATGGGAATTCTTTACATGTGGGAAAGAAGGTCACCAAGCTTACGAATATCAAAGATACATGAATGAGATATCCAACATGATGGTGTAAATAAAGGAACCTACCAATACACCACCCATGGTTCAATGATTCAACTATAAAGAGAAAGAGAACTATACAAGTTAGTGAATATAACTAGGGGAATTTGAGGGTAATCAACATTGGTAACCTCAAATTTGGGATAGTAAGGGAAATAATACACCATCAAAAACACTAATGTGGATCATGAAAAATGATGTAATATAAGGTACACATCATATTCACCCAATAATGGAAAATTTTTATTTGATTCTAGTTCAGTTCATTCCATTATATCCTTCATTCCTTCTATAATTACAAAATCACCTCCTTAATAACATTAAGTAGAGACATCTATTAAAAAAAATGAAGTGGTGAAATCATTACAGCCCAAGTATTAGAATCTTATCCTATCAGTGTCTGTGGGAAGATTCTTAGAGTGAATATCACAGTCATTCCCTAGGTGAGATTTTATTCTATAAAAGGAATTGATTAGATTTTTTTATATAGAGATCACATCAACTATCCTATAATGTAAATATCTTTCCATATCACGAACAATCCCATTTTATTTTAAAAATTAAACTAATATCACGAATCTACTTTATAAAATCCCTCAATGAGTAATTTTTGATTCCCAATGAAGAAGAACATCATTCCTAAGTTATAATTTCAAAATATAGAATCATCCTTGAGAAAATTACCATTATGAAGGAATATATTAATGTATTTTCCAAAGAATTTCCTGGACTTCCCCTAGACCATGAGTCTGTTTTCTATATAGAACTCGTACTTGGAGATACTCCCACATCCAAATTCCCCTATAGGATAACCTCAATAGAATTGGTGGACTTAAAGAAGAAATTTAAGGATAATTTTAGACAAAGGGTTTATTTTCCCTAGTTCATCACCTTGGGGTTTTCTAGTTAACTTTTTTTGTGTGAATAAGGATGGATCAATTCCAATGTATATCGACTATCGAGAGATTAAAAAGATTACTAAAAATAAATTATATCTGCTACTATGGATTTATGATTTTTTTGATCAAATTATAGGATCTTAGTACCTCTAAAATGTGGATCTCTATTCTGTATTTCATTAAAAAATGGTGATGAGGAAAGATATCCAGACGATATCCTACCTTAAGATATGGAAACTATAAGTTCTTAGTAATGACATAAAATCTTACTAATTCCCCTATAATATTCATGGATTTGATGAATAGTATTTACAGACAACCATAAAAATAATTTGGCAATCTTTATTGGTGATATTCTCATTTAATCCATGGGTAAGAGTGGACATGAAGAGTTTATAAGGATTATTCTACCAAATTATGAATGGATAAGTTGTATTCTTAGTTTATCATTTGATAATTCAAGATTCATCAAGTAAAATTACTGGTTCAAGTGATCACAAGTGAGGGAATTTTTTTAAAACCTTCAAAAATAATTTCAACTGAGGAATGACCCAAACCCATAAGTGACATATAAATCTATAGTTTTCTTGTATTATCAATATACTACCAATGATTTGTGGGAAAAGTTTTCATGATTTTCTATCTCATTAACTATGATAACATGGAAAGGGGTAAGGAATGTTTTAATAGAACTATGTGAGGAAAACATTAAGGATATCAAGTTGAGACTAATAACTAGGATATTACAAACACTACCCCCAAGTGGATAATGGTTTGTGATATACATAGATTCTTTAATAAAGGTCTTTTGTTTTTTACTCAATTAAAAGATAAAGTGATAGTGTACGTATTATGGTAGTTGTAGATCGATGATAAAAACTACCCAACACATTAATTAGAGATATTTACACTAATAATTTTATTAAACATTTGGTGGAACTACCTCTATGGTGATAAGTGTGACATATATACAGATCAAAATATTTTAAAGTATATATTCACCAAGAAAGATATCAATATAAATCAACAAATATGGTTAGATTTTATCAAATACTATGATTTCTCTATTCACTAACATCGTGGAATATTGAATAAGTTAGTTGATTCTCTTAGATTTTTTTTTCTAAACTATGTATGATCAGATTAAGAAAGACCCAATATTCATGGATATGTAAAGGGTGAATATGGAAATTTTAATGGTAGGGAAGAAATCATACATTTCAAAAATGAGTACCCAAACACTTATTCAATAGAAGATTAAGGTGGATAAAATGGATGATTTTTTGATTTAACAAAAAGGTGAAATTAAAAAAGGAAAGTAATTTTCCTGAAGTTGACATCGATAATATGGTGTCATTAAATTTGTAATAAGTCTTTATATGACATCATCACCTAAGATAAAGAGTGATATATAGGAAAATGATCATAACTCATATTTCTCTATCCATCTTATAAGTACCAAGATTCATCATAATCTTCAAAAGCCCTTCTAGTAGGAAAACTTGAATAATAACATTGATGTTTACACATCAAAGTGCTTGGTATGTCCATAAGTTAATGTAAAGATAAAAAATTCTAAATGGATTATGTAACCATTACCTATACCCACATAGAAATGGGAGAACATCACAATTAACTCTTTCACTGGTCTATTAAAGACATCCAAAGGAACAATACAACAAGGGTTGTAGTGTATCAAGTCACCGTGATAACCAAAATTAATTCTATTTTGAAATATTTAACTCTTGAAAAAATTTATATGATATACATAATGGAAGTGGTGAGGATTAAATGGGAACTAAATTCGATCATTTCTGATTGTTGTCCAAGTCTCACCTATAAATTTTGGTTAAGTTTGCAAAACTCTTTAAATACTTAATTAAACATCAGTAACACCTATCACATCCAAACAGATGGCCAATATGAAAGGATCTTTCTAGAAATTGGAGAAATATTGAGAGTTTTCTCAATGGAATTTAAAGGAGGATGGGATAAAAATATATCATTCATTGAGTTCTCATGAAACAACAACTTCCTCTTGATTGTTCAGTTGGATCCATATGAATCACTATTTGGGAAGTATTGTGATACAATAACATGTTTGGATGAAGTTAGTGAATGAAATATCTTTGGAATTAATCTTGTGTATGATATGACAGAGAACGTTTGATCCATTCAACAACACATTAATTATAATCAAAGTCAAAAATATATTTTTTCTAACAATCATTGAAGGGAATTAGAGTTTTATGTTAGAGATAAATTTTCACTTCAAATACCAATGTGGAAGAAATTCATGTAGTTAAAAAAAATAAATTTTTACCTTAGGTACATTGGACTCTTTGAGATAATTAATTATATTACATATGTGGCATACAGACCAATAGTTCCACCAAACATGGCTATTGTTATTGATGTTTTTAGTGTATCTATCTTATTTAAGTAAATACTAGCTCCCTCACATGTATTGAAACCAGAGGTGGTATTACTGGAGCGTAAAATCTCATATAAGGATCAACTTATGAAGATCATGGATCATAGAAACAATGTTATATGCAATAAGGCAACTGAAATTTTAAAATTTATCAAAAGGAACCATAGATCAGAAGTGGTGATATGGAAACTTTATGAAATAATGAAACAAATGCACCTTTATCTATTCTCACCCAATAATATGAGTTGCAATTTCAAGGATGGAATTTCTAAAATGGGGATTAATGTAATGAAACAAACATTATAAATGATATTTTCTGAATAAATGAGTTTTATATTATATTTTATAGTATTATACACATACATAAAATTTTAATAAGAACTAGAAAAATTTTATTTCATTAATAGTGATCATTTCATTTTTTAAAAATTAAACCCATGAAAATTAAAGATATTACAGTAGGGAAAAAATATAAAAGAATAAAATATAATGGGAAAAATTGGATCACCCCAATTTGGTAGAATTATTGCTCTAATAAAAAATAATATGAAAAAAATATAGTAAATTAATAGACATTTTTAAAAAGGATAATGGAGAACATTGGAGGAAGTTGTTTTGAATGATGTATGCCTGAATTAATAGGTATTTATAGAAGGTAATATGATCGTGGGGGTAGTAACATGATTGTTAAGAATGGTAACCTGCCTATTGAAATAGTAAATTAACCATAAAATAGTAAAATGAGAAATAAGTAAAATATTTCATGAATAATTTAAGAAAATATAAATTTTTTAATTCCGTAAAATTAATATTAAGGATAAAAACTTATTAAAATTATAAACACCTTTTTATTAAATTATAATTTAATATATTTGGTAAAAATCATATTTTATAGTTAATAATTAAAATTAATTATGTTATAAATTTATTTTGATAAAATTAAATATATTTTTGAAATCAAAATATCAAAAATGTCTATTGGTGATTTTTTTGTAATAATCTAAATGCCTCATTTTTAAGTGAATAGTAAAAAAATCTAGTTTTTACAAAACCGATGTATTTTAGTTACATCTCCCAAGAAGTGATAATGAAATAATAAATTATATAACTTTTAGATCAACCAAAAACTCATTTTATATGATTAATGAGATAATTAAAACTAATAAACTTAAATTAAAAACCTAAAAAGTGTTTTCCAAAGTCTAAAATTATAGAGTAATCCATTAAAATAACAATTTATCATTTTTCCACATACATTTTTAGTAAACTAATGAATTTTATTTTGGAAATAATTAAAAGTAATTAAATAATTTTATTTTATTAAAACATGAATTTTTCATTAATTTCACTATTAAAATATTTACTATGGAAATTATATTCTATTCAATATTTTATCCTAAAAATACTCCTCTCCCCAAGTATAAATACACACACTCCCTCCACCTCACAAAACCACTCTCTATTACTTAATAAAGACAAAGATCTTCCAAATTATTACTCTTAAGTACATTATCATGCTTAGGTACGTTCTATATCTATTTAACTCTTACTATTCATGGATTTCAGAGCCCTAGAAAAGAAGAAACACTAAGAAGAAGGCAAGATTCCATCAACATTCCTTCACATTTTCCTATTATATTCCTCAAATAATTTATTATTTTATAACCCAAAACTCCTAAACTTAATTAATTTGTATGTTAAAATTATTTTAATTATCTTAACAAAATTTAATGATTTTTTTCAACATAATTTTATGCTATACTTATCTCTTCTCCTATTTTGTTAATGGTTGGTTAACCACCTATATAGATGTTGAAAACTCTTTACTTATCACCACCTAAATGGAAGGTTATTATGAATTATTTAAGATATATTATAATGTAATTACATGTATTTTTTTGATCTTGGAACTAATTTTACTAATTTATAAGTTTCATTGAATTAAATTTAAGAAAACAAAATAAAATGATGTAATTTAATGAAAAAATAACATCAAACCAAATCATGTTTAATAAAGAGTGTTATAAAATAAAATCTAATAATTATAATGGATCAATTGTTACATAAATAAATAAAATTCACATCAATTTTCATATTTTAACATATATAAGTTAATTATATAGTCGTTGTAAATGAGGAGAAACATAACATTATTTAAGGTTAGGGGAATCTCATACCAAACTCTTTCTTTTTTAGGTTATCTTCTCTTGAACATTGTTTTGAGTGTGTATATTGCTATAATTTCATTAAGATTTTCTCTCAACATTCCTTTAATTTTCTTGATGGGTATATATATATTTCTACTTTGTATAAATGATTTTTAAACTAATTTCAAATATTTTTTTAAAGTATTTATTTTTCAAAAAAATCTCATTGAGTCCTCTTTAGTTGTTTCATATCCACTCAAGAATGATGATCTTTTATATGATCTCCCATATTAATTTATGAACCCAAGAAGTTATTAATTAATTAAGAATTTATGGAGTATTTATGAAACTCATTCCTTTATATTGGTTTATTTCATTAATATATCTATTATATATTTTCTTTCCATGAGGCGTGCAAGATTATGAGAATTTTCTAATGTGATGTATGGGTTTGGAATTATATATCCCTCTAATTAATTGGGTAATGTAAAATATCTCATGATATTATGTTTATTATGCATGAATATGATGCAATGTATAACACCTCATACTTTAAAAAATCCATAATTACCATATTAAGAAATAGGGCCGAACTTCTTCAATTATTTAGGATCATTTTGTTTTATAATTTTCAACGATTACACAAAATATTATATAATAGAGTGGAAATTTCAACATAGTATCCATTTTTACCATAAGAATAGTTCCTTATAAATATACACTGGCTTCATTCATGGTAACTCCAAATATCTATAACTATAACTTTATTAACTTTTTTACTCATCATTAAGCCCTGTGAAAAACCATTTGAAAATGTAAGATAATAAAAATATCATAATAAGGGAAAAGATATAAAATAAACTTGTTATTACATTTGTAATACAAAAAAATAAATAAGAAACTTTCCCTTTTTCATAATAAACATTTAATCACAAATATTTGTTTAATTTTCTATTAAATAAACTTAATTAATTAATATATTTTATGAAATATTTAATATGGAATAAGAAAAGAAAAATTATAATCATAAGGGATTCTAGAAAATAATTAAAACTCATTAATACCTTTCCATGAAAAAAATAATTTAACCTTTATAAAAAAATTATAAACTTTATTCAAAAACATAAAATCATCTTCTTAACCATTAAAATCAATAGATTTATTTTATAAACTATGAAAATCATACTATATTGGTACCCTGGGACATTATCCATACATTAACCACATAATATCCCTTATAATGTAATAACCAACCATGATAATTCCCATATCTATAATGACGCATACTTTAAATACATATATATTACATCAAAATTTAAGAATATGAATTTCAAAAATATAACAAAACCCTGTATGGACCGTATAAGTCTATTGTCTTTAGAAATTGGGAAATATAAACAACTCGTTCATAAGACATCTATATTGTCTATTGCTTATTCCTTCATAATGAGACCCCTTATTGACATATCTTACTTAATACCCTTATTCATTATCTGGGGAAAAGAAACATAATAATGAATGAGTTTAGATGCTCATTAAGGGTAAATAGGGAGATATAAACCATATCATAATCATAACACATAAGAATATGACATTTGAAAATCTAATATTTCATACGAAAGATTGTGATATAATGCAGTGGGATAAATCATAAAAGTTCATAATAATAAATGAATATATTCCCAAAAGTCACAATGTACGACATAAAATTTTGTGGCATGCACATAAGAATATAAAATCATTTCATAGTAGTCAAGGATCATTTTTAAGACCATCATAGCAGACAAATTCCATTACTGAACCGAGATCACTCCTCATTCCAGCCCTGTATTACTAAACCAAAATCATTTCCTATTCCAGCACTATCTATCTCATGAGATATAAATCTTTAATCAATTAATTGGATGAATATATAGGTCCCACCCATCTCATAATGAAATCATTCCTATATGTTCCACAAAAACATAAATCATTCATTATAGCATAACCCAAGTAATAAAATGAGTTTCTTAAACATCATTCCTTTATAACATAATCCATATAAAATAAATGGATTTCATAAATATCATTCAATAATAAACACAATCAACCATATGAATAATAGGTATAGTATACTAAAAACACAACCCTATTATATAATTTCATCTTAGATGGAAAATAATTTTGATAAAACACTTGAAATTAATTCTTGAGGAAAATATCATTTCTTCTTCAAAAACGTTTTCCATTGTCAAAATTCCATGAAATTTTAAAATAAAATAACTTATTTAAAAATAAAATCGAAATATTTTAAATTAATATTCATTGAAATAAGCCATTATGAAACTGTAAAAATCTGTTCATGCTGTATAAGTTAAAAGAAAACATTCTTCTCATAGTTTTATCAGAAAGTCAAAAAGTACCTCGTATCGTAGATGAAAAAATATTCCTTTCATACCATTTCATAAAAATTTACCAATGGGTAATATTGAATTTAAAAAATATTAGAATAATATTAATAATATTTTATGATACAAATGTATAAAACATCAACATGGATAATACATATACCCTAGTAAATACTTACGTATAAACAATCTCAGATTAAAATGAGATTGAGAAATTATCCCTTACCTTAAGTCTGATATAATTTGTATGTATCTGAACCTCCTGTATAGTTATTTAAATAATTTCATTTACTTATTAAAAAATCACAGTCATTTTTATGATATCATATATGATCATATTATCTTCCATTTGTTAATAATATTTCATTATTAATTGTTATTCGTGTATAAATGGATTCATTTTCTAATGCATTTTTTTCGAATAAGTTCTGATTATTATTCAAAGGTTATAATTATATCATTTCCAAAATTATATTAATAAAATACATATCATATTTATTTATTCTATACATTTTTTATTTAATGTATATCCTATAGAATGAATCACATCACATTGTGGAGACCTTAGGCCGCACGTAA
The DNA here is from genome assembly GCA_963277665.1 of Viscum album. Lineage (NCBI taxonomy): Eukaryota > Viridiplantae > Streptophyta > Magnoliopsida > Santalales > Viscaceae > Viscum > Viscum album. The sequence continues at coordinate 1,841,766,483 of OY728147.1, forward strand.
GCACGAGCGATAATATCATTCCTTTAATTATGAAATGATATGGAAGTAGATGGTATATATTTTATTAAATAATAAATATATTATTATAATAATAATAAATATTTATTATTTCCATCATTATACCCATCCAATTAAAGTGGGAGTGAAAAAAAGATTACACCACGACGTGGTGAAGGTAAGCCATACGCACTCACGTGCGGTGATTTCATTTTTATAGGATTGATAAAAGGATGAATATGGTTGTTCCATAACCATAATAACATCTCAGTATATATGTGATACTATAATTATCACTTAATATTGGAAACAACAAAGTAAGAATAACTAGAAGATGAAATGATCTTGAGAGAGTCGGTAAAGGAGACTACATATTCTTCGGCGAGCTCCCTCTAGATCTCATCTTAAAGACACTAAAGATGGTTTTTTTGTTGATTCAATAAGGCTTACTTATTAATTTTCCATTCCTTCATGTTTTGAAAATCAAAAACACCATATCTTAAGGCAAAATTCATTTTCCTAAGTTTTTTATTAATAAGGAAAATTTTCCTTCCCCAAAGAAATTTATCCTTACCATGTTTTTCATTGTTCATATTTTAGTCTATCGAAATATAACTCTCTTTATTACTAAGTGAAAAATTCAGTTTCACAACTAAAACCTTGGAATTATATAAATACTTAGATATATAGTATTTTGTTTTCAGGATCTAAATTCAGATTCTGAATTCTCTAAAATTCAGACTTCGAATTCTCTGAAATTGAGACTCTGAATTCTCTAAAATTCAGACTCCAAATTCTCTGAAATTAGGACTCCAAATTCTCTGAAATTTAGAATCCGAATTATCTGAAATTCAGACTATGAATTCTATGAAATTCAGACTCTGATTTCTATAAAATTCAGACTCCAATTTCTCTAAAATTCAGACTCTGAATTATCTAAAATTCTAACTCAGAATTCTCTGAAATTCAGACTCTGAATTCATTATAATTCAGGTTCCGAATTCCTCAAAATTCAAACTCCAAAGTATATAGAATTCTGATTCTGAATTCCTTGGAAAATAGAATCCAAATATCCATTTAATATAGACTTCGAAGGTTTACTTTCATAGATTCCAATTTTTTTCTTAGACTCCAAAAAATGAATTTGGTTGAGAAAAATTATTTTACTTACCCTTGTTATAGTTATAAAATTATGTCATGCATTATGTTTCTAACCAACCATTGTTTGAGTGACACGTGTACAGGTCCCTCTAAAATTCAAGGAAAAATATGACCATTGGAGTAGGGAGATGACCATTGGAAATGCACCTATAAATAGGATCTCATTTGAATGAGCTCAAAACACACATTGATCAATCTAGAGATTACATGCTGTTGAAGTGATTTCTAGAGAGAAAGACTCTCATGAATTGTGCGTACTAAACATCTTGTTCAGATTGCTTCATTCGAATCTAATTGTTTCTATTTACAATTGAGGGATTCCAGGGATAGGAAGACATAGGTTCTGACTACCTTGAAGTTCGAGGGCTTACAGGGATAGCAAGACAGACTCCGATATTCTTATCTAGGGCTTAACCTGGTGTGGGAAAGACAAAATTTCTTAAAAGTATAAATCAAGGGACCTTTATCCAAGGTTATTGGATACCATGCTCTTTGGGTTATAAGATTTCATACTTGTTACTTGTATTGTTTCAAGTTTGTTTTCCACTGCATTTTGATTAATAAGAAAAGTATAACTATCTTATAATTTCTTGTACTTGTACTCTGATTAGTAATATTCTATACGGTTTAAGGTAGAATCTTTGTTATTGTAAACTTTTCTTAAGTTTCATTTCCGGAACCATATTTCCGAAATCTAGAAAGTTTGTAGAACAAAGAGGTCTTGTAAATTTACCGTCTTTAACTTTGTTAAACAATAGAATTTTTTTAACCAACTTTAAAGGCTCCAAAGGATTTTTTTAAAGTATACAATTCACCCCCCTCTAGTATATTAAGCATATACATCATCATTTTGATCCTACAATTTATATCAGAGGAGTTATCTGAAATACTTTACTCACATATAAGTTTTTTTTCTCAAGTTTTTCTTTGTTCTATATTTTCCTTGCTTAGGATTTTTATCCAAGTTTACAAACCTTTTATTACTAACAAAGTTTGTGTGGAAAGATATTTTCTTTGTGATGGCAGGAATGAATGTTGGTTTGATTGATAATCTTAATCCTACTAGACCACCTATATTTTATGGGAATGATTATGAATATTGGAGATATTGTATGAATATTTTTGTTATTAATACTGGAGTGGAAAACTTTTTTATACTTACTAAGATTAAAAGATTCGTGATAAGGAAGTCAGAACTTTTACTAATCAAGAAACGTCAATATATCTACTAAACTAAAAGGTACACAATACTTTTTTTGTGTTCCATAACCCGGAATATATATATCCATATTTCTTCTTATGAAGCTACAAATTGTATTTGGAAGAAGCTTGAGGTTACTCATTTTGGTACATCCAAAGTTATAAAAACTAGAAGAGCTATTCTTTGAGCTGAGTATCATGGTTTTTGATTTCCTTATGAAAAACCAGTGTGTAAGGTACAACTGAGGTTTATGACCACTGTTAATAGTTTACAGTCTATAGGTGAAAATGGTTTAGATGATGAGGAAATTTTGGGAAAGATTATAGACATCATGCCTAATGAGTGGGAATCACAAAGAATAGCTATTGATGAGAATAGGAAAGTCTCACAGATTACTCTTGATGAGATTTTTTGGAACTCTTATTCAACATGAGGTTAGAATAAAAAGAGATGCTGATCTAAATAAGAAGAAGAATGGGAATGGAAGTGTTTCTTTTAAAACTACCTCAAATCATATGAAATCCAAGACTCCTGAGAGAGTTAAAAGATCCAAATCTTAGAGGACTGTTATTCAATCCAAATCAAGTGAAAGTGAACATTCTGAGAATGAACTAGCTAATCTTTCCCAAAGAATGAACAAGATTGTTAGACAGAAGAACTTTCAATCTAGATACAATAAGAAAGAAATAAAGGGAAAGAAAGACTCAAAAGTCACTTGTTATGAATTCAAGAGACCAGGGCATATAAGGCCAGATTGTCCTATGCTTAAGAGAAATGATAGAAAGGAAAATCATTCTGAGAGGAATAAAAAGAAGTGCTACAAGGATAAATCTAAGAAAGTTTTGAAAGCCAATGATACCTGAAGTGCCAGTAGTGGTGACTCTTCTGAAGAAACCTCAGAGTACGAATCTTCTGGATAGAATAATCTTGGTTTACTATCCAAGTTACCTATTGAAAATCATTATTTAATGGCCAAGGTACACAATTCTGAATCCATCACCAATGTATCCTTGAATTCTAATTATAGTGATAGTAAATATTATGAATCCTCAGATAAATAATCTTCTTTTGATGAAGATAATACTTTACCTATATATAAAGAAGTTTCTATGTTTTCTAAGCTTCTTGAGAATGAAAATTCTAAAGTCAAGAAAAAGCTTGATAAGGAAAATTCTAGGATTTCTATTCTTACTAAGGAAATATCAGATCTTTCTAAAGATCTTGATAAGAAACCCTTGATTTTGAAAGTATTTTAAAAAATCTTTAGGATGTTATTTCTGAGAAGGATAAACTTTCTAAGGATCTAGAAAAAGTAATTTCTAAGAAAATTGTTTTCCAGACTAACTTTAGTGCTAAAACTAATGTTTTTGAGGATAAAAATTTAATTATTAATCTAAAGTCAGAAATATTTTCTTTAAGGAAGTGTTTTTAAAACTTTACCTTCGGTAAGGAAAATTTTGATAAGATATATTCCTAAATTTGACCTCTAAGAAATAATTCTGGTTTTTGTTTTACTCATTAAAAACCAATTTTTAGTAATAATTATTTTGTTCCTCAAAATGATCCATTCTGCACTAAGTGTCAGTGTGGTGGGCATTGGGAAAAAAATTGTTCCTTAAACAAAACTTAGTCTTTCGGTTTTCATAAAGCTTATTTTTTAAAGAAAATGTGGATTCCTAAAATTTTTCTTTCTAAAGTTTTCGGATCCAAGAAAGTTTGGGTTCCAAAAGTCTAATAATATTATTTTCAGGAAAGTAAAGATAATACCAACAACAATACATGGTACATGGATAGTTGATGTTCCCAATACATAAATAGTAACATAAAGTTCTTTGAAAGGATTATCAAGATGAAGGTAGGAAAAGTAACTTTTGGAGATAATGATTAGGAAGAAATTATTGGTATAGGTAACATTGTTCTTCTTGGGAAAACATTGATTTCAAATGTTTTATTCATTAAGGGTCTTAAGCACAACCTTATTAGAATAAGTCAATTATGTGATGAAGGTTACCTTTTGAATTTTAGGAATGACAAATGTTTAGTACAAAATTACAAGGAAGAGTTTATTCTTTATGCCCATAGGAAAGAGAATTTTTACACACTAAACATAGAAGAACTTAGGAGACAAGATATACCTTGTCTTAGTGAAATGGAATATCATTCTTGGTTATGGCATAAAAGGTTAGGACATTGTAACCTTAGAAACCTATGCAAAATCTCTAAGAAAAGACTAGTTAAGGATCTATCGAATATTAGATTTGATTCTTCAAAAGTTTGTGATCCTTGTTAATATGTAAAGCAATAAAAATCAAGTTATAAATCAATCGATGAAGTCTCAAATACTAATGAATTACAGTTAGTGCATATGGACATTTTTGGTCCTAAACAAACTAGAAGCATTGGAGGAAAATATTTTTTGTTTGTTCTAGTTGATGATTACACTAGATTAATGTGAGTCTATTTTCTAGAAAATAAATATGAAGCTTTTTCTTATTTAAAAAGTTTTAGAGCCCAAGTTAAAAATGTGAAAAACCTTCCATTGATAACTATTCATAGTGATCATGGAGGATAATTTTAAAATTCTGATTTTGAAACTTTTTGTTGTAGAAAAGGAATTACTCATAACTTCTCGAAACCAAGAACACCTCAACAAAATGGTGTTGTTGAAAGAAGAAATATAATTCTTCAAGAGTTAACAGGAACCATGTTGAGTGAATATTTGGTAGCCAATCATTTTTGGGCTGAAGTTGTAAGTATTTCTTTCTATACTATAAATCATGTTTTTATTAGACCTTTTCTTTATAAAACTCCTTATGAGTTATGGAATGGTAGAAAACATAAACTTTCCTACTTTAAGGTTTTTGCTTGCAAGGTATTTATTCTGAATACTAAATATAATCTACACAAATTTGCAACAAAATATGATGAAGTAATTTTCTTAGGCTACTCCACAACTTCTAAGACTTATAAAGTTTTCAATAAAAACACTTGTACTGTTGACGAAACAATACATGTTAAATTGGATGAAACTGATCCTTTTGTTTTTAAACAACCTCAACCTACATCCTCAGATGTGTTTTCAAAAACAGATTATCAACCCTTGATAAGAGATCCTTCTGATAAGGAAAATGTTCAAGAAAATGTTTTTGAAGCATTTAACCCAGAATACTTCCTACCATATGTTGATGAACATGTTTTATAAAACCCAATTCAACTGTTTCTTAAGAATTATCCCAGTGATAGTCTCATTGGTGATGTAAATAAACCTGTAAGAACTATAAGTTCCTTAAGAAATGAAGTATAAAAACTAGCATTCCTTTCCCAATTAGAACCAAAAAGCACTTATGAAGGTTTAGGTGATGATGATTGGATAAAAGCTATGCAAGATGAGCTAAATGAATTTAAAAGGAATAAAGTCTGGACCTTGGTTGAAAGACCTAAGGAAACTAATTTTATTAGAGTAAAACGGGTCTTTAGAAATAAGTGTGATGAAAATGGAATCATAGTCACAAATAAAACTATATTATTTGCTAAAGGATATAATCAACAAGAAGGAATAGACTATAAAGAAACCTATGCTTCAGTATCTAGACTTGAATCTATTCATATTCTACTTACCTTTTCAGCATTCTTTAATTTCAAAATTTTTCAAATGGATTTTAAATGTGATTTCCTTAATGGTTATGTTCAAGAGGAAGTTTTTGTTGAACAATATCCTGGGTTTGAAGATACAAAACATCCTGAACATATTTTTAAACTTACCAAAGCTTTATATGGACTTAAACAAGCCCCAAGAGCCTGGTATGATAGACTTAAATAATTTTTAATTCAAAACAATTATGTTAAGGGAAATGCTGATTCAACCCTTTTTATAATGAAAGATAAGAAAAATATTTTGATTGTTCAAATTTACATTGATGAAATTATATTTGGATCAACTCAGCAATCTTTAACCGATTCCTTTGCAGATATAATCAAATCTGAGTTTGAAATGAGTATAATGGGTGAGTTGACATTTTCCTTGGTTTTAAAATTTCTAAAAAACCAGAAGGAATCTATATATCCCAACATAAGTATATTAAATATATTCTTAAAAAGTATGGATATGACAACACTAAGAGTATAAGTACTCCCATTGGTACCTAAAATTCACTTGATCTTGATGAAGCTGGGAAACCAATAGATCAACCATTTTTTAGAGGTATGATAAGAAGTCTACTTTACTTGAAAACTAGTCATCCAGAATTAATGTTTTCAGTATACTTATGTGCAAGATATCAATTCAATCCTAAAGAATCTCATTTAATGACAGTGAAAAGGATTTTTTGCTACTTAAAGGGAATTATGGATCTAGGATTATTTTATACTTCTTGAAATTATTTTGTTTTGAAAAGTTTTTCAGATGTTGATTTTGGTGGATGTAGAATGGATAAGAAAAGTACATCCTAAAATTTTCATTTCTTAGGAGATTCATTAGTTTCTTGGTCATGCAAAAAACAATACTCAGTAGCACTTTCCACTACTAAAGCTGAATATATAGCAGTTGGAAGTTATTGTGCTCAAGTGTTGGGGATGAAACACACACTCACAGAATATTGTATGAGTTTTATCAAAACAGAAATATTGTGTGATAATACTAGTTCCATTGCCTTAAGTTAAAACCCTGTATATCACTCTCGTTCAAAACACATAGATATTAGGCATCACTTTCTTAGAGATCACACACAAAAAGGAGATATCATTCTTCAATTTATCAGAATGCAAGATCAACTTGCAGATAATTTCAGAAAATCTTTACCATCTGATATATTTTAATACATTAAATATAAGTTAGGAATGATAACCATAAGGTAATCTTCCATATTAACTTCTTGTTGAAACCTATCTCCTTACATTAAGAAACTCATTTTCATAGGGGGAGTGCATTTTCTTGTCAGCCAAAACTTTCGTAATAAAAATTTCATAGTTAGAATTTTGGTAGTTAAAATTTTCATAGATAAAAATTTTGTAATCAAAATTTTCATAGTTAAAATTTTCATAGTTAAAATTTTCATAGTTAAAATTTTCGTAGTTAAAATTTTTGTAGTCAAAATTTTCGTAGTCAAAATTTTCATAGTTAAAATTTTCGCAGTTAAAACTTTTGTAGTTAAAATTTGCGTAGTCAAAATTTTCATAATCTGGATTTTTTTTAAGCCAAAATTTTTCTTAATCTAAAGTTCTTTAAGAAACTTTTTCCTTATTATGAATAATATTCCTAGAAATATGAAAGGTATGTTTCCTTTTCTATGTTTTCGTAATCATCTTTTACTTGTTGTAATTCTCTTTTTGTTTTTAAAATTTTCGGATTCTCTTTTCCTCAAATCTGAATGTTTTTCCCAAAAACATAAAAAGATCAGAATCTATCCAAATCATTCTTTGGCTATCATCTCAACCATCAGATCTTATCAAGAAGTTTTCAACTGTTGGATCAATCAGGGAAGCTGAGACATCGCTTCAATTGCCTATATAAAGGACCCCCCGGATGGTTGTCCCACATCGAATTTCAAGACTTCGTGTGTTGAAGCTCTTCCTCTATTTTTAAAGTCATTATATATTTTTAAAGTTTCCTTGCTTCTAAATGTCTACTGAAGCCTCTTCTTAGAAATAAATTTCATCTGTTAAGGAAATCTCCGAGTGGCAGATCTACCGAGAAAGGACAATCGATTTGAAGTTTTATTCCAAGTATGATTCCATTGTTTCTAAGAATATCAAGCTGAATAGTTGGGAGAGTGCATGTATATCAAAACTAAGAGCACATGATCCAGTGTATCTGGAATTTCTAGTTGAATTCTATGAGACAATTAGTTTTTTCAATGAAGGAGGAAGAGATAAATTTTCTTTCAAGAGCTATAGGAAGACATACTCTCCAAAAATTATTCATCTCTCTACAAATCTTCAGATACTTCAGCTATGGGTTCAAGGTTTTCTCATTCTGAAAAAGGAGACAAGGATACTCTGAAGAAAAGAGATATGTATGTTCTGGGTTTACTGGTGAACTTAAGAAAGATAAACCTGGTTAATCATATCTTGCTTACGATTGAGAATATAAATAATGGAAATATGAAGTCTCAGATTATCATGTATATGACCATTATTTCAAATATAATTGTTCTTTGTCTTCAGTATTTCAATATTCCTTACAATTCTAAGCTGATAAATTTTAAGGTGATGCTTTTGAGTGATGATACTCTAAGGAGGATGAAGATTGTCTTTAATAGTTAGTCCGAAGAATTTCATGATTTGTCAGAAGTAGAAGTTGAAGCTCTAAAAAAAGCCATAAGTGGCTGAAACTTCTAAGAAAGGTGGAAGGGAGAGGAAGGTCAAGGAACTAAAAGAGAAAGGAAAATGTCCAGTGGATAAGAAAACTTAGTCAGCACCACCAAAGCCAAAGAAGAAAAAATAATATCCTAAAGAGGTAGTGGCTAAGTGGAAAGAATATAAGAAGAAAAGGAAGGAAGGGGAGCCTAAGTTTGGCCTGGACCCTACTAAGGAAAAATAATTGAAGGAAAAGGCTACTGAGAATCTTGAAAAGGAAGAAAAAGAAAAGAAGCAAAGTAAGAAATTGTCAGAAGCTGTAGTCATTCAATCACTTCTTAAGGATGATGAAAAAGTCTCTGAACAAATTCCAGTACCAGAATCTTTTTTGATAGAACCTTTTCCAGAGACTCTGGGAAAGAAGTTAGTGATTCCAGAATGACATCAATAAGAATAAATAGTGCATGAAGAAGAAGTGGAAAAAGAATAAGAAGAAGTGAGTGGTGATACCAAAGGTATAATAAAACAAGTATAATACTATCATGAGAAGGAGAGTCCTTATGAGAAGTTATCAATCCAAACTTCTGAAGCTGAGTCTTTAAAACTTGCTACCCCAGGTAAATATGATAAGGCTAAGGAAGAAGTGAATAAGTTGTCGGAAAATGAAAGTATCAATCATGATTTCATTCACCCAGGGGATGTTGAGGCAGGAGTTGAGAAGGAAGAAGTTGATGAATATAAAATTGTTCAGCTATCATATAGTGAAGATGAATCTTCTAATCAAGAAGAGATCATTCCGAAAGATGATAAGGGAAAAAAGTGGTAGTCGATACACCTAGAAAAACTATGGTAAAGAAGAAAGAAGTTAGTGCTTCATCGAAGAGGAAGGATGTTGAAATAGAAAAAGAATCCTCACCAACCAAAGTCTCGGATTCAGAATCATCTTCGCTTGGACATGAATTTGTTATTCAGTCTTTGAAAAAGATGGTTGGGACTATTCCAATATTCTCTAGTATAGACTCAAGGTGTCAAATGATTTATCATATGTTAAATAAAAAATATAATTTAGTATCTAAGGTGATGGATAAATGTGTCAGTCTCAAGGAAGACTTCAAGACTTTTCTCATTGGATACGAGGCTCAAAAAAGATCTTACAAGAAGATGACAAGCTGGTCAAGGAAGACAATAGAAGAGATGAGAATCTTTGATGAATTTCAAGATAGTGTCAAGGATTCTTTTGACACTGAAGATGTTAAGATCAAGGATATCACTAATAGTTTTGAGGAAAATCTAACTCTTGAACAGACTTCTCAGAAGCAGGAAGTAAAAGATCTGAATGGGAAATTGAATTCAGTTGCTCAAAGTTGGAAGAGAGAAAGGGATCTCAGAATTTAGATAGAAGAGAATCTTGTTAAGTAGGAAGATGTCTTGAAGGCTTAAGAAGAATCTCTTAAGGCTCAGGAAGATAAAATTAAAGCCTTAGAGAAGAAAATATAAGAACAGGGTCAGTTGCTCAAGCGTGCAGAAGAAGATCACAAGGAGCTCAAGAAGCTGCAAACTATTGTGAAGAAGCTGATACCAAAGGACAAGGAAGTATAATCTTTTCCAAATCCGATCTTTTGCTGTATTTTCCTATTGTACAAATTCTTTCAATCCTAATGAAATTCTTGTTTCTCTTCATATTTTTTGGTTTTTTAGTACTAATATTTTAGGTACCATATTTTCCTTTCCATTCCCTATATTTTTTTTGAAAATCACAAAGGGGGAGAAAGGAATGTCAAAAAAGAATACTTAGTAAAGAAGAAATTTCCCTAAGTAAGGGTGAGTTCATCTAAGGGGGAGTTTTCATCATGAAGATTTTCGTATGCAAGAAAATGAAAAATCTCACACAGGAAATTCAGAATACGATCCTTAGTGTTCCCAAAGCCTAAGGGGGATTTAGTCATATTCAATTTGATCCATAAGTAAAGGGAGATAAGTTTTTATTTACAAGCACATAAAATTTCTAAGTCCTTATATTATTTTTCGTAAGGATGTTTGTGATTTCCAAAAAGGGGGATATTATTGAGTCAATAAGGTTTCCTTATGACTTTTCCATTCCTTCATGTTTTGAAAATCAAAAACACCCTATCTTAAGGAAAAATTCATTTTTCCTAAGATTTTTCTTAATAAGGAAAATTTTCCTTCCCCAAGAAAATTTATCCTTTCCATGTTTTTTAACTGTTCATATTTTAGTCTCTATAAATGTAAATCTTTTTATTCCTAAGTGAAAAATTCGGTTTCACATCTAAAACCTCATAATTCTATTAATACTTAGATATAGGGTATTCTGTTTTTAGGATCCGAATTCAGATTTTGAATTCTCTGAAATTTAGACTCTGAATTTTCTGAAATTCAAACTCCGAATTATCTGAAATTCAGATTCCGAATTCTATGAAATTTAGACTCCAAATTCTCTGAAATTCAAACTCCGAATTCTCTGAAATTCAGACTCCGAATTCTCTGAAATTCAGACTCTGAATTATCTGAAATTTATACTCTTATTTCTCTGAAATTCAGACTCTAATTTCTTTGAAATTCAGACTCCGATTTCTCTGAAATTCAAAATCTGAATTCTCTGAAATTCAGACTCCGAATTCTCTGAAATTTAGACTCTGAATTCCTTATAATTCAGGTTCTTAATTCCTCAGAATTCAAAATCTAAAGTACATATAATTTTGATTCTTAATTCCTTGGAAAAATTAATCCAAATATCCATATAATATTGACTTTGAAGGTTTACTTTCTTAGATTCCAAATTTAATTTTTCTTAGACTCTGAAAAATGAATTTGGTTGAGAAACCTTATTTTACTTACCCTTGTTATAGATATAAAATGATGTCGTTCATTCTATTTCTAACTAACCATTGTTTGAGTGACACATGTACATGTCCCTCCCAAATTAAAGGAAAAATATGACTGTTGGAGGAGGGATCCGACTGTTAGAAATGCACCTATAAATAGGAGATCATTTGAATGAGCTCAAAACACACATTGATCAATCTAGAGATTACATGCCATTGAAGTAATTTCTAGAGAGAGAGACTCTCATGCTTTGTGCGTACTGAACATCTTGTTCAGATTGCTTTGTGAAAATATTATTGTTTCTGTATACAATTAAGGGCTTTTGGGGATAATAATTCGACTACTTTGAAGTTTGAGGGCTTGCGGGGATAGCAATACAAGCTCCCATATTCTTATCAAGGCCTTACCCTGGTGTGGGTAAGATGGTCTTTCTTGAAAGTATAAATCAAGAGACCTTTATCCAAGGTTGTTGGATACCCTACTCTTTGGGTTAAAATATTTCATACATGTTACTTGTATTATTTCAAGTTTGTTTTCCGCTACATTTTGATTAATAAGAAAAGTATAACTATCTTATACTTTCTTGTACTTGTACTTTGATTAGTAAGATTATATATGATTTAAGGTAGAATCTTTGTTCTTGTAAACTTTTCTTAAGTTTCATTTCTAAAACCATATTTCCAGAATCTAGCAAGTTTGTAGAACTAAGAGGTCTTTTGAATTTACCTTTTTTAACTTTGTTAAACAATATAAAGTTTTTTAACCAACTTTGAAGGTTCCAAAGGATTTTTTGAAGTATACAATTCACCCCCTCTTGTATATTGAGCATCTACATCATCATTTAGATCCTATAATTTTGAGAAGACTAAAACTTCTAAAATGTGACTATAAAATTTTATAAGGGAAATTGGTATTGTATGGATGAACTTTAAGGCTCAATGAGTTATGAATAAATGAGGGAGGAGGTTCCCTTTTATAGTTGAGGTTGGGGGCACCTTTAGAAATTATAAAAATATTAATATATAATATATTAAAACCACATCCAAAAACCTCTAAAATGTATTATTTTCTAATACTAGATGCTATAATGTTGTAATATCATCAACCAATAATTTTTAGACATGTTTTTATGTCCATTTAAGCCTTATCATTTTCATTTAACACTTAGTTATTCTATTTAATTTTAACTAATGTAACAAATATTTCAATACTAACAGTGTGAAATATTTACTTATTTGATGTCATTTATACCATAAATGAATAATATAGAAAATTTTAAACAATTTAATAATTATTATATATTTTTAATTTTTTATGATTTTTAAATAATTTAACAATACATTATTTTGATAAACAGTCAGTAGTGTCAATTTTGATACTATAAAATTAATTGATTATTAAAAACATAAATATAACAATTTAACTTCAAAACAATGTATTATTATATTCATAAGATGTCAAGGTCATCTATAAAATTCATTGGATATATTATTTTAATATTTTTAATAACATTTATTTATTATCTCCATTAATAAAATAATTACAACATCAGTTATGTGTAATTATTTAACTTACTTATTTGTTGAATAAAAATTAAAAATAAAATAATATGATAAAGATAAATACTACATATTTTATAATAATACTTATAATCGAATATATATTCTAAAAAATTCTATATTAAAAATTTTATATTTATTAAAACATGAATGTGACAACTTTAACATCACTTTAAATAAAATATTATAAGTGTTATAATCTTTTCCATGTGACTCCAAATGGTTAATAACTCAACCCTTGGATGAATATGGCTGAGATATACTTGACCAATAAGATTTGGTCAGGTTTTATTGTCTATTAATGATTATTATCATTTTAATAAAAAATATTTTATTGATTTCTCATCAATTTAATAATTTATGCATTACTAATGTATATGCTATTAAGGTAATTATTTATTTCATAAAAAATAAAAATAAAATTCCATGATAAATAAAAACATATTATATTTCAAATGAGTATTCATAGTCTAATTTATCCTCTGTATAACATTATATTAAAAGTGATATAGTTATTAAAATTTGAGTAATATATATTTAACATTTATTTAAATAAAATAAATTAAATACCCTAATCTAATCCTAGTGGCCACCAAAGGATACCGTTTATACCGAAGGATAATTTAAGTCTAAAAAAATAATCCAATTATATTAGATAAAGTTTTATGTTAATTATATAACATTTTTTTACCCTTAATTACCCAATTTACCATTTTACCATATTAATAAAAATTATCGAAGTTACTATTCATAATGCCCTAAAATAGAAGAAATATATTTACATAATTTGGACCTAATGGTTCCAAATATGAAATCCATTTTTCAAAATAAAAAACACATAATTTTTAGAAATTAATTTAAAATTCATCTCATTGTTGGAAAGAGAAAACGAGTTTGAAAAGTTAAAACATTGCAAAAGATTGAAATGTTTCTACATTCGAATTCAATGTAAAATTAATGATAATGACCTAAATTATATTAATTGATAAAAATATAATAAATTTATACTTTAAAACCATTCAACAAATTTAATTTAACAATAAAAATTATTTTTATGAAAAAATTCATTTTTAATTAAAATTTAGCAAGTTTTTACTATTCATCAAAACTTTAAAGTTTTCAGAAAAATATCAAAAAATCATATGAAGTAAAATTTTATATCCCAATTCTAAATAATATGATTATTTTTTCATATAAAAATTATTAATGTGTAAAAATGTTAATTTAAAATTGTTCTCCGCAGCACTGGGATTCTCTTAAGGGAGGTTTCACTTCGACTGTAGTAGGTCGGGTGAAAAATTTATTTTTTACAGACTTTTGAAAGATTAATAAAAATAACATGTTTTGTTATTTTATTTCTTTTTTTCTTTTTCTTTTCCTCCAACAGAAAAGCGGCGGTGGTGGGACCGATGACATGTCAAGCCATTAATTGGCTTGACTCCTTGTTTGTAACCATACCGTTGGAATTTGGGAGGTACATTAATTAAATAAACCTCATAAATTCGACGGGATGTTAATCAACACTCACCCTCCTATCTATATGGAGCTTGGGGAGTGGTCTTGGAATGAATTAACCAAGAGACAAAGCTCTGGAAAAGTACCGTGACACCAACCACTTGGAGGATGAGACCAGTTCCAGCGAGTGGTGACGAGCGCCACCAAATCACGAACCGATGACAACGACGAAGGAGGTTATGTTTATTGTCATTAGCGGATGTCTAATCCAGTTAGAGGTTTTATTTGAAGTTGTCTTTGATGAATTAATTTCTATTCTGCTTGTTATTATGTAACTCGGAGGGTGTGGGCCCAACGAACAAGGCCCAAACCCTCAGCCACTTTGTTCTTGATGTGAAGTTTGGGGAACAATTTTTCCAACTCGAAGGAAATGAAAAATAGCATTTCACGCTATGACAGTGGTATCAGGGAAGATCCATAGGCATAGACGACAAAAAAAAGGACCACCGGAGCGCGTCCAGTGGCCCGTAGAAGAAACCGTTGGTGCATCATGTCGGTGGTGGCTGGAAATGGCTGATGGAGACCTGCAGTGGCTGGTGGTGGTCGGAGGAGACCTACGGTGGTTGGAGGTGGCCAGAGGAGACCTGATGTGACCGGCTGCGGCTGGGGGAAAGAGGCGTGCCGTCGCGCGCCGTGGCAGCCGGCCTGAGGCGGCTGTACGGGACAAGGGGTGGCACTCGTAGGCACTACCGACAGCAGAAACCGCGACTAGAAGGCCACGACAGGAGGAGGGTGGCGCGACCCTATGGCGAGTTAGCGGAACCCAGCTAGCCAGACGGCTGATCGTTCATTCGGTGGGGAAGCACCCCACCGGCTGGAGAAACGGCCCTGCAACCATGGGGCCAGCGGGACACAACAGTCCACCTTTGGTTGGATCGAGCTGGATGACGACTGGCCAAGCGGGCCAGACTAGCCCAGCGGACTGGACCCGCCAACGGGTCAAACCCGCCAGTGGGCCAGGCCAGACCCGCGGCCCGGCGGGCCAGCATGGGTGGGCCGAGACCTACCCTGCGGGCCAAGTTAACCGTGGCCCATGCCCATGAACCGAACCGGGCCGACCCTGACGGGCCTGACCCAGTGAACTGGGCCGACCCTTAACGGACTAGACCCATGCGAGGTTAGGTGTACCCCGGGACCCATTGCGTTGGGCCAGTCTGACTGAGTCGGACCGACCCCAGATCTAACCGGTCCCTGAATAAAGAAATTCCCATAACTGACAAACCAGGTTTCCATTCGACACGCCATCATTGGTGTTGGGAGCCCTTTTGGGAAGCGGTCCTTTTTGAATATTTCAGTAGGCTCGACCGAGCCGAGCTAGACCGAGGTGCGATCACTCCCATTTCACAGAATGGATGTAACTAATAGACCGAGCGTCCGATCGACGCACCGTCTATGGAATAAGGACCCTTGTGACAAGGAGGTCCTTTGGAGATACTCTAAGTAAGTTTTGGTAGAGTTTATCATACGACTTGGGTTGGATGAGACTTGAATCCAACTAGGCCCTTTTTACAAAAGTGCCCATATCTCACAGACCGGGGGTCCGATCGACGCGCCGTCAGTCACTTTAGGACTTCTATGATGGGGCGGTCCCTTGGGTATGATTGTTTAAGACTTATAACCTATTGAAATAAGAATAATGGCTTGATGAGCGGTTCTCCCCGAATCAAGTGTGAAATGAGCGGGAATCTAGTGGTTGGCTGTGACATGAAGAAGAAGAGAGACCAATGCGGGTCAACATTAGAAACTCCAGTGTGGGATGATCTAGTTGTACGACTAATCATCCCTACCTCTTTACTAGTGACCCTGTGTGGATCAACATCTAGAGACCCTATGTGGATCAGCAACATAGCGACCCTGTTTGGATCAACATCATAGTGACCTTGTGTGGATCAATATTTTATTAATCCTGTGTAGATCAGAAACAAGAGACCCTCTATTGATTAGCTGTAGCATGACCCGATGAGGACCCAACTTATAGTGTCCCGTCATGGAACAAATAATTTTATCTAAGAGTGGACCGATAGTATAACAAATTTTTTTGGATTAGTTGTGGAACTTCTAATTGAATAAGATGATATAGCTTATGAATAATCATCTATATTCATGAACTTTGAGTTTTATACCTGGTGTGAGTTGACTATTGCTTTGTGCTTTGTGATTGAGGTCTTACTTTGTGGAACTCTGGGAGATATTCAGGGGTCTCGGGGTCTCTACTGAGTATTTTTATACTCACCCCTATATGAGATTCATCCACACATTGTTGTGTCTTGTGCAGACAACGAGCAGTTGGGTTGAGACTTGAGGGAGCTAGAACCAGGTGGAACACAGAGGAGACGGGATGACATGGAGTGTTGTGGAGACGATATGTACCTACCCTTTAGGTAGGATCTTCGATGGACGATCCATGAGCTGTTTTCTTCTTTTAGTTGTATTTGTACTTTTCAGTTGGGCTTGTATTTTGGCCCCTTTACTTTCAGTACACTTCTTACTACAATAGTTTACTTCATTATTACTTATTGCTGTGTTCTTGTTTTGTGTGTTTGTATAGGTTTAAATGAAATTCCTCCACATTATAGGGATACTCCTTTTCGGTGCTAGTTGCCTACCCCTGGCCTATGGAAGGTGGGCTTGGGGTAGTCACTGCCTGGGCCCTGGGGGACGAGTTGTGACAAAGTGGTATCAGAGGAGTTAGTTCTACCAAAGAACTAGGACTCTGATATTTTAATGAAGAAATAGTGTTATGTTTTTTGAGTGTGGTTTTCAGTTCAGTGAGTCCAATGTTGGTGTGGCGGTTGACGTATCCATACACCTAAATTCTGATTTTCAACCCAGTGCACGAAAACACTGATTGCGTGTGTTTTGGAAGTGTTTTATTCTTTGATCTCTTTGAGTAAGCTCACCTGGTATATCTTATTGACCGCGAAACACTTGTTTTCTTTTAATATGCCTCCATGTAGACAACCATCCAGGATTCCTAAGAGAGTACACGATGATAACCTACCGAGTGATGAGGCTTCAGTGCAGGGCCCTCTTACGGTGATGGTACCATCTGGTGGTGTACCAGTAGCCCCATCACCCATTGGGAAACAGATTACACCAACCCCACCAGCATATGGTGCACGCTGACTGAGAACATTGTATGAGTTTTATTAGTAGAGGCCTCAGAGGTTCCGAGGCGAGACATATCCATAGGTGGCTGAGGATTGGCTGGAGGCTATGGCCAGAATTTTTCACGTAGTTGGGACACCAGCTGACCAGATGGTGATCCTAACTGCCAATATTTTTCAAGGAGAAACAGGGAGATGGTGGAGCCTGACGCTCCAGATACTTAACGAGGTGACCCTCACATGAGAAGATTTTGAGGGCCTCTTCAGGGTAGAGTTTGTTCCAGCAACTCTATGATCTGTGTGTATATAGGAGCTGCTACACTTACCACAGAGCAGCCTGAATGTGGCCCAGTACTCATCATGATTCACTGAACTCTCACGCTACTCTACCAACATGGTGCAGGACCCTTTATTCAGAGCCTGAACCATAGATCAGGGACTCTGATGAGAGATTAGAGCTTCAATGGTATCTCTTAGCACCCCAATGCATGCTGGAGTGCTGGAGAGAGCACTCTTGGTGGAAAGTTTCCTTGCCGTGAAGGCATCGACAATGAGACCCACTATCGGGAGACACGTAGTAGAGTCATCTACGACTGGTAGTAGGAAGATGACATAGAGGTCCAAGCAGACCAGACCTTCTGGTGGATGACCCTGGGATGTAGGGTCGGAGGTGCAAGGCTCACGAGGTAGAGCAGACCAGCAGAGGAGTTGACTGTGATTCACATGCAGCGGACATGATCACATTGGTCCCAAATGCCCGACTAGACATACTGATGACCAAAAGGCAGTTGGGGAACCATCAAGGTATAGGTAGAGATTCAATCAAGGAGGTCCACAAGGCAGTAGATGTGGTAGATGAGTAGGTCGTGATGCAGGTGGTGGACGGCAGTTTTAGGTTCTACTATCACCACCTCTAGGTGGTCTACCCTGACCATAGTGATAGGTGTACAGGGACGAGATCAGCTCCAGGCAGCTAAGACCTATGACCACGACACTCTAGAGATGATTCGAGGTACGATCTGTGTCTACTCCACCTTAGATGTAGTACTTATAGACATAGGTTCCAGTCACTCTTTCATTTCCGCAACTCTCATTTGGAGCTCTAAGATTCCGATGGATCCATTGGCTCGATCCTTGTGATTAGAGACTCATACAGGAGAATATTAAATGATTACACACTCCTGCCAACAGTGTGAGATTACTCTAGGAGGCGTGATCTTTGGCTGAGATATTCTAGTAGCGGCGTCGAGGCCTTGTGACATTATCTTGGGTATGGATTGGTTATCCATAGTCCATGCTCAGATTGACTATTTAGGGTGCAAAGTGCGGTGTGTCCGCATGGGTTGGACCAGGTTTTCCTTCACCAGTGAGAAGGGAACCTTTTCTGCACAGGATGGACTTACTCAAAGGAGGGTGCAGCCGATCACACATCAGTTGGCTAGCCTTACCCTCAGAGCAGTTGATGTTGAGAGTCTATGCTATCCTATAGTAGTGGACCAATATGCTGATGTCTTCCTTGATGATGTTCTGGGACTGCCTCCTCGCAGAGAGGTGGACTTCTACATTGAGATGTAACCCCGAATGACACCGATATCTACACCAGTATATCAGATGGCTCCCATGGAGATTCATGAGTTATGGGTATAGTTTGAGGACTTGTAGAGGAAGGGGTTAATAAGGCCCAGTGTTTCTCAATGGGAAGCCCCGATTTTGTTCGTCAAGAAGGAATATGGGAGTTTTAGGCTCTGCATGAATTATCCACACCTGAAACAGGTGACCTTGAAGAACAAGTATCCACTTCTGAGGATTGATGATATCTTTGATCAGATGAAGGGAGCTCGTTGTTTCTCAAAGATAGACCTTAGATCAGGCTATCATCAGTTCAACGTACGAGATGAGAATGTGTAGAAGATGAACTTCAGATGTTGGTATGACCACTATGAGTTCTTGGTTATGCCATTCAGCATAACCAATGCCCTTGCAGTGTTCATGGGACTCATGAACATGATCTTTTAGCCATAGCTCGATCTCTTTGTGGTGGTATTCATCGATGACATCTTGATATACTTGGCATTAGAGGAGGATCATTCCTATCATCTGTAGATAGTAATAGATACACTCTGAGAGAACCAGCTTTATGGAAAGCTCTCAAAGTGCCAGTTCTAGATACAGGAGGTCCACTTTATGGGACACGTTATCTCAGAGGCTGTAGTTTCATTGGATTCGAAAAAGATAGAGGCTGTGCTAGCTTTGGAGCCACCCAGGAGTGTGATCGAGGTTCATAGTTTCCTAGGGTTGGTTGGGTATTACTGAAGGTTCATACTTGAATTATCCATAGTTGAGGAACCCTTGTTAGCGTTGGTGAAGAAGGTATAGCACTTCATGTGTATGGAGAGATGCCAATAGATTTTTCAGGAGCTGAGGTAGAGATTGAAAAGTGCCCCTGTCTTAAGGCCACTAGAAGAGGGCATTGGGTATGTAGTCTACTGCGACACATCAAGGACCGGACTTGGATGTGTCCTGATGCAGGATCGAGAAGTGATCACTTATGGTTTATGATAGCTGAGAAAAAATGAGCAGAACTATGCTACCCATGAACTGGTGTTAGCAGTAGTGTTCTTCGCCTTGAATATATGGCAATACTACTTGATGGGAAAACGTTTTACTATTTACTATGATCACAAGAGTCTCAGGTATGTCTTCTCAAAGAAGGAATTGAACCTGATACATAGACGATGAATAGAGTTCCTCCAGTACTATGAATTTGAGATAATATATACTCCAAAGAAAGGGAAGTTAGTGGGAGACACACTCAGTAGGAGGTCTGGTTTATAGTTGCTGAGTGAGGCAATAGAGCAGCTAGCCAAATTGCAGATATCCTTTGTGAATAGAGATGGAGCGGATTACCTCCAGTCTATGAATCTCACTCCCCCACTTCTTTAGTGAGTTCAAGAGGCATAGCTTGGGGACATTGACTGCAAGGGTCAACATGCTCATATATCCTCAGGACATGCACCTGATGAATTTTATGAAGGTGGGGAGCATGTCATCCTCTTCAGAGGACACAACATGGTACCGGTGGTGCTACGAGAGGAGGTATTGGGGGAGTTACATACATCCCCTATGGCATTACATCTTGGTGTGGAGAAGATGTACCAGGACCTCCGACGTTAGCACTGGTGGCCAAGGATGAAGAAATTAGTGGCAGAGTTTGTTTCACGATGCCTCACTTATCAGTAAGTGAAGGCCGATCATTAGGTTCCAGCAGGGTTATCGCAACCACTTGAGGTACTAGAGTGGAATTTGGATGGTATATATATACATGGACTTTGTGACGAGGCTACCATAGATGTCCAAGGTACATGATTCCATCTGGGTGATCGTTGACCGACTCACCAAGTTTTTCCACTTCCTAGACATCTGAGAGCATGGATTAGTAGAGATCTTGGGACGCCTCTACGTACAAGAGATTGTACGACTTCATGGGGTTCCATCGAATATTTTATCTGACCATGAACACATTTTATATCCCAATCATGTAAGGGATTACAGGTGTCATTCGGGACTCAGCTACATTTGAGTACCTCCTTTCATCCTCAGACGGATTTTCAGATGGAGCAGACCATACAGACACTCGAGGACATGATTCGTGCTTGCGTCCTAGATTTTGGCTGTAGTAGGGAGGACCACCTACCTCTGGTGGAATTCACATACAACAATAGCTATCACTCTACCATCGGTATTGCACTATTTGAGGCTTTGTACGGTCGACCATGCAGATCACCTCTATGCTGGACAGACCTAGGGGAGTCAATATTTATGGGTCCAGAGTTGGTACAGGATACCACTGAGAAGGTGAAGATCATCTAAGAGCGAATGAAGACTGAATAGAGCAGAAATAAGGCTTATGCTGATAGGAGATGGAGAATTTTTGAGTTTGAGGAGGGAGATCATGTCTTCCAATGGGTCTCACCTCGACGAGGTTTGCAGAGATTTGGCTGGGGAGGAAAGCTGTCTTTGAGGTTCATCGAACACTTTCAGGTTCTCAGCAAAGTTGGCAAGGTGGCGTATCGCCTAGATCTTCCCCTCAAATGTATTAGGTGCATGATGTTTTCCACGTGTAGCAGCTAAGAAAGTATGTGCATGATCCATCACACATTATTGACTGGGGCGAGCTGGACATTGATGATTGGGAGACATTTACGGAGGTTCTAGTGGAGATTGAGGATTGACAAGAGAGAGTCCTTTGTGGATGATGTATTCCTCTGGTGCACATTGTTTGGATGCATGAGAACCACTAGGAGAGAACAAGGGAGCGAGAGGATCATATTCACGCTCAGTACCCCCATTTGTTTCCTTAGTCTATGTTGTGGCTTTCAGGGACAAAAATCCCTAAGTTGGGGAGAATGTAAAGACCCAGATTTTCCATGAAATTTTTTTAAATATATGGAATTATTATGAGTCTGTGAAAATTGATGGTGTGTGATTCCGAAGCCCAGTGTTCCTGGAATGAATTTATGAACTTTTTTAAGGTACGTTGAGTAAAAACATGGGAAAATTTTTCTATCTTTTGAACCAGTGCTCAGATTAAAAATATGAGGGCACTGTTGAATCCATAGCACCGAGATTCACTTAAGGGAGGATTCACTTTGACCGCAGTAGGTTGGGTGAAAAAGTTATTTTTGAGGACTTTTGAAAGATTAATAAAAATAACATGTTAAATTATTTTATTTTTTTCCTCTTTTTCTTTTCCTCCAATAGAAAAGCGGTGGTGGTGGGACCGACGACATGTCAAGCCATTAATCGGATTGACTCCTCCTTATTTATAACCATACCATTGGAATTTGGTAGGTTAATTAACTAAATAAACCTCATAAATTCCACGGGTTATTAACCACCACTCCCACTTCTATTTATATAAAGACTGGGGAGGGGTGTTGGCATGAATTCACCAAGCGACAAAGCTTTGGCAAAGTACTATGACGCTAACCACTTAGAGGAAGAGACTAGTTCCAACGAGTGGTGATGGGCACCACCGAATCACAAACCGATGAAAACAATGAAGGAGGTATCATCGATTGTCATTAGTGGATGTCTAATCCAGGTAGGGGGTTTATTTGAAGTTGTCTTTGATGAGTTAATTTCTCTTCCACTTGTTTTTACGTAACGCGGAGGGCGCGGGCCAAACGAACAAGGCCCAAATCCTCCACCGCTTCGTTCTTGATGTGAAATTCGGGGAACAATTTTTCTAACTCGACGGAAACATGAAATAGAAGTTCATGCTATGACGGCGGTATACCAGAAGAGCCGTAGGCACAAAAGACATAAAAAACAGACCACCAGAGTGCGTCTGGTGGCCTGCGGAAGAAACCGTCAGTGCGTCATTTCAGCGGCGGCTAACGGTGGCTGGAGGAGACCTGCGGCAACTAGCCATGGGCATTGGAAAGCGGCGTGCCATCACGCGCCGCGGTGACTAAGGGTGGCCGGCCCGAGATGGTTGCACGGTAAAAGAGGCAGCGCCTATAAGCGCTGTAGGCGGAAGAAGCTGCGGCCAGCGGGCCACGGAAGGAGGAGGGCAGTGCAGCCCCGCACCACGCCGAGTTGGCGGAACTCGGTCAACCAAACAACCAACTATTCATGCATTGGGGCAGCGCCTCATCGGCTGGCGAGACGGACTCGCAACCGCGAGGCCATCAGGACACAACGGTCTACCTTTGGGCGGACCGAGCCTGATGCGGGCCAACCAAGTGGGCCGGACTCGCCCAGCAGGCCGGACTCGCCAGTGGGCCAGGCCAAACCTGTGGCTTAGTGGGCTAGTGTGGGTGGGCCAAGCCCCACTCGGTGGGCCGGGCTAACCGCGACCCGGGCCCGTGAACCGAATCAAACTGACCCCGATGGGCCGAACCCAGTGAACCGAGATGACCCTTAATGGGCCGGACCTGAGCAAGGTTAGGTAGACCCCAAGATCCGTTGTGTTGGGCCAGTCTGACTGAGTCAGACCTGGTCCATCCCCAACCGGTCCCCAAATAAATAAACACCCATAACCGACGAACTGAGTGTCCATTAGACATACCGTTAGTGGCGTTGGGATCCCTTTTGGGAAGCGGTCCCTTTGGCATATTCTAGTGGGCCCGATCGAGCCGGGCTAGACTAAGGTCCGATCACCCCCGTTTCCCAGAAGGGATGTAACTAATAGACCAGACATCCAATCGACACACTGTCTGTTTCATAAGGAACCTTGTGACAAGGAAATCATTTGGAGATACTCTAAGTGATTTTTTTAGGAGTTTGACGTACGACTTGGGTTGGATCAGATTTGAATCCAATCGAGACCTTTTTACAAAAATGCCTATATCTCACAGACCGGGTGTCTGATTGACACGCCTTCTGTCACTTTGGGACCCCTATAATGGGGCGATCCCTTGGGTATGTTTTTTTGTGACTTAGTACCGGTTGAAATATGAATGATGGCTTGAGTAGTGGTTCTCCCAGAATCAAGCGTGATATGAGTGGGAATCCAATGGCTGGTCATGACATGAAGAAGAAGAGAGACCAATGTGGGTCAGCATCAGAAACTTTAGTGTGGGATGATCTAGCTGTACGACTAATCATCCCAACCTCTGTACTAGATATCCTATGTGGATCAGTATCTACTGACCCTGTATGGATCAACAATATAGTGAACCTGTGTGGATCAACATCATAACGAACCTGTATGGATCAACATTCTAGCGACCCTGTGTGGATCGGTAACTAGTGACCCTGTGTGGATCAGCTGTAGCATGACCTAATGAGGACCCACTACAGTGGGCCATCGTGGAACTATGACTTGCATCCAAGAGTGGACCGATAGTAGAACAACTTCTTTTGGATCAGTTGTGGAACTTCTAATGGAATAAGATGATATAACTCATGGATATTCATCTATATTCCTGAAAACTGAGTTGTATACCTGGTGTGAGTTGACTATTGCTTCATACTTTTTGATTGAGGTCTTGCTTTGTGGTTTTTCCTTAGTGAAACTTTGGGAGACCGTCGGGGGTCTCGGGGTCCCTACTGAGTATTGTTACACTCACACCTGCACAGGCTTCGCCCACATCTTATTGTGTCTTGTGAAAATGATGAGCAATTGGGATGAGACTTGAGGGAGCTAGGACCAGGTGGAACATGGGGGAGACATGCTGACGTAGAGTGTTGTGGAGGCGATTTGTACCTACCCTTTAGGTAGGATCCTCAGTGGATGATCCATGAGCAGTTTTCTATTTTCATTTGTACTTGTACTTTTCTATTGGGCTTGTATTCTGGCCTCTTTACTTTCAGAACACTTTTTACTACAGCTATTTACTTTGTGGTTTCTTCTTGATGTGTTCTTGGTGTGTTTGTTTGTACAGGTTTAAAGGCAATGCCTTCCCATTATAGGGATATTCCTTTTCGGTGTTAGTTGCCAACCCATGGCTTATGGAAGGAAGGATTGGGGTAGTCACGGTACAGACCCCAGGGATGGGTCGTGACATAAAATATCTATTTCATTAATTTCATTTACTAATTATAATTCACTTAATTTAGTAATACAAAATTACAAATATTTCCTTTACATTTAATTGGTTTATATTTTTCATATATAATTGGTTGCCAAATAATACACCCTAAAATTTCACAAGTTAGTTATTTATTCCCAATAACCTAACAACTAGGTTATAATGGTCATTTTACACCAAGGTTTTCTCAAGGTTCTTTTAAACTCATGATTGCGTGCAATGCAATCTATTGAAGAATTAAAATTATTTAACGAAAATATTTCATAAAAACATCTAGGTGTTACTTTCTACCCCCCTAAATTGAATTTCACCCTCAAAAGTCATCACTTAGATAAAAATAGATGAGGATACATTTGCCTCATCACATCCTCAAGTTTCCATGTAGCTTCCTCAAATTTGTGGTTCTGCCATAAAAATTTAACTAAGAGAGTGGTCTTGTTTCACATACCTATTTCATTATGACCCAGAATCACTATAAGTTGTTCTTCATAAGAAAGATATTTCTTTAGAAATATGCCTTCTGAGTTTAGTACATGTGAAGGATCAGGTATGTAATTTCTCAGGAGAGATATATGGAATACATTATGAACTTGAGAGATATTTGGTTGAAGTTTCAATCAATAAACTACCTTCCCAACATGATATAAAATTTCAAAAGTACCAATATAACTAGGGATCAACTTTACCTTCTTTACAAATCTCATTAATTTTTTCTAGGGATATATTTTTAGAAACACCTTATCACCCCCTTAAAACTCTAGGTTTTTTCATCGGTTGTCAGCATAAATTTTTTACCGACTCTGAGCTGGTCTTATATGTTGTTGAATAGATATGACATTATCTATCATTTCATCAAAAACTTATGGTCCAAATAACTTTATTTCCTCAAATTCATCTTATAAAGTTAGAGATATGCACTTCTTTCCATATAGGTATTCATAAAGAGCCATCTATATACTGAAGTGAGAGCTATTATTGTAAGAAAATTCCACCAAAGGTTGGTGTTGATCCCAACCACCATTGAAATCCATAGAGAAAGCTATTAACATGTCTTCTAGAGTTTGGATTTTCCTCTCAGACTCACTGTCTGTCTAAGGATGATAAATAGTTCTAAAACTTAACTCTGTATCAAGATCCTACTAAAGAATTCTCCAGAACTTTGAGGTAAACCTCAGATCCCGATCAAATATAATTGAAATTGGTACTCCATGAAATCTTAACACTTCCTTTATATATATTACAGAAACTTGATCAAGAGATTAATCCTATATAATAACAATGAAGTATGAAACTTCCTAAGGTAATCAACTGTAAACCATATAAAATTATGGCCTTTAAATGTTTGGTGAAGTCTGAAAACAAAGTCCATAATGATGTTTTTCTATTTACATTATATTATGGGTAATGGTTGTAACATCCATTTAGACTTATGTCACTCATCCTTAACTTGATGAAAAACCAAGCACCATGAGACATATTCCACAACATCTATTTTCATGCCATCCCAACATAAATACTCTTTCAAGTCCCTGTATATTTTTTTACTTCTAGGGTGAATAGAGAATAAATAACTATGAGACTCATCCAATAGCTCCTTTAATTTTTGTATGCAAGTAATAAAAACATGATTCCTGAACCTTATTATTCCATCATAATCAAGGTTGAATTCAAGAACGTTTCTTAACTTCTTTTGTAGCTCCACATATTCCTTGTGAGCCTCCTTAATCTTAGATTTTATATATGGTTGAACATTCATTTGAGAAAGATAATATTTCTCCCATTCCTTTAAAATTTCAATATCCATCCTTTTCAAATTCATAAATATTGGATCTTTTATGATCCTCCTCATGGATAGGCTAGCATGTTCCTTTAGACTCAAAGAATTTTCCACCTTGTTCACTTTCCTAGGGTGGTAATGTATTGAGTAGTCATAATATTTAATCAACTCCAAACATCTTCTTTGGTTCATATTTAACTCCTCTTGTGTGAAAATGTACTTTAAACTTTTATGATCAGTATAAATATCACAAATTTCACCATAAAGAAAATTCCTCCATATCTTTAATGCAATGATTACCTCATCTAACTCCAAATCATGAGTTGGGAATTTTTTCTCATGGATTTTCAATTGTCATGAGTCATAAGTTATCACTATATCATTTTTCATGAGAACACATCCAAACCCTTTATTGGATGCAAAACTATATGTCAAAAACCTTTATCCACTATAAGTGAGTGTGATCATAGGTTCACTAGCTAACCATATTTTTATCTCATTGAAATTATCATCAAATTACTATTTCTAAATGAACATAACTTCTTTCTGAGTCAACTTAGTGAGTGAATTAGATAGTCAGAAAAATAATTCACAAAACATTGATAATATCCTTCAAAACCAAGAAAACTTTAGATCTCAGTTACTGTTGTCATTTTAGGACAACTTTCAATAACTTATTCTTTTTCTGGATCCAAAAATATCCCTATCTCGAGATTATGTGACCCAAAATGAAACTTTCTAAAGCCAAAATTTACACTTGGTAATTTTTTCATAAATCTTATTCTTTCTTAGGGTCTTTAGTATATTCTCAAGTGATATTTATGTTCTTACTTACTATTTGAATAAACCAAAATATTATCTATAAATACTTCCAAAAATTGATCAAGATAGTCTCTAAATACTCTATTCATTAGATCCATTATGATAGTGTGAGAATTATTAAGACCAAAAGGAATCACTATAAATTCATAGTGTCCATACCTTGCACGAAATGCCATCTTTGGTATATCCTCCTTCTTGAACCTTAATTGATGATATCCTGAATGAAGATGAATCTTGGAAAAGTATAGATCTTCACATAGTTGGTTGAATAAGTCATCGATTGTGGGGAAATGGATATTTGTTCTTGATAGTGATATTGTTAAGTTATCGATAATCAATGCATAGTCTCATTGATCCATATTTCTTATTAAAAAATAGAATAGGTGCACCCTAAGGTGATGCACTAGGGTGTATGAATCCCTTGTCAAAATTCTCTTAGAGATGCTTCTTCAATTCTTACAACTCAAATGGGTCCATTCTATAAGGTGTCTTTGAAATAGGCATGGCACCTGGAATAAGTTCTATTGAAAACCCAACTTCATGATTTAGTGGAATACATGATAATTATTTTAAAAATATATAATTAAAATCTCATAAAATGGGTCTATTTTTAATGGTGAGTTTCTCCCCAACCATTTGATATATATAATATTCATTGATAGGAATCAAGACCCATAAGATGGAATAAATTTTCACCGGATGGTCATACTCATCCTTTCATTGATATATGATCATATATTGATCTGGAATATGAAATATGGCTTAACTTCCTTGTAAATTAATATGAGCTCCATATAGAGAAATACAATCCATGCCAATAATCACATAAAATTCCACTAAAGGTAGGATCACAAGATTTATAAGAAGCACTTTCCCACAAACTTCAACTTGAGAATAACTATAAACTTTTGATGTGACCGTTGTGCCATTAGAAGTTGTCACAACTAGCTAAATATCTAATTTTTGAGGTAATACTAATATACCCTTTGAAAATTATTTAGACATAAAAGAGTGGGTTGATATAGAATAAAATAAAACATTATCTACTTTATATTGGATGATAAGTGTACCTGTCACCACTTCATTATCGTATTACACATTTTCGATAGTGATTGCATGTGAGTTTCCTTTGTCTTTGGCCTTAAGAGTTTATTTTCATCGATCATCATCTATAACCCTTGGATTAGGGAATTGGTTGGCATAATGCCCCATTTCCTTGCACATGTAGCATTTAAGTATAGGTGGTGCATTCTATGTAGCCTTTTCACTATTCAAATCATTAGACATATTTTTCCCATAACATCGACATTCAACTATTTGATGACCTTATCCCCCACACTAAAAACATTTTCTAGTCCCTTTATGTCAATTTACTCCATGTTTCTTTCTACACATTGAGAATAAGGGAAACACCATCTTCTTTTCAGTATGGTCTTTATATTTTCCCTTGAATTCCATTTTCTCTTCCTACCAAACCCATAGGATTGATGGGTTACTCTAATCCCCATCTCAACCTTGAGAGTACATCGAAAAATTTCCTCATAGATATTGAAGTCCCTTATGGATAAGGCCCTTCAGAGACTTGGTTTTAAGCCACTAAAGAATCGATCAATTTTACTCACTAATTGGATAATAATTCTAGAGTCATACCATGAAATTCTTGTAAAATTTTCTTCATAGGTACAAACAGATTTATTGTTCATTTTCTTAAGCTCAAGGAACTCATTCTCCATATTTATTTGAATAATAAAAGGAAATTACTTATTAAAAATAACCCATTCCATGGATTCAATTTCATCTCTTTGACATGTATTATTTATAAGATTCCACCATTGATCATCTTCAAATTCTAAATGATAGATTTCTAAGATGAATTTATCAAGTTATTAACATTAGAGAACTGAAAATTTCTTTTCAGTGGAACTAATCCATTGTTCAGCTATTAGTGTATCAGAAGACCCACTTAAAGATGGTGGATACTACCTCATAAAAGAATAATCAGAATTTTGTTTCCTACTTTGTTTCTTTGGAATCCCTATGTGATTCATATCTTGAGAAAGTTATGTGAGTATAATAATAAGGTTTTGTATCCTAGATCCCATACCATTTTGTTTCTCATGAGAGAAATCATTGCATTTCCCATCTCATTTAGCATTGACACAGTTCCTATGGGTTCTAGACATTGGAAAAAATCAAGCAGTATAGTATGAGAAACACTAAACATAATGGTTAAGACCAAATAATAAAGAATAAAATTTCAATTTAGGAAATTTTAGGTTTTATCTTTGGTTATTCATGGTAATTTCTAAAACATTAGGATTTTAACCTATACTTTGACATATACTTAGGGTTATTCCTATGTATTCTCATCCTAGTTTAAAAAGGTTAACTATACCTTTCCCCTAATACAAATTATAACTACCCATTCTTTACATATATAGATATTACTTTAAAATTTAATAATATTAATTTAAAAAATATAAAAAAACCATGAAAAGACTATATAGGTTTAGTTTCTTTAGAAACTGGGAAACATAAACAACTGGTTCATAGGATATCTATATTTTCTCCTGCTGATTCCTTTATTACTAGTCCCCTTTTTGACATATCTTACTTAATACCCTTCTTCATGACCTGGGGAAAATAAATATAAGAAATGGTGAGATTAGATGATTAATAAGGGTAAACAAGGAGATATCAATCATGTAATAGTCATAACACATAAGAATATAACACATAATCATAACACATAAGAACATAACACATAATAACATAATATTTTAACATAACATGGCAGAACATGTGATAATAATAACATATAATAACATAGAATTTGAAAATATTATCTTATATATGAAAGATTGTGATATCATACGATGGGATAAATCATAAAAGTTCAAAAGAATCAATGAATGTAATCTAAAAATTCATAACATAAGACATTACATTTTTTGGTATACACATAAGAATATAAAATCATTTCATATTAGTCAAGGATTATTCCCAAGACCATCATAGCAGACAATGTCCATTACTGAACTAAGCTCACTCCTTGTTCTAACCTTGTATTACTGAACTGAGATCACTTCCCATTCTAGCCAAAAATATATTATGAGATATAAATATTTACCCAATGGATTGGATGGAGATATATGTCCCACCAATCTCATAATTAAATCATTATGACATGTTCCATAAAAACATAAATCATTCATCATCACATAACCTATGAAATAAAATGGGTTTCTTAAACATCATTACATCATGATATAATCCATAAAAAACAAATAGATTTCATAAATATAATTACATAATAAAAACAATAAAACCATATGAATAATTGGTATACTATACTTGAAACATAACCCCATTAAATAATATAATCTTATATAAAAAATAATATTTATAAAACACTTAAAAATAAATTCTTGAGGAAAATATACTTTCTTCTTTAAAAATGTTTTTCTTTTTCAAAATTAAATGAAATTTTAGAATAAATAAATTTCTTTGAAGATAAAAATGAAATATTATAAATTAATCTTCATGGAAATATGGTGTTATGAATGTGTAAAAAACCATTCATGCCATATAAGCTAAAATAAAACATTCTTTTTGTATTTTTGTCAGATAGACAAAAAGTACCTCGTATTATAAATGAATAAAATATTTCTTTCATACCATCTCATAAAAATTCAACAAAGGTTAAAATTTAATTTAAAAAATAGTAGAATAATATGAAGAATATTTTATAATAAAAATGTATAAAACATGGACATTAATGATAAATTTATCCCAGTAAATGTTTACGTATAAAGAATCTTGGTTGAAAATGAGTTTAAAAAATTATCCATTACCTTAGGTTCGATATCCTCTATATGTATCCAAACATCCTATATAATGATTTAAATAATTTAATTTACTTATTACATAATCATAGTAATTTTTATGATATCATATAATATCATATTATTATCCATTTGTTAATAACATTTCATTATTACTCGTTATTTGGGTATAAACGACTTTATTTTATTATGCATGTCTTGTCAAATATGTTATGATTCTTGTTAATAGGTTATAGTTATATTATTTCAAAAATGATATTAATATAATATATATTATATTTATTAATTATGTACATTTATTCCATAATGGATATCCTATATAATGAATCACATCGTATTGGGGAGACGATAAGTCGTACGTACGCACAAGCGATGATATCATTGCTTTAATTATGAAATTGTATAGAAGTGGATGATATATATATTGTTCCAGAATAAATATCTTGTTATAATAATTAAATATAGTTATTATTTCCATCATTATAACCTTACAAGTAAAGTGGTGGTGAAAAACAGATTACACCACAACGTGGAGACGGTAGACCGATACACACATACATGGTGATTTCATTTTACATAGGATGGATAGAAGGTAGAATAAGGTTGTTCCATAACCATAATAAAATCTCAGTATATAGGTTATAATATAGTTATTAATTAATATTGTTAACAAAAAAGGAATATAATGTAGAATAAGAAATGATTTTTAGAGAGTCGGTAAAGGAAATTACCTATTTTTTGGTGAACTCCCTTTAGATCTCCTTTTAAAGACACTAAAGTCGGTCTTTTGAAAATACCATAACCTCTAGAATGTGACTGGGGAAGTTAATGAGGGAAATGGTCAGGGTATGGATGATATTTAAGGCCCAATGAGTTCTAAATAAATTAGGGAGGATGTTCCCTTTTATAGTTGAGGTTGGGGGAAACTTTGGAACTTCCAAAATATTAATTTATAATAAATTCAAACCACATCCGAAAACATAAAAAAATTATTAGTTTCAAATATTAGATTATATTAGGTTGTAATATCATAAACTAATAATTTTTATACATGTTTTTATGTCCATTTTAACCTTATAATTTTCATTTAACACTTAGTCATTCTATTTAATTTTAACTAAGGTAACAAATATTTCAATATTAAAAGGGTGAAATATTTACTTATATGATGTCAGTTAGAACATAAATGAATAATTTAGAACATTTTAAACCATTTAATAAATATTATATATTTTTAAAAAGTGTTTTTATGATTTTTAACTAATTTAATAATACATTATTTGGATAAATAATTAATAGTATCAATTTTGATACTATAGAATCAATTGATTATTAAAAATATAAATATAACAAGTCAAATTATAAAAAAATATTTTATTATATTCATAATATGTCAAGGTAATCTAGAAAAATAATTTTATATATTAACTATACCAAATTTTATTTATTTTAATATTTTTAATAACATTTAATTATTACATTCATTAATAAAATAATTACAACATCATTTTTGTGTAATTATTTAACATACTTATTTTTTTAAATAAAAATTTAAAATAAAATATTATGATGAATATAAATCCTATATATTTAATAACAATGCTTATAATTTAATGTATATTCAAAAAAATTCAAAATTCAAAATGTTATATTTATTAAAACATTCATGTAAAAACTTTAACATCACTTTTAATAAAATATTATAAGTGTTATAATATTTTCCATATGAATATAAATGGCCAATAACTCGACCCTTTTATTAATGTGGTTGAGATATAAATGAAAAATAATATTTGGTTAGGTTTTATTTTCTTTTAATGATTATTAGAATTTTAATACATTTTATTATTGATTTCTCATTAATTAAATAATTTCTGCATCATTAATGTAAAAGCTATTATGTTCATTATTTATTTTCTAAAAATTAGAAATAAAATTGAATGATAAAGAAAAATATATTATCTTTCAATTGAGTATTTATAGTCAAATTTATCTTTTGTAAAACCTAATATTATATATGATATAATTTTTAAAATTTAAGTAAAATATATTAAAAGTTTCTTTAAATAAAAAAAATTAAATATCCTAATCTAATACAAGTGGCTTCAAAAGATTACCATTTAAGCCCAAAGATTGTTTATGTAAAAAAACTCATCCAATTATATTAGGAAAAGTGTAAAGGTAAATTTATATCATTAGTTTTACCCTTAATTACCCAATTTACCCTTTTACCATATAAATACAATTTACCAAAGTTACTATTCATAATGCCAAAAAATAAAAGAAATATATTTACATAATGTGGAACTAATGATTAAAAATATGGAATCTGTTTTTCAAAATTAAAAACACGAAATTTTCAGTAATTAATTTAAAATTTATCTCATCGGTAGAAAGAAAAAATGAGTTTTAAAAATTAAAACATTACAAAAGATTGAAATGTGTTTACATCTGAATTCAATGTAAAATTATTTCCAATGACCTATATTATATTAATTGATAAAAATTTAATCTATTTAAACATTAAAACCATTCAAAAATATAATTTAACTATAAAAATTATTTCTATGGGAAAAATTTGTTTTCAATTAAAATTTAGAATATTTTTACTATTCATAAAAACTTGAAAGTTATCAGAAAAATATCAAAAATTCCTAAAAAGTAAATTTTTATATCTCTCTTCCAAAGAAGAAGTTATTTTTTCATATAAAAATTATTAATGTGTCAAAATTATAATTTAAAAAGGGATTACCATTAAAAGGAGGTAAAATTACCCTTTTGAAAAAATATAGGTTTTTCTACATAAAATAGGGTTTATTCATACCCTATGACAGAAAAATATATTGGATGAATTTAATTTTTTATTAAATATATAACATATATATTTAATTTATTTAATTTACTAATTAAAATATCTTAATTTATTAATACAAAAATACAGATATTTACTTTACATTGAGTTGGTTTATTTTTTTCATAAATAATTGGTGGACACATAATTCATGCTACATTTTCAAAATATAGTTATTTATTCCTGAAAACCTAACAGCCAGGTTTTAATGAACATTTTATACCAAGGGTTTCTCATAGTTCATTTAAACTCGTGATTGTGGGAAATGAAAGCTATTGAAGAATTAAATTTTTTTAATGAAAATATTTCATAAAAACATTTGGGTGTTACAATATCTCTTAAGAGTAACCCATAGCCATTAAACTCTACCAGACTACACAATGCATTATAAAGTTATATCGGGCTCACACATCATCAGAGTTCTTTTGGGCTTACCCATCATTCATATAAAATTTCCAGGAACCATAGTGTGAATAAAACACATATATATATTTCACATTAATCATAAAACCAAATTTGGATTTTCATTCAATCCCGTAATTAATAATACCTTAGTTTATCCATTAAAAATGAGAAAAAGATTCATTTCCCTAGAAAAAAATTTTAAAGATAAATTTTCACAAAATATTTAGATAAATACTCTCTTTTAAAATAAACATGGAAAAATTTGAATGAATCTTGATAATTAATAATGTCTATGATAGTAGGAAATGGAAGTTAAACTGTATACATTAAAAAATATGCCTTTTTCACTTTGGTAAAAAAATAACAAAAAGAACCATTCTATATATGTTTAAATGATTCATTTTTAACCATTAAAAAATAAAGTATAAAGTAATTTAAAATTGAAATTTAACATCATATTTATCAAAAATAATAAAATTCTTGGAACATTTTAATGAACATGGATATGAAAAAAAATATTGAAAAACAAAACTTTAAAATATGGATTTAATTAATAGTCCCATACCATATGTCTCATATATCTTTATATGTTATTCGAATCCAAAATACTAAAATTATTTTAGTTTTATACTTTCTTAATAATAATTTTCATGTTAATTTCATTTTAATTATTATTTTTATTTAATTTATTACCATGGTTACTTATTTACTAAAATGGGTAAGTTCACATTGGATGTTTTGGGGTTGTTTGATTTATAAACTCAAAACTACATTAGTGCTTTTATCATGGTCAAAGGGGTTGTGGTTTTATTATCTAAAAAATCATTTTTTTTATATTTATCATATTTATATATTTTATAATCATTTAAAAATAAAAATGTAAAGTGGTTATATAAAATGAACCACATAATTTCATAGATACTATAGACCATATGTACGCATGAATGATGTTTTAATTTTTTCCTAACAGGTAGAGGATAAATAAATTAGATAATATTTTTCATCCCAAAATCCTACATATGTTATAAATTTCATATTTAATAATTACTTCCATCCTTATGACTATCCTTACATAATGAAAGTGAAAAATGAATTGTATCAGTTTGAGGAGGTTGTATTCCACATGCACACCCGAGCGACATTATCAATATCCAATAGAAGGGAAGAGTAAGAAGGTAAGTAATATATTTTATTTAAATAATTAAAATTATTTAAAAAATATTATATATATATTTTTTCATTCATTATTACCAACCATATAATATGGTGACGGAAAATGAAACACATAGCTTCATAGAGGTGGTATTCCAAACGTAAACACAAGTGATGCTTCCATTTTATATAATATTAGAAAAGAGAAGAAAAAATGGTTGTATCTTAATAATAATTAAATTTTATTATATGTAAGATACTTATGTTATTATTTTTTCATGTTTTAATTATATTTTAAGGATTTATAACAACAAATAAACTTAAATTATATCAGTCATACTTATACCTTATCCTAGAATATCTCCCTTTGGATTACACCTTAAGCCTCATATGATTTGTATTTTATGAATACCATGACTTATAGGATATGTGGAGAGATTTTGGGTAGTGTTTTTAAATGGTATTGGATGAACTAGAGTGATAAAAATGTGTGTGTAAGAAAGGATAGTACATATCCTTTTATAATTGAGGGGAGTGGAACACTTATATTTTTTTTCTGAAAATATAAATATTATAAAGACTTAATCATGAGAAAGTGGCCCAAAAAAATACAATTTATAATATAAGGTTATAATGGTTGAAATATAATCATAAAATAATAATTAAGAGGATATTTTATGGACTTATCATTTATTTTTTATTATAATTAAACTAATTTGATCTTTACTTTGGTGAAATATTTTTTCCATAGTTTCTATTCATAAGAACCAAAAATAAAATTTAACTCATTAGTAAATTTGAAACAACTGATTAAAATTATAGAACCCATTTTTCATGATTATATGTTTATAATTGGAAGAAATTAGTTTTAATATAAGTGTGAAAAATGTAATGTAAAACTATTTTTAGAAAATTGACTTTGTAAGTATTAAAATGATATTATACTAGAATAAAATATAATGTGAATTCCTATAAAACTAATTATATTAAGTTTAATAAAAATATATTTTATATTACTTTAAAACTAAATAAAAAATAGAAAGGTTCTTTTAATTTTTTTATTTAATGGAAATAAATGATAGTTTTACAAAAATCTCCATTTTTACTATTCACTCAAATGTTAATATTTTTGAAAAAATGATAAAAATAAGCATAAGTTTTATTTGATTTGTTTTATAAAAGAAATTTATCCATATTTATAAAATTCATTTTTTAATATCAGGATATTTATCTCTTAAATAAATCTATATAAAATATAGAAAAACAATTTTTCTAAATAAAACTATTCATTTTCAAGTAAAAAAATTAATGAAATTATTTATAAAACTCCGATGAATATAAATCCATAAAATTAACACTGATAAATCATAATATTGATATATTTCTAGGATTAACTGAGTTTTTTATTTTCTTCCCCCCATAAGATATTTATTCCTCGCAATTTTATTGATTACTTAATCAAATGGGGGTATTTTTCTCTCATAGAATTTTTCAATTCCCATGTTGATTCCTCAATTGTGTGATTATTCCACAAGAAATTTAACTAGTGAGTGAAATTATTTCATCATACCATATCTATTTTATCCTAAATATGAAATAGATTTTATTCATAAGATGTCGTCTCCTCTAACTATACAACTTTAGTGCTCAAAACACGAGACACATCATTTATGTACTTTCAAGTCTATGAAACATGAAATACATCATGTAACTGAGATAAAATAAATGTAAAATATACTATATATGAAACTTATTCCACCTTTTCTTAAATTTTATATTGAACAATAAACCATCGAATTATCTTTCCATTTTTATTAAAATTAGTAACACATTACCATGGAGATACTTTATGAAATACATGGTGACTACCTCTAATAAGAGATATTTCCTCCAATGATTTGTAAAACTATTTTGTATACTTTTATCTATACTCATGTGATATTGAAGCATCTATAATTTATTAATTATCACTTTTACCAATTTTGGTCCTATAAATTCCTTCTCACTGAATTCATCCAAACATACGGGATTCCGACACTATTTTATATGTAATTACTC
Organism: Viscum album; assembly: GCA_963277665.1. NCBI lineage: Eukaryota > Viridiplantae > Streptophyta > Magnoliopsida > Santalales > Viscaceae > Viscum > Viscum album. The sequence goes on from OY728147.1 coordinate 1,841,804,609, forward strand.
AAAAGGATCTATTTATATACTTGAATGAACAATTTTATTATAAGAAAGTTCAACTAGTGATAAATAATGATCCCAACTTCCTTGATATTCCAATGAGAAATCGTAGAGAATACCTACTTAATTATAAATTATATGATCTTATTGTCTATCACCTTAAGGATAAAAATTTGTATTAAAATTTAATTCAATAACTATATAATTCTAAAACCATTTCAAAAAATATTATCTAAACATAGGATCATGATTCAGACTAATATAATGACGAACTCCATGTGACCTAATTATTTTCTTATGATAATTTCTTGAAAGCTAATCTAAAGAAAAAGTATATCATATAGGTATAAAATGTGTATACTTAGAAAAAATTTCATCAATAAATGAAATCTAATTATTACCCAAATATGTAATTGGTAGTCATAACACAAGATCCATGGGTACATTCCCTTATTTCCATTCATGCACTGTAAAAGGTTGAACCATCCCTTTTAGTAGTTTTCAATCAACTTTAACATATTGACATGTGAATTTTTTATGTCAAATCAGTTATATCCTTATTTATAACTTCCTACTAAAAATATTACCAATGGTTTCTATAGATTTTAGTGGTTATAGGATGAACAGAGAATATATAGGTGTGATAGCCACATAAAAATTCATTCTTTAAATTGGAATCACTTGGAAGATAAAAACTCTCTTAAAATATAATAACACCTTATTTATTAATATTTAACTTGGGAAACTTACCCTTTTGACCAATTATTATCTTTCTTACATACCAAAATCTTCATTCTAAGCCTCTTTAATTATTTATAACAATGATGAAAACATTGATACCTCATCCAAAATAGAGTATGTTTCTATATGCACAATTTCCAAGTTAATATTCAGGAAATCATTAACTAAAGGATCATGTTCCAACCATAAAATAGTAAATAATTCACTATGTTTTTTTCCTATGACATAAACTACCATGTTTAATTTACTAGGATGATAATGAAGTATGAAATAATATTCCTCAATCAAATCTATCCATCTTTTCTACCTCATGTTCAACTATTTTTTAGTGAATATATAATTGAAACATTTGTGATTAATATAAATTTTATATTTCTCCCTATATAAATGATGTATCCAAAATTTTATTGAAAAAAACTAAAACAATCTCAAGGGAATGTGTAGTTTAATTTCACTCATTGGGTATCAATTGATGAGATACACACGTGATAACCCAATCATTTTGTATCAATACACAACAAATTCCTTTTAATGAAGCATCACTATAAATAAAAAATTTAATATTTCTTGTTATAAAGCATAACACTAGAGGATTAAAAAATCTTATTTTAAATTCCTAAAATAAATTATCACATTCCTTGGTATAGATTAATTTAACTATATTTGAGTTAACTCAATTATTGGGATAAATAACTATTCAATGTTCTCAATAAACCATCAGTAGTAACCCACTAATCCAAAAAAACATCAAATCTCAATTAAATTTTTATGCCATGAATAATATTCAACCACAATGGTTTTATTAGGATAAACATTAATGTAATATTTAGAATCAATATTACCATGAAAATAAATTAGTTTTATCCACAATTCACATTTTTTTTAATTTTATATAAAACTTATTTTCTTTTAAATTTTTTATAAAAAATATTTAGTTGTTTCTTATGATAATAATATCTTTTAGAGTATACCAGAATTTCATTGATAAAAACCAAAAATTTATCCAAATAATCATGGAAAACTCTATTAATTGGATCCATAAATATGAAAGTTTTGTTTTTAAATAGAAATTTATAAAATAAAACTTTTAATGACCATACCTATTATGAAACACTATCCTCATAATGCTTTCCTATTTCACATACAACTAGTGATACATGAATATGAGATCAATATTTAAAAAATTCTATAAAAAATGATTTTAATAAAACATTTTATTAATAGATGAAACATATAATTTTTATTAAAAATGATGTTATTTAGTGCTCTATAATAAATGAAAAACATAATAGAACCGTATTTCTTTTTAAAAAAAAATAGGAGAACCCCATTGTGAAGTGATCGGGTGGATGAAACCCTAATCAAGAAACTCTTATAGTTTCATTTCGAATTATAACAATTCAACTAGATTCAATTCATTTGGAGGTTTTGAAATTGTTTTAGCATCAAAAAATAAGTCAACTATAAACTCAACCTCCCAATTAGGAATAACACCAAGAAAACCATTGGGAAATACATCCAAACATCCATTTACTAGTGGGACATTAAAAATTATGATAGTTCCTTTCTTCTTGAAAATATATAAAATATAACTTTCTTTTCCATATTTTATCATTTTATCATCTTATTGAAATGTTGTTAAAGGTATGGATTTATTCTTATATAAAAATGAAAAATCATTCAAAAAAGTATATTATTTAGCTTTTAATTCTATATTAGTATGGTAAACTGAAATCCAATCCATTTCTATAATGAAATCAAACTCTATAATGGGAAATATAATAGGGTTTACAAGAAAAATAACTCTATATATGATAACAAAAAGATTTCAATAAATTATAATTTCTTTTATTCTACCCCTTGGAGTTTTTTCCATGAGTTCTTACTTTATTTATTAAGAAATTATTTCTAATTTTCTTTGAAAATTTCCCAAAAATAAAATTATGTTTGGATCCCACACCAAAAAATACATTGGAATAGTCTAAAAAAAGTAATGTACATATCACCATTTTATTTGAGGCTCTCATATCTTTTATATTATTAACACATTTTGTTTCTAATCATGATGATTCCCATATTGAGTAAATAACTTTGGACATGTATTAGAATAATTACCTAACACATTGTAATTAAAAAATTTTCTTCTTGAATTTAATTACAACTATGAACTTTTCCATTTCTATTCTCTTTGAAGTCAGGATCCATGTTTCTAGGATTTCCACATCAGTAAAAATTCCCATATCTCATTCAGAACTATCTATAATGACTCTTTACACACATATCACAAAATGGTAATTGAATTTTATTACCTTCATGTTCATTTTATTAATGCTTCTCCATTTCCTAACACTTGGATCACTTCTTATCCTTATTATTTTAAAATTCCAAAACTCCATCTCAACATTCTGAGCACACTATAAAAGTTAATAATAACTTTCAAAATAACAAGTAACTAGACGAATTTGTAAATATGGATTCAATATTGAGTAAAACCAGCCAATTTTACTATCATGTTTTTGAATGAAATTCATTATATATCTGGATAATATAGTAAAATTAGATTTATATGTGGAAACAGTGACCTCCAACATTTTCTTCAATTATAGAAATTTTCTTTCAATTGGAAGTTTAACTAATTTAGTAAAATACATTTCATGGATATATATTTCAATACCATCCATCCCATAGAATCAATTTCTTCTTTTTTCCTTAGTGTTATTAATCAAAGACCACCATTTATCATTTTTTACATTAAAAATTATAAATATAAAGGGTGATATTATTAAGTTCCAATCATCCTAGAACTTTAAATATATTCTCTAATGCATTGACCCATCCTTCAACTTTTACCAAGTCTGAAGATATACTGAATGTTAGAGGGTGTTGTTTCATAAAATACCTTACTATAAAAATGTTCCAATACATAGAATTTGGTCTCTCTATTTCATGGGTGTGTCCATTAATATTCTACCTCAATAAAGTCAACACCAACACAAACTACTCAGTTTCAACTATTCCATTTTGTTGATTCAAAATGTTATTATCTCTTTTATTTGTTTCACTATTGGAAAAAACGACCTATACCCACGGTTCAAAACCATGGACATAGCCCCCAAAACTGTGGGTATAGGCTATACCCACGGTTTTGGGAACCGTGGGCTGGAAAGGCGTCAGTATAGGGGTCTCATCCTATACCCATGGTTTTGGAGAACCGTGGGTATAGGGGAGTCAAAGTGTTGAACACTGCTATTCCAGCATGGCACACAAAAGACCCCATAGTTTTCAAATTGTGGGGTATTTAAATTCAAAAAATGGGCACAGGGGGGATTCGAACCCGCGCCTCCCGCATTCTGCACACACACAACAACCAACCGAGCTAATACCACTACTAATGTATATAGATAATTTTATTTTAATATATTAATATAACTACTTTAATCGAAAAATAAGCATCCACGAGGTTTCGAACCCGCGCTTCCTACATCCTGCACACGCACAACGACTAACCGAGCTAATACCAATTTTAATATATATAGATAATTTTATTTTAATATATTAATATAACTGCTATAATCGAAAAATGAGGATCCATGGGGTTTTGAACCCACGAACTGTGAAGAATCATTTCACAGACTGACCAACTAACCTAAGAATATTATTGGTTTATAAATATACGTCTCTTTACTTATATTCATATTAATCATATATTTGAAAATAATGAACCCGAGGGATTTGATCACAGGACTTACTTATAAAAACTGAAGATCTAAAACAACCAACCTATAGAATTTATATTATTTAATATTTCTTTCCTTAAAATTATATTATTTAAGATCATTTTCTCACCAATTTTCTTTCTATCCCGCAGAATTTTTTGTTCCCTCCATAACGTGGGAAAGATATACCCATGGTTTTGAAAAACCTTGGGTATAGGTCATTGGAAAAAATACCACCTATACCCACAATTTTCAAAAAATATGGGTATAGGTCTGCAAAACAAAACCTTTCCCCACAGTTTTACCAAAACCGTGGGTATAAGTCTTCAAAAAAAAAACCTATACCCATGGTTTTTCCAAGAACCGTTAGTATAGGGGACCTATATCCACAATTTTGGAGAACCATGGGTATAGGACCCCATACTATCCCTATACCCATGGTTTCCCAAAACTGTGGGTATAGGGGGGGCCTATACCCACAGTTGTGCACAAAACCGTGGGTATAGGTGGGGGATATACCCACGGTTGTGCACAAAACTGTGGGTATAGACCCATTTTCCAGTAGTGTTTCTACCTCAAAATCCTTGTTTCATTAGGGAAAAACCATTATAAATATACATGGATTAGATGAAGTAATATAGAAATATTCAAAAACTATCACATGATAATATAACCATAAATTAGGTTATCTTTTAAGTTTATTTTAATTTTCTTTAAACCACTAAGGTTATCTAAACTATTTCTCTAATACCAACTATAACACCTCATAATTTTAAAAAACTATAATTAAATGACTTACAACATGGTTTTAAATTTCTTTTACTTCTATAAATTTATTTTTTATATTTTTAAATAATTATTTAAAAATTACCTTACAAAGTGGATACTTTTATACATTATCTGTTTCCCCCACAAAATAATTTCTTTATAAAGATACACCAGCTTTATTCAAGGTAACTCTAATATATATAAATCATAATTTATTAACTTTTTTACCCACCCATAAGAAATATGAAAATAATTTGAAAACAATTTATGATTATAAAAAATATTATTAAGGGATATTAAATAAAATAAACTCATTAGTATATTTTTAAACCTGAAAATCTAAAATAATGTTTTCCATTTCCGCAATAAATATTTTATCTCAAATAATTAATTACTGTTCTTGGAAAAAATTTAATTTATTAATATATTACATGAAACTTTTTATATAAAATAATAAAATAGTAATAATAATCACAATTTTTTCTTTTAGAGCATGAAAAATCACGAATCTCCTTTTATAAAAAACAATCATTTTACCCTTATAAAAAATTTTGTAAAAAATACTCATTTTATTACCTTAAAAAATAAAATGAATTTCTTTATAAACCATTGTATGCATATGATTTAGGTACATTAAGAAATTATATTTAAATTCACCCTTACAATAACCTTTATAATTGAATCACCAAACTGAATAATTTCTATATCTCTTAAGAGTAACCAATTACTAGTAAAAACCATCACTTTACCCAATGTATTTGAGAGATATAGCAGTATTATCCATTATAAAAGTTATTTTAGGATTACCTATCGTTAATATAAAATTTTGATGAACCATAAAATGAATAAAACTCATATATCATTCAATTTAATCATAAAACCCATTTTAATTTTCTTTTATTTCCAAAATAAATAACACTTTTATTTATCTCATAATAGTGGGAAAAAGTTTCTATTTCCCTGTAAAAGAGTTATAAAATTATAAATTATGAAAATATTGATATATGTATTTTATTAGAAAACACACATGGAAAACTTTAAAGAAATTATGTTAAATATTAATTGTTATGACAATGGGAAAATTGGTCAATCTATATATGTTAAAAAAAATTCATTTTTCAATTTGGTACAAAAATCATAATGACCCAGTCCATAAATGTATAAATGTTTCTTTTTAAAACATATTAAAAGAAAGTAAAAATTAGTTGAAAATTAATTTTAACAAAATTTTAAGTATAAATAATAACATTGTTGATATATATTAACGAACATGGACATGGAATAAAATGATTTGGAAAGAATATTTAAAACAAGTTTTTGAAGAAAGGTCTCTTACCTTATGTATCATCTATCTTTGTAAGTTCAATAACTCTTAAATAATAAAAATATATAAGTTTTTTAATTTTTGAAGAGAATTTTTATTTTTTATTCTATTATAATTATTTATTTTATTTAATTCTTTACCATGTTTTATTTTGTTACTAAAATGGTTAAGTTCACATTGGATGTTTTGGGATTATTCTATTTATAACCTCAAAACCACATCGGTTCATACCACATGGTCAAAGGATATATGGTTACACTATCATATTAATCATAAAAGTTTTATATTTATCATATTTATTCATTATATAATCTTTTAAAACAAACCTTGTAAGGGATTTATGGAAAGTGAACCACGTCGTTTCATGGAGATAATAGTAAATACGTACACTTGGACTTCATTTTCATTTTTTATAATGGGTGGAAGAAAATAAAATAGATATTATATTAATTTTACATAATCATAAATTAGATATACATGTCATGTTTATTCTTTAGTTATATCCTTATAAATATCCTTATATGGTGAAAATGTAAAATGAATCACATTGTTCCGTGGAGGTGGTATTCCACACATACGCACGAATGATGTTATCGATTTGAAAAATATGTAAATAATACAAATGTTATTAATATATTATCTTTATAAAATAGTAATTATGAAATAAATATCATATATATTAATTTTTCTCAATAATTATAACCATCTATGTTATTAGTGATGAAAAATTAAACACATAACTTTATGGAGGTGTTATTACACATGCACGCACAATCGATGTTTCCATTTCATAAAATATGGAAATGAATAATAAAAAGGGCAGGGCCATTATAATAATAAAATTTTTATATTTAAAATAATTATTTTATTAGTTTATTATGGTTTATGAATATTTAAAGGAGGTAGAATAAGAAATTATCATGAAATAGGTCGGTTAGGACTTATACCTTCTCCTCAGATATCTACCTATGGATTACACCATAAGGATTGTAGGATTAGTATTTTGAGAATATTAGAAGCTATATTATATGGGATGTGATTTTGGGGAGTGTTCTGGGAATATATTTTCTATATTAAAGTGCTAAAAAATGTGTAATTAATAGAGGAGAGGAGGTTCTCTTTTATAAGGGAGGGGAGTGACACACATTTAATTTATCAAAAACATTTAATTATTATAAAATATTAATCTTTTAAATTTGGATCAAAAAATATAAAATATAAAATATAATGTGACAAGGGTTAAAATTACATCATCTAATAATAATGAACTTAAATTATGTGGGCTTATCACTTAGTTTCTACCTTAATCGGATTCACTCTTTATTCTCGTAGAACATTTTTACCATGGTAACTATTCATAATGAAAAAAATGAATTTGAACTCATTAATAAATTTAAAACTCCTAATTATAAGTAAGTAATAAGTTTTTAAAATTTTAATTTATATAAGTGATATAAATTATACTTAATATAACTATGTAAAACACAATGAAAAATATTTTTTTAAAAAATTGCGTTTTTAAGGATAAAAATGATCTTATACCAAAATAAAATATAATTTTGATTCCTATGGAATTATTTATATTATTATTAATTAAATATTTACTATGTTTCATTAAACCCAAATTAAAAATATATTGGTACTTTTGAATTTATTTATTTTTTGAGAATAAATGAATGTTTTGCAAACATTGGTATTTCTCACTATTCAGTTAAAAATTAATCTTTTGAAAAAATTAAAAAACATTTATCCTAATATATATTTGATATGTTCAATAAAAAATTAATTAATTTTTATAAAATAAAATTTATAAAATTAATAACTTTACCTTTTAAATAAAAACACATAATTTATGGAAAAATAATTTCGTTAAATTTAGATATTCCTTTTCAACTAAAAACATTTATAAAGTTATTTATAAAACTATGATTAATATAAATCCTTAAAATTAATAATTATTAATCATAAGTATTATTTATTTATGGGATTACATGGGTTTTCATATAATATTTATTCATAATTATGATGTTTCAATTTATACATAGATGTTATGTGTGAACAAGATGCAATATTTATTCAAAAATATGTGTGGTATTTTACCACTATGTTATGATGTTTAATTATTATTAATATAAAAAATTACATAAAATTTTAAAATTATTAACTCATGATTATGATGATGATCCCATTATTATAATGTGATGATGATGATTATGATAAACCATGTACTATTAATTCATGTCTCTTATTACTTTAATGTTATTCCTAGACTTACTATGATTTTAGCTCACCCCTTTATTTGATATATATCCTCAAGTGAATACATATACTATGGAGATGATGAGATATTTTAGGATGAATATGCTGAAGTATTGAAATAATTTTTATGTTTAAATTTTAAAAGTGATGTATGAACCTAAATTTCCCAAGAAACTCAACCTCTCAATCCTTGAATGTATCACTATTATGTTATTTATCCTAAAAATAATGTCACAATCATGTAAGAAATTTTTTTATCACTATACTATATATTTTTTAAATCTACCAAAATACACTATAACAAACTATTTAATTGATTCAAGTTTTAGTTAAGGTAACTTCTCACCCAGGTTCACTAGTTATGGATTCATTTAGGGGTTAGATCACTATTTTATAAGGTCCACTCTTGTTATACTCATTTATGCACTGCTCTAGAAAATATTAGTTTATAGACTTACATGAATCTTCTTATTTTATATCATGATGGGAACTCTAAGTTCAATACTTGATTTATATATTATTTGATTCTAGATATGATGATTTAGTGTAAAACAAGTGCTTTTTATAATCCCATTGCCTAATAAGACAAACTCCTTATTAGAAGAATTGATCCTTTGATCTTTAATCAAACATTTAAAAACAATGATACCTCATATAATAATTGAAATATATTAATTATCTATAGTGTGTTATTTTCTATAGACTATATTTATTTACAAAAAAACTCTTACAATTCAAAACTGAATATTAATATCAATAATAAAAAACAACTCTTTCTGATTCCAAATCTAATATAAAAAAATCACAATGTTTTTCTTTCTTTATTAACCTCTTAGAACACAATGTTCCCTATATTTTTTATGCTATATTTTCTAATGATATTCTCCTCTCTCAAATATATATAATAGATTTTTCTTCATCCTAGAATTTTTAATGTTTTAAATTTAGGATTCAAAATATATGTCAACTCTTAAATTCATCTCATTTAAATTATTCCTCTATATCTTCCTCAAATAAATCCCGACCATTTGGATTCAAATAGATAGATAATAGATGTCCCAGAAATAACCAAACTACCTTATTCTTACCTGATCATCAATTATTCCTAAATTACTATTATTTTTGTAAATCAAAACATGTAATACCACTTCATGATATGATACATTAGTTTATCCATTAACCTACCTCATCTTTTAGATAGTTCTTGGAATTTAATTATGATTCACAACATGTACCATGATCCAATTCTGAACTACCCAAAGATCCACTGATAATTGGATTTTAAGATTTCCATATTAGAGCATCATTCCAAATTTCTAATAAATACTTTATTATAATTAAAATTTTCTTACTCCATCACATACTTTAAAAAAAATCTAATTTTCAAATAGATCCACTGAAAAATCACTTGAAAACATTCATAGAGCATCCAAAAATATCATGGATTGACCTCTCATTAGTGTAGCACTAAAAATCACCCAAATATCATTTATAACGTGACATCTATATTGAATAATGAAACTAGAAAAAATATGAAAATGGAAAATATCCTTATTAACCTTGGTACGTGAACTTACATAAAATTCCTTCATGAAATAACTCATTTCTCATGGTCATAATTAATCTTATGTAAATATAAATAATACTTACAAAATAAATACTTGGGTCACAATGTAATAGGTTGTGGTGTGAGTTATCATTTTATTGGTTCTTCAAAAACTACATCTATTCATCTAAAATTGACTCATAATAACTCCATGTTTTCTTAGTCAAAATCCATTGTCTGAATATACTTGAAAATGATTAAAAATATTCAAAATCTAGTGATTCTTTTCAAAAAACTCATGCATTTTGTTTCATCAAATATTAATTATTGGAATACCAAACTCTATTTCCATAATATAATTGAAAATATAATTTAGAAATAATCTTGTTCTTTTACCTTCCTTGAATAAAAACACCTTATGGACTCTTAATTTCAACCTCTTGGTTATTTCATCCAAATCACAAAATCTTATAAAACTTTAAAACACTTTAATATTAATATTATAAAGATAATTCCTTGATATATAGAGATATCAAGGATTCATTATGTATCTTTCTAAAAGTTTATAATCATATAATTAACACATCCAACCTTCAATAAATTACATTTTTAAACTCACCATACTACCTCATAGATATTTTAAAAAAATAAAACATAAAACATATAGGTTATAATAATATCCCCATTTGAATTTTATTGTAAAAACTACCATAAAAACTAAAACTATAATAGATAGAGAATGTTTCATCCCTATTTTCTTATAATCCAAGATCCCCTAAAGAAAGGTATTTTATGAAATTTATATTGTCTCCACATTTTCCAATAAAATGAAAAGGGTAATTTCCTCTTATTTGGAAAGTTATTAGAGTATCTTTATTCATTTATTACACCTATATCAATATAGATCTTACAATTTTTTTTAAAATATAAAACAACTTGACATATCTCTATGAATTATATAATAAAAGTGATTATGCTTTCCCATTATATTCACTTCAATGATAAATTTGAATCTTTATATCTTTAATCCATTTATGTTTACTTCAAAAAACACATGGGTCATTTAAGAATGTATTGAATATTTTAAAAACATTGAAATATATTAATTATCACTAATTATAACATGGTTTGACTCACTTTAACTTATACATATATTTTTTAAAAATTACATCATGTGAATTTTATTTATATATTAGTGGGACAATAATAATTACTCTAAGAAAAATTATTCAAAACATAGAGTATGATACAATAAAGTTTTTTAGTGACATTAATGTTATCTATATAACTCAATAAATTTTCATAAAAAACTTATAGTTTTAGAAACATAATTCAATAAAAAATAAAATATCTATTATCTTAATCAAATTCAAACAATAATTACTAGTGAATAAAACGTAATACACAAGAGTGTGACACAAACCACTTGTTAAATCAATTCCAATAAAAAATTTATAATAAACCAGTGATACCAAATCGTGTTCAATATTTTAATTTTATTCATAGGTAATCTCCATTATAATATGGGGAAAATCAACCTTTTAATTCTCATCTTAAATTTTCTTGGATTTAATTATCTCATGACACTAACAAACTTATCATATTCAGTAAAGGGAATAAACTTATTGGTTATAATATTATCTCCTTAGAAACTTCTAATATATTGTTTAGGAACATTCAAAAATTGGTAAGGAATGATACTATTAATATAGTTAAAAAATTGATTGATAACATTTTTAAAACTTCAGATGATGTTCTAAAACCTATTTACATAAAAATAAGGTTTTGTACTAACTAAAACTCATAATCTAATCAAAAATAAAAATATATAATTTTTATTCATCACATTTGATGAATGAATTTACTTTATAATCTTATTTGGTCTTGAAACCATTTTAAATATTCATAATTTCTTGTGTATTTATATTTATCAAATTTCTCATTCAAATTTATCAACCAAAAAAATGTACAATACTTTGAGTCTTTCACCATTTATACTACCAATTTACAAGAATATATATTTACTTTTTATATCCAATACCAGTTATAGAATTTTTAATATACTCTCAATAACCTTCATTTAATCTATATAAAGTTTACATTGCTCTATATCAATAGAAACAAAGAGAATATTCCCAATGGATCATATCTCTCAAATAATAATGAATTAATAAACAATATAAATTCACTAGAGTGAGGAGAACCTCTGACACTCTCATGTTTTTTATTGTTATTTTCTATAAAAACCCAACCTATCTATTCCATCCTCTTACAAGGGATTCGTTATTTGTGTTTTATATCCATCCACGCAAACATAATTCTCATTACTAAATTTCAAATCATCCAACTTTTTTATTTGAGTTTCTTTTTAAAAATGTTACTATCCTACTAATTAAATATTTTTATATGTATTTTTCTCCAAAATCTTCTTTACATTTGGTTTAAAATATATTCCATATATGAGAATATTTTCAATGATTCCACTTGTGTAATATTCCTTATTTTTTATAAAAAATAATCCTCCACTAACGCAAAAACATTATTCATGCACTTCCATTTAAGTAAATAAATTGAATTATTTTCCCATTAATATTATTTTCTAAACAATATTATATATTTAATATTTTTCTTAGTTTACCTAGTATACTTTGATCATTTGATGTAGGATGATACACCATAAAAACCATTTATTCTTGGTGTACATCCATTTGATAGTTTATTTTATCTTTACCTAAACACTTGAATTAGTTATTTCAATTAAAAGATTTCCTTTTCAATCCAGCTTCACTGACACTATTCAGATTCCTAGTTTCCCCACTATCAAAGTTAGCCCTAATTTATATTCATGTGAAGATGGGTTTCTTATGCTTCAAATTTCTTCCCTAGAATTCAAAAAATCATCCTTGATTTTGTATCTCACCTTATTGGCTCACTTTGAAAATAATATTCCCTCGGTGTATTCCATTGATAGGTTGTTAATTGATTATTATAATTTACAAGAATAGGTTATAGTAGGTTTTTTGGACCCATGGAATTTTTTGATCCATTTCATGATGGAATATGATATTATCCAAGCCTAGGAAAATTCCCCACACACTCTATTATATTTCTTCTTCTCTTTATTCATGTGGTCATTTGAGTTACACCTAAAATGAGATCCTCCCATCATAAGGATTTAGATATCCCTCACTACCCTTCCTATCCTATTTCAAAACCTATCGATTCTTAGTTTGATTAGTATCATGGCAGGATGATTCCTTTTTTTATCCCCATACTCATGAATCCTACCACTCAGACTCTCCTAGGATCTAAATTGAAGTCAAAATCTCAAAATAACCAATTGGTTTCATCGTAATTTTGATTTAATGAGAAATAATTTGAAAGAAACACATTTACTATGAATATTGGATTCTTTTATATTCATATTGTAGTCATATATACCGTGATATTTCCAACTGTCATCATGTAGTGAAATATGATCCCATTTCATGCCTATCAATAAGTATCTTGGATAAAAGAGGTATCCAATAGTCTAATTCTATTTAGAAAGGGTCGATGTCTCTACAACGTGAACAAAGGATCATGGATATTTTATTTGGTTTGATATGTAACTTCGAGGGAGGAAATACGGCTATGCAAGTCACAGGTATGGCTAAGTTGAGCACCTCCACTTCTATATTCACTTAAAACCAAATAGTATTTGTTTAGAAGGGGGTAAAAGGGTAAGACAATGAAGCTATAAATCATCCATAAACTACCTCAATTTATAAGAACAAAGGAATTTTGAGACCTTATCATCTAGACTATATTTGAATGATTCAAGTTAGTGGTATTGGTCCAGTTTCTAGTGCAACTAACAATGTGGGTGAAATGGGTCCCCCATCCTTGTCTGATCTTGATGCATGAGTTTCTAAAATTTAGGTATCCTCTATGTTGTGGGATCCCATAGCCTTGATCCATCAATTCAATTGATTTATATACTTGAATGAAAATGTGGAGGGTAATTCTGATTATAAAGGGCAGATGTAAGATCCTATCTTTTTCAACACATTCCCCTATTTAGTTTTTTATAGCCTCTTTTATTTTGATTATTTTTTTGAATGTTCATAATCAATCCTTAATATGGTTGGGATGGTTTTCGGTAAGTACTATATTGGCACATGAAGAAACAGAAGGGGAGCTTATTTTAGGCTATAGAATGAATTCACTATATCAATTGTTCAAGATAAACCATTGATCCATACAAGGAATGAATGGTTTTAATGAAAGTCATAAATTAGAAATTCACATATTGTGATATATTCATGACACAATATTAGTTTCTAATGGATTTTTAATTCAAGTAAATGGTTTTATTGATGTATTCTAGAATCGAGGAATTCAAAACATGAATCCACTATTCATGACATGAATTATTCATGCCCATCTCTTTTTAAAAACTCTAGTGGCTAGAAAACCTAATATCAAATACCCAATTTCTTTTGATACCCTTCCTGTAACAATTTTTGGGAATCCCCTTTGAACTAAAAGTGAGGATTCTTTAGGTATTGGTGTTATAAAGTTAGATATCGAAGGTAATACTTCTTATCTTTCATCCACATCTCGATCCATTGTTGACATGATTTTTGGTTCTCATTAATGGGAAGGGGGAATTAGATCGTTAATGAAGACATGAGTTTTTTAAAAACCTTCTATACTTTCATGGTAAGTAATATAGAAAAAAACACTAAATTATATTTTATTTCTTCTATGTATGTTTAATATTGTTTGATTATTCCATCTTGCCACATGAGAAATACAGTTAATTGAATAAATTAATATTTCCATATAATCATGTTCTTAGACATAACATTGAATCCCATTGGGTTTAATGGAATTGATACTATGAATTTAGCAACTAAAGGGGTGAAATTACCCTTGGAAATTATAATGATCATGCCCGAATGGCCCGAAGGCCTTCATTTTTATTGATTTTTTGATAACCCCCCTTTCAAGGGATGAGGGAGAACCCTTACAAGGATCGTAGGCTTAGAGATTACATGGCCTGTAGGTTTAGGATATTACATAACCCAAGAACTTAAGGAATCAACCAGACTATCTACAAGGAACTGCCCCTCCCCAGCATCTGCATCATGATAGTAGCTCTCCACCTTCGTATGGCCGTTTGGCTAGGATTCCCGTGAAAGCACATGCTGGTCCCAATGGCATAGCCATACCCTCTCATTATGAAAAATCCATTTCGTTCTACTTTGGTGAGTGCACCTGGGATAACATGGTTTGGGTCAAACAATTTTGTTTCTTTATTTACACATAATCGGAATTTGGATAACAAGGAAAATTGAGGATATTTCATATAAAAGAATAACCTGGGATAAAATTTCTATAATAATTATGATTGTTTGGAAAGTTGGTATGATTTGTTTTAAATTTTTACACATTGGAATAATAATTGATTACGAGAAAAATTTGGGACTGTAATGTAAATGGATAAATAATAGTATTTTGATGATTTTGACCATCATAGATTATAATGATATATTTTGTTATGACTGCCATCTTGGTATGTTATGCCACAATTATGGTGTAATGATTATAGTTCTTGGGTCAGATTGTTTTTGTATTTCCCATAGGTATTATCATGGATTATGTTGTAATTCTTATAGTTCTTGACCCATATATATTGTAATTCATATAGGGTTCGACCTAGTTTTGATATGATACTTATAAGGATCCTACCTAGTTATGTGATTATGCTATATGGGATTATTCCATATCTGATTTTTTAGTGTGTGATCATGCTTTGGAAACTATGGTTATAGTTTTCATGGTTATGTGACATGCTCAAAGATATTATGATGCATTTTTGATGCCGGTTTCACTAACCCTAGGTTCCAATACAGAGCTTGAGTGTTGGGGGTTTATTGGATTTAAAATATTATTTTATTAATTAATACACCTATCATATCTCTTTATTTCATTAACATATTACTTAGAATAGTTTTTTATACATGGTTGTTTCAACATGATTAGTTTTACTAATACCCTATTTAGACTACCATTTGGTTCTTGGGAAGATTTCATGGATCCAAGTTTCGATAAGGGAAGGGGACCTTATTGTCGATTACTTTATTATAGGATGGGTTAGATCTTGGGATACGACCGATAGGATTTTCAAGAATATGGTATTTTGAGTTTTATTCGAGTCATCTTATTATTTTATCTATATGAATTTTAGAATTAAATTCAGTGACATTTCATCCCATCATTACGTTATTCTTATATTATTTGGATCGACCAGTTTCCTTTCACTGCTTGTATTTACTACTGTTTATTGTATTATATCCATTTTCCATTACTATGATATTTATTTCCACTATTATTGAAACTCAATACCATGGGATATAGTCTCTCCTCAATTTTATTAACACCCCCAATACTAATCAACTGCCTTTAGTATATGGGGAGGTATGCCTAAGGTCACATATCCAAATTGGATTGGTCACGTGAGGGAATACCAGATCTGGGGATGTTACAATGTTTTATCAAAGATGATTTACTTTGATTTCATTACTATTTGGGAAAGTTATAAAGGATAGTAGGATGTGTCTGGACATTTTAATGAATTTTTTCATGGGAGTATATGACCCATGTATTGGGTAAAATCTGAGTTCCTAAGGATGGGATTATTATTGATGATATTTTCTTATTATGATTGATGTTATTTCACCTAGGTTAATGCAATTTTTGTGTATTGTTATGGATATTGAGATTTTACTCATGGTTTGACATGGAATGAGATGAGTATGCATGCATAATGGTAGGAATGTTGTGATATATATTCTCATTAATTGTTCATTATAGGGGCATATTTATTATATGTGATATATATTACCATATTAACTATGTATTAAAACTCTTGATATATTTTATAAAATGAAATTAAAGAACTATTATATTATTCCAATTCACTTATTAATTAAAATTTACAAGAACCTTGAGTCAGTAGTTATCAGGTATTTTACACGTTGAGGAAGACATTGTTGTATAACCAGTTTTCAAAGGAGTGAATTTTTCATTGTAGAGAAAATGTGGCCTTATCATATGTGAATCACAAGTTAGAAGAGTGAAAATCAGCATGATCCTTACACACCTAATATGAAAATTCATATATATTTATAGAATCATATGGATGTTTAGACTTGTGATATCTTCTTTAGGGTCATGTGATGCATAGAAAGGTAGAATAATTTCACAGTACATTCAATATCCGAGATGATGAGAGAGTTTCAGCTACTGAATCTACCTACATTAACTATGGAGGGAGGCCCTAAGGATGTTACGTCCTTGATAATGGTAGTCTATATGATATTCAAGTATTTTAAGTAACTCATGGATAGGAAGGTGATTCTTTCTTCTCACATGCTTTTTGAACTAGATAAGTATTGGTGAGAAATTCTGGAGAAATCCATTCCAAAAGAGGAGTTATCCTAGAAGGACATCAAGGTAAAGTTCCTAATCCACTTATATCTAGAGATTTTGAGAGATGAGAAGGGTTTTGAGTTTATGCACCTGAAACATGAGGGAATGTTAGTGATCAACTATGGTGGATGTTTCAATGACCTATAATACTATTTTATATCTTAATTAGCTGATGGGATCTCTAGGGTCAGGCATTTCTTGGAATGGATTTGTATGAGATCAGGTCACAGCTATAAATATTTCACTTGAAGATATTTTTGAACATGATTAATTTTTCTATCATCATAAAAGGGAATATGAGAGAGGCCTTGAGAAATGTACAAGCTATTTTAGCAGGGAAATTTGGGAGATCTTATTCTGGTTGAATAAAGCTCTGCTAGAACAGTTATCCCTAGGGTATTAGTGGGTAGAGAAACCAGGAAGCTGGGAAGCCATCACAGGACCATGTTCCATTGTAGTTTTATTAGTGTGTAATGCTGGGAAATAAAAGGAATTATTGTATTTACCCCAATTTGGAGTGTATAACATGCGGTAGTCGAGGAAACATATAGAGATTTTGTAGGGGTGGACAATAGAGAATCAGTGGAAGGGGATCATGACAGGAACTAGAGTCTGGGTAGGACTTAGATACCCCTCAGTAGACTAGTACCTAGGGTTCCATTGGACATTCACATTGAGGTAGGGGATGAGGAACCCCCACACCAGAGTGGCGGTACCATCCCCAGGGACAACCCAAGGGAGTAAAATTGGATCCTAGGGTAGAGGGATGAATTAGATACATGTAATAATATCTACTTCAATAAGTTTGAATGCATGAACTTATACTTTTAGAGGTTTGAGTATTGTATCATATACCCTTGAGTGTGTTTGTGTCATAAAATAACATCACATTACTTTATATATTATTTTATCTAATGGTTTGGGATTGGTTGTAGATATTTTTGATGTTGTCATGACCATCGACATGATGATGGGAGTGCAATCAGAGGATACCAGAAATTCAAAGCAATGTTTTCTATTGAAATTGGTGGTTACTATTTACTTTAGAATATTTTTATGTTATAAATGATATTATTTGATTCAATTATTGGTATCAATTGGTTAGTTTACTACAATGATTATATAAATTATTATTGTAGGAGAGTTATCTTTCTATCTTCAGAAGAGGGTAGTTATTTTCATCTAGGGAGTGGGATCTTCAGGATAGTTATACGAGAAAAATTTATTATAGATTGGGTTGTATAATGAATCAGATAATAGGACATTATATGGAAAATATAGTGATAAAATATTTTACATTTCCTCCCATAGTGGACCATTATATATATATATATCTTTCCAAAAGTGTTATCTGGTTTACCACCTGAGTGGGAGATCGAGTTCTCTATCGAGTTGATGTCAGGAGTAGAGTCATTTTTTTTTATTTTTCCATATAGTATGTCAATAAAAGAGAATTGTGTGCTGAAATATAGGTTAGAATATATTGAATAAATGGGATTAATAGGGATTAATATATATTTTTTGGGTTCCCCCATGATTTTATCCATGATGGATGACAGTTCCTTGTACTTTTGTGTAGATTATTAGAGACTGAACCAGATGGTGTTCAATAATAGGTATCCCCTTACACACATATATTATCTATTTGATCAGTTTATAGTTTAAATGATTTTCTCAAAGATAAACTTGAGTTAAGGGGACTGTCATTTTCAGTTTAGACCATCAAACATACCCTAAACTACTATTAAGAGAAGATATGGCTTGTGTAAGTTAGTGGTGATGTCATTCAGTGTGAAGAATACACCATTTGTATTTAGGGTTTTGATGAATTGGATAGTTAATACTTTATAAGATTGATCTGTGATAGTTTTCATTAATAAAATCATAGTGTACTCCAAGTCTGTAGATGATAATTACCAACATGTTGATATCTTTCAGATTACATTGAGAGATAATCATATTTTCACTAAGCCATATAAATTAATTTTCTAGATTGATAGAGTGAACTTATTGTTACATGTTACCTCATAGGATAGAGTGGAAGTGGAACTAGATATTTTTTTATCCATGGTATCCTGGGATCATCCCATGAATGTCTTCAAGATTCAAAGATTTCTAGGTTTAGTAGGTCATTATTGATGTTTCATCAAGCACTTCTCCCATTTGGTGTCACCGATTTTTGGGATATCAGAGAAAGGGGAAAACATGGATTAGTTTGATGATTATGAGAGATAATTTCAAGAGATAAATGGAAATCTAACCTTAGAACCAATCCTTATCTTACCTTTGATATGTTATGAATATATCATATATTGTGACACATCTAGAATTGGACTCGGATTGGTTCTGATGTAAGAGGAATGTGTAGTTTCAAATTTCTTTAGATATCCAAGACCACATGAAAGGAATTACCCTAATAATGATATTGAGTTATTAGTGGTACTACACACCCTGAGATGTTAGAGGAACTATCTGATGGGTGAAAAGTTTGTGGTGTATACAAACCAGAAGATCCATAGTTAGATCTTTTCTAAGGAGGAACTCAAAATTTGGATGGGGAGGTTGGTCTAGTATCAATATTATTTCAAATTTCAATTGAATTACACACTAGGAAAATGAAACATCATTTTTTATGAATTGATCCAAAATATAAAGATATAGGAAGTGTAGGAGTCATGCAGTGAGTGGCATCTAATTGTACTCTTTGTAGATATGCATCTAGATGTTGAGGAGTCCTTGGGATGAATAACTCTAACATATAAATTCTTTATACCCATGATCCTACACCATATGAATAAAGGGAAGATATTTTATCTATATATATTATCTCTAAGGGACATATGTTATAGTGGGAAGCCACCAATAGGATGGTCTCTTGGTAGTGGGGATGTTCTTCTTTTATGCAGTCCTGTATGGATTCCAAATGGTTTTCATGAGGATATGATGAGAAAGTTTCATGATTATAAATTAGTGGTACATATTGGTATAAATAATATGTATTATAATATACATAGAGTGTACTAGTTTCCATTAATGAAGAAAGAAAAACATGTTTTATAGTAAGATATTTAGACTGTCATCAGCTGAATGTAGAGAATCAAATCCATCTTGGTTGTTGCAGCCTCTACCCATTGAGGAATATAAGTGGGATTTTGTAACTATTTATATTGTTATATTATTAATAAAGAAACATTTCAATAGTTATGAAATATTGGTTATCATGGACTGACATACAAAGGTATCCCACCACTTTCTGGATAGGGATACTTTCACCATCAATGTTCTGGGTAATCCTCTACATGCATGAGATAGTTTAACTACATGGTGTTTCAAGGAGAATAATTTATTATCTAGATACTATATTTACATTACATATTTGGTAGTGTCTTTATAAGGTAGTGGAATCATGAGTCCTTCTAATTATAACCTATCACCCTTTGTCTAACAGCCAATCTGAATGGATGATTCAAATTTTGGAGGATATGTTTCATGCCCATTTTATGAATTTCAGTGGTTATTGGGAGAATCATATAGCACTCATGGAGTTCCCTTATAATAATAGATTCTAGTAATTGATCCAAATTGACCCTTTTGATGCATTTTATCATAGTTCATGTAATTCACCTCTTTTTTGGTTAGAGGTAGGTGAATCTTTTCCTGTTGGACCAAGTCTCATGTAGGAGACATCTGAGTAGGTTCATTTGATCAGAAAGCAGTTGTTGACTACATAGAGCTAGGAAAAATAGTACATTAGCCATCATAGAAGACCTCTATAGTTAAATTTTAGTCATTGTGTTTTTCATAGAGTGTCACCTAGGATAGGAAAATTATATATTTGGAAGTAAGGAAAGACAGAGACTAGGTTTGTTTGGATGTTTGAGATAGTGGAAAAGGTCGGTCCATCGACATACCATTTATCATTTATGTAGTGTTATAGGACAATGCATGATGTTTTTAACATATCTTATATTCAAAGGTATCTACTTAACCCTTATCACATAATATATATTTATTTCTTTAAGTTGGATGTTGATGAATCCTCTAAGGAGAATTTGTTCTGTAACATGGATCATAGTGAGAAGAATCCTTAGGGGAAGACTATGACACTAGTATGAGTGTAGTGGTAGAATAAGAATGTGAAATAAGATAACTGATAGATTAAATCTGATATATGGACATAGTGTCCATTAAAGTTCATCGATAACCCATAATGACTCTTAGAGCAGCTTGGGGATGTGCTGTTATATGGTGGGGAGGTTATAAGATCCTATTTTTTTTCCAGATTGGTCCATCTTTAGTTTTTGGAAACCTATTTGATTTTTTTACTTTTGGTTTGAATTTTTATAATCATGCAATCAATTTGGGATAATTTTGGGTAAGTACTATATTGATGTAAGATGTAGGAGAATTTGAGCTAATTTAAATCCACAGAATGAATTCATGTTGTGAATTGTTCAAGGAAACCCATGGATCCATACAAAGCACAAATTGTTTTAGGACAAGATGTGAATATGAAATTCATATTGCTTGTTGGATTCATGATGTAAAATTAGTTTATTTTGGGTTTTTAATTAGAGGTTAAAGTTTTCATAGTGTATTCGAGAATCAAAGAATTCACGACATGAATCCCTTATTCACATCATAAATTAGTCACGCTCCACCCCTTTTAAATTTTCGAGTGTCATGTAGACCTAACATCACATACCATTTTCCCTTGAATCCCTTAAAGAATTAATTTTTGGGAATCCTATTTGAACCCTATAATTGAGGATTTGTTGATTCATGAAATTAAAAACCTTGAGATTGTAGGTATTCCTTATGTTTTTTATTCCTCTACTTGATCCATCATTAATGGAATTTCTATTTATCATTAAAGGGAAGGGGATGTTGATCTCTACCATGAACATGAGGTTACCTTAATTACTTTTATGAATTTTGGGTAGGAAGTCTATAAAAAACCCTAATGTATATTTTTATTCATCCATGTATGTTCAATATTTGGTGACTGTGCTGGAACACCATGTGTAAAAATAGATTAATTGAATAAATTGATGCTTAATGATGATTATGAACATAATACAACCTTTGTATTCCCTTGGGTATAATGGAATTGAGATCGGGCTAGCGTCTACCCATAGGGTGATCCTACCTTTTGTAGACTGTAATGAAAAAACCACTATGATAATGTGGTTTGGCTCAAACAATTTTGTTTGTTTATTGAAACATAATAAAAATGGTCATAATAAGGAAAATTGAGGCGATTTATTGGGATATAATCACCTAGGATAAATTTTCTATATTGATATATTATTTTTTGGCATGTTTTGATGATGTTTTTTTTATTTTTATACATTATCATGATAATAGAGGATTAGATAAATTGATGAATGCAATTTAAATGGCTAAATATGAGTATTTGGATGATTTTGACCATCATGGATTAAAATGATATTTTTTTACTATCATTTGGACCTGTGATGTCGCAATTATGCAGTAATACTCATAGGGATTCTACTATATTATATTTTAGTTCCTATATGGCTTGTCCTAGATTTTTATATAATCATTATAGGGATTGACCTATTCATGCTGTAATGTTTATATTGTTTCCCCTGTTTTTTTTGTGATTCTTATAGGGCTCATTCCTAGTTATGTGACTAGGCCATATGTGATTATTCCCTATGTGATTATGCCACATATGATCATGGTATGGACAATAGGGGTAAAATTCCTATGGTTGCGGGAAATGATTAGAGATATTTCATCACATTGCTGATACAGGTTTGTCTGACCTAGGGTGTCAACCCAGAGCTTGAGGGTAAGTGGGTAATTGGATGTACCATATTATTTTATTAATTAATAAAATTATCTTATCGCTCTAATGCATTCACTTATTACTTGGGATGGTTTTTTTGAAGTAGTGGTTTCAACCCACTAAGTTCTACTCACACCTTATCCAGGCTTCCATTTGGTACCCAAGAAGATTTCATGGATGCAAGTTTAGGATAGGTAATGAGACCCTAGTGTTGATTACTTTCTTGCTATATGGGTTGGATATTGGGAAAGGATTGATGTGGGGATTGGGACATGGTTTTTTATAATTTTTCATGATTCAACATTTTATTTTATCTGTATGAATTATAGAATGACATTTAGTTACATGTCATCCAGTCATTAAATTATTATCTTATTATTTGGATTGATCTCTTTCCCTTCTTTACATGGATTGATTTCTATTTATTATACTATTTTTATTATTCCAAATACCCTGATATTTATTTCTTCTATTTATTGAGACTATATAATAGGGGTTATGGTCTCTCCATTATTTTCTTTACACCCCTACTACAAGTCAGTGGCCTTTAGAATACATAGAGGCATGTATGAGGTCACTTGTAAACCCAGTTTGTTCATGCAAGGGAGTACCAAATTGGGGGCCATTACAGTGTTGGATATTCATTCATTATTTCAAAAGGAATCAAGAAATATTGTAATTCAAGATAGAACCAGAGCCGATCGACTAGGAAATATTTTACCAATTGGATTCAAATTGTGAGTAGGACCACTATATAATATCTTCCTTTGGGTATGGCTGAAGAAATGATAAGAAATATATCTCTTCCTTTGGAATTATTCTAGTCATAAAAGGGATAAGATATAAAAAATGCAATGACTATTCAAAAAATCCTAATCCTATGGACACTAGATATTCTGGAAAACCAAGGAATATTGAGGTATAGGATAGGTTTTTAGAAGTGGAACCTATATCTAGTGTGTTTATGGAGATTGAATAGTCTGAGGACCAAGAAAAATCTCCTCGTGGTGAGGTCAAGGATACTCAAGTGAACGATATTGATGATCTTGATCAATTACTGAAACTAGAGACATTTGATGGTATAATAAAGTATATAGAAGATGAAGAAGATAACAATGTAATTTATATGAAGATTCTTCTAAATTAAAATGAATCGGTCTTGGGTAAATTTTTAAAAATCAATGTTTCAAATGTGGATATTGATAGAATGTTTTTGAGTTCACCTTGAGTTGATATTAAGGAAGATCAAGAGTACCCATTGCTCAAATAGATTTAGATTTTTTACCAAGGGAATCAATGAGGGGAAAATAAATCTAAATGAGTATAATCAGACTTGGGAAAAGATGTCCTACCAATTCAAGGATCACATCAAGGATGATCCAAAAAAGGAGGTAACCTGGATCGAATAAAAATTATTTAGGGGGAAATATTATAAACATTTTAAATTTATCTATAATGTAATGGTGATTTCTTATGAGGTTTTAAGAATGGTTCCACCTAAAATTTGTTAGAGTTTTCAATTTTCCATTAAAATATCCATTTAAAATAAAAAATTCAAATTTTCATGTCTGGTCAGGTCCAAAGGTATAGTTTGAATCCCTTTTTTTAGGAAGAAACTTTATTCCATATTTGTATTTTTTTTCAAAAAAAAAATAGAAAAATTATTAAAAGGATAATATTTATAATAATATGAATTTTTCCTTCTTAATTTTGTGAATAATGACATTTATTTTCTCTTATTTTTGTAGACTAAAATAATTCCAATAACATCTTCAAAAAATCAAATTGTATAACACCCTGAGATTTTCAGAATGAATTTTTTTCGAATTAATTTATCTTTTCTATATTTTTCATTTCACATGACACTGTAAATAGTAATATATATATATTAAAACACTAAGTCAAAAATTCCTTTAACGTGCAATACCAACTTGGTTTGCACTATAAGAAACATTGACTTGGTGTATGATGCACACAACACTAAATTTTTATGAAGAATATATATATATATATATATATATATATATAATTAAATGAGATAATTATAACCTAACCATTAAAAATTGTTATATAAATAGTAATAAATACTTTCCAAATATTATTTATAATTGTTTTATATAAATAAAAAATATTGATAATGACATATGAGATTTTTTGGTAAAGTCCTTTATGTTAAAAATACCGTTTTCTGGAAAGGAACAATTTTTATAATAAAATTAATTTTAGACACATTTAGAAAATTTAATTTGATAAATTAAACTTAATTTTTGAATTTATATTGTTTAAATTATCCTAGGGTGAATTTTTGGGATTTTTTTGAGAGACATCATTTTTTTGATGAATAGTGCAAAATACTGCTTTCTAGTTAAAAATTGCCTTTTTGTATAATTAATTATTAATGATAAATGATATTACAAATAAAATTTAAGGTCAAATTAGATAAATATTAAATATATTAATACAATTTAATTCATTATAGTCAATTTTACTTTGAAACTGAATATAAAATCGTAACAAACTTTTGAACCTTTTTCTACTTTAAAACCCCGTTATTTCGTCCCATATGCTGAATTAGCACTAATTTTAATTTTTCCACTTTTGTGATTTGAATTTAAAAAATCCAACATAAGACATTATATTTAGTCTAATATTTTGATTCTAATAAGTCCATGTTAATTTTTGACCAAAATGATTAGTAAAAGTGATTAAAATTAATCACAACACTTAAGGCCAAATTAAGCTTAATTAGAGAGTAAACCCTAATGTTAAGAGCTAAAATGAACTATAAACTTTTACAAAACACATTTTAGGTCCTTATTTCGGTGATAATACTTCAATTATTTATTGTTTTGGTTTTTTATGGCTTTTTTTAGGTAAGAACATGTGAACGTTTGACTTGTTTCTAAACATTCCAAGTGAGTCCTTTTCCGTCCCTATAAAAATAAACCACCTCTAACCATTCCTCAGACCTCTAAAGACTTTAAGTTAGTCCAATATCTACCCAATTAGCCTCCAAAAATCCTTTCTTTGACCTTGAATTCTCTCTTTTGGCATAAATATTCACATGGAAGCCTTTTGGCACAAACCAAACAGAGTTACCCGATTTAGAGGTATCATCTTCTCTGAAGCTCCTTTCCTTTATTTCCCTACTTCACCCATTCAACTATTTTTATTCAATTATTGAGTAAAAAAATAAGTATCATACATATAATAGTACGTTTTTATGCAATGATTCTGAACTACACTTACACACACCTCCATCTAATGGATGTTGAACACACTGTTTCTGTGTATGGTGAACTACCGCCTCATGAAATGATGATTAATAATTTCTACTTTACCACCAATCATGGTAGACATTATGATAGAAAAAATATTTATATATGTAATATATTAGATTTAATATTTATTTAAGATTATTTATTCCTTTTAAAATACACATCTCTTTACTTTTCATTTGGTGTTAATTTGATAATTTCGTTTGAGGAAGTGTGGACTACCGCCCCCTCAAAGTGATGTGATTCGATCACACACCACATGGAATGTATTAAGGATGATTTTAATGGAATTATATGATATATATGATATAATAATTCTACTTTAATAAGTATATATATATATGTCATTTACATACTTTCTTTCAATACAACAATAAAGACGAAAACAACTTTCATATATACGTACGACTTACCCTCTCCATGAACAGTGTTTTACATTTCATACTCCTATATTATATAGATTATTATAATACACATATAATTTATATAACTGATATTTATATCATGTTTTACATTCTGTAATCAGGATATATGTATAAGGACCAATGATATAACAAATTAAGACACATGCAAAAAGAAAGTGAATTTTACCTGAAGTGAAACTTTTTCATAGGATCGTTAACAAGTGGGTAATATAAGGTCATAATAAAACAACAAATCATATTATGAATAAAAATATTATTCTGAAAATTATTTATGCTAAACCTATATTTATTATACTAGAATCTTGTACGAGTACATATAAAGTCAAGATACATTGTAAGGGGATTTCATATCACTTTTAATTTCTGTGAGGTACAAGCTATGTTTGCTACTATTTCCTTTTGTATGGTGTACATACAGAACATGGTTATATTATATGTATATTTTAATTAATTTTTTTATTTATTTTACCATTTTATTATACTTATTATATGTGTCTTATCTTTCAAAATTTACCAAATCGGTAAAACAGTTTTGTCTCAATTTTCCTTCTTTGAGATTCATGTTTTGTTATGAACCTAAAATATTATTCGAGGTGTATATAATTCCATTTTATATGTTATATAATTAATATAATTATTTTCATGATATATTAATATTCATGTAATTTACTAATTTTACATGGAGAGTATGATCCTAATTTGCCGAGTTATAAGAGTTTATTGAGATAATCTCATTGCTTTCTGAGATTATTTATGTTATTTCTTACCTTGATTAAATATTATGATAAATCTCCAAATAATATTAATAAGATTAATTAACCTATTTTATTTCATGATATAATATGGTATTATTACCATATTATACTCTTTGGTACATAATATAGTTAAGAATGTGTTTTCAAGAAAGCCCAAATTTACCCTTTCTTCAGTCAGAAATCTATGTTTTCTAAAAAGGGTTTACAAGAATATTATACCATTTTCCTATATGATTTAAATGAAAATTTTACCCTTTTTATCTTATAAAAACATCTTTAAGTAAATCTCCTTGTATTTTTATGAACAAATCATTCTTTATATCCTTTTTACCCGGAAAAAAATGTTCTTTTTTACTTCATACAACATGTACGGATTTACCCACCATATTTCATTTGAAGATTAATTTTAATTTTTAAAAGGTTAATCATTAAGAAATTTTTTTAAAAGTAATTTTCAAGGATAATGTTTTTTAAAATGGTTTCAATTATTCTTTATATGTTTCCAAGGTATTTTCAGAGAAAATGATTTTTAAATGGTTTTATGTATTGACAAGCCCTTTTCAAAGAACAAATGATATTTTCCTCAAGATTTTTTTGAAAGATATCTCCAAAATATTTGACATATAAGAACAAATCCATTAATTTTACTCATTACCTTTTTAGAAATTCTCAAAATGTTCAATTCATATCCTTTATATGAATGGGTCATGCTTAATGTCAAGGATTTTATGAAACTTTTTTTGCTTTCATATGTTATATGTTTATGAAATCCATTTCTCTTTCAAGGGTTTTGATTTGATGAAATGATTGTGAAACCTATCTATTTTCCATAGGTTATGATGTAATGAAATTTTAATGATACTCATTTTATTTTATGGGTTTTTATTTGATGTTTATAAGACCTATATATTTTTATGGGTCATGATATAATGAATACTTTATTATATTGTGGCACATGCCTGAAATATTTTACTATGAGATGGGTGAGACTTATATCTCCTTAAAATGAATTAGGTAATGATATGTTTTATAATATATCAAATGGTACATGGGTTATATCCCAATCCCAAAAATAAAGAGGGTGTATGGGTTGTATCCCATGCCCAAAAAGGAAGAGGGTGTATGGGTTATAGCCCAAGCCTAAACGAAAGAGGGTACACGAGTTGTAGACCAAGCCCCAAAACAAGAAATTACATTTTTTGTATCTCAATATTAAATGAAATAGGGTGTACGAGTTGTAGCCCAAGACAAAAAACATGATGGTATATGGGTTGGAGCCCAGGCCTAAAAGAAAGAGGGTACACGGGTTGTAGCCCAAGCTGAAAAACAAGAAGGTACACGGGTTGTAGAAGAAGACTAAAAGAAAGCAGGCATATAAGTTTCTACCCCAAGTCCAAAGTAGGTACACATGTCGTATCCCAAGAATAACATTTTATAAATGTCTTGGTAGGTGTCCCTACCATAAAAGTTTCTATTAGTACATGTATTCCACAAATCCAATGGCTTATTACTTTGTTATGATTTTATATATCATGATGTTTATTTCCATATGATTCATGTCTTATGAACTGCCATGATTTATCCAATAGCTCATGTTTATGACCTTTGATATGTAGGGTATTATATCATAGTGTTAATATCATGTTATCATACTACTATGTTCATGTTTATGGTTACATGTCTCCTTATTTACCCTTACTGAGCATCTGATCTCACTCATTTCTTATGTTTACTTTCTCAAAGTTATGAAGAAAGGTTGTAGGTATAAGTGATAATGGTGTAGAGCTTTATGAGAGTGTTGAAGATATTTTACTAGGATAAAATATTTTTTTTTCAAAGTTTCCAAATACACTAAACTATTATGGTCTTTAGGAATGTATTTTTTCAATGTATTAAATATTCATCTAAAATGATTTAATATCCATGTATGTTAATTCTGAGTCTCTATAGTTGGTATCATAAGAATGGTTTAGTCAAAATTTGGAAACTAGGATGTGAAAACCTTAGTGGTATCCCTAGTTATATTTCTAATTAAATGTATTGGGATGTCTCTAAGGATAAGTATAAGGATGAGTTAATGTTTAGGAAAATGTCCTGGAATTTTAGTAAGGTATAGAGTGAGTGGTTTCCAAGAAATACATCCCTATCTAGATACTACAAGTGGATGTGTATTTGGAACAAATTTACCTAGGGGTAACAATTTTGATAATATTTTCTGGTCTTGAATCAGGGTAATCAGGTATATGATAACGTGCCTTACTGTACACCTAGTTTGACACTCCCGAGTGATATGATTTGGAAATTCACAAACTACTCACAAAAAATAATGAAGGATTTAGATATAAGTTAGCTATGAATAAGATAGGATAAACCTAAGGTGTCATAGATTATGGAATGTGTCATGATTTAGACATCCTATATTTAATTCTTTTCATGATAATGTGGTTTTCTACTATGATATGTAATGCTCACACTATGATTATGGTTTTAGTCAATGGCGGGAACCCAAAGGAACTAGATTAATGTTGAATGTGATAGAATATTTTTTATGTTCAATAAAATGGGTTAATGAGTATAGAAAAAGATATTGTGATTATGTAGAATTAGCTATCACAGTATATGATTACTAATGTTAGATTTGGTGATATTCCTAATAGGTCAAATAAGAGAAAGATGTACCTTTATGGTAAGAAACATAGAGGAAAGAAGATTCAGCTTCCTACATGTCAAGAATAAGGGATGAAGAACCTTGAGGAATACCTCAAATGGAGGGGAAGATATAATTTGTGAGGAAAATGGGTCATAGAGTTATGAATTTTCACATAGTTAGATGTCTTATCTGTGGAGAGCATGTGAATTATCCAACATAATTCCCCATGATAAGTATTTACTTCTAAACTAAGTAAGAACCTCTTCCATTCTAAACATTAAAGTTAAAGGATTGATGTATTTATGTATGTGGATTCCACAATTAATAATGGTTAACTATGTATGGATTGTTCTATTTATGTTTCTAAGGATTTTCAAGAATATGTTAAATGGTCACGATGGAATAGAAAGGTGATCTCATGAAAGGTGGCATTTTGACTAAGGGAAGGTGACCCTTAACATGTTATTTATGTTAAGATAATTTTGTATGGATAAAGTTATGTGGATATGAATAAATAAATTGGATAGTATTGATTACCTTGGAACTTAGTAAAGACTTGTTTATAGGTGGTTTATGCTATCACTGATGAAGTTTACAAATTTTTTTGGACTTAATGAGTAAATAAAATATACTTTTTAATGAGGAAGAATGCATGTTTTCTAAAAGTATTTATGGTAATTCAGGTTTTTACCACATTTCTAGAGAATATATGATGAGGGTATTCACATGCATGGAATGTGACAACCCAGAGCTACTTTGTGTTATACATGGGAATTAATGTTAAGCTAATTTCATGATTATCTTTCTAAAGTTTTGTATTTTTTTCATGTTTGAGAAGGGTTATAAGTTTAACCATCCATGATAAGTTTAAGTTAAAATTTTGAGGAAGTATCTATGCACTGAGATTACGTTGAAAACCTTAGTTAAAATGATAATCAGTGATTAACCTTATTTCAAGGATTTTAATCTTATATATTATATTATTGTTGTTTTAAAAAAGGACATCATTTATGTAGAGTGACAACGAATCAAGTCCGACAAGGACATGGGTCTTGAACCCATTACCGAAGGATGATAAGGGTTTCACATCTACCACTAGCATACGTAATGTCCTGGTTAATGTATATTTAATTGTAATGAATAAAAATTTATGATTAACTATTAGTGTTACTTTTTATTTTTATAGATTAATTCGTTTTGTTTTTTAAGAGTTAAATTGTTTGACTTTTATTCTTTTATGGGAATTAAGATCCATTAAAATCATATTTTAGTTCTCTATTAATCATAGATAACTTTTCATTCCATGAGGTAATGGATGTATTATAAATTTTTACAAGAGAAACCCAATAATGAAATTTTGTTTATATAAATTTATCAAGAATTAATCAACGCTTGGAAAGTGATCAAAAAAAAAATATTTTCCTAATACCTTCATTTTCATTGAGGTGATAGACTTTTAAATCATCAGAGATTTATGAATTTGAGGCCCTCAAATTTATTTTGATCATTAACTTTTTTTTGATTGATGACCTAAATCAATACCTATAAATGTTTATTCTTTTCCTCCATGTCTAATCTTCACACGCAACCTATGTTCTCCTATGTGGAAACCCAGTTATATGTTACTTTGGGTAAATGTTATGGTTCGAAAATTCCATTTCTAAATGAATTCATAGTATCCATTTTTATTGTGTGGGTTTCTATGAATTAAAAATTAAAGTATTAAACCTTTGAAAAAATAAATTAATTTTGAGGGTGAAACTCATTTTAAGGGGGGTAGAATGTAACACCCCAAAATTTTGAGAATTATTTTTTTCGAATAAATTTATCTTTTCAAGATTTTTCATTTCACATGACAATAGAAATAGGTCATTATATATATATATTAAAACTCAAATTAAAACATTACTTTAACATGAAATAAAAACTTGGATTGTGCTAAATGTAATACTAACTTGGCTTGCACTACAAGCAATACTGACTTAGTGTATGATGCACACAACACTGAGTTTCTATGAATCATATATATATATATAATTAATTAAATGAGATAATTATAACCTAACCATTAAACATAGTTATAGTAATAGTAATAAATACTTTCCAAATATTTTCTTATAATTTATGTATATAAATAAAACATTTTGATAATGAAAGATGTGATTTTTTCGGTAAAGTCCCTCTATGTTAAAAATACCTTTTTATTGAAAGGAAAAATTTTAATAATAAAATTTATTTTAGAAACATTTAGAAAATTTAATTTGATAAAATAATATTAATTTTTAATTTCGTAAAGTCAAAATTAGCCTAGGGTGATTTTTTGGGATTTTTATGAGAAACATCATTTTTTGATGAATAATGAAAAATATTGCTTCTTTGTTAAAAACTGACTTTTTTTTAATTAATTATTAATGATAAATAATATTATAAATATTTTTATGGTCATATTATATTAATATTAAATATATTAATAAAATTTAATTCATTATCATTAATTTCACTTTGAAACTGAATATAAAATCTTAGAAAACTTTTGACCTTTTTCATATTTTAAAAACCCGTTATTTCATCCCATATGCGGGATTAACACTAATCTTAAATTTTACGCTTATGTGATTTAAAAAATATTATATACACTATTTTATTTAGTATAATATTTAGAGTCTAATAATACCATGTTAATGTTTGACCAAAATGATTTGTAAAAGTGATTAAAATTAATCACAGTAGTTAAGGCCAAATTAAGCTTAATTAGGGACTAAACCTTAAAATTAAGGGCCCAAATGAGCTATAAGATTTTCCAAAACCCATTGGATGTCCATATTTTGGCCATAAAACTTCCATTAGTGAGTTTTTTTTTGGTTTGGTATGAATATTTTTAAGTAATAACTTTGACACACCTAACTTGTATCTAAAAATTCTAGGTGAGTCCTTTTCCTTCCGTATAAAAGGCCTTCACCTCTACCCATTTCTCACACCTCTCAAACCATTTATATTAGTACAAGATATGCCCAATTATCCTCCCAAAAATCCTTCCTTAAAAATTTAATACAAACTTTGTGGGCAGGAATCTTCTCAAGGAATCCTTTTTCAACAAACGAAATGGAGTTACCCAATTTATAGGTAATGTCTTCTCTCAAGCTCATTTACTTTATTTCCATTATTCACCCATTAAACACTTTTTATTCCATTATTGAGTGAAAAAACCAGTATAATTCATATACTATTATGTTTTTATTCAAAGTTTTTTACCTAAAATTACACACACCTCCATCTAATTAATGTAAAACATACTGTTTCAATGTATGACGAACTACTGCCTCACGAAATGATGATTGTTCATTTATCATTTACCACCAATCACGGTGGACATTATGATGGAAAATATATTTATATATGTAATATATTATATTTAATATTTATTTAAACTTATTTATTTCTTTTAAAATTCACATCTATTTAATTTCCATTTGGTGTTAATACGATAATCTCGTTTGAGGAAGTGTAGAATACCGCCCCTCAAAGCGATGCGATTCATTCACACACCACATGAAATGTATTAAGGATGGTATTAATGAAATTATATTATATATATTATAAATTAATTCTACTAGAATATATATAAATATATATATATATATATACAAAAACATACAAACATATATATATATATATATATCATTTATATACTTGTTTTCAATACGACAATAAAGACAGAAACAACGGTCATGCATACGTATGACTTGCCGTCTCCATGAATGGTGTATCCCATTTCATTTTTCTATATTATATTTATTCTTATAATACACATATACTATATATATCTAATATTTATATCATGGTTTACATTATGTAATTAGGATATAAGTATAAGGACCAAAGATATAACAAATTAAGACACATGTGAAGAGCAAAGTGAGTTTTACCCAAAGTGAAACTTTAACATAGGATCGTTAACAAGAGGGTAATATAAGGTCATAATAAAACCATATATAGTATTATGTATAATAATATTCTTATTTAAATGATTTATAATGAACTTATATTTATTATACCGGATTCTTGTATGAGTACGGATAGAGTCAAGACACAAGGTAAGATGATTTAATCTTACTTCTAATTTCTGTGAGATAGAAGCTATGTTCACCACTCTTTCCTTTTTTGTGGTGTATGTAGTAACCATGATTGTATTATAAATATCTTGTACTTAAAATTTTTGGTATTTATATTCCTATTTTATGATCCTTCTTCGAGGGGGTTTATCTTTTAAAAGTTACCAAATCGGTAAAACATTTTTTGTCTTAATTTTTCTTTTTTAAGATTCATGTTTGTTATGAATATAAAATATTCTTTGAGGTGTATATACATACATTTTACATGTTATATCATTAATTTACTTCTTTTCATGATATATTAATATTCATCACTACCACAAAACAGGGCAAGGGAAGTGCTGCCTTTTATCTTCACTAAGTAGAAATCACTGATAAAGGGGTGGGCCTTTATCAGCGCTAGCTAAAAGCACTGATAAATATACCATTTATCTATGATTTTATTAGTGATGATAAAGGGTAAATTTATCAAATCTATTATTAGCACTGATAAAAGTTTTTAACAAATAATATTATTAATTTATATAAAATTATTATATTTATATTAAAAAATAATGTTTATTTGTATACATTAAATAAAAACAAATGTTTAGAATTAATATATATTTTTTAATAATTACAAAAAATATATATAATTTTTTAATTGAAAAAAGTATTTCTAAGATTATAAATAAATATATATATATATACAATTAAACAATTATAAGATTATAATAAATTAAATTAAATAATGAATATAATAAGTATATTGCTTATAACTTTATAATTACTTAAATTATAATTTTATAAGTATAAATAAAAAAATATTTATTTATAGTTATAATTATTAATAAATAAATATATATTTTTCCTATATATAATTTTAAATAAATATATAATAATATAAACAAAATTATTAAAATTATACCTTTATCAGCACTTTTATAGTACTGATAAAGGCATGTTTTATCAGTGCATTGTATTTTAGCATTTATAAAACATACCTTTATCAGTGCTTTTAACTAGCACTGATAAGGGTTCCAACAGGTTTTATAAAAGAACACTAATAGGCTCCTTCTCCATAGCACCCTTTCAAGCCTTTATGGAATCTGACCCCTGTGCTGTCGATCCCTCCTCTGCTATCGATCCCTCCTATGCTATCAAGCTCTCATCCACCGTTAAGCCCTCCTCCATCATCAAGCACTCCTCCGCCGTCGATCCCTCCTCCGCCGTCGAGCCCTCTTCTACCGTGAACCCTCCTCCTCCTCCTCCTCCTTTTCCTCCTCCTCCTCCTCCTCCTTCTCCTTCTCCTCCTTAAATGACCGCCTTGTCCACCTGACCTACTCGTACGCACCCTCCTCATTCGACGACCATCCCAGCAGCCTCATCTACAGTGCATATATTCCCCCGGTGAGTCTCTATTACAATTTCCTTGGTTTCTATAGTGTGTGTAGGGTTTGGCTAAACCCTTACATCATTTGACAAAGGTAATTATTTTTCATTTTATTTATTTGAGACTTCATTTGATGCTAGATGTTCTAAACATTATTTTTAATTAGATAAATGAAGTATATGTTATCTAAATTTTACTGGTTAAATATTTTCCATGATCAATTTTGGTTTTCCTTAGAAATAATGGTTGTATTTTAATAATTCAATGATAATTTTATTCAAAATTGTGTTTCTTTTATTCTAAATGATCAATAAAATGGAAATGATGGTTTTGTTGAAGATAAATTATTTGTTCATGGTTTATTAGAACAATGAATATTTATATAGTGGGGATATTATTAGTTTAAGTGTTTTCTATATTATTAAAGGGGTGTGTGTTTGATTTATAGAATTATTTAATGACTTCCATGGATTTATTGTGATTATTTTTTGGTGTAATTGGTGTATTCCCTTAGATTTACACCTTTTCGAAATGGTTTTAAATAGGTTTTTTCAAATGTATGAATACTATATATATAGTTAATACTTGTTTGGAACTTGATAAAAGGGTATTTATTTAGTTACTTTCTACCCATTCATGATCCCTATGTTAGGGTTTGGTGCTATAATTGTTTTCTTGGTGAATTGTCAAAGATTTGGAAGTTCATTCTTTAAAAGTTCACTTGGGAGATCTTGGATAAAGATAAGTTCACTAGCACCATTAAATTATGAGTTTAGGAAGCTCAATTCAGTTCACTAGATGTTTTAAAGTTGGATCAATCAGTTCACCTATATTATTAATTTATGTTTAATTAATGTTCAATGAATCCTTAAAATGTTACCTCACTGGATGCAGATATCTAGATGGTTCTTTCACTGAATGTTCAGTGAGAGTGCCTTTACTGGAAGTTTAGAATGAGTAGTTGGATGAATGAGTTCAGTTGATGGAGTAAATTAGAGTTCAAGTGTGTAAATATTGAGGTTGTACATTTTATACAAATACCCATGATGTAGGTTATGGATCTAAATAAATGCAGTGATGTGAATGGTAGTGGAATCTACTGGTATTTTAATGAATATCCAGAGGCGGTGATGAATATATAGAAGTCCATGAGTTCTATGAACTCTAGTGATGATGCATCAGAGTCTCTCATATAAAATGAAAAATTAATAGTTCATCAAATTCATTAAAATGAAGTGGATATGGAATGAACCATTAACTAGTGTTGGTGGTCATAAATGAATTTTCTACTAGCAATCAACAATTACTTATGCCAATTGAAGAATTCCTAAAATTATAGGAGGTAATTTTTTACTTTATGATTAGTTTAGGACCACTGAAACGAGTGGTATAAACTACATGTGTAAGTATAGATTCTTTTATAAATAAATGTAATAGATGATTTGACCAACACAGATGAGGACTAAGTATAGAAAGTAAGTGTCTATAGTAAGAGGAGCACACTTAAGCACATCCAGATTTCCATAGGTTGAAATTAAAATGGATATGTTCA
This sequence comes from Viscum album, assembly GCA_963277665.1. NCBI lineage: Eukaryota > Viridiplantae > Streptophyta > Magnoliopsida > Santalales > Viscaceae > Viscum > Viscum album. Next base: position 1,841,842,395 of record OY728147.1, read on the forward strand.
AAGAACTAGAAGGATCATATAGGATATGAAATGATCGAAATATGGTATTGGTGATACATCTTCTAGATAATTAAGTAGGTTTTTCAAAAATTGACTTTACCTTATAAATCTTGTTCACTTTTTTCAATGGAATAAAAATGTGATGTTGTTTTTCTACCATACACATTAGATTAAAGTATGAATCAAATAATCCATATATAAAATGTTATTTTTATATTGTCCTTACATATTTATATATTCTATGTATACTTTTTCGCTTGTATGATAATTGAAATAAGGATACTGATATGACTAAAACCAGGGGAATCAAAGTTGGAGGAAAAATAGTTGTGGTGGTCAGGGTGTGTGGTCATCCCAATTTTTGTATTTGAAGTCACAAGGGATGCAAGTATTAGTGAATAATATGAGGCATTTGGATGAAGTTCCATTATGTTAGAGAATCAGTAGTAAAAACTACTTATGAACTTAAAATATCTACTTTTCCCCAATAAGTGGTATCAAAGCTTATGTTCCCGTTTTATGTCTCAAAAATTGGTTGTAGTGATCGATGATAGAGCAAGAATGTAGAGTTGGTTGTGGAGTGTTTTTTTTAAAAAATCTAAAGGAGTTTGGCTGTAATACTATTGGGTTCTAATGATCAGATGGTTTATTAGGTTTTCAGAATAATTTCACTAGAAGATGGTGGTAGTACCATGAGTTTTTCTAGATATCAAAAGTTTTATAGACGTAGGTGTCGTGCAGAATGTTCTATTCATCAAGTGGAATTCTAAATCTTTCTGAAAGATTATTGAAGTTATGATAGTAGTGTATTAATGACATGATTGTGAAATTTATAGATATTAGGGTTCATTGGTTCGCTACTCCTGGAGGATCTCAGTGTTCCATTTGATGGGTAAATTACCATGAAGTATAAAACAATGATCTTTAAGGCTATTACAGCAAGAACATGTATTATCAATGTAAAATCAAAGGATATATTTCATAGAAGTTCAAATTTTAGAGGTTCCTATAACCTGTATCTAGAGGGTGTGACTAAATTTGTTTCCAAGTGATTTTACAAGACCAAATATCGAGTATAGACTTTGGATTATGGGTTCAAATCAATGAATTACCATTGATTGGGAGTTGGTTCCATGTTTTTTAGAATCGTTCATATGTGATAGATCAATAAGGACAATGGATCAGAAGGTGTGTGTGACATTATTTAGAAGAATATTTTCTGGATGTATAGGGTTTTGTTGAAGGGTGTGGGAGCTTCACATGGGAGGGGGGCTTCAGGGTTATGGGAAATGTGGACAGTTTCAAGCTCCAGAAGTAGAATTATTGGCATATAAGGGATCTGATGATTGGAAGAATGAATCTGAGGCATGTGTGTCATTATTGAACTGTAGTGAGAGGGAATGAAGGATGAGAAATATTAGTTGTGTGAATAATTACTAAAAATTGCTGGTAGATGGTGCAATATTCAGTGGGAAAAATAGAATTATAGGTTTCAATGGATTCTCTCATGAAGGCCATTATTCTACAAAGTAACTATCACAATGGCTTGGGTTTCTTATAAAATTATTTATACTTTGTTTGGACTGAATTTTTTTTTCATAAATTGGTTAGATTATTATAAATTTTTTTATAAACTAGTTGAGTTGTTTATATAATTATTTATAATTTTTTTGGTTTTTTTGTACAATTGTTGATAAATTGTTTGGTTTGTTTTATAAAGGTGTCATAATTTTAGTGTTTTGAGGTATTTTTTATGGAAATTATTTGGTATGTGTTTGGAAAGGATAAGGTCCCTTTTGGAAATTGTGAAATGTTTGGGTGTGTGTGTGTTTAAATCTCAAGGGACCGTTTTGAACTTTTATATGCTTTGTGTTTTTTACATTCCCAACCTCTAGTTTTAGTCTATGATACACATCCTTGGATGCTTGATGAACCTATTCATATTGAACCTCATGATGGAATTACACAACCAACCTAAATATAATTACTTTAACCAACCTCATTATAATTAAAAATATACAATTCATATTTAAACACAGTGCCACATCATAATTTCTATCAACATCTCCACATCATTCAGCACCCAATATTATCATTTACACATTTCACTTCACTTGTAACTATATGATGAATGAATCCAAACCTATTAAGATTGAATGAGTTTTTTAAGATATTTATAATATATTTTCCATAGGTTACGAAGTCATCACATAATTTTTAATCACCTATTAGTTTCTGATGTCCAATTCCCACACTAGGTTCAACAAACATTACTACCATACATATGATGAAATCCTTAGCAGTGACTACTCTAATGTCCAATCTATAAAATATTTATCAGATATGATACTATAAGGACCCGCCCCCATAGGAACTCCAGTGGATTTTGGAATATATTAGTGAATGAACCCCCATTCTATATTTATATAGACATGGGTCAGATACAATTGGAAATGTAATGATATGGCCCAGGCTGGTATCATAATCAACAACTGACCCAACTTTCCACTAACCCAAGAGGAATTCATGATCCTAATAGGATAACAATGATCCCTTGAAAAAATGATACAGTTAATGTGGAATATTTTACCCCAAAATTAGATTAAATTAAAAATAATCTTTCTCCAAAAAACCAAACATGTACCATTAATAAGTTGAACATCTAGGAAAATAGTAGATATGCAAATAAATAAATAAAAAGGTAGCAGTTATCATAGATGAAAAATAAAATCCCACTATTGACCAATAAAACTATTTAAATAGAAATTTCCCATTCCTAAATCTCATTGGAACTATTTTGGATAGGTATATACATATGATTACTCATTTTATGTTTTCTTTTTAGTTGAAAAACTCCTCTGCCACACGCCTCTCCTCCGCCGCGAACGCACCTCCACTGCACGCAGAACGACACCTTCACGGCGAGTTTCACCCTCCTACTCATTGGTTTCCTCTTGTAAACATGTTATTACTATTTTATATTGATGGTTATGTTTTGAATTGTACGGGTTAAATTCCATGCTGAAAATCATGGCTGTTGGTGGTCCTTGTTTGCGCACTAAATTAATTTCATGTTGGATGGTTCCTATTGAACATTTGAATATAGAAATTATTAATTTACATATACTTGGATAATTAATGAATTACTAAATTTGATAAAACATCTGTGACAACCCTTTAATTAACAAGAATAATTGAATAAGGGATGATTTTTAAAATCTGAAATTGTGTTTGTTTGGTTTGTATGGTGTTGCGATTGTGAGCATGATTAGGTGTTTGTATGGTGTTTCAGTTGATGGAATGATTGGTATTGCATTAGTTTTACATGTTTTAGTTCCTCCACCATTGAATATCAATACAAACCTTACCCATTTCAATGGCACCACCACTTTGTTACTAGCGTAATTCCACTGAATCTTAGAAAACCACTTCACTAGAGGACTCTATAGGAGATTTTATAGACACCCTAGATAAATAACCATAATAAAACATGTAATGAAACCATCCACCCACAAGCATTCTATGGAAAATCATACCATCTATTAGTTTAGTACCATAGTTCATGACTCAAGACATTATGTTTCTAGTGAAACACTAAAAAACTGGTTTACAATAATTCATACAGATCACATGTGGGATACTAAAACATTATAGTGCAAGGGATTCTCATAGCTAGTTCCATTGATCATGTGGTTGGAAATATGGGTGTGATCAGTCCTGAGTAACACATGGAGAGGTAAGGGTATTGTTTACCATTGTTAGTTCTATTTATTATAGTTGGATGATGACCCTAGTTGAACATATTTTGGGTAATTATTTTGTTAAATATTAATATTGATAAATCAAACAAGATGAATATGAATAAATAGTGGATGAATACCAATTATTTAACAAAAGAGTATGAAGATAGCATGAAAGAGTTTATCAAGTTTTCAAAAGATCTTGCATATTACCCTTCTCAAATCCTTTGTCTGTATTTATGTTGTTGTTATTAAAGAAAAATTAGTCCAGAGGAGTTGGAAGAACAAATGACCTGTCATGGAATAGATAATAGTTATACATATTGGAATAAACATGAAAAAAATAGATGTAGGTAGTGGCTGGGATAGAACTACATTTTATGGATCATCTGATATGATTACAAGTGTGATTTTTTTTGAGAAATTAAAATATATAGACCCTAATTTTGGTAAACCGTTTTCGAAAAACCTTACGAAACTGGTTGGAAAAAGAGATCAATTTTTTCTGAATTACCATACTGGAATTTTCTGTATGTTAGAAATTTTCTTGATGTTATTCATGTTGAAAAAATTTATTTGATAGTGTCATCGACACGTTGCTAAATAAACCAAAAAAATAGATAGAATTAAGGCTAGGTTGGACATGGTTGAGATGTGAATACGAGAAGAGTTGGCACTAGTGAAGGGTGAAAAATGAACATTTCTTCCTCCTACTACTTAAAATATTTCCAGGCATGTGAGATATCAGTTTTTTAACTTCTTGAATGACATAAAGATTCTAGAGGGATATTCATCAAATATCAAGAACATCACATGAATGAGCGATTTAACGTTAAAGGGTCTAAAATCACATGACTGCCATGTTTTGATGCAAGATATAATTCCTATAGATTTATGTTGCATTTTTCCCAAGAATGACCGCCATAAATTAACGAATATCTATTTTATCTTCAAATATATATGAATAAATGTTATAGACCTAGAAAAATTTCCAACTATAGAAAGAGAAATTTCTATCATTTTATGTGAATTGGAAATATTCTTTTTGACAACATTATTTTATATGATGGTGCATTTGATGGTTCACTTAGTGAGAGAGATTCGACTATGTGTTCCTGTACATTATAGGTGGATGTACCCCATTGAAAATTATATAATGATTTTGAAAGGGTATGTCAAAAATTGAAGTTTCCAATAGGGTTGTATTGCAGAGCGATAGATTATTGAGGAAGCTATTGAATTATGTACCAAATAACTGTCTAGTTTAGAAAGCATTGTCCTACTAAAATCATGTCATACTGGGCCGCTTGACGGTAAAGTAATTTATGGAAGAGAGGCTAGCACAATCAATATTATGGATTGGGTGTAGGCCCACCATTACGTTTTGTATAATAGTTTCGATATTGTCCCATATGTTCAAAACCACAAAGAAATTAATAAAAATTTGAATCCATATAGGGAAGAAAAATGGATATCATATAAACATAATAAATGGTTTATAGGATGGTTTCAGGACCATATTTTTAAGAAGTCAGATGAAAATCCAGACTCAATTTTAGAACGACTTTGACGTATAGCTGGAGGACCAAGTGTGTATGTATTATCTTACAATGCTTATGTAGTTAATGGTTATACATTCTATACTAATGAAAATGATGAAAAAATACTATACAGAATAGTGGGGTTACACTTATGGATGAAGAGATGCATGTTTCTGGTACTAAAGACAAAAATACAATTTATTCAAATATGTCATACTTTGGCATCATCAATAAAATATGGGAGTTGGATTATATGAAATTACTAGTACTGATTATTCAATGAAAGTGGGTTGATAATAGGAGTGATATTAAAATAGTTGAATTGAGATTTGTGAAAGTTGATTTCAGTAAGGAAGGGGAGAAAGAAGAACTGTTTATAATGGAATTATAGGTAGTAGAAGTATTTTATGTTCCAGATCCTACAAACCGAAACTGGTCAATTGTTCTGTTATCTACTAAAACAACTGAAGGGTCTGATGAAAATTAAAAGGAGGATTAACCTTTCATTGCTAATTCACAATAATTTTGAATTATTCCTAATGTAGATGACATTTTTTATGTCAGAGGAGACCACAATGAAGGTATTTCCATAGTCGATAGAAGGGTAAAATCTCTTCAGCCTTTAAAAAAAGAGAGTTCAATAATCATGTTATTTTTTTTATTGTAATATAATTTTTTTTAATTTATGTTATTATCAGTTCACTACTACTTTTATGTAATGTAAATTAAATGTTAAACCACTTCTGTAGATAATGACTTATGCACCTGATGATGTGCCTAATCCCAAGACACAATAGGTCTCTCAACCTACTGCTACTGGTCCCAATGTAGAGGAACAAATGGTTTCTCAACCCATTGCTACTGGTCCGAGTACTGAGGTATAAAAGGTTTCTCAACCTCTTGATGCTGGTCCTAGTGCCAATACTAGCACTTCGGAAGAATATAATTATGATGCTGAAACTGAGGAAATGTCAGGCAATGAAACCCTGACGACGCAAAAAAAAAACAAGATCTCCATAGTTTGATAGTGTTAGCCAAAATCATTAAGTCAAATGAAAAGGCATCAAATTTGAGGTGGGATGGAATAAGCAAGTTCAACTTGTTAACCCCCAAAAATCCATATTTAGTAGCTACATTGGAATCATCACTCGGTAACACGTGCCGATTGATGTATAGTTGTGGCACCATGCTATCACCGGGATTAAGAAACTAATGCAGGAAGATATTACGGTAACATTATGATATTATTTATTTAATTTATTAAAATAAAATAAAATACTAACACATTGACTTACTCTTCATCATCCTTTGCAGAGTGCATTTATAGTATATTCCTTACACAAGTAATATATATTAAGAGTTGTAGGAATGATTCATAGAGGCTTACACACAATTTTAATGAAATATAATCTTAAAGATACTAAAGAGAAAATGAAGCTGCACCCACCTACTCTTTATGCACACTTGATATCCAAAGGAGTGTGGGATACATTTAGCATGCATCGTGGGGAGAATACTTTTTAGGTACATAGTGTCTGGTAATACTTTGTTTGATGTTGCTTGTATTAATCACCTTGATTGATAATTTTTTATTTATGAAACAGAAACTGAGTGTTGAAAATATGGAACGAGCAACAAAACTAGTGTACCCCTACTGTAAAGCAAGGATGGGGTACACTTCACTTGAGAAAAATTGGTACATATTTTAAATCAATAGTAATAATTTTATGTGACATAAAATAACACCATAACCATTTTACTCTATTTATATGCATATTGATGAATCAAAATCAAAAGCCAATTCTATCCCATGCCATGTGTTATGGAAGGAGGCTTGTCTAAATAAAGAGGGGATACTGATAGATGAAAACACACAAAAAGTGTTGGAAACATGTGTAAGTATGACATAATATAAATTTGTTTATCTTTAAATAACTATTACATAAAGATGATTACTTATTTTCCTATATTTTCTATCTTACATAGTCATATGAATCAAAAACACTTGTAGTAGATGAATACATACTTTCAGTGGCCTTGAAGTAGCCAGAACAGTATAGCCACGTCAGAGGTGCAGGTTTTGGGGTGACACCCCGAACATACTTTCAGAAAGAAAAACAAGGAGAGGATCAAACTGAGGAAATAAAAAAATATGATAAAAACATTAGAAATATTTCAAGAATAATTAAAATACCAGCTAGATATGATAGAAAGTTTGATGGGGGGTGGAAAAGAGAAGAAACAACTCATGAAAAACTTGTGTGTGAAGATCCCACCCCACCCCCACCAATTTTGAGGTGAGCCATTACCCTAAAAAACCTGACTTAGCTAAGGTAATAAATGTTCTAATAATTGTTTCTTGAAAATATGAATCACATATAAATTGATACCTTTCTTATACTGATTTTCTACGGGCTACAAATGACTATGATTTATATCTACCAACTCCCACCCATCGCCTTGTAGTGAGGGCTACGATGTTCACTATGAAAAACGACATGCTACACAATAAACCACTTCCAACAGGTCATGTCAAAGTGTCGATTAATGTAGCTCATGAGCCAAGTGCCAAGCTACCTATTCTAAATGATGATGGAAACATTCATACCATCAAAAAAACTGTTGGAACATTCATCGCATGACCATCAATTCTTGTAAAAAGACATGTCAACAAGGAGGTATTAATTTCCAATTTATTTTTCAAGATAAACCATTAACATTTAATGAAAAAATGTATGAACCGATGAATGTTATTATAGAATGACAAAGGGAAGGGGGTGAAATGAATGATCTGCTCAAAACTATCTCAAGGATTAACCAACTGATCGAAACGATCTACTGAGAGCACCTTCACCCCACCCATTCTATATCCATAATTAATATCATTGCGGGATCATGTGGATACAAAGTTTATAGATGAAAATACTCACACAATTGATTTTGAAAAAAATATGTATTAAGGGGAAGAATTAGATTACATTAGTGATGGAAATGTAAATGAAATCCTCAAGCACTACAATAAAAACCTGGTTTAGCGGCGGTTTTGTGGCAGTGGTTCACAAAACCTCCGCTAAAGTTTTCTCCGAAAGGTTTCACGGCAGTTTTTAATAAACCTCCGTGAAACCCATATTTTTAAAAAATAACCCGACCCTTCCCTACCCCCACCTTGGCCATTTCCCCCAAACCCTCATGACCCCCGCGACCCCTGCACCCTCCCTTCTTCCCTTAACCCCCCCCCCCCCCCCCCGGTGACCCGCGACCCCCAACCGTCCGGTGACCCCAAGACCTCTGTCTCCGGTGACCCCACGACCTCCATCTCCGGTGACCCCTGTCTTTTCCAGGTATGTATCCATTTAAGTTTTTGGATAAATCTCTTAGTGTTAGGTTTCCTTTCATTTAAACCTTTTTTATTAAGACTTTATCTAGTTGGATTAGTTGTTTCATATTGAAGAAGTATGAGAGTTTCTTTATAGATGAAAAACGAGTTGATGTTATGAATTCCCAATTCATTATGTGAATTTTCCAGGAGAACCCCATGAACCCATTCATACCATGGATTGGTTTTGGGAAATCTGCAAAACAATAATTCACTTAATAAAATATATTCATGACATGAAATTGGTTTAATTCAATTTTTAAAATGAGGTGATAAATTTTTCAACATATATGGGAATTGAGGAATTCATGATGTGAATTACCTATTCACATCATGAATTATATATTCCAAGAATTTTAACAATCCAACACCTATGTTTTAAAATATCCTATCTCCTTTATGATTCCATCAAACCTTCCATGGATAACGTATGAGAATCCTATTTGATCTATAAGCAAGACCATGTAAGATATTGGTGTTCTAAACATATATTTTTAAGGTAAACCTTCCAGTTCATCTTCCGCTTCTTGATCTATTGTTGATTAAAATAATAGTTCTCATTGAAGGGAAGGGGGAATCTAATTACTACCACAAACATGAGGATTTTTCAAAAACATTTCTTATTTTGAGTTTGGTGGTCTTGGAAAACTCCCTTTAGTCTGTTCTGATTATGCTAGTATGTGCAAAATTATGATCACATCGACATGCCACATGAACAAACTGAATAATTGGAATTATCCATTCTTTATAAAATCCTCCCATTGATTCCTCCCAAGGATCCCCTTTTCTCTATTAGAATTATGGTTTGGACTTGCATTAACATTTGTGGTGTTCCAACCCCTCATGATTTTATGAGATCCTTTGGAATCATGGCTTAGTTAAAGATCTTTACATTGCATGTGAAATATGGAAAATGGTTTAAGATGATTTTGGTGATTTGTATATATAGGAGGATTTGAAAATTAGGAATAAATGGTAAAATTAATAAGTGATGGGATGAATTAACTAATATGTTTTGTAAAAATATTTTAAACCTGATTGATATATACTATCAGTGACCCATCCTAATACAAGAGAATCCAGCATTTGATATGAGATTATTAATTTCCACCTTAGTGTCACATTCCATGGGAAGACATAAGTGGTTATAGAATGTCTTAGCCCGGTTATATGGTTTATTTCCTCTTAAAAACATGTTCCATGGGAATATGTATGTATTTATATCAATTATAAGACTGGTGAGATGGATACTTTTTCCATTGGGGGTGAAAGCCATGGGAAGAAGAAATTATTTCTATAAAGTATAGACAAAGATTGGATACTTGAATCATGATATTCGAAATTCATCCCAAATTAACAGAATCTTCTAGTATTTTGGGGAAATATGTCCTGATGTAGGAGGATCCAACTCATGAAAGAGACACCCCACATGGATTTGGTGATGGTTTGGCTAACATAGGATGTCATACTTGAGCCTGAGGGTTTATGTGTTTATTATATATATATAATTAATTTATTGAATTACCACCCTTGTTTATCGCTTTATTGCATACACTATATACTCAGACTAGACGTGTTCAGACACCATTGGTGGTGGAATACTAAGTTATACTCACCCTATTTTGGCCGCTATTTAGTACCTTAGAAGATTTCATGGATGCAATTCTGGATAAGGGTAAGGGGACTTGTGTTGGTTGATTGATTGTGAGATGGGTTGGATCTTGGAGATGAGATTGACATGGAGCTAGGGAACTGGTTTTTAGAGTGTTTTATTGAATATATTATTCTTTTATTTATATAACATTAAGAACATCATTTGTATACCTTCAACTTGTTATTTCATTGTTTTAATAATAATTTGGATTGTTTGGTTTGGCCTTTATATATTTTTTGGTTTCCTATCTGATAATTTATATTGTTTCCACTATTTGTGCTACTCTGTTATTATTTACACTATTTTTTCAACTCTATACCAGGTGGTATAGTATCCCCACTATATTTATTACACCCTCACTACTATTCGACAACCTTGGGCTTACAAGGAGGTATAGCTGAGGTTACATAACCCACCCAACTTGATCACTAGTGGGTTAAATGGGTCGGGGTATTACAAAGTGGTATCAAAGTATAGTTTCTTTTATTTTTCATTACTATTTGGGAAATGTGGAATGGATACTAGGTTATGTAGAGTCTTGGTAATGAGATCATCCATGCGTGTATCTAACCCATGTGTGGGAAAAAATCTGAGTTCTTAGGGAATGGATTATTGTTCACATTGTTCGCCTGTTACAGTTGATGTCATTTAACCTTGGGAAATTCACTTTTTGTGTGATGTTACTATTATTGATATCTTCTATCATGTCCCACTATGGTATGAGATGACTATCTGTTCATCATGATAGGTACATAGGGATTAATAATGACATGCATTGTTCACAATAGGTACATATTCATTTCATGTGATATATATGGATATATGAACTATGAAATGAAATCCCTATGATATATAATAAAAATAAATAAATGAAACTATTATGTTATTCCCAATCACTAGTTAAGGCGTGTTTAAAGGAACCTTGAGTCAATCGTTCTCTATCATTATCATTTGTGATGTTTATCTTGTTTGTAAAATATTTTCTAAGGTTTGTTTAAATCATGGTAGAGGAAATGCCTCCTCATCGTCATTTAATTGAGTTTCAGGGGAGTGGAAATCAGCGTAATCCTAATTGAGTTTCCGGAGAGTGGAAATCAGCATAATCCTAGTTCTTAACCTAGTCTTGTATATATTCCTACCATCCACTTATTATTTCAGGCTTTACGCTTATTTATTTTAAAGGAATTTCTTCCCAGTATTTCTACTCAAGTTACTCATAGTGGTGATCATTGCATTCCAAGATTCAAGGGGTGATGATAGTAATAACAACACCCATTACAGATCCTTGAAATCAACCTTAACTAACTCCAATTGAAATCTTATCATGTTGAGGTTCTTAATATGATTTAAAATAAACTTATCTTCTTACAAACTCATACTGAACGATAAATTTAGTAAGAACATTTTATTTATCACCATGGGATTCTCAAACATGTTAGAAAAGATCTTCCTAATTTCTGAACTGGTGTCACTTACTAAATATTTTAAATTTATTATGATTGAATTAAGTATAATAGTTTGTGTTAAAGTTTTAAATTCATTTCTAAATAATTACATCAAATTAACTGAGCTTAGGACTTGAAATATACATAAATGTTTGAAGTAAAAAATGGACATTCCTTTTCTATTATATAAAATCCTTATTTTATGGTTTGCATGATTTTTTTAATATTATTTGTTTGAAATATTAAAGATAAATTTTTATAGTACTAAACAAAAAACATATTTAAGTGAAAATAACATACATGATTCGTTAGTTTTTGAAAGATATTTTAATGAGAACCCCACTATGGAAATCCAAGTGGTTGAATTAAAATTGCACAACCTAATGATATAATGAATAACAAAGGTCTCTCCAAATTCAAGGAAATAAGAAACACTATCAAATTAAAAGAGAGAGGTAAATTCAAATAGATAGTGAAAAGATTGAAAAACACAAAGAGCAATGAAACATGACCAATTTTCATGAACTGACCTAGGCTACCCATAATCCGGGTACCCAAGCTAGCCTGTGATAAGTCTCAAAGGGTGTCATATAAGGGATAAATATTTCTAATAATGCCGTTGTACTAATGGTATGAAAATCATTCATCTTTAGTGTGTTCAATGACATCACTTTCAATGGGGTGTTGTTTTAGGCAACATAAATGTGTGATCGACAGTGTTATGATAAGTGTGTAACCCGATATTCTTACTGCTCATCAATGAGGTGTTGACGCTGTCTTCTAGGGACCAGACTTGTTCAGTTTTTCTGGGCATGCTAAGTAAGTGGTAAATGTGATCAATGTATCATCTTTATTATATAATGCATAATTTATGATCAATGGGTCATCTTTATTATATTATGTTTCTGTAATCTTACACTATCGCATATATGAAACTCATTCTCTATTTAGTAGTAACTATGTGTTTTAATTTTTTTTATTATTGTGTAGGAACATTGTGATATACATGGATAAAAGCTAGATCACATTTCTGAGGAACACACCTCAATATGTTAAGGGTTTGAATGAGTCTTTAGATTTTACAATTTCTAATCGATCTGTTGAAGGGGGAATAAGATGTCCATGTCCTAAATGTAGATTTAGAACATGGTTGAAGAGAGATGAAGTTTATGAACATTTAATACTGAAGCAATTACCTGATCTATAGCATGGAGAATTGACTAATACAGAAAGATTGAGCATTGATGTTAATCCACAGAATGAGGTCCCAAGTTAATCAAAAATGGAAAATTAAATGAAAAACCTCATAAATGAAACATTCGGCACTGCAAGACACCACTATGAGCATCAAAACATATTAGAACAATCAGAAGAGGGTGCTACAAATTTCAACGTGACAAGTGATGTTTTTGAGACTATAACACAAGCATATCAAGATTGTAACATATCATTGGATCCTCCTCTTGATTCCGTGGATCCAAATGTAAGGGAAAACTTCAGTGAGGAAAATGTGTTTCATGATTTAGTTGATGATGGAAATCAAGCTTTATATAGTGGGTGTTTGAAATATTCAAAGCTTTCATTTTTGCTGAAGTTTTACCATATCAAATGTCTATGTGGAGTTACAAATAAGGCATTTTTCATGTTATTGGAATTGATTCGTGATGCATTTCCTGAAGCAAAAATCCCAGAATCTTTTTATGATATGAAAAAAGTTGTTAACAAGCTTGGTCGGAATTATACAAAAATACATGCGTTTCCCAATGATTGTATGATTTATTGGGGAGAGGATTCAAGAAGACAGAATAGTAATAAATGTTCTTCTTCTATATGACAGTCAAAGGGTGATGTTGGAAGTCTGACTGAACATAATTTCATGGAGAAGAAGAAAAGGAACACACCTGCAAAAGTTTTGCGTTACTTTCTTTTGAATCCTCGATTGCAAAGATTATTCATGTCATCAAAAACTTCCGAACAAATGAAATGGAATTCTGCAGATAATAACAATGATGGGTTAATGAGACATCCACATGATTCCTAATTGTGGAAGACATTTGGTTCATTACATCCATATTTCTCAACTGATCCTAGGAATGTTCGATTGGGATTGGCTGCCGATGGATTCAACCCATTTGGGACTTTGAGTACCAGTTATAGAATTTGGCCAGTTGTTTTGATCCCTTATAATCTGCCTCCATAGATGTGTATGAAACAAACATCTTTTATCATTTCGATGATTATTCCTGGAAAAAAATGCCTGGAAATGATATTGATGTATAACTGCAGCCTTTGATTGAAGAATTGCAGGAGTTATGGAGCAACGATGTTGAGACATTTGATGTTTCTTCTAAAACAATGTTCAAATTGCATGCTACTTTAATGTGGACCATTAGTGACTTCTCTGGGCTTGGGAATTTATCTGTTTGGAACACTTATATGGGTTTGTCTTGTCCCGTTTGTAACTTTGATTTTGATCCCAAACGGCTACCTCACAGTAGAAAATGGTGTTTCTTGTACCATCGAAGATTTATTAATGCATCTCATAGATTTCGGCTAAACAAATAAAAATTTAATGGTTCCATTGATTGAAGACCACCTCCAAATTTGTTAACCAGTTTTGAAATATTGAAACAGCTTGAAAATGTCAAAATAGAATTTGGGAAGGTTCATCATTTTAATGATAGCGTAAAACGAGTCCGAAGTGCATCATCAAGTGAAATCAGAACACAACAATGGAAGAAAAAAAGTATATTCTTCAAACTTCCATATTGGGAATTTAATTTGTTACACCAAAATCTTGATGTGATTAATATTGTGAAGAATGTATGTGATAATTTGATTTTCACATTACTTAATGAGCATGGAAAGTCGAAGGATCATCTCAATTCTTGCAATGACTTACAAGTAATGAACATAAAATGTGATCTCTGGCCAGATGAGAATGAAAAGTATGCTCTGACCATTTTTGGAATGAAAAATAGGGATAAAGATACGTTCCTTAGAATTTTAAAGAATGTGAAGGTATCTGATGGGTATTCGAGTAACATCTCAAGGTGTGTTGACTTGAAGAATCATAATTTATATGGATTGAAAAGTCACAATTCACATATTTTGTTACAACAATTACTACCATTGGCATTGCGTACATTATTACCTGAAAAAGTTACTGCTGTTGTACTCCAATTCTGCACATTTTTCAGGAAATTATGTGAGAAAGATCTATATCCATTTTATCTTAACAACCTCCAGGAGAGTTTTGTATTTACCATTTGTGCAATGGAGAGGATCTTTCCTCCATCTTTTTTTACTGTCATGATGCATTTAACTATGCATTTGGTTGAAGAATCTAAATTAGGAGGCCCCGTTCATTATCAATGGATATATCCAATTGAGAAGTATTTTATTTATATGTTTCCATTTAGGTAAACAATTTTTGGAATTTAAATAAATGCATAATATTATTATTTTATTTCATAGATATCTTGGGAATTTGAAAGCATACGTGAGAAATAAAGCTCAACCAGAAGGCTCTATTGCTGAAGGCTATTTGGCCGAGGAGTGTCTCACCTTTTGTTCCGGATATTTGGATGATATTGAGATAAGATCTAATCTAGTTGGACAAGTTTACGACACATCAACTCAATCTCAAATGCATCATTAATAAAAAAATATTTCCTTCTATTGTCCGATCAGTTGGGAGGACCTCATATGTGACACTGATAGAATTGGAATTATTATAGGCACATAGATATGTGCTACTGAATTGTGAAATTCCAGATCCATTTATTGAAGAGTTTAGGATACAAACAAAGAGACAAATGAGAGGCCGAACATGAAATGAGAAAGATATAACAAAAGCAGTGAATAAAGAGCTTGTAGAATGGTTTGCACGACGTGTAAGTTTATAAATATTGAAATAAATATGAATATTAGTTTGACACATACAATTTGTAAATATATTAAATTATATTTCTTTTTTCAGATCATGAATACTGATATTCGAGAAGACTTGTCAGAATATTTGAAGTTTCTTGCTAGAGGTCCTATAAAACAAGTTAGAAAGTTCGACGCTTATAATGTGAATGACTTTAGATTTCATACAGTTGATCGAGAAGTGGGTTTGAAAACATAGAATAGTGGTATATTTACATTTTATGAAGTGGGATACTATAGAAAGCTGCATGATATTATTGAATTAAAATACCATGGTCATTTTTCTGTTGTTTTATTCAAATGAAAATGGGTCGATATTATTAGAGGTGTTAAAAGATATTCCTTGCAATTTACTTCTGTAAACTTCTCTCTCTTGATGGATGTTGGTGATCGTGAACTGAATGATCCATATATCTTAGCATCACAAGAAAAAATGGTATATTATGTGAATGATGTTGTGGATGAAGGGTGGAGTGTAGTTACTCATGTAATACAAAGAGATTTGTATGATATGGGTGATGAAGTGGAAGATTTGAGCTCTGCAATTGAATTTCATCAACAACAGGAAGCCGAATTATTTTTCCATCATGATATTGAAAATATTAGTCTAGAAAGGATGAATGAAGTGGATGAAGCAATGGAGCAGGAAACAGACATGATTGAAGGGGAAAATGATTGTATGTACAATTATTTATTCATTCAGCAACCACTTGTTTCATTTTTTCAATCATTCATTATAATTGTTATATATATTTTGTTTGTTAGTACTGGTCATCTATTATCATTTTTACATTTTTTTTCTGCATAAATTTTTTGAAATATATATTCTGAACTTAATTTTATTTTATTAAATGACAGGAATGCCAAATAGGAAGCGATACACTATTTCATCTAGTTCTACGATAGATGGCGATCCGTCTGTCCCCACGGCTTCTGAGGCACCAGCTGCCTACACCCCTGCACCATCTCCCCCTGCACTATCTTTGACACCAGCAGTGGGGTGGAAACACGCCCCTTCTAGTTCATCACGTACATTTTGGAGGGTCATAGTCATAGGTACAAATTTTAATTAAATAAATTTATTGCATTTTGTTTATACTAATTGTTTGCTCATTGTAGATGAAAAAAATTCAACTGTGGAAAAACACATAAGAAGTTCAGATGTTTGGAACATGAATGGCGAGAAGATATTTGTGCCATTTGATTCTTATGGGGTCCCTACAGATGACACTGCGGGGTTACTTGGCAAGATTATAGGTCAGCTGGAAACTGAGCCCATTTCCCTGCCTATTTCATATAATGATTGGAGGCATATTCCTGCAAAATAGAAAAATGAAGTTTTTGATTCTCAGATAAAGTTAATTTTATTACTTTATGGTTTAATTGAATGTCATGTTACTAATATATTCAAAATGAATTTCTGTATACAGATGTTCTTCCACTTTACTGTTGCTGATGTGATAGCACAGAAGTGGACATTAAAAAATCTTGGTAAAAAATGGAAAGATTTCAAATGGATTTTGTGGTGTGATGTCAATGATACTTCGTTGACCATGCAACAAATGTATGAGAAGCTACCTAGTGGGGTACCGAAATAATTATGGAAAGTTTTTGTTGATAGACATCGTGATGAGAAGCAGATGGTATTGAAATATATATTATTATATTATCCTCATTTTACATTTATAAATTTATATGAAGAGGAAATGACATTGAATACATTAATGTTAAATTGAATTTTATTTATTTCAGGATCTCTCAAGACAGAATGCATCAAACTGGGCAAAGAAAGTCATCCCGCACACTGCGGGCTCAAAAATATTTTCTAGAAGTCAAATGTAATTGGTAATATTTTAATTAGTTTAAATATTTATAAGACAATATTATCTATTTAACATATTTAATTGTTGATTTGTCTTTGTTTAATGCAGTCACAAAGTTTATGGCATGAAGCATCCTGAACTGAACTGTGGATGGATGTTCACAAAAAAACAGATGGAAGTTTTAATAATGAGCCTACCAAAGAAGTTGGGGTATGAAGTCAATTTTTTATTATAATAACTTATTATCAGTTTCTACTGTGTTAATATATATTCATATTTCATTTATAAGTAAAAATTAAAGAAATATGGGATGAAAATCCTGAGAAGTCATACTCAGTCTCTCAGGATGGCCCAGTTGCTAAAGTCCTTGGGAAGGAGCATCCTGGTAGAGTGCGCAGGATGGGTTTGGGACCCATACCATCTGAGGTCTTTGGCAGACCACCAGGGATTCCAGCTGCATCTACTCCTGGTTATAGTCATTTCATACCTGAAGATGCTTAGAGAGAGATTTCTTCTCTACGAGCCACAGTTCAAGACCAGGGGGCTCAGATATCCTCTATGCAGAAAGCGTTGATTGATATATATCAGCAGATGAGCAGATATTCCCATGGTGGTGGTGCATCGAGTAGTGGTGAGTAAGTAAATCACAAAAAATAAAAATCATTTAGTTTGAAAAACTTTTATTGGTTTCAAGTTTAATTATAAATATGAAACAATATTTAATTTTCAATATAATGTTCTTACAGGTGGCAGCAGGTAGTGGAGATGGAGGTGGAGAGGGTGATGATGCATCATCATACCATGAGTAGTAGTATTGTTGATGTGTTGAACAAATATGAGAACATTTGGTTTGTACATGTAACATGTATGACACATAGTTTCCACCAAACATTTCCATGTCCTAACATTTTCTTGATTTCTCATGTTTCCTTCTATGCATTTTTTTGATTTATGATGTTTCATTTTATGTCTTGATTTCTCGAGTGTGGTATACATCATTCCATTTAGGCCTGTGTTTGAATTGGTAGTCGAGATTTTGGATGACTAAAGAGTGATCCTTTTGTTATTTTGTTCTGGTTATATAAATTAGAACCTAGTAGGCAGTATAGAGACCAAACATAAGAGGATAATGGGAATGTGGTTTATCCCAATCATGCGATACAAATCATATACTCACCAATAAAAGTAGTTGGAAACAAAAATGGTGAACCTAACATGGAACCTTAAACAAAATACATGTGTCACCCACATGTTAGGCTCCTTTTTCTCTCTCAAAATATAAAATGTGGACAAACATGGATCCGATAAAATTGATTATACATGTGTTTATTTATTGATATTCTGATTTCATGAGGATTTCATGTAAATGTTTCTCATAAGTATTCTGGCACTTTTAACTAGAACCCCCTTTGATCCAAATGAAATTTTACTACTTTAAGAACACATATGCTTCGACTACTACACAAGTTGGATCCTCATTTAAAAAAATGGATCTATTATCAACCTTTCATTGGGTCTCAAATTCATTGGTTTGGGAGTCACACCTAGATGGTACCTTTCCATCTTCAGAGGAAGCTAACAAATCCATTCATCTAAAAAATCCCTACTAGATGTCTACTCGACAATGACTAGTGGAACATAATTTGTTGTAAATAGTTTCCATCTCAAACCATTTCATAGTCATATATATGGAAGGAAATAACACGTTCCTCCCTTATCTAGGGAGGTTGATCAAGAGGTCACTGATGGACTCATCTAGATAGCATAAGGGACCCTCCAAAGGGCTCCTTCTAGCATTCACCATCACCAATGCTACAAAGAAATAAAACCTCTATATGATGTGTGTGTTTACCTCGGGAGTCTGACCTAAGTCTCCCAAACCTAGGTAGTTAGGAAAACCCACTGAGGGTAGTGAACAATCAACCAAGAACATGGCCCTACATCTATACCCTCCAAACAATCCCACTAACTAAATATGGTGGCAAACTATGAGCAAGAGGATTCATTTTCCCACATTTTACTAATCTTGTCGGTATAATATGGTATTATTCAAAGAAATCACCAAGAATATTTTGGTAAATAATATAGGGAATACCTATATTCTTTCCCACTGACCTAATTAACATCGGTATATACCTATATGAAATGGAGGAAAAGATCAGGCCCATACACATTCTCCAACAATAGAATAAGAAAATATGCATGTTCTGGTCACTGAAGTCACCTAGAATATTCTAAAAAGGGTTAAAGGGAAGACACACAACTATTCTACCATAATTTGGGTGACTCATTAACACAATATGAGGATATTTAGAGAAGATACACATCTTTTCTCCCATTCAAGAGGGTCATGGGCCAAATCACATGTTATATGGACAACCAGATCGAGACCATACCCCCGTTCCAACTAAAGGTCATCGGTCTACCCTGGTGGGCACTACAGGGTATGAACATATCCCAACTGAAATTCCATATACCTATCATAAAATTATCATGGTGACATGAGAGATAATCAAACAAGATTAAGTATATGTAAGATGATATCCATAGAAAGAAACCTCTATCACCCATAAGAGAGCATCCAAAAAGAAGCAACAACAAAGGTGATTGGAAAATGAATATCTGGTCTATGATCTTGATGTACTTTATATTGGTGTTCTTGAGCCCTAATATGTTTATCTATGGATGATCAGGATCCTACTCCTTTGTTACCAAATTACAAAAATAGTAGTTTCATTTGCGAAGGTCCTCTTATCTACTTTGCTGCCAGTAGCTATGAAGGTCCTCTTATCTCCTATTTCATCATGTTGGGGATACCAAGTTAGAAATAACATTTTATTTGTTTTTATGATGTCTCCTGTTCCATTTTCTAGTTTGATTTGTTTTTCAAGGTAGTGGGACAGTAGAAGCAAAATTGCATTTTTTTTCTGGTCAGAATTTCGCAGTGGTTTTAACTGCCGATAATGCTTTACTTGTCAGCATTTTGCGGCAGTTATAACTACCACTAATGCTTTACTAGTAAACCATTAGTGGTGGTTAAAACCCCCGCGAAATTTAATTGGTTTATATTTAGCGGCGGTTTTCACCACCGCGATAGATTCGCATCAAACGCCTGAATATCGCAGCGGTTAAAACCGCCGCGAATAAAATAAATATTTGGCACCCATCTAACCGCCGCTAAAGTCATGAAAACCATCGTGAAATGAGGCATCTATGATACTTCCCTTAAACCACCAAAAAATGGAAAAAACCGCCGCTAATAGATTACCAACTCCTAGTTTAGCGGCGATTTCTGTAAACCGCCGCCAAAATATATAGCGGAGGTTTAAACCGCCATTATATGAAAAAAAACCACCGCTAATATCTGGTTTTGTTGTAGTGAAGTATAAATGGCTAGGCACCTCAGTTGTAAATATATACATGAGGTATGTTTTCATGATTTGATTTTACAAAAGCGGATCTACTATGATAATTATGACTAAATACATTTCATTTTTTTGTAGGTGTATATATGAAAAACAATTCAAGGGATTTCCCCATGAACAAAAACTTAAACTCATTACTCCTCACATCACCTATTGAACAGAAGAAATAAATTAAGATAAAAAGGGTGAAATAATTTCATCCCTACTCGAATCATTTGAAAAAAATACAGATAAAAGAGTCTATTTAATACAAACGATGTAGGGGAAAAACTCTAAAATTTAATCACATCAACTATATTTTTATTTCATTCATTACTTATTCCTTTTTGTGTTTTTAGGCAGCATTGGATGCTCATTGCAGTCAATTTGGACACTCTAAAGATTTATTTTTTTGTATTCAATGAATGGATATCTAACAAACCGAACATACATGATGACATTGGTCAATTTTTAATACACTAGATCCAACATTATAGACATAAACATCTATTTATATAATTTATATTAACTATTCATGAGAATTTTGTTATGATAAGACAGTGCATCAATATCATCTACTTCATGGAATGAATCCATAGCCTAATGAAAATAATTCCAATGAGATCTACAACTAGATAGGTATCATGGTATATATAATAAAATTTCACTATCTAAACACATATAAAAAAATTACTTATTTTTCTTGATGTTTTCACAGTGTCCAAAACAAACAAATGGAAAGGATTGTGGTGATTATGTTTGAAATTTACAAAAGAGATTATATTTATTCAACAAACTAGCATCCCTAAAGATGTATTTTTGAAATTAATTACTAGTTCATTTAAAATATTCATTAATCCTTTGTGTATTTAGATTTTTCCAGTACTACCATGACTATCACAAAAACTCATATTCACAAGATGATATAGATGTATTTAGAAACAAGTGGACAACATACCTGATGGAAGATTGTACAAAAATAGGATGAAGGTGAATTCCTACTACTTATGTTATCCTTATATGATCATTAATATATCCCTTTTTACACTTATTGAGTATCTATGATCACCCTTTTTTAAATTTCATATCCTTAGGTTATGAAGAATGGTTTTAGAAATTATTTTTATTTCTATTAAAGAATAAGTTAATGAGAGACTCTTATGAACTAGTTCATTATGTCTCCATGTTTCAAAAAGCACTAAAACTAAACTATTATGCCACAAATCATTTATATTATGTATTTTGGTCATTTAGGATACTTTTTTATACTGATGTAGTGTGTTGGAAGAATATTGGTTGTGAATCACTCACAAATTTAATTACAAAACTATGTTTTCTTCACTACTTTTGGTTAACTACTGCTTAACATAGCATCTGATATGAACTTCTGATCTATCGTCTCCTGATGCTCTAATCCCACACCATCTATATGATATCATCATTTATATTTCACTTTTCTTTCTCTTCCTGTACCCATTTACTAGGTAAATTGGTGAAGGAAGATAAGGAAAAGTTAACGATGAATGATGATATCATAGAGATGGTGTCAGATGAGAGCATCACGAGGACGCTAGATCAGAAGTTCAGATCAAATTCTATGCTAAGAGGTAGTTAACCAACAACAATGAAGTGAAAAAATAATCATTAGTTTTGTTATTAGCTTAAATCTGGACCAAATAAACCCTTTGGAAATATTAAAAGGTAATATTACGATATAATATCTCTATTTTAATGAAAAATTAAATAATGAAATGTTGATTTTATTTTCATTATTACATGCAGGGTTCATTTATTTTAGAAGATTTATATCCACATGACATGACTTTGTAGAAAGAGAAAGGACATTGTCTCTTCTCATTCACAAAGTTAATCTTGTTGTTTTCATAGTAAAATACATGTCCATAGAATTAAAGAAGCATTTCATATTTATGTTTAATTTATTTATTTTATGCAAGGAATACTAATATACTAATATGTGATATCAATGTATAAAATGTTTAGGTCATTATAGTTGGAATTAGAGTAACTGACCTATTCAAAATTGAGAAAACACATTCAATTGTTTTGATACTTTAGGGAGATGATCCATAAGTCATTTGAAATGTGTAGGAATAAACACCACCTCAATACGACACATGATATGACCAGTATGAATCAAAGTGTATCTTTTTATTTAAAATTAACATTATTTTTAGTAAAAAGAACAAGTGACATACTGAAAATTGATAAAACACATTCCTATTGTTTTGATACTTTATAGAAACGATCCATAAATCATTTTTTACCTATATTAATTGACCATACTTCAATTCAATGCACAATGAAACTAGTAAGACTCAAAGTGTCTCTTTTTATTTAAAATTGACATTAATTTTAGAAAAAAACACACGCGACATACTGAAAATTGAGAAAACACATTTAGATTGTTTTGATACTTTAGTAAAATGATCCATGAGTCATTTTTTATGTGTATGAATCAATTACCCCTCAATTAGATGCACAATGTGATCGGTATGGCTAAAAGTTTCTGTTATCAGTTTAAAATTGACATTTTAGCTCAAAATGCGTCACTCACTGAAAACCAAGAAAACCCACTCCAATTGTCTTCATAATTTATGATAATTATTCATATGTTCTTTATGACATGTATGAAGTAGTCTCATATCAAACCAACAAATGATGCGACCCGTATTACTCAAAAAGTGTGTTTCCAGTTTGAAATGACATTTTAGTAAAAAAAAAACAAATGACATACTACAAACTAATAAAACACATTAATATTTTTTTTTATACTTTAAATAAACATCAGTATGTTATTTGTGACATGTAGGAATCAACCGTACCTCAATTAAATGTACAACGTGACTGGTATGACTCAAAGTGTCTCTTTTTATTTAAAATTAACATTAATTTTAGAAAAAAAAACAAATGTGACATACTGAAAACCAAGAGAACATATTTTTATTGTTTTGATACATTAGGAAAATGATCCATGAGTCATTTTTGACTTGTAAAAATTAACCACACCTCAAAACAATTAACCATACCAGTCATTTTTGACTGGTATGGCTAAAAGTGTCTGTTATTAGTTTAAAATTTCCATTTTAGCTCAAAACATGTCACTCACTGAAAACCAAGAAAAACCACTCTAATTTTATTAATAATTTATAATAACGATTCATAAGTTCTTTGTGATGTGTATGAAGTAGTCTCATATCAAACCAACACACGGTGCGACCAGTATGACTCAAAATGCCTATTTCGAGTTTGAAATGACATTTTACTTAAAACCACAACTAACATACTAAAAACTAAGAAAATATATTCAGATTGATTTGATACTTTATTACAATTATCCATAAGTCATTTTTGAAATTCAGGAATCAACCTCACATCAATTCAATTCACAATGCGGCTGATATGACTCAAAGTGTATCTTTTTACTTAAAATTGACTTTAATTTTAGAAAAAAACACAAGTGACGTACTAAAAATGGATTAAAATCATTCATATTGTTTTGATACTTTAAGAAAATGATCCATGAGTCATTTTGGATGTGTAGGAATCAACCACCCCTCAATCCGATGCATGGTGTGACCAGTATGGGTAAAAGTGATTGTTTTTAGTTTAAAATTGGCATTTTAGCTGAAAACGTGTCACTCACTAAAAACCAAGAAAACCTGATCCAATTGACTACATAATTTAGGATAACGATTCATAAGTTCTTTGTGACTTTTATGAAGAAGTCTCATATGAAACCAACACAAAATACAATCGGTATGACTCAAAATGCGTGTTTACAGTTTGAAATGACATTTTAGTAAAAAAACACAGCTGACATACTACAAACTGAGAAAACAAATTCAGATTGTTTTAAAAATTTATTAAAATGATCCATAATTCAATTTTGACATGTAGGAATTTAACTCACCTTAATTCAACATACAATGGGACTAGTATGACTCAAAGTGTCACTTTTTATTTAAAATTGACATTAATTTTAGAAAAAAACACAAGTGACGTACTGAAAACCAAGAAAACGTATTTAGATTATTTTAATACTTTATAAAAACGATCCAAGAGTTATTTTTTATGTGTAAGAAACAACCTCACCTCAATCCGACCCACAATGTGATCGATATGGCTAAAAATGTCTGTTATCAGTTTAAAATTAACATTTTATCTCCAAACATGTCACTCACTGAAAACCAAGAAAACCAGCTCCAATTTTCTTCATAATTTAGGATAATTATTCATAAGATCTTTTTGACTTTTATAATGTAGTCTCATATAAAACTAACACAAGATGCGACTGGAATGACTCAAAATGTTTGTTTCCAGTTTGAAACAAAATTTTAGTAAAAAAACAAAACCGACACACTACAAACTGAGAAAACACATTCAGATTGTTCTGATACTTTATGAAAGCAATCCATAAGTAATTTTTGACATGCAGGAATTGAGATCACCTCAATTAAATGCACAATATGTCTGTTATGAATCAAAGTGTCTCTTTTTCTTTACAATTTTCATTAATTTTAGAAAAAAAACAAGTGACATACTGAAAACCAAGAAAACACATTCATATTGTTTTTATAGATTAGGAAAATTATCCATGAGTTATTTGGGATGTGTAAGAATCAACCCCAACTCAATCTGATGCATGGTGTGACCAGTATGGATAAAATTTGTTGTTATCAGTTTAAAATTAATATTTTAGCTCAAAACATGTCACTCACTAAAAACCAGGCAAACCTACTCCAATTGTCTTCATAATTTAGGATAACAATTCTTAAGTTCTTTGTGATGTGTATAAAGAAGTCTCAAAAACCGTTTTACTTTATGGAATCCCTTTCTGGATCTCCTTCCATTTCAATAGATCAGAGAAAATCACATATTATAAAGTGCTCTAGATATAGAGCCATTACGATTATTGCTGAATCTGATGTGATCAAGCAAAGACTAAAAGTTTTCAAATTCTCGATACATAGCCGCATCTCCTATGAAAGAGGTGTGAAGCCCTGTTCATTATCAAATCTTAAACAACATATCTCATATTACTAGAGTTTATTCAAGTGGATCTTAATCCTCCTTGAAAAAGGAAACTTTCATGTTATTTTTCAGAGAAAAGAAGACTTGAATGCGATCTGGAGGATGGGAAATCTTAACCTAAAACCAGGAATATTTCGCCTCTTGGAGTGGGAAGTGAACTTTAACCTTTTCACATAGAAGCAATCTATTTCTCAAGTATGGGAAAAAATTCATGGACTTCCATGGATATATTGGCATCCTAAAATCCTCAATGATTCAGCCTATGGAATTGGAACCCCTCTGAGGATTGATCAACGAAAAATCAACGGGTATCTTGGACTCTATGTGAGAATTATTATTGATATTGATATGGAAATCACACCCCCTAAACGGGTGTATTTGGATGTTAATGGACATCTTATTTAAGTTAGATCTGAATTTTAGAATCTTCCTAAATTTTTTGAACATTGTAGGATGGTTGGACACATTATTGATAAGTGGTGCATTGTTCAGAAAATAGTCCAGCCAACACCAACTAAAACAATATGGACATAAGTCCCATGGAAAAAGGCTGCTACCAAAATGAAATATGTCAGGAAAAATGACGTTGGAATGATCAAGGTGGATATAGGTGATCAACTATATAGAACTATTAAAACCTAGGATTATCTTTTTGAGGAAGAGGAGAAATAATATATTCATAAAGATGATGTTGTTCATGATCAAACATCGGGGATTTCCACTGATAAACAGAATGGGATCAATGAGCTTCAGAAATTTTCAAATGATTTTTTTACTCTTACGATCAACATGAAATATGAGGTTTTCATTTTGGATTTAATTAGTTCAGGAATAAATCAGGCCTTAAATAATGATACTGCATCTACAGAGGTCTTCATTCTTCCTCCCGAGAATGTGATTGACACCACCATAGTTCAGAATCACAAGTTGGATGAGGATACCCTCTTAAAAACACAAGATGCATACAACAATGAGGTTACTTCTCTAGACTGCACTAATTCTACCCCGATGCAATCACTGCCTACTGCTGCTTCTCAAAAAAAGACCTAAGGAGGTCTAGAAGGAATAAAATGATTGAGACAGGAGAAGAAGGGGGATTTACCACCAAACATAAATCCAAATGAGGATGCTTTTTTGGAACTACCAGGGCCTAGGCAATTCTAGTACTCTATGTTCCCTATGGATAATTGTTGATAGATATAAACCTGAGATTATTTGGATTTATGAACCAAAAACCAAGATTACTTCAACTGGTTTTTCTCTTGAAATAAAGGGATATTCCCTAATTGGCTTTATATAGGATTCTAGCTAGGACATACTGTAGCTTCTTTCTCATAACAGTGTAAATAATCCTACTCTAATTTCTGTGGATAAGCAGATTATTACATGAAGATTTTCCCAAACTTGGTTTAACATGCATTGTTCAGTGGTTTATGCATCTAATACCTATACAATTAGAAGGGACCTATGGAGAAACATTAACAATCTGTCCATATATATCACAAAACCATGGGTTATTATGGGATATTTCAATGTAATTCTTCATCCACATGAAAAGATTGGTCATTCTCTTTGTGCCACCTCTATGACAGACTTCAGGTCATGTATTGAGAACTCAATTCTAACCGAAATCAACCTACTATAGGCCAGGTACACTTGGTATAGAAAACATCTGAATACTATGAGGGAAAGTGGAATTTATCATGCCTCTGTCAATGAACACATTCTGGAAGTTTGAAAAACCATTTCATGTGTCACTATAGTGAAGCACAACTCAGACCATCATCTAATCTTGGCTAACTTCATTGATAAATGTGAAAGACATCCACTTCCCTTCAGGTTTAACAATTCCTGGACTTCCTTTTTAGAGTGCTCTCAACTTTTCAGAGATACATGGGAAATTGAGGAGTATAAACGCAACCCATTAGCTTGTGTTCTTAAACTCATAATTCTCAAGACAAAACTGATGCAGTGGAGCAAAAAAATTCAGTCTTATGGATCAGTAAATTGACTTACTTGAAATTTAACTTCATAGGATAAAAGTATCCATCACCACAACCAATTTATATTTGAATGATGAGCAGGAGAAGAGAGTCTCTTTTGAACTTAGAAACCTTATTGTTCATTGGGAAAACATACAAAAATAACTTTTCAAGGTTAAATGGATTACAGATGGAGACATAAATACCAAATTCTTCAACTCACTTCAAAGAGACAAAAAATTCAACATGCTTATCTCTTTATTGAAGAATAGGGACACTCTTCTTGATGATAGGAAAAGCCTCTCTAACCATATCATCTCATTTTACATGGATCTATTTAATGGTTCCACAAAGACTGAGGATTTGATGGAGGGAATTATCCCAAAACTTGTCAGTGAAGGTGACAACATTCTTCTCACCTTGATTCCAATATATATTGAAATTAGGGAGGCTGTTTTTGGACACAAAAAGGAAAGCTCACCAGGACCAGATGGCTTCACCAACCATTTTTCCAATTCTTTTGGGATGTTATCCAAGGATATGTTTGAAAAATGGTTAGGATTTTCTTTACCGAATGATCTGCTCAGGGACTTAATGCACAATTTCTTTATTTAATTCCAAAGGTGTAAAATGATAGTCGTATAGGTCAATTTAGACCGGTGGATCTTATTAATACTATACAGAAGATTATTACCAAAATTCTGGCCAATTGTCTTATTAATGTAACTAATATAATCATCTCCTATAACCAGTTCAGTTAAATCAAAGGAAGAAGAATCCACGATTTTATTTTTACTGCTTCATAATGTATTAATCTCCTTTATAAGACTACAAGAGGGGGGAACATTTCTCTTAAAATTGATATCAGGATGGCCTTCGACACAATATATTGGGGTTTTATTGGTAAAATACTGCATGAGTTTGGATTTTATATTAATTTCCTTCATTAGGCTAACAATCTTATTAGCTCTGCTAATATTTCCAACCTTGTTGATGTCTCTCATGAAGGATACTTCAAATGCACTAGAGGGGTGAGACAAGGAGACCCACTCTCGGATATCATTTTTTCAATTGCTGAAGATTACCTTAGTAGATTGATACTTCATAAAGTCAGCCGAGGATAAATCAAAACAATTAGAGCTGCTTGAAGTTTCTTTTTCCCCCTCTCACCTATTTTTGGATGATGATATTATACTCTTTACTTAGGGAGATAAGAGGAACATCCAAAACATCAAGAAAACCCTTCTTCACTATGAGAAAGTTTCTGGTCAAGAGGTTAACTAGAGAAAATCATTTATTTTCTTTGGGAAGAACATATCTACCTCTAAAAAACACTATATGGTGCATGATTTTGGTATAAGACAAGGATCCCCACATTTTACTTATCTCAAGGTCCCCATATTTCTTGGAAGGCCTCATCCCTCCTACTTTGTTGATGTGGTGAGATGAATTTGAATAAACCTCTCTAATTGGAATGGAAAGTCTCTCTAAATGGTAAGAAGAGTTTTTTAGTTAGACTTGTGATCATCTCAAAACTTGTATACTCTTTCATGGTATACTTTTGGCCTATATCCACCATTAAAACCATTAACTATGTTATGAGGAATTTTGTGTGGAGTGGTAGTATCCTAAAATAGAAAAGTATTACCACCCCATGTGAGAATTTCTGCTTTCTCCACAACATAGGAGGACTTGGAATAAAAAATAATTAAATTTTTAATCAATCATTACATCCCCACTTCATTTGGAGGATAATAAATGAAAATTCAAAATCCCTGGACTTTCTCAAAGCCAAATTACTTTTCAGGATGATTGAAGGTAGAATGACCTACATGCAATCCTCAGTTTGGTCGAGTCTCAAAAACTTTTTCCAAAAGAATAAAATGCAGTCTCATTGTCTTGTTAATGTCAAATATTCCCTTAAATTTTGGAAAGAGAACTAGACAGGATACCCTTTGATCTATAGTATAACAAATCAAGATCTAGTTATAGACTACAATGCCACCGTCAAAGTGCAACTCAAGCATATCAACATGCTTCCATCTCAAATTTCCCTCCAAGTATCCTCTTAAGATTTTTTGAACTCTGAAGACATTATTATAAGGGAACCGAGTGTTACATGTATTCTTGACTCTAAAGTATTATATAATAACTTAATGTATGGAGAATGTACTGTGATTAGGAAGATGAATTTTTTTTGCTCCAGCCTTCTTGGTTTACATTACTTTGGCGCCTTACCCTGAACAAGATTCCAGTGGAGGAAAACCTTCAGCGCATTGGCATCTCCCTCTACTCCAAGTGAGCTTTGTTCCAGCAGCATCAATATGATATTAATCACCTGTTTCTATCCTGTAAGACTGCTACCTCCCAATGAAATTTAGTATTTCTTCTATTTGAGATTCATATACTGAGTAAGTCCAACATCTTTGATTTCCTATTAAAAATTACAGCAGTTCACCTCTTGAAGCATATCTGAATCCTTTTTCTGGTGGCTTGTGTTGCAGTTATATATATAACATGGATGAGTAGGAACAATTCCAAGAACAAAAATATTGTTTTCAACTACATAGCATCACTGACACATGTAATGATTACAACTCAAGAGGCCAATCTTCTTCATGATTCTAATTATAGAAACTCGATTAAAGACTTTACAGTTCTCAGAAATATACACCTTACTAATAATTTTCCTAAGCCCTTGGGCACTATGGAGGTCTTCTGGATTCCATCTTTCATAGGTTGGATCAAATGTAACTTGGATGGTGGTGTGAGAGGAAATCCAGGGCCAGCTGGCTATGGTGTAAACTTCAGGGACCACAATGGGGATTTCTTTGCAGGGGTCCATGGCTCTTGTGGCCAATCCACTTCCCTTAAGGAAGAGATGATCAGTTTTATTAAGGTAGTGGATTTTGCTCAGAAAATAATTTGGAAAAAAATATGGTTTTAAAGTGACTCATCCACCCTTGTTCAAGCGGTTTGAATGGGTCTAATTCATCTTGCATGTAAACTCACTTCTAAATGGATAAATTTTCTGGACACTCTCGCCTCAATGTATTATATTATTACACATGTCTATTGTGATGCCAACCAACTTTTTGATGACTTTGAAAACATGGTAGCCTCTGAGGATACTTTCATTTATCATTCCTTCACACCCTATGAACTACCTCTTATCCTCCAAATAGATAAGTGCAAAATTCCTTTCTTTTGACTCTTATAACCCTCCTACTTTTTTTTTCATTATATAAAGCTATGATGCTTGCTTTTCTAAAAAAATACAAAATGAGAAAACACATTAATATTTTTTTGATACTTTAGGACAATGATACATAAGTCATTTGTGACATGTTGGGATTGGATACACCTCAATTCAACACAAAATGCGATTGGCATGACTCAAAGTGTCTCCTTTTATTTAAAGTTGAAATTAATTTTAGAAAAAAACACAAGTGACATACAGAAAACAGAGAAAATGCATTCATATTGTTTTGATAAACTAGGAAAATTATCCATGAGTCTTTTTTGATGTGTAAAAATCAAATTCACCTCAATCCAACACATGGTGTGACTGGTACGGCTAAAGGTGTCTGTTATCAGTTTAAAATTGACATTTTAGCTCAAAACATGTAACTTACTGAAAACAAAGAAAACCCACTCCAATTATCTTCATAATTTAGGATAATGATTCATAAGTTCTTTGTGACATGTATGAAGTAGTCTCATATCAAACCAATGCACGTTGCAACTAGTATGACTAAAAATGAAAGTTTCCTGTCTAAAATGACATTTTAGTAAAGAAACACAACTAACATACTTAAAATTGAGAAAACACATTTGTATTGTTTTTATACTTTAGGAAAACAATCCAAAAGTCATTTTTGACATGTAGGAATCAACCAAACC
The DNA here is from genome assembly GCA_963277665.1 of Viscum album. Classification (NCBI taxonomy): domain Eukaryota; kingdom Viridiplantae; phylum Streptophyta; class Magnoliopsida; order Santalales; family Viscaceae; genus Viscum; species Viscum album. The sequence goes on from OY728147.1 coordinate 1,841,874,248, forward strand.
TCATTTCAATGAACAATGTGACTGTTATGACTCAAAGTGTCTCTTTTTATTTAAAATTGACATTAATTCTAGAAAAAACACAAGTGACATTCTGAAAACAAAGAAAACTCATTCAAAATGTTTTGATAATTTATAATAATGATCTATGAGTCATTTTTGACGTGTATGAATCAAACACACCTCAATATGAAGCATGGTGTGACCTGTATGGCTAAAACTGTCTGTTATCAGTTTAAAATAGACATTTTAACTCAAAAAGTGCCACTCACTGAAAACCAAGAAAACCCGATCCAATTTTCTTCATAATTTATTATAACAATTAATAAGTTCTTTGTGATGTGTATGAAGTAGTATAATATCAAACCAACACATGATTTGATTGATATAACTCAAAATGCGTGTTTCTAGTTAAAAATGACATTTTAGTAAAAAACACAACTAACCTTATAAAAATTGAGAAAACACATTCATATTGTTTTTATACTTTAGTAAAATGATCCATAAGTCATTTTTGAAATGTCGAAATTGACCAAACCTCAATTCAACACACAATGTGACTTTTATGAATCAAAGTGTCTCTTTTTATTTAAAATTGACATTAATTTTTAGAAAAAAACACTTGTGAAAAACTGAAAAATGAGCAAATGCATTCAGATTGTATTGATACTTTAGGACAACAATCAAGGAGTCATTTGTGACATGTAAAAATCAACCACACCTCAATCCAACATATGATGTGACCGGTAAGTCTAAAATTATCTGTTGTCAATTTAAAGTTGACATTTTAGCTTAAAATGTGTCACTCACTAAAAACCAAGAAAATCCACTCCAAGTGTCTTCATAATTTAGGATAAAAATTCATAAGTTATTTGTGACATGTATGAAGTAGTCTCATATCAAACCAATGAACGATGTGATCTGTATGACTCAAAATGCATGTTTCTAGTTTGAAATGAAATTTTAGTAAAAAAAACAACTGACATACTACAAAATGATAAAAAACATTCAGTTTGATTTGATACTTTAGGAAAATGATCCATAAGTAATTTGTGACATGTAGGAATACACCACACCTCAATTCAATGCACAATGCAACTAGTATGACTCAAAGTGTCTTTTTATTTAAAATTGACATTAATTTTAGAAAAAAACACAAGTGACATACTGCAAACCAAGAAAACACATTTGGATTGTCTTGATAATTTAGGAAAACTATCCATCAGTAATTAATGATGTGTAAAAGTCAACCAAACCTTTATATGATGAACAATGTGACTGATAAAAATCCAAATGTGTCATTTAAATTTTATATTAATTTCAATAAAAGAAAAAGTGACATACTCAAAACTAAGAAAACCCTTTTAGATTGTCTTAATATTTTAAAACAACAATCTATGAAAGTTTTTGATGTGTAGGAATTAACCCCACCTCAATACGATGGCCGGTGTGACCTATATATCTCCAAACATGTCTTTTTATTAAAAATTGGCATTTTATTAATATATTCTTTCATATTAATGTTTAATTTATTTCATTATTATATTACTAACATAATATGTGTTTTATTATATAGGTGGAATTTTTTTATTGAGTTCAGATTCTTTTTTCGGCAACTAATACCATGAACAACAATTTTTGAGAGGGGATCACATATGCTAAAGGATAAAACATTAATGTTTTTAACTGTTTATTAGATAATTATAATTGTATCCATATAAAAAATTGTTTGAAATGTATATTGCAGTGTTTTTTTGTATTCATGATGTCAAGTAAATGTATATAGAATTGTTAGCAAAACTCTTGTGTGCACTATTTTGTTCTCCTGTGCTATGTTCGTGTGTATGTGCTATTTTTTACAGGCGTTTAGGTACTACTGTGTGCTGTTAAATAAATATCACATTTCAGGACACTAATCCTTTATCAGTACCAAAAAAGTGCTGATAAAGGGGGACCTTTATCAACATTTTTTAGCGTGGATAAAGGCCCCCCTTTATTAGTGCTTTTTTAGAGTTGTTGAAGGGGACCCCCTTTATCTTCTTCATGATTAACAAAGCTTTTCTAGCACTGTTAAAATCTGTTTCTAGCACTTTTAAAATCCATATTTATAGTAGTGCATGTAATTTAATTTTTTTTACATGGAGAGTATGATTCCAAGTTACTGAGTTATAAGCGTTTATTGAGATAATCTCATCACTTTACAAGATTGTTTATGTTGTTTCTTCCCTTAAGGAAATATTATGATCCATTTCTTAAAAATATTCATGAGTTTCATTCACATATGTTATTTCATGATATTATCCTATATTTTATACATATTCTACTCTTTGGTACATAATATAGTTAATAAAGTGTTTTTAGGAATGCCCAAATTTACCCTTTCTTCGATCAAAAATATATGTTTTCAAAAAAGGTGTTTCCAAGAATATTATACCATTATCCTATATACTTTAAAATACATTTTTACCATTTTTATCTTTTTTCCAATCTCTTTAATGGAATATTCTTATCACTTTTTGAAAAAATCATTCCTTCTAACATTTTTACCGTGAAAAAAGAACGTTATTATTTTACTTTATATGACATTTACAGATTTACCCACTATCATTCCTATGATGATTCCTTTTCATTTTAAAAAGGTTAAAATTTAAGAAATTATTTTAAAAGTAATTTTCAAGGAAAAATGTTTTCAAAATGGTTTCAATTCTTCTTTATATGTTTTCATGGTATTTTATAAGATAATTAATTTTAAAAGGTTTTATGTATTGACAATCATTTTTCAAAGAAGAAAGTATATTTTCCTATAGAAACATTTTTGAAAGATATCTCAAAACTATTTTCCATATAAGATGAAATCCATTTATGTTACTCATTCTATTTTTTAAAATTCTCTAAAGGTTCCATTAATATAATTTCTATGAATGTGTCACACTTAATGTCATGGATTTTATGAAACATGTTTCTCTTTCATGGGTTATATTTTTATGAAATCTGTTTCTCTTTCATAGGTTACGCTTTAATGAAATGGTTATGAAACCTATCAATTTTCCATAGGTTATTATGTAATCAATTATTAATGATACCCATTTCAATTTATGGGTTACGATTTGATGTTTCTAAGACCTATATCTTTTTATGGGTCATTATATGATGAATGTTTTATTATATTTGGGCACATGTGTGAATGCTTTTACTATGAGATGGGTGGGACCTATATCTCTCTCAAATGAATTGGGTAATTATATGTTTTATATCTTCTCATAGGGTTCATGGGTTGTATCAAAATAATGAAAAGAAAGAGGGTGTATGGCTTGTAGCCCAATCCCAAAAAGAAAGATGGTTTACGGGTTGTAGCCCAAGTATAAATAAAAGAGGGTACACATGTAGTAGCCTATGCCCCAAAAAAGAAGGTACATGGGTTTTATAACCATTGATATGTAGGGTATAATATTCTAATGTTATGATCGCATTGTCATACTACTATTTTCATGTTTATGGTTACATGTCTCCCATGTTTACTTTTACTAAGAATCTGAGCTCACCCCTTTCTTATGTTTCCTTTCTTTCTCTAGGTTATGTAGAAAGGTTTAAGGTAGAAGTTATAATGGAATAGATATTTCTGGGAAATGTTGAAGATATTTCACCAGGATAAAATATTTTTTTTCCATGTTTTCAATGAAAATAATCTATTATGGTCGTTGGGCATGTATTTAAATGTACTAAAAATTCATCTAAAATGATGTATTATCCATATATGTTAAGCTTGGGTCACTATAGTTGGTATCAGAGGAAATTTTTATTCAACCTTTGAAAACTAGGATGAGAAAAACATAATGAGATCCTTTGATATATTTCTAATTATATGTATTATGAGGTCTCTAAGGATAAATATATGGTTGAGTTAACATTTGGTAAAATTTCCTGGAATTTTGGTAAAGGATAAAGTGAGTGGTTTCAAAGAAATACATCTTTTTCTTGATACTACAAGTGGATGTGGATCTGGAACAAATGTACCTAGGAGTAAAAACTTCGACAAGATGTTCTAGGCTTGACTTGGGGTAATCTAGTACACGATAATGAGCCTTTTTGTACACCTGGTTTGACACTCCCATGGGATATTCTTTGTAAATTCACAAACTCTTCATAAACCATCATGAAGGATATAGATATATGTTATCTATGAATAACCTAGGATAAACCTAAGGTGTCATATATTATGGAATGTGTCATGATTTAGACATCCTATAATTAACTCCTTTCATGATTATGTGGGTTTTTTATATGATAAGTAGTGCTCACACTATGATTTTGGTTTTAGTCAATGGTAGGAACCAGAAGGAACTTGATTATTGTTGAATGTGATATAAGATTTTTTGATGAGCAGTCAAATGGGATGATGAGTGGAAAAAAAGATATAGTGATCATACCGAATCATCTATCATTATATATGATTACCAATGTTAGATTTGGTGATATTCCTAACAGGTCAAATAAGAGAATGATGCACTTTTATGGTAAGAAACATATAGAAAAGAATATTCAACTTCCTGCATGTTAGGAATAAGGGATGAATAACCTTTAGAAATACCTAAAATGGAAGGTAATATGTTATTTTTGCATAAAAAAGGGTCATATAGTTACGAATTGTCGTAGAGTTCAATGTATTATCTATGGAGAACATGAGAAATACACAACAATATTCCCCGAGCTAAGGCTTTACCTTAAAACCATGTAAGGACCTCTTCCATTCCAAAAATTAAAGTTAAAGGATAGAAGTATTTATGTATTTGGATTATCGAATTAAGAATGGTAAATTACATACAAATTTTTGAGTTTTTGTTTTTGCTAAGGATTTACAAGAATATGTTAAATGGTCACAATGGACTAGAAATGTGATCTCATGAAGGGTGAAATTTTTACTAAGGGAAGGTAACCCTTAACATGTTCTTTATATTAAGATAATGTTGTATGGATAAAGACACACAAGATATGAATAAGTAAATTAGATAGTATTGATTATTGTGGAACTTAGTTAGGACTTGTTTATAGGTGGTTTATACTATCACTGATGAAGTTTACAGCATTTTTGGATTTATGTAGTAAATCTAATATACTTTTTAATGAGGAAGAATGCATGTTTTCTAAAAGGATTTATGGTAATTTCAATTACTACCATGTTTCAATAGAATATATGATGAGGGTATTCACTTGTTTGGGATGTGAAAACCAAGAAATACTTTGTGTTATATAGTGGGATTAATGTTACGCAAATTTTATGAATCTATTTATATTTTTTTCATCTTTGAGAAGGGTTATAAAGTTAACCATTCATGAAAAGTTTAAGTTAAACTTTAGAAGAAGTAATTGTGAAATGATTTTTTGTTGGAAACTTTAGTTAAAAGGCTAATCAATGATTAACCTTATTTCAAGGATGTAAATCATATATATTATATTAGTGTGGTTTTAATGTCGGGTGACAACCAATCAAGTCTAGAAAGTATGTGGTTCTTAAACCCATGACCGAAAGATGATAAGGGTTTCACACCTACCACTAGAATACACGATGTCCTGGTTAATGTATATTTATTTTTAATTAATAAATATTTATAATGAACTATTAGTGTTACTTTTTATTTTTATAGATTTATGCATATTTTTTTGAAGACAAATAGTTATAATTTTTATTCTTTCATGGGACTTAAGATTCATTAGAAGTGTACTTTAGTTATCTATTCATAAAATTTAATTTCTATACATTAATTCCATGAGGTAATGGATGCATTAGAAAATTATCAAATCAAAACCCATGAATGAAAATTTTTTATATAAATTTATCAATACTTACTCAACGCTCTGAATGTGTTCAAGAAAAAAAATTGATGTCCTAATACCTTAATTTTTATTGAGGAGATGGCCATTTAAATCATCACAGATTTATGACAATGAGATGCTAAAAATTCCTTTGACCATTCACTTGTTTATTATTTATGACCTCAATAAATCCCTATAAATATTTAAACTTTTCATCCATGTCCAATCTTCACACCCATCCTATGTTCTCTTATGTGGAAGCCCAGTTATTTGTTACTTTGGGTAAACACTATGGTTCCAAATTTCCATTTTTAGAGAATTCTTAGTATCTAGTTTTACGATGATGGTTTATATGAATGAAACTTTAAAGTATTAAAACATTGAAAAACCATATGAATTTTGAGGGAAAAATTCATTTAAAGGGGGGTAGAATGTAACACTTTGAAATTTTGGGAATTATTTTTTTCAAATTAATTTATCTTTTCAATATTTTTCATTTAACATGACACTAGAAGTAGTTATTTATATGTATATATATATATATATTAAAACACTAAGTCAAATATTCCTTTCACATGAAATAACGACTAGGCTTTCACTACACACAATATCAACTTGGCCTGCACTACAAGCAACACTGACTTGGCATACGACACACACAATGCTGAGTTTCTATGAAACACACACACACACACACACACATATATATATATATATATGTATATATATAAGATTAATTAAACGATATAATTATAAAATAACCATTAAAAAATAGTTATAATAATAGTAATAACTACTTTACAAATATTTTTTAAAGTTTTTAATTTAACTAAAACATATTGATAATGAAAGATGATATTTTTTGGTAAATCCATTTTATATTAAAAATAATGTTTTCTTGAATGGACTGATTTTAATAATAAAATTAATTTTAAATAAATTTAGAAAATTTAATTTGATACAATAAACTTTATTTTTGAATTAATAATGATGAAATTATTCTAGGGTGAATTTTTGGTATTTTTTTGAGAAACTTCATTTTTTCATTAATAGCGAAAAATACCGCTTTTTAGTTAAAAAATGCCATTTTTTTAATTAATTATTAATGATATATGATATTATAAAATTTTTTTGAGGCCAAATTAGATAAATATTAGATATATTATTAAAATTTAATTTATTATAATTAATTTAACTTTAAAACTGAATATAAAATCTTGACAAACTTTTTAACTTTTTCCTACTTTGAAACCCCATTATTTCGTCCCATATGCAGGATTAGAATTAATCTTAATTTTGAATATTCTGTGATATAAATCTTAAAAATAAAAAAATACACTATTTTATTCAATCTAATATTTAGATATTAATAAGTCCATGTTAATTTTTTTACCAAAATTATTAGTAAAGGTGATTACAATTAATCACAGTAGTTAAGGAAAAATTAAGCTTAATTAGAGACTAAAACTAAAAATTAAGGACCCAAATGACCAATAAACTTGTCCAAAAACTATTTTATATCAATATTTATTCCATACAAATTCCATTATTTATTGTTTTTGGTTTTTATGACTTTTTTTAGGTAAGAACATGTGCACACCTAACTTGTTTCTAAAAATTCCAAGTGAGTACTTTTCCTTCCCTATAAAGGCCACCACCTCTACCCATTCATCAAACCTCTCAAACATTTTATGTTCATAAAATATATTCCCAATTTTCCTCCAAAAAATCCTACAAGATACCTTGAATCCTCTATTTGGGAAGAAATCTTCTCAAGGAAGCCTTTTGGAACAAGCCAAACAGAGTTACCTGATTTAGAGGTAACATCTTCTCTCAATATCATTTCCTTTATTTACATTATTCACCCCTTAAACTATTTTTATTCCATTATTGAGTGAAAAAATAGTATAATAAATATAATAGGATTTTTTATGAAAATTTTCTGACCTAAACTTACAAACCCCACCATCTAATGGATGTTGAACATACTGTTTCTATTTTCGATGAACTACTACCTCACAAAACAATGATTGTTCATTTCTCTTTTACAACCAATCATGGTGGCCATTAGGATGGAAAATATATTTATATATTTCACATATTATATTAACTATTTATGTAATCTTCTATATTCCTTTTACATCACACATATATTTTCAATCCATTTGGTGTCAATATGATAATCTCGTTTGAGGAAGTGGGGACTACCGCCCCTCCAAGCGATGTGATTTATTCACACACAACATGGAATGTATTATGGATGGGTTTAATGAAATTATATGATATATATTATATATTAATTATACTGTAATAATTATATATATATATACATACATACATATATATTAATATATATATGTCATTTATATACTGGCTTTTAGTACGAAAATAAAGACGAAAACTACATTCATGCATACATATGACTTACCATCTCTATGAACAGTATATTCCTGTTGGGAAAAAAATCCCTCAAAGCATCATTGAAGCATTTTTGAGGTGATTGTGTTTGTTGACAAAGTGGACATTAGTGTGGTGATTGTTGACAAAGCAAACCAATGACATACAAATTTGTTGGCAATGGGGATTTCATGGTGGAATGTCGAGTTCAAGAGCTGTGATCAATGATCCATCTTTGATTCAAGAATGTTGAAAGAGGAATGTATGATCTAGAGGCAGTAAAAAAATAAAAAATGCAATGTGGCATCTTTTTCTATTGTTTGCTAAATATTTGGGCCTGAAAATCGACAAATAGAGAAAAGTGGTTTTGGCAAAGAGACCTGCATGCCGTGTACCTGATGGAAAGGTAACCTGCACGCCTAATGTTTTTCAAGATCAGAAGGTCAAAATATGGAAAAGGAAAGAGGGTCACACAGGTATTGGTGTGTTTATGCAGGTGAATTGCGCGCCATGAATAGACTTGCGTGCCGATGCCTAGGAGGATTGGAAACTTGCGCGCCATATGTTTTCAAGATCAGATATTCGAAATATGGAAAAGGAAAGAGGGTCGTGCAAGTGACTTGCAGGGGTAGAGACCTGTGTGATGAGACTTTCACACTGAATGGAGACTTTCACGCCACCACATAGGTTTACCAAATGCCTATAAATACATGACCACCCCTCCTCATTTTCAATGGAGTTCAACACTTAGAAAAATAAGATCTCCCGTTGTGCAGGTGTGGAAGTCGCACAAGTTGTGTGTGGTCGCGCAGGTGGACTTGCACGCCAGTGTTTGAAGTTGCGTGCTGGTTGGTAGTTGAACGCCAATATTGGTTTGGGCGTGAAAGGAAGTGAGTCGTGCAGGTGGTTGAGGTAGACCTGCGCGCCTGTTGTGACCTGTGTGTCGATACTTGCGCGCCGGGTTAGACTTGCGCGCCAAGTAAGGGTTGATTCACAGTGGTTATTCAGGGCTGCATGAAAGTTGGAAGATTTCATGATACCTTCTGTGAAAAGTGAGATTCATCTACAAGTGAAATCTGGACTTCAACAGAGCATCTACATACATGGGAATATGCATTTCATCATGAAAATTAAGGGACCTACAAGTCTATAAACTGTGAGTGGATCCTTTCCAGAGCAGTGAGAAAAGGAAGAGGAAGAAGGTGATTATCTCCACCGACAGTGAGCCAGAGAGAGAGAGAGAGAAATAGGGAGTGACCCTTGGGAAAGTAGTGAGCTGACCCTAAACCTTATAAAGTAAGTGAGCCTAGGAAAGAGTTACTATGTCCAATCCTTGTTATCCATAGCTAGTGAAGTTTAGTAGAATTTGGTACGAGTGACAACCTATCGGCATATGCTCCTTGGACGTAGCCCTTAGCGATGAACCAAGTAAAAATTGATGTGTCCTGTGTATGATTTACTTTCTGTTTACATTGTGCAATGAGAAAGAGAGATAAGAGTGTTTTTCTTAACAACGAAACAAGATCATAACGGGCTTTAATTTTAAATTAGTCATACCCTGATTCACCCCCCTCTTAGGGTACTCAGCCTTGTGGACCTAACAATTCCATTTCGCACTCCTATATTAAATAGATTATTATAATACAAATACATTTTATATACCTGATATTTATATTATTTTGTACATTATGGAATCATTATATAAGTATAAGGACCAAATATAAAACAAATTAAGACACATGTAAAGAACAAAGTGAATTTTATCCAAAGTGAAATTTTAGCATAGGATCATTAAAAAGCGGGTAATATAAGGTCATAGTAAAACCATATATGGTATTTTTTTAATAATATTCTTCTTTTTATTATGTATAATAAACTTATATTTATTGTATAGTAAGCTTGTACGAGTACAGATAGAGTCAAGACATAAGGTAAGGGGATTTCATCTCACTTCTAATTTCTGTGAGATACAAGCTATGTTCCCCACTCTTTTCTTTTGTGTGGTGTATGTAATGAACATGACTATATTATATGAATATTTTACTTAAAATTTTTGGTATTCACATTCCCATTTTATGATTCTTTTTCCATGAGGTTTATCTTTCAAAAGTTACCAAATCAGTAAAACAGTTTTGTATCAATTTTTCTTCTTTGAGATTCATGTTTTGTTATGAACCTAAAATATTCTTCGAGGTGTATATAATTCCATTTTACATATTATATCATTAATCTAATTATTTTAATTATATATTAATATTCATGTAATTTCCTTTTTTTACATGGATTTTATGATACCAAGTTACCAAGTTATAAGAGTTTATTGAGACAATCTCATCACTTTCTGAGATTATTTATGTTATTTCTTCCCTTGATGAAATATTATGATCCATATCTCAATAATATTCATTATTTTTCTTTTCATATTTTATTTATTGACTAACTCATGTATTAGTATCATATTCTACTCTTTGGTACATAAGATAGTTAAGAAAGTGTTTTTAGGAAAGACCGACTTTACCCTTTCTTCGTTCAGAAATCTATAATTTCTAATAAGGGTTTCCAAGAAAATTATACCATTATCCTGTATGGTTTAAAATAAATTTTTAACCTTTTTATCTTTTACCAATATATTCAAGGGAATATTATTGTATCTTTATGAACAATTAATTCCTTCTAACCTTTTTATCGTGCAAAAAGAATGTTCTTTTTTACTTTGTACGACATTTATGAATTTACCCACCATCATTCCTTTGAAGATTCATTTTCATTTTTAAAAGGTTAATATTTAATAAATTGTTTTAAAATTAATTTTAAAGGAAAAAGGTTTTCAAAATGGTTTCATTTCTTATTTATATGTTTTCAAGGTATTTTATGAGAAAATGCTTTTTAATGGTTTTATGTATTAACAAGACCTTTTCAAAGAAGAAAGGATATTTTTCTCAAGAAACATTTTTTAAAGATATATCAAAAATATTTTCCATATAAGAAGAAATTAATTGATTTTACTCATTCCCTTTTTATAAATTATCTAAAGTTTACATTCATATATTTTTTATGAATGGGTTACACTTAATGTCATGGTCTTTATGAAACCTATTTCTATTTCATTAGTTATATGTTTCTAAAATCCATTTCTCTTTCACGGGTTATGATTTGATGAAATAGTTATAAAACCTATATATTTTTAATAGGTTTTGATGTGATGAAATTTTAATGATACCTATTTCATTTTATAGGTTATGATTTGATGTTTATAATAACTATATCTTTTTATGGGTCATGATATGATGAATGTTTTATTATCCTGTGGCACATGTGTGAATTATTTTACTATGAGATGGGTGGGACCTATATATCCCTCTAATGAATTGGGTAATGATATGTTTTATGTGAGATCAAAGGGTTCAAAGGTTGTATCCTGAGCCTGAAAGGAAAGAGGGTGTATGGGTTGTAGCCCGTGACTGAAAAGAAAGAGGGTGTATGGGTTATAGCCCAAGCCTAAATAAAAGAGGGTACATAGGTAGTAGACTAAACATGAAAACAATAAGGTGCATGGGTTGTAGCCCATGAAAAAAAGAAAGAGGGTATATGGGTTATAACCCAAGACTGAAAACAATATGGTACATGGGTTGAAGCCCAATTTGAAAAGAAAGAGGGTAAACAGGTTATAGGCCAAGTCCGAAAACAAAAAGGTACATGGGTTGTATCCCAAGACTAAAAGAAAGTGGGTACTTAGATCTCTACCCCAAGACCGAAGTAGGTACATGGGTCATAACCCAAGCCTAACATGTTATAAAGGTCTTGGTAGGTAGCCATGATGTACAAGTTTCTATTCTTATATGTATTCCACAAATCCTATGTCTTATTACTTAGTTATTATTTCATGGATTATGATTTTTATTTACTTATGATTCATTTCTTATGAACTACCAAGATTTATCCCATAGCTCATGTTTATGACCTTTGATATGAAGGGTATGATCTCTTAATGTTATGGTCGCATTATCATACTAAAATTTTCATGTTTGTGCTTACATGTCTCCCTTGTTTACCCTTACCGAGCAACTGAGATCACCCCATTTTTATGCTTCCTTTCTCTAAGTTATAAATAATGGTTTTAGTTAGAAGTGCTAATGGTGTAGATCTTTATAAGAGATGTTGAACATCTTTCACCAGGATAGAAGATTTTGTTTCCAAGTTTACAAATACACTAAACTATTATGATCCCTGGGCATGTATTTTTTTAGTGTACTAAATATTCATCTAAAATAATATAATATCCATGTATGTTAATCCCGGGTCACTATAAATTGCATGTCTAGAAATCCCACTATAAAAAAAATATATTTTCATACTTCTCTATTTTAATCAAATTGATTGATTCAAAAACAAAATTCATTTTCTAAAATACCTTTCTAGTTTTATCTTTTTAAACTCTAATTATCACCCTTTTTTAAATAACTATAGGATTATTTACTTACATAGATGGTAATGCTTGAAGCTTAAATCCTTATTTTCCCACAATAGTTGGTTTTTAGATTCATGGTTCTCCTAAAAAATTATTTTTGACTTATAAAATATATTCTTTGTTTTCTTATTTTTCACATATGAGACTTAATTGTTTTTAAGAATTACTTCCATACCAAATAACCTCAAGTTAAACCTATCTAATTATTTTAAATAATACCTTAAATTGTATTTTTATTCCATTTTTAGATGATTTACATTTTTTATATTTCAATTTTGTAATCATAGTAAATAACATTCATATTATTTAAAGCCTTTTCCATTTATATTCAACTATGCATTCATCACATGTATTCCAATTTTTAATACTCATTTAATTGATTTAATTTTTTCATCACGAATATTTATTAATCATTTGTCTTAAAATATATATTTCCCAACCATTTATGGATCAAGGAAATATGTCACCATATTTCCTTTCATAATGAGATCCTTGGAAAGCCTTGTTATTGAATAATAAGGTTTTCTTTGTAGCTTCTCTAGATATTAAATATTACTTTGAAGTTGTTCTTTATTAACCTTTGTTTAAAATTTATCCATATCTTATTCATTTCTTCTATCATCATATATGTGTGACTTATCTTCCCTAATAAATCCTAGAAGCCTTTAATTTCAAAAGAAATTATCATATGGGAAACCTTGGGATTCTTCATTTTGAATAAAGTAAATTATTCTTCAAGTGTCACATTATATCATTTTATTTATTAATAGAAGAACCCATGATTTAAATAATACTGTCTTGTTAATTAGCCACTTGATTCAAACAAATGTTTGATTTTTATTATTCATGAGCTACACCATGATATTTTATGAATTTTAAGTTGGGACAATTTAGCCTCATGTTTCTCAATAGACTCATAAGTATCTTTCAATAGTCCATAAATTTTCAAGATCATTTTTCTTTGAATATACAATTCTTCAAGAAAACACTAAATATTTACATAAATATTGAGTACTCCCTATACTTCATCCTCATCAGGGTAATAAAAAAAACTATGTTAAACTGATAATATATAATCAATATTTAACTTCCAAAATAAAAAAAACTTGAATTAGACACAAAATCATCATAAAAAAATAATTTAGCTTGAATCCACAAAAGAAAACATTGAATGAGATTTCAATTTTAGTAATCTATTATTCCCTGGGAAGGGGTTGAATTGGGATATAGAAAGATTTTAAAATACTCACCTTGGTCCCTTTATTTTGGATATTGTTATCTTATTAGAAGAAATAATAATTCAACATATTTCTAAATCAAACATATCAACATCAAACATCATTCCCATATATAGAATATTAAATAAAATAATGCATATATTTTAATTAGTTTTTTCACATTGGGATACATCCATGTAGAATACACTCAGTATTTTTTTGGTGTACCAAAATACACTATAACTCACTATCTAGTAGATATAAGTTTTAGGTAAGGTCATTCCACCCAAAGTATCACTTCTCATACATGTTTAGATAACATCTTTCCTCAACAAATCTCACTACCTATTGAATGGTTTAGGGGTTAGCTAAATGATTCACAAGGGTCATGTCCTTTATCCTTATTTTCACACTACTCAATATACTATTAGTTTATATACATGTAGGCCTATTCATGATTTATTAACATGAAGTTAATTACAAGTCCATCTCTTTATTTTTTTATTATTTTATTTTATATATGATTTTTCAGTTTTAAAAAAGTTTTCTTAAAATTATACAACATGATAGGATTAACTACATATGAGAAGATTTGGTCCCTTGATTGTCATTAAAACATACCATAAAAGTGAAAATTTAAATTATAATTTCAACATTGGAGTTATCATTAATATATTTTTTATGAGAACTAGAATTATTTTCACAGTGTATCTTTAAATAAAAAACCAAATCTTGAAATAAATACTGAACCAAAAAAAATCATTCTTCTTCAAAATTAGATATACAATGAAAACCATGTTTTTTCTTTCTTATTAAACTCTCAAAAAAATTCATATCTTTTTGTGTACTTTTTCTAATATTTTTATTCTCTCTAGAATATAAAAATTATAATTTAAATTATCCATTAATTATTTAATTTACAAGTAAAAATTAAAATATATGTTACCCTTTAACTTCCCCTAATTTTAATTCATTCTTTGGATCTTCCTTAGATAAATCACCGCCATTGGAATTCAAATTGACAATTAACAGATGCCCCAAAAAATTTAAAACACTACCTTGAGTTATATAGATTATTAATTATGATTTATTTTCCATAGTTTTTGAAAACCAAAACATGAGATAACACTTAAATACCTGATAGATAAGTTTATCCTTTAATATAAATCAACTTCTAGATATGTCATAGTGTGTAACAAGGATTCACATTATATAATTTGTTCCATTGTTTAATAGAATAAATATCTAAAAACGTGGATCAATATGATTTATATGTTTAGGTATTATGGATCATTTACCTTTAAACATATTTTAAAATTGAGATTAACATGATGTGGAAGATCCTTTCACCAAACAATTTTCAAATAGATACACTAAAAAACTACTTAATAACCATCGTGATATAGCCAAATATAAAATTTCATGAATTATATTTCAATTATAATCGAAAATAACATATAAATACTTCAAAAAACTATATATATATGCTAGTGTGTGACTAAAATTCCAAAATTTGGAAATAAACAAAAAAATGATTGATATGGGTAAAGAGATTTATGAGAAATTCCTTTATGGTGTGATATCTGTTCTCACAATGTGAATGAATATTATGAAAATCTAAATAATCCATACTAAACACATCCTCAAGGCGGAACAAATAAGGTCATGGTGTGAGATGTCTCTTTCTAGGTATTTTTGAATTTTCTAAAGTCATCTCATCTTGAATTCTTATAATTCCACATAACATTTAGCACCTTAAAAATTTAAAAAACATGAATAAGAATATTAACCATCATAAAAATAAAATGGTTTACTTCAAATCCATTAAGGATTTTACTTCATAAAAAATCCACCATTGGAGTACCAAATTCCCTTTGCAAAATATATTTAAATGTATACAGTAAAAATCATCATGTTATTAAACCTTTATTAAATACCCACATCCTATGAATTTAGACTTATAACATATTGGTTATATCCTCTAGAATAAAAAATCTATAAAAACATAAAAACAAATAATCATTAATCTTTCAATTAAAATTTATTAATATATTGAGGAATCAAGGTGTGTATATATATATATCTCTACACAAGTACATAATCATGTATTCAAAAAATCTAACCTTAAATCAACAATTACTATCAACTCATCATACAACCTCTTAGATATTACTAAAAAATATATCATATAACCTCTTTTTTAAAATATATCATCACGGAATATGGTATACATTGTGAATAACATAGAGGACTACCTATGTGAGCCGAACTAAAATAATAATTAGAGTTAAGGTCCTGTTGAAACATTCATAAAAACATAATATCTAATAGGTACTAGAATAAAAATACTAGCAACCATTAAGAACATGGGTGAAAAACTCATTCTAGCACATCAAATAAATAAAAAATATTAGGGGGTTATCCCATTGGTTAGAAATTCATCTAATACATATCAAAAAAATAAAATACCCTTATCCTATCCCCAACCCCATATCAATTGTAGGTTATTATAACTCACATTCATGAGACAAACCACAATCACTCTTGTGCACTAATGAGCCTTGAAAAATCAATTAGGTCCTCAAAAAATCAAATTACCAGTTCTATAAAAACATTCTATGATATCTATGTATAGGTCATTCTCACCCTATAATTCCAATATCTATATCCCCTTGATTAATTCCACTCACAGCTACTAATATGCTTACCTTCATACTAAAAGAAGAACGTGTTTAGGCATACATGTGAATATACATGCATGATAGCTCATCAAACCACATGAAATCACCATAACATGGGAAGAACATCCATCCTCAAGATTTAGAGATATTATTCTGGAATGAATTCTTCCCAATTAAATCCTATTCTATTATAATTGGAAAACCTGATTAAAATAATATCTAATAGTGATTAGAGATAAATAAATAATACATTGGGAATGAAACTAGTACTGAAAGATTAAATTAAGATAGACTTACCAAGAGAGAACTAACACCCCTGATGGAAGTTGAATTGGTATTAAAATGATCTAAAAATACAACCTAGAATAAATAAGAACCTAAAATGGGGTCTCTATTTTTGTTGGTTCAAAGGACGAAGAACATGAAATAAAAGGGGTTTACTGTTGGAATTTATAGATAATCACTTAAAAAGACACAAAAAATATACCAAGTACTTGGTCTTCCTTGATTGATTACTCAGTTCCCCTATTGAGTTTCTATCCCACACCAATCGGCCAGCTGGTGGAGCTTCAATCGTTACACATCCACTTCCTACTTCACTATGTATATAGTTCCCTCATATGACATATTTTAGTAGGAATGCCCCCATTTCACTTCTTTGAAATTACTCTGATCTCTAAAACTACTTAAGAAAATCATATAATGGATAAGATTAAAATAAAATAAATTATAAAATGGGATCCAAATTGCACCTTAAAATTATGAGTTTGTTTAGACATATGATTAAGGGATTATTGTTCCCATATAATAATCCTAAATTATCCTAGATAAAAAGTTTCATCCACTAGGATTGTATGTATGAATCTTATTCCATGTTCACCCATCAGATATGACCATGGATCTATAGAACACACACACACACACACACACTTGAGAGGTACTATCTTCCCCTGTAACACTTATTGCTCTGATTTATAATACACATTAGAAGTTTTTCAAATGATTTCCCCCAAACTCACCATTATCAATATCAATTATTTTTTTGGGTCCGAGTCATACTTCTTTTTTACATATGAATTAAAACATGTATACGTTTATGTCATGGGGAAAGAGATAACTTATATGTTATGGTCATGATCGACTCCACGGTCTTGAACAGACTAAAAAAACTATTATGGGATCATAACTTACTTACTTAGATATAAATATCCTAACTTAGGTTATACCTGTAATCATACTTGATCCCACACGCAACACCAAAGTTCATATCCTTTGATTGGAATAAAATATTATTTTCTCTTATCGATAACCAACTTATTCTTGGTCAATTTCACCAACTCAATGGTGTTTTAAACCGTGTCAAGCCTAATATTCACTAACTCTCCAACCTCTAGAAAATATAGACTGAGAGGAATGAATGATCATATAATGACTCATAGGGATCCTTTTGGATCAAATCCTAATAATAGTTATTAAATTAAAACTCAGAAAATTTTAGATAGTAATCCCATACTCCACCAAAATTAAACACACATTCCATAAAAAGAACATCAATTATTTGAATCATCCTAATTTTTTCTAAATATATCATGTGGTTCTATATTATACTCATTTTCAACAAAGATCTAAATGATATCTAAAATAAATTACACAAATGAGATTTAAAGTGTAATCTTGATCTAATACAATTCTTATAGGTACACCATAAATCTATAGTATATTCTTCACATAAATATCTCCCAAATCATCCAACGACTATACCTATTTGATGAGATTGAAATTTATAAAAATTGATATCCAGTGTACTAAAATATAACTTCATCATGACGCCTTGGCATTCATGGTGACCATATGAAAAATTCAATAATCACCCCATCCCACTTACTCAAAGTCACTGAATGTGGTTTTATCAAACCTACTAGTTATATATGTTCTTAATATATCTTTTTGTAGGTCATAAAACAAGATAAAAATTATATTATATCATTGTTAACACTAGGTCACAAAAATTGATTCCCAATATCAGGGTATATTTTTTGAAACCCTTGGTGGAGTAACAAACATCAGTTGTGGGATTTACTCATCAAATCCACTTGCAGGGAAGTAAAAACTGCTAGCTTGTCTTGGACATAAAGAACCTCATCCTTATCTTAATATATTTCTTAAATTATTTTATTACATATCTCAACCTTTTCATAAAGTATTTAGATCTGGGATTTTAATTATCCATAACCTAATATAGTGGAGAGGAAGTCAAGGAAATGGGAGAAAACATAGTGGCTTACTACTGCACTATAATTTCCATTAACCGTTACATGAAGAGATACATCAACTACCATACCTTTTTATATTTACAAACTTCCTATTCCTAGGTAATAATGGTAACAATATATAACTTTACATTCTTGATTCATAGAGTACACAAAATATCAAAATAGAATTCATGCAAGTAATTCTGAAAATCCCACTATCACATATTCAAATATAACTAGTGTAATGTGTATCCAAAGATCCTATAGTACATGTAGTTAAAAAACCACTCAAAAAGGAGTTAATTAATCCAAAAATTTAAGGAATGGGGCATAGTAGTTAGCGCAAGATCTAGGGTAGTGTAGTTCCACTCATGGGGTCATAGCTGATGAAAAAAATGTAATCACTCTATACAATTGCATCAACATGGATATATGACCAACCATATATGAATTACCATACACGGTGTATCAATTTTATGGGGTTGGAAGAACCATGATTAGAGAATATGTCAATCTTATATTCAACACCTAAAAGTATAATTCACATTGATTGGAAAACTCAATCATCACCCCATTCTTGTTCAAGATCATCATTGGAAATTAAGAACAAGAAATACAAAATGAATTAACTATAATACATAGTAAGGCCCAAGAAATTAAAAATTTAAAATATATTATTTGGAATTTCACAAGACATCACTACATTCATAATATCTAAGTTAACAAAGATCCCCACTTTCAATTTCACATTATTGATGAAGTGAACCACTATAATCTAAAACATTGATAAATTATCATAAAGAGAATGTTCTTAAACTATACTAAACACAATATCTAAGTAATTACTGTGATAATATTGGGAATGATAATATAAAACAACATATTTAATAAATACCAAAAATTGTGTCTAGGATTAGATTAAAAATCTCGTTTAAGATACGAATAAACACCACCAATTAATTTATAATATTGAATAGAATCACAAGGTGTACTTATATTACCCAAACATAATCTAAAATAAAATATTCAATATATTCTCAACCCTAACCTATAACTGGTGGAAAAATAATTATAGATTAATATTTGACACCCATTGGGATACTCTTAACTAATCAAATAGATCTTCAATTTTAGGTAATGTATCGTTGTTATTAAATATTATATGTTTTAAATTATAGTAATCCATGCACATTAACAATATGTTTTATCCCTTTATTTTATCTAAATCACATGAGTGGATTGAGAGGGGTGTAAGTTAGCACAAGAAAAGTTTACTCAAAAGAATCAACAGTTGTGTTCAAGTGTGGGAATTTAAAAGGAGGATTTTTCAGGTTCATGAGCATGGGAAGAGACCATATTTAAAAGGAGAAGTTGATGTGGATGGAAGGAAAGTTCCAAATGTGGTAAAGTTGTTCTAGAGGAAGTTTGTGTTTGTTATAACATTATATAGATAAAGAGAAAGTTTAGACAGAACTTGTGTGTTTTATAGATTATTTTTCCACCTCTACATTTAGGGTTTCTATAAGTTAAATCTAAAATCTCCCTTCACATAGACACAATTAGATATAGAACACTCTTCCTCTAGAGCTTTTGTGCTACATCAAAAAATACCATTATAACCATTTCACTCCATACTCCCGAATGTGACCAAGACTCAACGAAATATCATGAGGAGAACCTATTTTGGAATTAATACAATTGAATAGTGATTCCACCATTTAATCTTCCTTGGAGATAATTTATGGTAAGATAAATTTATCTTATTTTAATCAGCTCTTTTGGGACCACTATCCAAAATCAATACTTCAATGGTAAAAATGTATTACTTATATCTAGGTTCACCAATTTTATCTTCAAAATAATATACTTTTCAAAATCTAAATACATAGCTATTAAATAATTATCACTAAAAAAACAATAATAATCATTCTATGCAAGGATATTATAATGATGTGAAACTATTTTTTACCAACTGGAAGCTATGAATTTCATTTGTAAAGGAAAGGCTGGGAATGTAAGGTTTGTATGAAAGAATGACTGAAGATGTGGTGATAGATTCTCAAACTGAAGGAAGATAGGATTTAATCTATCCCCATGGTGGTCTTCTCTACAGAGTTATTATGGAAGAAAAATTTCATGGGAATATGTTGTTATTGTTCATTGAGTAGGGTATTCAGAAGAAGAATCCCAAATAGATTTCCTTATAACTCATGCTAAGAAGGATTATTATAATCTTGGTTTCTCAAATAACTTGGCTTATAACCATAATGAAAAGATGCAGTGTGTTCCACCATGGAGTCACAATAATGTTCAAACCAATTAATTTTCATGTTTTTTTCTTCATAATTTTTTTGTTATGTGCTAGTTTATTTCTTATTCAATATTCAAGGAAGATAATGTTTTATTGAATTTGGATGTGATTCAATGTGGGGCCCTTGAATAGGTTTCATAGATATGTAATTTATATTAGATTAATGGGTTCATTATGGTAAATTATGTTTTTAAATTATTATTTTGTATAAGTTATGAGGGTCTAACATCTAGATCCTAGAGGTTCTCTTGAAACAACCAAGATTAATCATGAACATGATATCCCACTCATGAGGTAGACCTAATAAATCATTAGGAAACACATCCTAAAAAATATACATTATAGGTGTGAAGATAGATGTGATTTTCATATGATCTAATTTATGGACTATCTCAGTGATCTATGTTATAATGGTTCCCTATAGATAGAGATCAAGTCCAAATCTACCTTCATGGACATACCATTCTCAGAATAACCACATCCTTCCCATTATAGGATAAAAACGCCCCATTTTAGTATTAGTCAGTGTGATCCAAAAATTTCATCAACTAATCCTTCATAAATAATATATCAAAGCTCATTATATCTAGGATAAATAAATCCCATATGATTCAGTAGTCCCTAACCACTATGTCATACAATAGGAATATCTGAGTATAGTCTAACCTATTAGTGAAAAGAAAATAAATAGATAAAACAATTTCAATATCTTCATCATTATCCAAAAACATGATAACACTTGTGATAATATAAATAAATGATATTATCTTATGTAAAAAAGAGTAACTAAAATCATAGAATACACTAGAACTATACCACTCATGATATAAGTTCCCTCTACCCCATAAGGAAGACCCTATCCAAGAGCATAAAACTAACCAAACATGGATATATGAACCTAAACATATTACACATAAATATCCAAAAAAATAATTCCTAGGGATTTTGAAACTGCTACCCCTAATATCCTCAGACATCTCTAATACCTAACCTCCAAGATGAGGCAAAACTATTAGTAAAATAACATCCTTTAGAGGAATCTTGAAAGGAATGTTTCTACATTGAGCCTCTTCATGAACAATTTGGAGGATTATTTATATTAAAATGTTGAATATTATTTATCCTTTCACTCATAGGGAACTCTCTTGGTTAGTTATAACATGAACTATGATCATAGTCATATCACCCACAATAAATGCACAAAATTAGTGATCCCTATAAAAGAGGAATTAAAAAACCTCTTACCTTCCAATATTTATTTTCACCACCCTAATAAATGTCATCATATTACCTCTTCCAACCACTAGATGAGGAACAACTAGACCACATGAAGTCATTTCAATAAGACCACCGTGTAATGGAATAAAAGTCACTTCAATATTCTACACCATGATCTACTTATCATTAATATATTTTTAAAATCATGTAATAATATGATATTAATTTAAATATCCTCAAATGTAACCAATAATAAAGAAAAATAATAATCTTGAAAATATGTAAGTTTTATGACTCCTTACCAACTAGTAAATGAGAAAAATATAATATCTTCATGAAATAGGTTTTAAAATCCATTATTGATAATAACCCCTCATAAATATACACAAAATATTAATGTTGACAAATCTTGAGAAACTTAGAAAATAAATCCTTAAATAAGAGGGTTGTAAAGAACTCACATGATAGTCTAACGTGCCTCCTGGCTTGGATTTTTAGACCCCATCATCTTTACCCTAGTTCTTGAAGCACAATTTCCAACTGTTCTATCATTTTTACCCTAGTTCTTGAAGCACAAAATCCAACTGTTTTATCCACATCTCATCATGTATATTAAATATATTCAAGATACCCTCTATGATATAAATTCATTCATTAGTATCCTAAGGACCTAAAATACCTTTTAAAGCTAAAGGATTATGCATTTGGAAATCATAAGTGAAGTATAACATTATACCCCTACCCAGATATATACTAATTCCCCCTTTTAGCGTGATATGAAACACACTTAGTTGGAGTAACTCTACTACCAAAACCACAAGAGTAGATATTTTTTCATGATTACCTCCTCCTAACTAAACTTATTTAGGTATATCTTGATCATTATAAATAATAGGTATATTCGTAACCTTGTCCTTGGGTGGCACCATAGGATATCATCAAGGAATAATTAACTAAAATTCAAAAAATATTCAATTATAAGTGCCTTTAATAGTTTACATATTAATATAATAGAATAATAAATTAGTACACATCCACACAACCACCCAAGGAGATACACCCTATGAGTCAAATTACGTGGTACTAAATAACAAATCCCATTACTCACCTAAGGCCAAAGCCCACATTTTTTGTACCTACAAATTTTTCATAGTATGATATAAAAATCATTACAATTATAATGTTATATGAATTAATTACCATTGAAAATGTTTTTAGGAAAATATTGAATAGAATATTATTGACATTTAATTAATTTAAACCTTTAACAAACAGATACATATAAGATCAAGACATGTGAACCTATATTTCAAATCACGATTCAAGAAATCAAAATCTTCCAGCACCCCTAGTGAAAGAAAAAATAATAAACCATAAATAAAAAAATATCACTAGAGGAACAACATAAAAACATAATATCATAGACAATAACAATAATCTTGATACTCTAGAAACTCAAGTTTCCACTACCCTGGTGATGGACTAACAAATGCATTGGTTATTTGAATATAAAATATTTTTATTGTATTTACATTTTAATCCAACAATTCCATTACCATTATTTTCTGATTTTATAGGGAAATTATAAAATATTTTTTTAAAATATTTTATATCTAGATTAATATGAAAATGAAATTATGAATCTTATTGATTATGTAATTATTCTGATATTAATTGATTAAATGAGAATAATTCATATTCTTGTTGTTGATTTTTTGGTAAAGGGGACAAATTTACATAGGAGTAATCTAGAATACATAAGATATTATATTGGTACATGAAATATTCTAGGACATAAAAATGATATCATATCAATACAAAAAAAATATTGGTTGACTTAGAAATTCGTATGATATTCAACATAGAATATAAAATTTTCCCTGTGGATATAAGTGTTACATAAGGAAAATTCCATACCTAATGATGTGAAATTAAATAGATTTTGAAAAGTACTCCCTGGATCATAATGAAAAGTAAGAACTTCAAAGAGTCATGTAAGATATTTTGGATCATATAGAAGGGATTTTCTTTTTCTGGTTAAAATAGATTCTAGTTCTCGAAGATATTTGATATAAATTTAAATGTATGTAAGTAATTTCTTTGGATATGTCACTTTTACATGGAGTTATGGATGATAATTGGAAGTTTTATAGGCATAATCATGTTTTTATTATTTAATAAGTTTATCTTGACTTTCACATAATATTTTTTTACTTTCATTAGATAATAATAAATTTTACAAGAATAACTATAGAGAAGCCATTATAAACTAGCGACTAAGATTATAACTCATGTTAATAAAATCTATATATACCATGAATCTCAATATAATAACTTATAAATATCATGGTAGTGTTCATAATGATTATTCAAAGTTTTAGGATCTATCATCATCAAAAATGGAAGAGTTTCATTAATAATTGAATGAAAAATAAACTATAATGTATTTCTCTCAGAAAAAATGATATATTCATATATATTTTTTTATTTTAGGAATTAATATAATGTAAAATAAGGAATCAAGAACATGGAAGATATTTCAAGTGTGACCAAGGATAATGGAATATTTTGAGGAATTATATTCCAAGAAAAATATATAATACAAGTACATGGAGAAGATAACATTTTTGGTGTTGTATGTGTGGAAGATGATCCCATACACATTGAAATATGTTAAAGGTTACCTATAACTATAAAAAAACTATTATACCATCCATGAAATGTATCCCCAAAATATTCTTAGTTAAAAACTTGTCCCTTATCCTTTTGAGTAGAGTAGGGTTTAAATGTTTTCTTCTACAGTTTATATTTCATGCATTTTAATTAACAATAGGGGTTTTTTTACTTTTTGTTCTTCCACCACACCTATAAAACAATCCATGGTGCTGGAGTATCTCACTAAAGGATTTTAATGGGGGGAGGTAATCTTGACATTCTACAATCCCTACTCTTAATTTATTAATATTTATTTTCAATTTGTATTGAGGATGGGATAAATGTTGTTGGTTGGGGAGGAAATTATTTACCTTTATATGGTAGGATTCTCAATCCACTTTTATTTTCTACCAAATAATTATTCCCTATATTCTCTTGAGAAGCTCTTTTTATGAAAGATTCAGTTTTTGGTAGGTGACACACACTCGATTGAGCGATGTCTATATATATATTTACTAGTAGAGGATGAAATATTTGGTGTGTTGAAGATATATCATTAGCATGCTATATTTTACAAAAAAAATTGGGGGGTGGTAGTCCATGTATAATTGGATTATCTATTAAATGTAATTTATAAACTAAAATTACTAGATAAAGGAACCCGAGTTGCTTAACCAAGGACCAAAACCTTTCTTTTTAATATAAATATAAATATAAATATATATATATATTTTTTCTTCTTGACTATTTAGTATTTTATTTATTTGACACAAAATCCAAAACCTTTTATTTTCACTAATTCTATAAAAATATGAAATCATAAAAGTGAATTAAATTTAAAAAAATAATTAGTGATCCAATAGGCTCCTCAAGGGATAACATTGGTCAGTCAGTATTTTATTATATTACTAATATATATATATATATATTACTTTATACTACCCGTATTACGTCTTTAAAAACTTGGTTCCATTTTTGTGCATCTATTTCAATAATTTGTAAACTCATTTGTGTTATTTAATTAATTTTTCATTGTTTTTGTAATTTTTTTAATAAAATAGTTTATATATCCAATATGACTTTAAAGTAAAATAAATTTCAGGCATATAATTAGTACTTATATGAGAAAAAAAGTGAGAATTAAAGGATTTAGAATCTATAAAAGTTCAAATATGACATACTAGAAGTTAAAAAAAATTCAAAATGAAATTCCATCCACCAATCATAAGGAAAACCAAAATAAGGGATTTACCAATGGGAATAAAACCAAGTGTTGATGTATGATAGTGGATGAGAGGATAACTAAAACCATGAACTTCACAATTTACCATACCAATATAATACCACTCCATGTAATAGAGATCTATTGGAAAAGAAAATGGTGTATGAGGTCACCCATTTAAATTATGTAATGAAATAAGTGAAGAGGAAATTTTCAAAAATTATTTATATCTTCCTTGAAGTTAACATAAAATAATAAGAACATCCCCAAACTGAATAAGAACCAACACTGTAACCCCAGGTCGTTGACATAGAGTAAGTGGAATCTATTCTTTATGAAGAGGACCTGATTAAAACCAATACTAATTTTTTATGTGGGATTGGTATGAGAAAAGTGAGATGAAAGATGATACAAGTGTGGGATATATATATACTTTAATTTTATAATTTCTTATTTCATTATTAAAAAATTGTACACTAACTCCCCTTGAATTGAAAATATAGGTTTGAATTTTGAGAAATGAATATAGGATATTTACTTTTATTTCAAATAAAGAACCATAAAATAATAAGTGATGATATTTGATTAAGAACATTCACCAGATGGGATATTAGTGGAAATATTTCCAATGGATATGAATGGTGTGACAAAAATACTATATGATAACAATAAAGAGTAGGATGTGAATCTAAAATCATATAATCTAAAATTTATTCAATTTTAATTTTATACTAACTATTATTATAATGTGATGACTTATTCACCATTCATAAAGCCATACCAAGATATTGGATATAAATAAACCATAGGAAAAGTGGTATTTTTGGAAGAGAACCATGTGCTACCCACTAATATTGATGAGAATAATTATAGAATATAATATGTGGATATCAAAGAAACTCAATATTAAAATAAGAAGGTTCTATGTATCATCCTTCAATCATCTACCTACGATCTATTTTTCATATATTAATGGAGGGATAACTTCTATTCATTTCATGGGAGCCTTCTAAGTATGATATGTAGAAATATTATTGGAACCAAGAATTTTCAGTGGTTCATAAAAAGGAAACCAGATTCTCATATAGATCGGTGATAATAAAATAACTACCTGGATATATAAATAAACAACCCCTAAGGGAATTAGCCAATTTTATCTACACATTCATGAATTTTACAATTTTATAATTTTTAAATAATTTTTTAATGCTTTGTTTTTATTTATATGTTTAAAAATGAGGTATCTATCAGCTTAAATCAGGACAATTAATGTTGAATAAATCTATGTTGTAATTCTTATTTATATTGGATTCCTGATAAACATTATTCATTCATTTCCCTTATGCTTTGACTATAAAAAGTAATTTTATTTAAGAGTGGGGGTGTTAACTTACATTGAAGTATTCATTTTTTCTTTTATTTTTTTGTTTTTAGGAGAAATGAGCATAAATAAACGTCCATAATAATTTTTTACTCTTGAATTTTTTTTGAGAGAATCAAAAATATTTTTTTTGGAAATTGATTTATAAATGATTTTTGATATGTAAATGATACATTGACTTTGATTTTCAATCATTTTTATGAGTTTTGATAAATTTTCATATCTATGTCCATGAAACATACACTCAAATTATTTTTTTATATAATGATAGTTATTCTAAACCACTTTGAAATATTCTTCCTAATACCCTTTATTTCTTGAGAGAAACAAAGAAATTATTGGATAACTAGAAAATATAATTATTTCCCCCTCAAATCATTGGATTTTACCAATTTTTTTTAATATGATTGAGGAACTTATCTAGATAGCCTCATTTTCAACATGATACCTTCATTTTTATAAACATTTTTTTATCCTTTAGAAAATTATGAATTTATTTATAGTTTTAATCCACATTACATGTTGATTTATCATTATCAACCTTTAATCGTAATAAATTTCGATAATCATTTAAAGTTTCATTATGGGATAAGGGCCTTTTTTGTGTATTTTTTCGTTAGGAAGAAACTCATTGTTGTGTGATTTGGGGTGTGTATAATCATTTAGGGTGATTTATAGAGAGAATTTGGATTGATTAAATATCTCACATTATAATTCTTCTATATAATCATATTATTTTAAAAAATGATAAAAACGAGATGAGTTTGAATTATTCATTATAATAACACATATATCTAATGGAATTATTGTTACACCCCTTATTCAAGGTATTTGATGTAAAGTTTTGTTTTTTTAGATATGGTTTGTATAGGACAAGTCATGAAATAATTTTGAGAGATTTTGAAGATTTTTAGAAGTAGTTCCAAGGTGCAAGGTTAGAAGAAATCGTACAAATTCTCCAGGTAACCATGAAGAAGGTTGAGGAATTATAAGAGGGGGATCATGGTTAGTGCCTAGTCAGGGGAAAACATTTTGATTCCATAGGAAACTAGATGACATGGGATATAAAAGTTTTTCCTAGTTATCGCATGGTTTTCTATACCGAATGGATGAGCCTTATGAGATTAGAGTTTAAGGTAGTCTTTTCCATATGGTTGGCACATGGTTTGGTAAACTATGCTGCCTAACCATGTTATGAAATGAATTAAATCAAAATATTGTATTTTTAACATGTAAGTACCCCAAAACCCCCATTATTCCTTATCATAGGATCTCAACCATCATTCATCCGCAATGATATTTTTGTGATATTCTTCTTTTTAGAGGCCTATTCTAATAGATCTCTTTTCTTTAGATCTTTAAATAAAAGGTATGCCTATGTATCTTCATTATTAATTATGATATTATCATATTCTATTAGAAATAAATACCCATTGGATTTGTTATGGATGGATCAAAAATTGATAATTTTTTTAAGGATATTTATTTTATATATTTTGAAGGAAAGCTGGAAGGAATACCGATATACCAAGATTAGATTGTTTTTCTACATAATTGGTATTTTTTGGATGTAGTATTGTTTCATATCTCTATACTTATTTTATAATTTGAAGGATTTGGACTTACTAAACACTTTCTTATGTTTTTATTGAAATAAAACTTCATAAATTATTATTTTAAATCTACCTTTTTGTATGGCTTTCAAACCATGGTTTTACAAAGATGCACACAAAATGTATGTTTGAATGATTAAAAGAAAAATCATTTCAAAATAAATGTTTTATATTTACATAAGTATTTATGGATAGGCATAAATTCATCATTAAATTGTGAGGTGCCTTTTCTTATTCAAACTTAGATTTCAGTGCCAGTTGGGGAATGCACATGCATGACCAAGTGGTGACTTGATACTTATGATGAGTTATCACTCATGATTATTAGGACTAACATATTAGATGCATCAATGCATGTTTGAGTATTTTTAATGGTATAACAAGAGGGAAAAAATGGATACACTTATTAAAAAAATATATAACTTTTTAAAAATCAATTTAATAATTTAATTCTTCAAAATGTGTGTGTTTAATATAAAATATTTTTATATTCCACTTTCTTTATTTTATATGAATAAATCTTCATAGATCTTACCATTATTCCTCTTTTTTGGAATAAATTATTCTAACTTAATGTGGTCTTAGTGTCATGTGTTAGAAGTTTCTAGAATATTTCCTTCTAGGCTGTATAATCACCCCTACATATGTAACTTGGTGTGTATGGATATTTTTTTCATGAAATATGGAAGTAGAATAATTAATATTACTCAAGAGAGTAACCATTATTTTATTCTCTTTATTATAGTGGGTGGATCTTAGATATGTTTAGGTTGGATTTTTAGAGTAATTCAAAATTGGTTTCATTATGTAAGGATTTTTTGAGATTTCATCTCCTAATTCTTTCCATAACTCAATTTTAATTTTTTTGTCTCAAATTTTGAGTTATGGGGTTTAAGATCATGAATCCTATAGTATCATTGTTTTTTTAATTTTTTTTATATATTATAGGTTGTGTATGTTTAAGGTAAAATAAGATCCCAATGATATTCTATTCCATTGGAATTTATTTCCAGCCTTTGGTATTTTGGGGTATTTCACCTAATGTCAATATCACATTTTCCTATTTCTAAGAAAATTGGATAGGTTCCAGATGTTATTAATATATTAGTTTGGTTTGATCCTTCTAAAGTGATAATAGTTTTGAAGATAGGATGTGTTGAACTTGAAATGTATAACATAAAAGGTAGAAAGATAACTATCAAGTTACCAAGGTGATTTGGGTATGATATGTATTAATAAGAACTTATTGGTTTGTTATAGTCTCATCATTATAGATTTAGCTAATGGGTGTTTTTCATCATGTGTTAGTAAAGAGAATTCCCTGAAGTATTGCATAATAAATGTTATATTTTTTTGGTTATGATTTTATAAATAGTTACATGATGACCTTTTTTGTTGAAATGGGTGATTTTTTCAATGATTAAACCACCAATTTTTATGGAATGGATTTAAGAACAAGGTCAAATATGGTTTGATACAATATACTTTATTTATTATTACTAGTATTGATTTTTCTATTCTTGCAATAATATAGGTTTTTCTATGCTTTCCTTGGGGTTTGTGGGTTAAATTAGTATGAAATTAGAGTGAAAATATATTTTAAATAGATAATATGTCTAATTATAAGTAGATGATTTAATGGTGAATATAATCCATTAAATTTTATGAGATTTTAAACAATTTTAGAATAAGAAATCAAAGAAAAAAAATCTTTTTTATTATCGTGATTAATTAAAGATCATTTCGATATTGATATTATATAAAACCTTTATAATGGTTAGAGTGGTTTTTTAACTTAACATTTTAGTATTTTCATTACATGATATATGTTAATTTAAATTCAATGATTCCAAATTTTAGTGTATATCACTATGATTAAACCAAATGCATGCTGGAAATTTGACTTACTATTACCATGGTTAATTTCATAATATGTTAAAAATAATAGAACTTGTTTTTCCAGGTTATGTGAATATATAATAAATTATATTTAGGATGATAATTATAATAGAATATATGATTTTGAATATGTTAAAAAGTGATTTTTTTTGTAATGATTAATCTATTTTTTATTTCTATAATTATTATTAGGTTATTAGTCATGAAATATATCAATTTCAATTATATTGTTTTTTCATTAATTGAGCATGCCTATTTAGCAATAGATTTGTTTCTAAAATCTATACACATAAAATATAATGGTATAAAATATGGTAGTATAATATATATAGCATACATAAATTTTATTATTGGTTGGAAATAAATTAACAAGGTTAAGATTTTGAAACATGATGTAACTAGTCTTTTTCTTAAACAAATTTAATGATCATGAGTTGATAAAAAATTTAGTAACCTTTTTCTATATATAAAATGATCAGTTTATATTTATCATGTATTTCTTATTCATGTCTACATGATTGGTTTCCTATTTTTATGTGCTCATATTTATTGAACCATATTCATATGAAGAAATAAATTAATTAAAGGTCATTAGAAGGTTCTAATTAGAAAATTATTGTTGGATTTTAAATAGGTTTCACAAAATGAATGTTTGAAAAAAATTTGAGTATTATGAAAAGATAAATACTCCTATATACTATATTTGAAAAACCATTCTATAAATAAAACTTTACGGAAAATAATTTATTAAATGAAAACTTTTATTGTTCTAATTTTTTTAATTTTCCAGCTTTTAGTAGGTTCTATTTTAAGAGGGTAAAATTGTGTCATGCTAGTTGTTTTTTAAAAAGATATTTAAAAAAAATGATATTTTAGAAATGGTTTTATGGTATATGGATCCTGGAATAGTTTCTTTATATAGGTATTTAGAAAAAAAGTAATGATTTGTTTTCATTATTTTAGGAAAATGAAAATGTTTCATTTAGTTTTCCAAAATTCAATAACATTTTGAATAGAAAATGGTAACATTATGGTTACCTTTTTGTAATGGTAAGTAGGGAGGTATAGTTTTAAGAACCTATATAATTGGATACTCCCTTGGTAGATTTTTAGAGTGTATTTTGTGTGTTATGATAGTTATACTTGTTATGTTTCTATGATGGTTTTGTTTATTTTTCTACTATCTTACCAATGATTTTCTTTTTATATCCTTGATTTGTTGGTAATTATTATTTAGTGATAGGAATATTTCTTTCAAAGGGTATTTGAGATTAAAGGAAATGATTTCTCATGGTATGAGATTCAAGATAAATTGAGGGTTGTGGGATATTATGGGATCTATATTTCTCACCATTCTCAATTACCATTGAAATGGTCCATCTTGGGGGGGGGATTTATTGATTTAAAAATATATTTGTTACAATATTGTGAATTTTATTATTCTTATTAGTTAATGACATACTTATTTCTATGACTGGAAGGTCACTTTAAAATTTTAATGGGGTTGTTCATATTTTGAATAGCGATGGGATGGGAAATTGGAAAGAATAAAGTTATTATAGGTAGAATTGGGAACTGCATCTTGTTAGTTATCAACAAAACTATTTGAAGTATGAGCTCCATCAAAATAATTAGTATATAAGGTTGAAAATTATTTTTAGGAACCGTCCTGGTTTAAATTTCATAGTCTTGTTTGGTTTTCCATGAATATGTTTAGGAAGTTTGACCACCACTGATGTATTATTATGTATGGGTTAATACATGGTCTTATACCTATATTTAGAAATGAGCAATCTATATTCTTAGATACATTAGAGACTCTTAACTTTTGTATATAGTGGGTTATTTCAAGTTCCTTTCTCACTTTTTCCCATGTTTGGTATCACTATGGACCACTCATCCTAGGTCCTTACATTAATGGGAAATGACGTAGTTGATTTAGTAACTCAAAATTAATTGGGGGTCGGAATATAAAAATTTTAGATCATGAATGATTCATGGGATCAATCACTGGTATAAAATTTAGCTATATGGACTGAGTTGGAATATTTGTTTTATAGGGTGTCTCTCATTCCTAATTAGGGTGACAATGTACTAGGAAGTTTAGTGATCATATTTCATTTTCTTCCATTATGTTGAACTTTAATTGTGAGGATTCTTCTAAGGTTAGATAAAGGATGGAATGTTTTCCATTATATTAGGATCCAATTATGATTCCTCCTTATGTTAGGATTTTTTTGAGTGAATTATCCATTAGGATATTGGGAAGGTATGTGAGGTTGTGAGTGTTAAACATATATCTATGATAATATAATGATGATCACTTATAACTTTCAAATAGTAGGAGTGTATTCCCATGGTCTTCAACACTATATTGTATAAAATGTTCTAGAATCATGATGTTATCATGGTGTAAATTCATTAACAAATTGAGTTAATGATTTTCATTCTAGTTTGAGGATAGCGTCTATAATTTTTAGGTAACTGGGTATTTTCTAGAACAGTAGAACTTGTATATTATTCTAATTATCATTATCCTTGGTTGAGACTTAGTTTCCTATATAGGTTATTGGTACATGGACTTAACTTTGATACCTTTGGAATATATGGGTACATTATAGAACTTTTTATGAAAAAAGGTTTCCAAAAAAATCAGTAATCTATAAGGAAAATGAAGTTTGGTAGACCCAGAAAGGTTATCTTATATTTTTTAGAGCTTTTATTGGTTTATAATATAATTTAGTCTCCTAATATGGCCCAAATTATAACATTATATCCTTTGTTTTTATTTTTTTGAGGTGGTTTGTCACCGTGTTTCAATATCATTATTAGAGGATCATGTTTTCACCACATATACAATGGTATTAAAGTGTTTTCACCTAGTAATGTGACAAAATTTATTAATTATGTGGTAAGTAACACTCTATTTTATTGACTATATCAATTGGGTGGTTTTTAAGGTAGCATTTATTTCTTGATTAAATGATTTTCATGTTATTCTATTATCTTTTTTTCATTAGAGTGCAAGTTGGGTTCAAGTTATGTATTTGTGGTTATCCTGACACTCTTGAGAAAAAGGTTCTATATATCACTCATATCTTAGTAAGGGCATGATTATCACTTGATATGTCCACACATACCTCAGGAAATTCTATATTTAAACTATCATTCTATTAATTTGGTAGTTTGAAAGAGGTAAAATTTTACACTAGACCCATAAATTTTTTGAGTATGGATTCCAAATGGTGGGGAAATTTTTTAACACCATAAGATTTTGTGAAATATAATTTTCAAGTTAATATAATATTTTAGATACTTTTTTACACACAACATCATGTCTATCTTACATTACATGTAACATTGATTTCAAATTTAACATAACATACTATTAAAATATTATCATATAAATCTTACCTCAAAGTTGTTTCAATGGAGAATATGAATATTATTGAAGAAATTAGGAGAATATTTGGTTTATAATTTTATATAAAATTAATTCTTTTTTGACCAATTAATTTGAAATGAAAATACAAAACAATTTGGAAATAAAGGAAACTGTTTTCTAGAAGACTATTTTTATGTAAACAAATGAATTTTCCCTCAATAATGTAAAAATACCAATTATTGAAGAATTATATTAATAAATTGAATATAATATATATTAATTAAAATGTTTAACATTATGCATATTTTTTTCTAGACAATAGATATGAATAAATTCAATTTTGTTCTTAATAATTCTATTTTTATAATAAGAAATTTTGTCATCTTTTCACACTTTTAAACTAATTTTTGACTCTTATAGAAATTTTATTTTTTATAATAAATTTCATTTTTAAATAATCATTAAAAAATTATCTTAGTGTTAATTTTTTATAATTTTTTAAGAAGATAAATTTTTGATGTATAGTGAAAAATACTAGTTTTTATAATAAATTTTTAATTATTTTAAATATTTTTAAAAGAAAATTAGTAAAATTATATATCTATTAATTCAATTTATGTAATTTTAATAATTTTAATATTGAATTATGATATAAAACCTTTTTAAAATTTTGAACATTTTCTATTTGAAAACTCACTTTCTCATTGAGTTTGCAGGATTAATATTAAAGTAAAATTTTACACTTATGTGAATGAAAATTTAAGAAACTGATTATTTATTTGGAATTATCATAATTTAAATTATCTAATAAGTTCAAAATAACATTTTTTCATAATGAATTTTAAAAATAGTAAAAATTATTTACCTTGGTTAAGGTAAAAATGGGGTTACTATGGGGTAAAAAAAACAGATAAGGGTTTTGAATGACCCAGATCTTTTCAAACACCCATTATCAATCCATATATCAAAATTATATCTTCTAAATTTTATAGTGACACATTTTGGACCCTTTTTTTTTGATAAAAAAAATGGGTACACCTTTTTCAACTTTCAAAAATTATATGTGTGTAACTCCCCTCCCTTATAAAAGGCCACCCCTCTCTTCTCGTCTTCTCACTTCAAAAACATATTGGTTTAGAAAAAACCTACCCAAAAACCTTCCTTAATTCCCTCATATAATCCTAGATACTTAATTTGGGAATAAATCCATCCTAGTATGGTTTTTTTTGCAGGACCAAGGTGGTCACCCAAATAAGAAGAGGTTTAAACATGTATGATGGAAGTTGAGACTTAAGGTAACGAATTTCCGTCTCAATTTTTAATTATATGAGAAAAATTTCATATTAAACACATATTTCATTTATTTGACATATAATCTTCATGTGAATGTATTTTATGATTCCAATACGAAAAAATATTTGGATTTATAACTCCATTTGAGGATATCACTTTCGTGGGGTTTACGGTTCAAATGTTACCAAAGCGGTATGGGATTTTTGTCTCAATTTTACTTCTTTGAGACATATGTTATGTTATGTGGATATATTATTTTATTAGGTGTATATACATCCCATTTTAAATTTAATGTCTTAAATTTACTTATTATAATTATATTTTAAGTTTCATTTAATGATATTTCTTTATGGGGCTTACAATTCAATGATACCAAAGTGTTAATGATTATATGTTAAAATCTATTCACTTATCATGATTTTTATGATTATTTTTTTAATGATAAAATAATATGATCCATATCTATATAAAATCATTAATTTTATACAATGATATTTTTTTATGAGAAAACATTTTTTCCATTTATTTTACTCTCTATATGTACTCAAGAATTCAAAAGAATGTTTTTAAGAAAAATATTTTTTGTTTCTCTCTTCAGTAGAATACATTTTTTCTTCATAAACCATGTTTTTAAGAATGTTTTTAAGAATGTTTTAAAATTATTCAAAGAATTTATTTTTTATAGTTTTACTTATATATATATTTTTACAAAATTATTAGAAATAATCTTAATGTATTTCTCAAAACAATTCATGTTTGGATTTTACTGAAAATTGGAATGAAATAATTTTTTTAACATGTATGGAATGAATGGAATTTTGTTCCATCATGAACATTATTTTCTATGAATATCACTTTGTAAATTTTCATGGTTATTTGCAAATAAAAGGATTTTAGAAATGTTTTATATTTTAAAAAGTGTTTTCAAAGTGTAAAGAATATTTTCCTCAAGAAATAACTAAATGATTTTTTGATACTAATTTATATGTTTCAATATTTATTGTTAAAGAAAAATATTTCTAAAATGTTTTACGATTGTTTAGTTTTAAAAATTTATTTTCAGAGAAATGTAATTTTCATCTAAAAATTTTCCATGTTTCCTTTCAAATTCATTTTCTATCTTAGATGAAATTATTCAATTTTAATTTTTATTTACTGAGAATATAATACAAAGATACCATTTTTATTGATTCTATAAATGGTTTATGTTTATGATGATAATATTTTTATGAAACCATTTTTTATTAAATCGGTTATACCATGATAAAATTCTTATAAAACTCACTTATTTTCATGGGTTATTCTATGATAAAATGATAAAATGATTATGAAACCTGTCTATTTTACACAGGTTATGAGATGATAATATGTTAATGAAACCCCTTTTATTTAATGAATTATGATATGATGAATTTTTTATGATCTTTTAGAATACATAAGTATGATTTTAATTATGTATGGGTGAGACATATATCTCCCACTAATGCATTAGGTAATGATTTATATCTAATTAGATAAATTGGATTGGAAAGTGATGTGAACCCATTTTAGTCCGGGAAATTATCTTCTATGATGGTCATGAGAGTGACACTTGATTTCTATGATGGTTTGTGGAGTGAACCCATTCCACTATGATATCCTTGATAGTGATCCTTAAATACTATAGAGATGATTTTATATACCTATATGGATTCTATAATACTCTATCTTAATCCATAATTTTCCACTGATGGAACATGTTCTTTGATTTACTTATGATTCATTACTTAGAAAATACCAATCCTAATGAAATTAATGTAACAACCAAAGACATTATGGTATTTCACTTTTTAGACAACTTATGTTTCACGCAACACCGAGCTTAAACAAACCACGATACATAAATAATATTATTATTTAAAATGCAATAATC
Organism: Viscum album; assembly: GCA_963277665.1. Classification (NCBI taxonomy): domain Eukaryota; kingdom Viridiplantae; phylum Streptophyta; class Magnoliopsida; order Santalales; family Viscaceae; genus Viscum; species Viscum album. The sequence goes on from OY728147.1 coordinate 1,841,911,960, forward strand.
ACATAGAATTTAAATTTTATTTTGTTAGTAGGATTAAATATCTTATGAAAATATATTATTGAATAAATTGGTTACTAATTAAATATTAATAAAAATAAAAACCAATTTAATATAAAATAAAAGTTTTTATAAGAACTATTAATATTCTCTAAAGGTGTTTTATCCAAATGAATTAAATTAATTACTATAAATGAATGATATTAACGAAATTTATATATAATATGTTAAATATAATTCTTAAAATTTATACTATTTTTAATCTACACATGATATAAGAAAAAATATAATTTTACCCATAAAGGATATGTTTTTATAAAAATAAAATTTTACTACCTTTTGATGTGGAGCTTGTTTTAAATATAGTTTTAGACACTTTTATAAATTTTATTTGAAAAAAATATACTTCTTCTTTTAAATAGTAACCGATAAATTTAATTTGGTTGATTTTTTCATATTTCTTCATAAGTTTCATGTTTTTATTAATATTGATTAAATATTTCATTATAATTGAAAACCAATTTTTCATCTAAATAATTTATCATGATAAATTATATTTATAACTGGTTTTAAAGCCTAATTAGATAATGTTTTTTATAATTTCATATAATTTAATGCATTTTAATAAATTTTACCTTAAATTAAGATATAAAAACATTTCAAACTTTTGAACATTTTCACTTTAAAAACACATTATCTCGTTCTATCCACGAGATTAATTTTTAATTAATTTTAGGCAATTCACTATTTTGAATTTTATAAAATGGATTCCAAATTTGAAATAATATGTTCCAAATTTAGTAATTAGGCCCCTTTAATTTTTGGAGATAATATGAATAGAAACTCTAGTATTTTATTTAATTTCCACGATTAAGAATAAATCTAGTAATTATAGGTAAAAATAGTATTATAAGTATTATTAAATTACCCTAACACATGTCCTTATTTATTTTGATGAGTTATGTTTGACCAAAATCATATATGGGTAAATTTTATGGCCTCTTGGATATACTTTAATTAATTTAATCCATTATATTATTTTATTCAAATTAAAGGCAACTTTGTTAGAGTTTTGTTTTTAAGAAGTTAAACATTTTTAATATGGATTCATATAGGAAATATATTTGAATATAAATAGTCATTGAAAATATAAAATTTTTATAATCATCAATATAATATATTTTTAAATTTTTGTAAATAAATAATTAAATTAATGTCTTGCAAAATGATGATGCAGTAATTGTTTAATTAATGGACATATCAAATAAGTTTTATTAAAAATATTAAAATAAATATATTATAATATAATTAATGTCACCCATGAATTTTATTGATTACCTATACATATTTGGAATATATTAGAGGTCTAGTTTTTGAATTTATTTTCAGTATTGATATTTTTAAAAAATTCATGAAATGGATAGTGTCAAAATTGACATTATTGATATTTAAAAAATAAATAATATTTAATTAAATGATATAAAATTCACAAAAATATAAACTAATACCAAATGATTGGGATAGGTTTTAAATTTCAGAAATTACTCAACTTTTTTCTTTTGTAATCTTATAGTATCTATATTAACCCTTAAAGACTAAGAAAAAAATTGTCATGGTAAAAGTGAAATGGTTTAATAAAGTTTTAAAGCCAAATGATAAAGGTAATAATGTCCCCTAAACTTGTATAATTTTTTTTATTGAGATTATTTCTACAAATTATAGTTATATCTCTAAAATAACTCACTTTTGATCCATTATATATATAAATTTATTTTATATTAATTTTATATTTTTAGTGTTTTATAATGTTCTTCTCACCACATTATACAAGGGAACCTCATCCCTCATTTCCATACACTACATTGAGCCTTCTAAATCAACCAAAATTAGAAATAATGAGCTTTTAACTTTTATCTAATCATATTAGCGGCCTCCATTTGGGATGAAATTTAACTAAGTATTTTTTCATAATCCAAAAGGAGTTACCTAAAAACAAGGTAACATTCTTCAACGATCAATTTAATTTTATTTATTTATCAACACATTAAATTATACTTATTATATGGTTATAAAATATCCTAATTATATTAAATATACTTAGATGTTGTTATTATAAGTTTTTTACCTATAATTTCACACACATCCATCCAATAGGATACACAATCATCATTCGTGTGTACGGTGGGCTACTGCCTTACAAACCGATGTATTTTGTTATTCCATTTACCAACTTTCAAGGTTGGAATAATGATAGATTTATAGTCTTTATATATTTATTATTTATAATTTCTTCATTATTTGATAATTTTTATATAAAATATACCTTTATTCACTCCATTTGTGGGAATACGATAACATATTTTGCTGACGTAGGGACTATCGCCTACTCAAAGTGATGTGATTCCTTCACGATATAAATGGAATATATTAAGAATTATTCTAATAAAAATATGTGAAATATATTACATAAATATTATACTGTAATTCTAATATAAATATAAGTAATTTAAATTTAATTATTTTAACATGATAAAGAAATGGAAGTAGCGTTCATGCTTATGTACAACTTAACGTCTCCATGAACGATGCATTTCATTTCATATCACCAAATTTTATGGATTATTATAAATACATTTTTAATGAATATATATAATATTTACATCATGTTTTAAATTCCTTATATGACTAAATCCTAATCTAATTAATAGGAACAAAAAATTTCAATTCAAAATGTACTAAAAAAACTAGGCAATTAACACCCAAATAGTGAAAATAATTGGATATTGTTAACAACCAGGTAATGAGATATTATAAGAAGTTAATATCTAAAATTATAAATATGATTATGGTTTTAGTATAAGTTAATAAAATTATTAAAACCATTATAAATGAGCTTAAATTATGTTCACCCAAAAGGAAACACAAGGTAAGAGATTTTTGTCTCAATTTTATTTCTGTGGGACACAAACCTTATACAAAACTTGATTTTTTTTGTGGTGTATAAAATAACCATGAATGTATTTTATGAGAATTATTATTATGTTTAAGGATTTTTCATATCCATATAATTTTATTTCATTCATGGGGAAAACTATTGTACTTATTATAAAGTGATAATGGTAATTTTATAATCTTATTTTTTAACTTATTCTAAAGTGATAATGTTTATCTCATAATATTTTTTTACTATTATCTTATAAATATTTAAAATATTTTTATCCATTTTCAAATTTTAATAAATTTTTTTGAATTGAATATTTTTTTTTTCATTTTTCAAATGAAGTACTTTATGATATTTTCTACAAAAATATGGAATGAATGTTTTTTTAACTTATACGACATGAACATAATTTTCCTCTATTATGAGATCCTAATGTTTTGAATATTAATTTTATGTATTACATGTTTATTTTCAAAGAAAATAATTTCTTTTATAAATGTGCATCCTTTTATTCATTAGTGGTTCCAAGGGGTAGGAAGTACCGGACCATAGAAAATGGTGCATGTTATCATTTTTAGAGTAGGCTGGTGGTATACTTGGAAAAAAATAAATGAATCATGACACAAGGGAATAATAGGTACAATAATGCATTTAATTTTCAAAACAATAATGTTCTTCTTTATTTAATATATATTTTCAAATAATGCGATACAACGACTTCGATACAACCCCTCATTGTTGGATCCCACACATCCAATGTGTATAATACTAGATTAGGAAAGTGGGTACGAGGGTACCCTCACTATGTGGGCCTTAAAATAAATACTAATGGTTTGTATAATACATTACTTATGTGGTTAAGAGGGGTGATTAGGGGCACAATTGGTTTTGTGGTTCTTGGATTTAATGCTTTCTTTGGTAGAGGGGATCCCTCAATGAGGCGGCCCTAAAATTACTCACTGATCTCCTGCTGTGTACTCCGAAAAGTATCCAACTTGTAGTGGTTGAGACTGATTCTATTATGGTCTATAATTTTCTAGGTATACTTTGGATTACCTCATGTACCATTAAATATACTATCTAGTGGTTCAAAGGGATGATACACAACAACATGGAGGTGATCCATAAATGGTGTGAAGGGAATATTTTTGTTGACTTTTTGGCATCCAAGGAGAGTCATGGAGTGATGTTCTATTATTTCTAAGGTATCAAATCATTTTAACCATAGTTAGACAAGATTTTATGTGTAGACACCATGGGAATCCACTACTTTAGGCCCCCATGAGCCCCATTAATCAGTATTTTTTTTTAATTTATACTGATGTATTTCTCTAAACTTTAAAAAAAATAAAAATGTTGATTTTGGAAATATAATTTCACTGAGGAATATTGTATTGTTTTGTACAAAGTTTCTTTTATATAGTGTATATACTACCCTTTGGAAAAATTATATCATGAATCTCCTTATTTTCATGATATTTTAACTTTCATTTAATATTATTCCTTCATGGAAATTATGATCCAAAATTTACAAAGTGGTATGTGATGCTTTGGAATGTTTAAAGATTATTTTCCTTAAGAATGTTTTAATGATAGTTCAATTGTATTTAAATTCATCAACATTAATAACCCTTACTATTACTTATCATCCACTGGGGAATTACTGATAAATACATATTATTTATTCAACACATATATTATATAAGGAATAATAATTATTAATTAAATGGACTACTTGATATGAGGAATGCTTTTGAATTGAAATGAAGGGTTGGTCATAGAGTTTATATATCCCCTCGATGAATCAACATGTTCTAATGAGACAAATAAATTGGAAAAATTAAATTGGTTTCTATCTATGGTTTTAAACTGTCTTGTGAAAGGTCTTGATGGTATAGATTTTCATGTGCCATAGAAATGACATCCAATAATTAATCATTTCCTTCATAGATATTTTAGTTATTATTGGTATTATTCATAACGTTTTAAAATGATAAAATCTAAGGATTCATTTCATTCTCATTTTATTGATTAAATGAAAAGTTTTTTTAGTTATTTACCTTTCCATATTGATTATTCCGTATCAATTTATTTAAAGTAACGTGTTCTTAATTATTTACCATTCTATATAGAATTATTCTCATTGATTTATTATTTCTTTCAATGTACTTACCCTTAAAAAACATTTGAGTTCACCCTTATTATAATTCATTTCCCCAAGTTATAAAGAAGAATTATTTGAATGAGTTTCAAGGATGTTGAGATTTTATTTTCATTATACTTTGATTTTATTTTCCCAATGTAATATGGTTATCATGTATGTAATCTAGTATTCCAAGACTAATAAACTATTAGGACATTTGGAATGCAAACACTGGTATCTTATAAAAATGTAATAAAGTACTACACCAAATCTGAGCTTCTAGGGTCACGACATTACATTTGGTATTTAAGAAATTTTATTATCAACCTTGGAAATAGTATTAAGAAAATATAGATTAGGGAATATAACTATAAGATAGTGTTTGATGATAAGTATAAAATAAAATCCTAAATTTTCAGTTACATAGAGATTATGTTGTTTTCCTAGGAAATATATCCCTATCTAGATACTATAAGTGGATGTTGTTCTAGCATAGATGTTCCTAGGGGTAACAATTCCAAAAAGGTGCGCGGGCCTAAATCAAGTGTAACCTGGTACACAATAATGATCCTTACTGCATACCTAGTTTTCCACTCACAGGGGATATTATTAGTATAATTCAAATTTTTCTTTTCAAACCATTTTTAAGGATTTAAATATATTTAGAAAATGAATAACCTAGGTTAAACCTAAGGGGTTTATATTGAAAATAAAATGTCATAGTATTCTATAAATGACTATATGTTTTTATCATTATTATTATTGTTACTCAGACTATGTTTTTTGTTTTTAGTCAATGGGTATAACTCAAATGAGTAATGTTAATATTGAATGTGATGGAAAAGGCAGTGGTAATGATAAAAAAATGGTATTTTGATAGAATTGAATGATATCATATTCATTACCAGTCATTTTTTTGAAATATTATTAACAACATATACCTTAACTGACTCCTGAACTCATCAAATAATATAAGGATGTAATTTTATAAGATCTCTAATAGTGGAGACCATGGAGAAAAGAAGGATTGATTTCTATCATGTAAGAAATGTGGAAAGACACTCCCAGGAAAGTGCCTCAATAGAATAAATAAATGCTTTATGTGTGGGAAAGATGGATATAAAGTAAATAGTTAACAATGAAAAATAAAGAGTATAATGGAAGAAAATAAAAATCATCCTATGAATCCATTTGTAGTTTATTAACATAAATATAGGGAACTTGGGAATTAATTAAGTCAATTACATATTATATAGGATAAAATCTATACTAAGGAAAAACTATGTGGAATTAAATGGATGAAGTATTTATGTATTAGGGTTGTATTGAAAAACTTTATTAAAAGGCTATTTAGTGATTAAAATTATTTCAATTATTGTAATAATATTTATTTTGGATGTTATATTAAAATAGTTTTAGAAAAAGGAAAAATCACTGGCTGGGTGACAACCCATATTGTATGGAAATGCCGCACTGTTTTAAACCACAACCGAAGGGTGATAAGGGTGTAGTGCCTACTACTAGCCTATGCGAGTTCTGAGTTAGCATGATTTTTTTGTTAAACTCTCTAATGTATAAATTAGATTTTTATTTTTGGATAATTAGTGTTATCAAATAGATTACCTTGTGATTGGAAAATTATTTGGTGATTATGTATTTAATTTTATTTTGGAAGACATTCTCTATTTTGAGAATCCTATAAGATTAAGGTAAACATATTATTTTGAGAAATAAAGTTTTAATTTTATTTTGGATGAAAATATTATTTTATTGTATTATTATGGGGATTCAGTTTATTCATGTAAATAGTTATAATATCTTAGAGATTATGTGATTTAGGGAATTAAATTTTTTGTATATGACATTAAGAGCGATTGATGTTATTTAGAAGACTATATGATCAACTCCTTCTATTTTTTGGGTCAAAATATTATTTTAGAATATTTTTTAAAATGGATGGTTATTTATTGAATGATATATGTTGAAATTTAGGTGTTAATATTGAATTTTGGAGATTAATGGTTTTTCATCATATAAAAGTTTATTATTTTTGGGAAATTATCTTATCTTATCGTAGTCATTTTGTTTTTTGGTTCATGTATAAAGAATGTAGGAATAAATAATTATATTTTTTGGATTTTTTGATCCATAGATATTGATTTAAATTATTTATTCATGAAAAATTAATCTTAAATACTCATTATTTGGAGAAAAGGATAGATTTGTGGTGGAAATTGATTAAAGGACGAATATCTACTTGCCAAGTATGTATATTTTTGTATTTTATTATTATTGTAAGTATATGAATTCCTTAGCTATAAGAAATTGACTTTTGAACAAAAATTTTATTCATTTAATTTTCTTACTGAGAAATAAATGGTTGTTTAATCCATCATAGATTTACAAATTTATGAAGGTATACTTTCTGATTACCATATTCTATAACACTCTCCATCAAAACTATATGGTTTTATTTATCTTCTATGTCTTGGTTTTAACTTTACACTAATGTTATACTATTATAAAGGCTAATATTGTGGTGACCTTTTCATTTCACTTTAACTCTTATTAAGGGATATTTTAGTAACCCTATTTATCATGTGGGTTTCCCAGAAAGGAATTTTTAAGTATCAGCCTTTAATTTTTGAATAAAATTTAAATTTTTTTGGGACACAATTTATTTAGGTATGGGAGAGTGTAACACCCTAATATTCTATGATATTTCTCTTTTTAAATTTAACTTCTTCAATAGATTATGTTACATGCAATACTAAGCTTAAACAAAACATGATATACTATTAATATTATTATTTATAATGAAATAATATCATATAATTTAAATTAGTAGTTATGAATAGGATTGAATATCTTATTAAAATACATTATTGTATTCATTGGTAACCAACTAATTATAAATTAAATTTAAACCAATTTAATATAAACTAAATGTTTTTTATCAGAACTTTTATTATACGTTAATGAAATTTTGTCACAATGAATTATATTAATTACTATTAGTGAATGATATTAAATTAAATTTTTATATATTATATTCAATATAATTGTTAAAATTAATCCAACATGTTTTGTAGGCATGATATTAGAAAAAAAATCTAATTTTACGTATAAAGGATATATTTTTATTAAAAGATAATTTTAAGCCTTTTGATGGGGACCTTACTTAAAATATAGTTTTTGAAAATTTTATAAATTATATTTTGAAAAAACAAACTTTTTATTTTAAAAAATAATATAAAATTTTAGTTTTATTGAATTTTTAGCATTTTTTGTTAAGTTTCATATTTTGATGAATAGTGATAAAATATTGCATTATAATTGAAAACATGTTTCTTTATAAATAAATTATTTTGTTAAATAATATTTTTAATTAGTTTTAAAGTATAATTAGATCAATTTTTTTATCATTTAATATAATTTAGTACATTGGAATAAATTTCAAATTGAATTTATAAATAAAATCATTTCAACCTTTTTAACGTTTTCACATTAAAAACAAGTTTTCTAATTCTCTCAATGGGATTAATTTTAAATTAATTTTAGAAAATTATATGTTTTGTATTTTTAAAAATTGATTCCATATTTCGTTTCATAAGCTAAAAATTTACAAATAAGGTCCCCTTTATTTTTTGTAAAAAATAAGAATAGTATCTTTTGTATTTTATTTAATTACCACGGTAAGGATTAAATCAGTTAATTATGGGTACAAATTACATTATAAATATTATAAGATTACCCTAACACTTTTCCTAATTTTAATTGATGATTTATTGTCAACTAAAATAATCCTTGGTTAGATTTTATGTCCTCTTGGAGTCACACTGATGACATTAATCCATTTATAGTATTTTATTCAAAGAAATGCCAATTTTATAAATTTTTTAACAAGTTAAATATTTTTAATATAGAATATGTAGTGGATATATTAGAATATAAATAGAAATTGTAAATATAAAATATTTATATTAATCATGATAATTTTTTTTTAATTTTTAAGGAATAAATAATCAAATTAAATGCTTGCACAATGATGATGCCATAATTGTTTAATTAATTTACATATCAAATAAATGTTGTTAAAAATATTAAAATAAATATAATTTGATATAATTAATGGCCTCAAAGAATTTTAGAAATTACCTATAAATATTATGGATTTATTAATGGATTTTTTGATGTTATCTAGTGTATTTATATTTTTTAAAAAGTCAAGAAATGAATAGTGTCAAAATTAAAATTATTGATATTTTAAAATAAATAATATTTTATTAAATAATATATAAATAAAAAAATCTAAACATCAGAAAAATTATTTTTATAAGGTTTAAAATTTCATCCATGACTCATTTATCGTTCGTTTGACATCTTATTGTAACTACATTACCCGTTATAGTGTAAGAAAACTTGTTGTCATGGTAAGAGTTAAATAGTTTAAGTAATGATTAAAGCCAAAATATAAGGGTATTAATGTGACCAAAAATTATAATAAAATATTAGTTGAGAGTATTTATACCAATAATAATATTATATTTTACATAAATAACTTTTTATCCATTTTTAATTGAAAATTAATTTATATTAATTTTATGTTTTTTGAGATTTTTAAGGTTCTCCTAATATCAATTATAAAAAGGCACCTATTCCATTACTTCCTCACACCAATTTGATCCTTCTATATCAAACAAAATATTCTTAAATAATCTCCCAAATTACATACCCTTACCTTATAAGAATATTTTTTGGAATAAATCCAACCAAGTAATTCTTTTGGCAAAAATCAAAAGGAATTACCCGAAAATGAGGTAAGATTGTTCAACGATCACTTTTATTTTATTTTTTTTCTAAAACCATTAAATTATTATTATTACATGATTATATAATAGATTTAGAATATTAAATATAATTACATGTTTTTTTCTAATATTTAAACCTACACAACCACACACATCCATCAAAAGGAATACACAATCATCATTCGTGTTTACGGCTGACTACCGCCTCGTGAACCGATGTTGCTGGTTCATACATTTACCACCTTTAATGGTGAGAATAATGATGGATTTATAGTTTATATATATATATATATAGTTTTTATAATTTATTTATGATTTTATAATTTTTATATAACACATACCTTTATGCACTACATTTTTGGGAATACAATAACATCATTGGTGGACGTGGGGACTACTGCCTCCTCAAAGTGATGTGATTCTTTCCTGCTATACATGGAATGTATTATGGATGATTTTCTTACAAATATGTGACATATATGAGATAAATATGATACTATAATTATAATATACATTTATATCATTTTTTATTCATTATTTTAATATGAAAAAGAAATAAAACCAGTGTTCAAGTGTACATACGACCTACCATCTCCGTGAATGGTGCATTTCATTTACTATCTCTAATTTTTATGGATTATTATAAATAAATAAATAATGAATATATATGATCATTATATCATGGTTTAAATTATTAATATGATAAAATAGTGATATAATTAATCAGAACAATATGTAACATTTCAAATCATACTAAAAAACAAGGCAATTAACACCCAAAATAGGGAAAATAATTGAAGATTGTTAACAAAAAGATAATAAAATATTATAAGAAGTTAATATATGATATTATAAATATAATTCATGTTTATTTTAAAAGTTAATAAAATTCTTAAATCCATTATAAAGGTTGTTAATGTATGTTCACCCAAATGGAAAAGCAATTTAAGGTATTCTTGTCTCATTTTTATTTCTGTAGGACACATGCCTTATAAAATATATGATTCTTTTTTTGTGGTGTATAAAAAAACCATTAATATATTTTATGAGTATTATTAATAAATTTATGGTATTTTAATATCCATATAATTTTATTTGTTTCATGGTTAAAATTATTATACTTATTATAACGTAATAAGGGTTATTTCACAATCTCATCACTATTCAAGATTGGTTAATTTTAAGTCTCCACTAGGGAAATATTTTCATCAATTTATATATTTTATAAAAAAAATTAATTTTTTTACTATTATCCTATGAATTTTTGAAATCATTTTATCCATGTTTTAATATTGATAAAAAGTTTTGAAAGGATTTGTTTTTTGTTTTCCAAATGATGTAATTTCTGGATTTTTTGATAAAAATACGGAAGGAATGCTTTTTAACTTATATGACATGAACATATTTTCCACCATTATGATTTAATAATGTTTTTAAGATTAATTTAAAATTTTATATTATTATTTTTCAATAAAATATTTTTCTTTTCTAAATTATTGGACTTTTAAATAAATATTTACATAGTGGTAAGGAATTTCGTCTCAATTTCATTTTATTGAAGCATATTGTAATGTTTTTCAGATAGTTTCTTTTATATGGTGTATATACTTCCCTTTTGACATGTTATATCATAAATATTATTATTTTCATGATATTACATGTTTCATTTAATGTTATTCCTTCAAGGTAATTATGATTCAGATGTTTCAAAGTGGTATGTGACACTTTGGAATGTTTACAGATTATTTTCCTTAATAATGTTTTAATTATATTTAAATAATATTTCTATTCATCAACATAAACATCAATTATTTTTACCTATAATCCATTATTTAATTATTGATAAATACATATTATTTATTCAATTTTTATATTTTAAAATTCATATTAATTGTTAATTAAATTGATTAATCGATGTGATGAATGATTTGGATTGAAAATGGAAAGTGGGGTCCAAATTTATATAGCCCATTAATGTATCAACATGTTCTAATGAGAAAAATATGGTGGCCAAATTAAATGGGTTTTTACTCGTGGTTTTAAACCATCATGTGAAGGATCTTGAAGGTATGTGTTTTCATGTTCCTTATACATGAAGTCCCATAATTAAGAATTTACTTCATAGATATCTCAGTTATCATTGTCGTTATCCATAGAGTTTTCATATGATAAAATCTATAGATGAATTCAATTATTATATTATTGATTAATTTTCATGTGTTTTTATTTATTAAACTTTACATATTGATTATTACTTATCCAGCTATTTAAATGTCACGTGTTCTTAGTTATTTTCCTTTCCATATAGATTTATTCTCATTGATACATTATTGTATCCACTATACTTACCCTTACTGATAATTTGAGCTCACCCTTATTATTTTATTTTACGCCAGGTTATGAAGAGGAATCATTTTAATGAGTTTCATGGATTCTATGATTTTATTTTTATTATGATTTATTTTATTTTCCTAATGTAATATGGGTGTCATATATGTTATCTTATCTTAGAAGAATATTAAAATATTCAGTCCTTTGGGATGTGATAACTTGTGTCTTATTCCTATGTAATAAAGTACTTCACCAAGTGTAGGCTTTTAGGGTTGAGGCATTACAATGACTCAAGATTATAATTTTTGATATGTAGTGTATGGTTTTCAAATTTTATGATCATGTTCACATACCCTTATGTACATGTTATTATTGTGTATCTCCCTTGTTTACCCATATAAATCATTTGAGATCTCCCTTTATTATGCTTCCTTTCCCAAGGTTATAATGATTTTTCTTAAGTAGGGTATGTATTATAAGAGTATTATATGGGAATATATTTATGGGAGATGCTAAATATATTTCAAGCAATAAAAAGATTTTGTGTTTAGTCTCTAAAGGAACTAAACCATTACCATCCTAAGCCAAGTGTTTATGTAATGTAATGAATATTAATCTAAAACATGTAATATCTATTTATGAAAATTTTGGGATCTTTTACTTGATATGATAGTAACGGTTTAGTTATCCTTTGAAAAGTATGATGATAAAAATTTAGTGATATCTGTAGGTATATTTCAAAGGATATCTCTAGGGATTTCTCCATGGATAAGTATAATGATAAGTCAATATATAGGAAAATGTCTGTAAATTTTAGTAAAGGATATATAAAGTGGTTTATCATCAATTACATTCCTTTATGGATACTATAAGTGGATATGGATCTGGAAAAGAGGTACCTAGGGGTAAAAAAAACAAAAATGTCTCATTGAGATGGGCACAATCGTCACATGGTACATGACAATAGCCCTTGCTGCACACCTGGTTTGAATCTCCTAGGGGACATGCTTTAAAAATTCACAAAATCTTTATGAACAATAATTAAGTATTTAAATAGTGACCATTAATGACCTTGGATAAGCCTAAGGTTTAATATATTGAAAAGGTTGTTTCATGATATAGACATACAATAATTGATTTTTCATGATTATTTGGTTTCCAACTATAGATATTATTACTCACACTATGAATTTTGGTTTTATTTAGTGGAAAGAACTAGAGGAAATTGGATCAATGTTTAATGTGATAGGAAATTTTTTTATGATAAACTAAATTGGATGAAAAATTAAGTTAATGATATTGTGATTATGCCTAATAATTTGTCATGATATATGATTAACATAAAACACCTTAACCAACTCTAGGACTAACCAATGAAGAGAATGATTCTGTTCATTTGGATTTTGGGTGGTGGAGACCATAGAGAAAAGAATATTATTTTTTTCCTTTATGTCAAAAATGTGGGAAGAAGCACCTAAGTGGTTGTATTAGAGGAACTATAATATGTTTTTAATGTGGAATGGAATTAAAATAAGAAATTAATTTTGGAGGAAAAATTAAAATTTCTATTAACACAATATATGTGAATAATGGTCTCCCTAAGATACCATCGATAGTTGAATGTTTTTAATTTTTAATGTATAATAATTATGAAAATCAATGTCCTAATGGTAAATCACATAAATAGAATCAATGAGGCAGTATGAGTAATGGTTATATTGCTAAAGATGAATATACTACAAATGAAATATTAAAGGAAAAACGTTTTAAGGAATAAGATAAGGAATCATGGTTAATAGTGTATGAATAACGTTTAATGGTTGATCTTTTTATGTATTGGAATATAAATAATTATTTTTCCTCAATGGTATTTTTGTTATTTGAATCATGAAACATCAAAGGATTGTACCAATGTAGTTTTTCATCCAATATTTTCAATAATATATTAAATGGTACTAATGGAATATAATTGTTATTTAATGGTAATATAATATTTTTATTAAGGTCAGATGACCCTTAATAAGTTTCTAATGTTTAGAAAATGGTGTTTAGTTAGGCTAAATGGATGATTGATATGGAAAAAGTAAATTAGATAGTATTTATTACCATTGGGATGATTAATAATCTAATTAAAAATTGTTTAATGTTATCATTGATGGAGTTTCCAATATTATTTGATTTATAGAATATATTCATCAAAATATTATTTTCTTTTAGGAATGAAAAATATATAATTTTTGAATGCAGGTATGTTTTCATTAAGTTTTTTTGGTAGTTTAAGATATTACCATGTTTCAGGAAAATATATGATCAATGTATCCACATATTTGGTGTGTGAAATTAATATATACTTAATTTTTTTTGGGTGGAATAATGATAAGTTGGTTTTGGAAATTTTGTGACCTTATTTCTATGTTTTTGGATTTTAATTCCAGCCAGACATAGAGGAGCCTTAAGGTTAACAATTCATGGAATGGATTAAGTTGAACTTTTTATGTTATTGGATAAAAATTTATAACAATTTTCCTTTTTTATGATAACTATAGATATAATAATGATTTATAATTTTTTTATAGATCTCATTTAGATACTTAGACATGAGAAATTCATCTCATAGAGTAAGATATAAAGTGTAAATTAATCAAGACACAACCAAAGTATGCGATTTTTCTTATGAAAGTATGTGAATTCAATTAAGTATATATTCTCTTGAAATTCCACAAAATTAGGAAAAGTATATTGAAATAAATTTTTTCCCTATTATTAACTTTTTTTATTATATCAATAAACTTTTTCACAACTCTTTGGTTAATATATTTTTGATCATTAACTTTCTCTTGACCTTGTTCTCTATCACTCTCCATTAGTATCTGGGTGTTTGTAATATATTATATGTATATGTTTTCACTTACAACCTATTTTATCCTATTTGGAAACCTAGTTTGTGTTATTCTAGACAACTTTCACACATCCCTCTCCCTATTTCCAAGAAGAAGTTTTATTAAAATGTTTTATGATTAGGGTTTCCCAAAATGGGACTTTCAAATGTTAAACCCTTTCTTAGAAAGCACAAGATCAAATTGAGAGGATGAAAATTAATGAAGGGGGTAGAATATAACACCCTAAGATTTTGTGGAATATTTTGTTTCAAATTAAGTTAATAATTTCAATATTTTGTATGAAACAAAACATCGAGTGTAGTATAAATTACATGTAACATTGAGTTTAAATAAAATGTGACATACTATAAAAATATTATTATATGATAGTTATCTTCTAGCCATTTGAAAGGTGGGTATGAATAAGATTAACTATACTGTGAAAATATATTTTTAATATAAGTATATAAATTTAATTTATTTGGTTACCAATTAATTGGAAATGAAAAAATAACTATTTTATAATAAAGAATATATTTTTTTTCTAAAATAATTTATGCAGAAAAACATGTTTTGTAACACCCCGAGCTTCCACGATACGCTTTTCTTCCAATAATGCAATAGCTTGCATTGTACGCAACTTTGAGATTTTAACACACCACAACCAATCAAAGTAGCAGTTATGAATAGAAATACCCACTTTTTGAAATTATATAAATTTTATATTTCAAAATATATTTCATTTTTGGATTCAGAATATCGAAATTAGCCTATGTTAAATTTTTGGTATTTTTCTCAGAACTTCCAATTTTTTTATGAATAATGAAAAATACTTAAAAACAATTTTTTTAATAAAAATAATTTATAGTGATAAATTATACTATTTAGTGGTTTTAAAGTATAATTAGAATATATTTTTACCATTTTATCCAATGGTGATCATTATAATTAATTTCACTTTGAAATTAGACATAAACAAATGTCAATCTTTTGATATATATTGTTTCAATAAAACACGCTATTTATTGTGACAACAGGAATTAATTATAAAATTAATTAATTCAACTTATATGTTTGTAATTTTGTAAAATAGAGATCATTTTTGAATTCGTAATATCAATTATAGCTTAGGGTGAAATTTTGGCATTGTTCTGAAAAACTTCAATTTTTGATGAATAGAGAAACCACTAAGTGGTAGTTAAATAACTGATTTTTCATTTAAATGAAATATTACCACTTCTGTGATTTGATTTTCAAAAATACAACATACATGGTTGTCATTAGGAAGTAAAATGTGGTTCAATGGGATTAAAATAATTTTTTGTTGAATAGTAACTTTTATGTTTAATTAATCACGATTAAAGGTAATTAGTGAAATTTAAGATAAAAATGGTATTATAAAAATATGAAATGACCTTTACACTTGTCCTAACACTATTGGATGAGTCATTACTGACGAAGACAACCCATGGGTCAACTTGGGGACCCCATGGAGCCACTTTGGTAGGAAAATGACATTAAAAACTTTTTATTTAATGTTAAAATAAAAATTTCACAAACAAGAGTTATTTTACTAAAACAATTTTTAAATGGGGTTATACAAGTCATATTTTTGACTATAAATATTAATTAGAAAGATAAAAATATTTCCTACATAATTATATTTGTTTTATAATTTTTAGACATTCAATAAATTAAATTATTTATGACACCATGATGATGCAACGATTATCTCATTAATTAACGATTTAAATAAAATGAAAAGATAATGTAAAATCTAAGGCTTACACTTGTCAAAAACCTATTGGATGAGTAGATTTTGAACCCTTATCACCTTATACTCGAAATATATAAGTGTGGGACCTTTATAATCCGAAAAAGCATTTCATAATAATGTAACATTTTAATCTTTCCAAGAGTGCCCCTTCTCTCCTCTTATAAAAGGCCCCCTCCACTACCACCTTAATCACACCTTCAAAGCCTTTTGGCTCAACCAAACTCTGCCAAAATACTCTCTCAACTTCCCTAACTTACTCCTAGAATCCTCAATTTGGGCAGAAGTCTTCCCAGGGAAGCCTTTGTCTCAAATCAAAAAAGAGTTACCCGATTTTAAGGTAATGTCTTCTCTTATGTTATTTTGTTTTATTTTGCTTATCCAACCCCCTAAACTATTTTTATTAATTTCTTTTGTAACAAAACCAGTATCCTAAATATACTAGGATGTTTTTATAAGAAGTATTCAAGCTACACTTACACACACCCACATATAATGGTTAAAGAACATACTGTTTCTGTGGATGGAGAATTTCTGCCTCACGAAACGATGATTGTTCAACACTCATAAATCACCTTAAAAGGTGGCCATTAATATGTCACTATATTTATATATGATATATAATATGTTTATGTTTTACTTAAGCTTCTGAATTTTTCATTTATTTCATACCTTTATGGTTTCCATTATGGGTAAACGCGATATTTTCATTTTAGGAAGTGCAGACTACTGCCCCCTCAAAGTGATTTGAATCGTTAATGACATATGTGGGATGTATAAAGGATGGATTAAATGGTATTATAAATTATATTATACTGGAATTATATTATACCTTTATATAATTATAATTTAATTCCATTAAATATGAAATATAAATTAAAGTAGCGTTCATGCGTACGTACGGCTTACCGTCTCCATGAACGGTGCATTTCATTTCTTACCTCTAAATGTTATGTAATATTATAAATGAATGTATATACAGGATATATATGATATATATGATATATACATCATGAATATAATTATGGATATAATCGATATTTTACCACATGAACAATGTGTAATTATAATAAGTTTATTTTTGACTAAAGTACCTAAGATCGACAAAACGACTGTTATAAACTTAAATAATTACATAATGTTCATGACATGGTAATAAGTGATATAAAAGGAATAATGAACTTGAAAAAGGTTTTTAAGAAGGTAGAGATTAACTCTAGTTTATTATTCAGGAGATCAAAGAACGGTCGAGTGAATTCGGACATGAGGTAAGGGAATTTCTTAACCCAATTTCCATTCTTTGGGTTAATCTCTCACTTTCAAATTATGTTATGATATTATTATGTCCTATATTGTATTTGTACTTTATTTATGTGTAATTATATTGAATACACATAATAGATCTATTTTATTTAAAAAAATGATCTTGGTAAGGACTTCGTCTCAATCTCCTTTCATTGAGGCATATTTTGTTTTATACACAACTTTCTTTTATACGGTGTATAAACCCCTTTGACTTTTACGTTTATTCAAAATGAATATTTTTTATACGAATCATTTTACTAAACAAAAAAAAGGAATGTTTTTCTTGTCGTACGTATGCCGGGACAACGACTTCTCCGCCTCCGTGAGCACTATTTGAGTTTCGGCTTCCTCTACAAGCCATAACTTTCTTTTAAAAGAAAAATAAATACCATGTTTTACATTTCTTTTATTTTGGTATTGAAAATGGTTTTGAAAGTGTTTTTATTATATCAATGTGTTGTATTGATATCTTGTGATTGAAATGTGGACATTTTATGTTTCCTTTATGTATGTTTTATTTGATACGATTATGTTATGGTTTATGATATGTTTAAACCTGTTCATATGAGGAATGCATTGGACTTAATAAGTGATGGTTGGAGCCCGCTATAGCTCCTCGATGCATCGGTAGGTCTCATGAGACAAACTAGTGCCTTGTAATGAGGCCTTGACAAAATCTTATTGTAGACTTGGCACTAGGCCTTGGCTATGTGGTTATGATAGTCTGGAATTATGCATTCCATCATTATGAAAGTGGTTATTGATATTTCATGTGATTATTCGACCAGTAGAATATCCATGTGAGTAATTAAATGGAATTATTTCATTTTACTTTTTCCATATTATTCTAAAGATCAAGTTTAAAAGGCTTTTGTTTTAGTTATACATTGCCTTAAATGTTAATGTTTATTTATGAAAGCTTCCGCTATATTGTTATCCTTATTGAGCATCTGAGCTCAGCCCTTTCAATGTTTTAATATTTTCCAGGATGTGAAGAAGTACTTTATGAATGACCTACAGGGATAGTCAGAAGAGGATATGAGTGTGGACTATGGAGACTTTATTATTGTAGTTTTTCACTTTATGATGTAATGTAACATTTATGAATGTATCTAGTGTTTCTAAGGCTACTAAACTAATCGCTCTTTCGAGACTTGATCTTTTGTGATCATGCCAATGTTACGCAATAATGCACCGACTCTGGGTAACTGGGGTCGGGGCATTACAGTTGGTATCAGAGGCAGTTTAGTACTAACCTTGGAAGCTAGATTTAGATAAACTCTGATTATAGCACATAGCCCGAAGATAGACTTTGAGGATTAGTATAGAAGAACTTCCTTGAATTTTGGTATTATAGAGATTTTGTGAGTTTTCCGAGCAATACATCCCTGTCTGGATATGAGCATGTAGAGGCGGCTCTGGCACAGATGTACCTAGGGGTAAAACCTGAAAACACCGCTTTGAGCTAGACTCAAATGGGAACTAGTGCACAACAACGAGCCTTGCTCCACTCTTGGTTACGACACTCCCAGGGGATATCCTTAGGATAATTCTCATTTTCTTTACAAACCACTATGAAGGTTTATGAGTATATAATTTCTCAAAGGATTTTTTTTGATTATGGATTATATCCATAAATAGTTCAATTTATGTTAAGTATTTTACAAGTATGGAATTATGTATTTTAATTCATAAACTAATCTAGTTTATGCCATTGTTTAGAAATGTAACCTAGTGGAAGGAATGGAAACCGTATCAATGCACACACTCCATGTAGGGATTTCCCTCCTGATCAAGATAATTATTGTGGATCTGGAGATACAACTCGTGCTGATCAACTTATTACCATACTGGGACAACTCACTTAGGTTATGAATAATAACCTTACTCGTATGGAGCACCCTGATCTACAACGTGGAGGATCAATGTTAGACCGCTTCATAAGGCAACAACCACCAACATTTAATGGGGGTACAAATCCATTAGTATATGAGCAATGGATAAACTATTTAGAGAAAATATTCCACGCCTTGGGGAGTAGCGAAAGGGAGATGGTTGTTATGGCAGTCTACCGCCTCACTGGAGATGCCGATCAATGGTGGTCGCTGATTCAAAATACAAAGGAAGATGAAGAAGTATCAAGTATGGAATGGAGAGAGTTCAAAGAGATTTTATTAGAAAAATAATTTCCACATGACCATCGAGCAGATATGGAAAGGAAATTTCTGAGTCTGAGACAAAAGGAGGATGAGAATGTCACAAAGTATGAGGCTAACTTTACAAGGTTAGCAATACATGCTGCAGATTATATATGTAACCCAAGAAGTAAGATTGATCGTTTCTTTGATGGGTTAAAACCGTTTCTCCGTCGAGCTTTAGTATCACAATCTTTCTCAACGTACGAAGATATAGTCTCATGTTCTATCAAGACGGAAAAGGAATTCTCTAAGTCTTATGACAACAAAGTAAAGCAAGAGAAGAAGAGAATGGTGGAACAAGAGACAGATAAAGGGAAAAAGGGAAAGAAGGATTTTCCATTATGTGATAATTGTGGGAAGAATCACCCTGGTACTTGCCTAAAAGGAATGGGAGTTTGTTATAAATGTGAAGAAAAAGGTCACCAGGCTTGTGATTGCAAGGGAAAGAAAGAGGCTATCAATGTTGAATGCTACAATTTTAGGGAAATGGGGAATTATGCAAATGAATGTCCTAAGCGTCAGGGAAACTTACCTCATAAAAGGCAGAGGGATCAAGGCCAAGATTATGCTGTTACTACAGATGAAGTTGAATAATTATTGTATTTGTGTTTTTGGACTCAAGAACTAGATTATGGTTATAAGAATAATGTGATATATATAAGGATTGTACAGAAGTACTTGTTGTTTTCATTAAGGTTTTAATATGATGAAGGTAATCATATTTTCAGTATGTGACAATAAGAGAAACCTTACTTTGTTTGGGGAATCTAATGTTGCAATTGATTTTGGAATTGAAGGAAATTTTAAAGAAAGTCTGGACGAAGGTATTTTGGATAACTATAAAGGTTGGGATGGATTAAGTTGAACTTTGAATAGTATTGTTTCAGGTTAAAACATTTTTGAAGATTTTTTTTGGAATATTATAATACTATATTTTTAGGAAAAGGACAACCTGCAGGGTGGGGCATAACCCGTCGCGTCGGACAAAGCTGTAGGAATCGAACCCACAACCATAGTGCGACATGCCTTTATTACCTACCACTAGCCTACAGGAAGTCCCTGGTTATTACAAAAAGTTTTCCTAATCTAAATGGTATGTGTTAATATTTGGAACCTTATACAATTATGATAAATATAATATTTTCAAGTTCTATTACCTTTTAGAGTGAAAGATGGATTTGTGGTAAAAATTTATTAAAGAATGAAAGTCTACATGACCAGTATGTATATTCCCTTACGTTCTTAGTAAATATCCTAAATAAATTCCTCAACTTTATAAAAGGTAACTTAAAACAAAAACGTTGCTGGTTAACTTTTCCAACTGGGGATTCAATGACCGTTTAACCAATCACAAGTCTGTGATTTTCTTATGGTTAACTTTCTCCTAATCCAGTTTTCTACAACTCTCCATCAAAACTTGATGGTTTGTTTTTTCTTCCATATCCATATTTCCATAGAATCCTAGTATGGGCTATCTCGGGTGACCTTTGTACTTATCTTTCTTTCTTTTAAAGTTATATTTTTATTAACCTTATTTCTGATGTGGGTTTTCCACAAAGGAATTTTCTATTTTCAACCTTTTATTTTCAAAGAAAAATTTCAAATTGTAAGGATGAAATTTATTGAAGGAGGGGAGAATGTAACACCTCGAGCTTCCACGATATGCTTCTCTTCCAATAATGCAATAGCTTGCATTGTACGCAAGTTCGAGATTCTAACACATCGCGACCAATCAAAGTAGTAGTTATGTATATAAATACCCACTTTTTGAAATTATATAAATTTTATATTTCAAGATAGACTTCATTTTTGGATTCGGAATATCTAAATTAGCCTATGTTGAATTTTTGATATTTTTCTCAGAACTTCCAATTTTTTTATGAATAGTGAAAAATACTTAAAAACAACTTTTTTAATAAAAATAATTTATAGTGATAAATTATACTATTGATTGGTTTTAAAGAATAATTAGAATATATTTTTACCATTTTATCCAATGGTGTTCATTATAATTAATTTCACTTTGAAATTAGACATAAACAATTGTCAATCTTTTGATATATATTGTTTCTTAAAAACACGCTATTTGTTGTGACAATGGGAATTAATTATAAAATTAATTAATGAAACTTATATGTTTTTAATTTTTTAAAATAGAGATCATTTTTGAATTCGGAATATCAATTATAGCTTAGGGTGAAATTTTGGCATTGTTCTGAAAAACTTCAATTTTTGATGAATAGTGAAACAACTAAGTGGTAGTTAAATAACTGATTTTTCATTTAAATGAAATATTACCACTTTTGTGATTTTATTTTCAAAAATTTGACATATATGGTTGTCATTAGGAAGTAAAATGTGGTTCAATGGGATTAAAATAATTTTTTTGGTGAATAGTAACTTTTAAGTTTAATTAATCGCGATTAAAGGTAATTAGTGAAATTTAAGGTAAAAATGGTATTATAAAAATATGAAATGTCCTTTACACTTGTCCTACCCCTATTTTATGAGTCATGGACGACCAATAAAATCCATGGGTCAACTTGGGGACCCCATGGAGCCACATTGGTAGGAAAATGACATTAAAAACTTTTTATTTAATGTTGAAATAAAAATATCACAAATAAGAGTTTTTTACTGAAATTTTTTTTAAATGGGGTTATACAAGTCATATTTTTGACAATAAATATTAATTAGAAATATAAAAGTATTTCATACATCATGATATTTTTTTATAATTTTTAGACATTAAATAAATTAAATTATTTATGACATCATGATGATGCAACGATTACCTCATTAATTAACGATTTAAATAAAATGAAAAGATAATGTAAAATCTAAGAATTACACTTGTCAAAAACCTATTTGATGAGTATATTTCGAACTCTTATCACCTTATCCTAGAAATATATAAGTGTGGGACATTTAGAATCTGAAAAAGCATTTCATAATAATGTAACATTTCAATATTTCCAAGAGTGCCCCTTCTCTCCTCTTATAAAAGGCCCCCAACACTACCACCTTACTCACACCTTCAAAGAATTTTGGATCGGCCAAAATCTGGCCAAATACTCTCTCAACTTCCCTCCCTTACTCCTAGAAGCCTCAATTTGGGCAGAAGTCTTCCCAAGGAAGCCTTTGGCTCAAATCAAAAAAGAGTTACCCGATTTTAAGGTAATGTCTTCTCTTATGTTATTTTGTTTTATTTTGCTTCTCCAACCCCCTAAACTCTTTTTATTAATTTCTTTTGTAACAAAAAAAGTATCCTCAATATACTAGGATGTTGTTCTATGAAGGATTTGAGCTACACTTACACACACCCACATCTAATAGTTAAAGAACATGCTGTTTCTGTGGATGGCGAATTTCTGCCTCACGAAACGATGATTGTTCAACACTCATAAAACACCTTCAAAGGTGGCAATTAAGATGTCACTATATTTATATATTATATATAATATGTTTATGTTTTACTTAAGATTCTGTATTTTTCATTTATTTCATACCTTTGTGGTTTCCATTATGGGTAAACACGATATTTTCATTTTAGGATGTGCGGACTACCGCCCTCTCAAAGTGATTTGAATCGTTAATGCCATATGTGGGATGTATAAAGGATGGAGTAAATGGTATTATAAATTATATTATACTGGAATTATATTATACCTCTATATAATTATAATTTCAATCCATTAAATATGAAATAGAAATGAAAGTAGCGTTCATGCGTACGTACGGCTTACCGTCTCCATGAACGGTGCATTTCATTTATTACCTCTAAATGTTATGTAATATTATAAATAAATGTATATAATGGATATATATGATGTATATGATATATACATCATGAATATAATTATGGATATAATGGATATTTTACCACATGAACAAAGTGTAATTATAAGAAGTTTATTTTTGACTCAAGTACCTAAGATCGACAAAACGACCGTTATAAACTTAAATAATTACATAATGTTCATGACATGGTAATAAGTGATATAAAAGGAATAATGAACTTGAAAAGGGTTCTTAAGAAGGTATATATTAACTCTATTTTATTATTCAGGAGATCAAATAACGGTCGAGTGAATTCGGACACGAGGTAAGGGAATTTCTTAACCCAATTTCCATTCTTTGGGTTAATCTCCTACTTTAAAATTATGTTATGATATTATTATGTCCTATCTTGTATTTGTACTTTCTTTATGTGTAATTATATTGAATACACATAATAGATCTATTTTATTTAAAAAAATGATCTTGGTAAGGACTTCGTCTCAATCTCCTTTCATTGAGGCATATATTGTTTTATACACAACTTTCTTTTATACGGTGTATAAACCCCTTTGACTTTTACGTTTATTCAAAAGGAAACTTTTTTATACGAATAATTTTACTAAATAAAAAAAAGGAATGTTTTTCTTGTCGTACGTATGCGGTGACAATGACTTCTCCGCCTCCGTGAGCACTATTTGAGTTTCGGCTTCCTCTACAAGCCATAACTTTTTTTTAAAAGAAAAATAAATACCATGTTTTACTTTTCTTTTATTTTGGTATTGAAAATGGTTTTGAAAGTGTTTTTATTATATCAATGTGTTGTATTGATATCTTGTTATTGAAATGTGGAAATTTTATGTTTCCTTTATGCATGTTTTATTTGATATGATTATGTTATGGTTTATGGTATGTTTAAACCTGTTCATATAAGGAATGTATTGGACTTAATAAGTGACGGGTGGAGCCCACTATATCTCCTCTATGCATCGGTAGGTCTTATGAGACAAACTAGTGTCTTGGCACGAGGCCTTGACAAAATCTTATTGTAGACTTGGCACGAGGCCTTGGCTACGTGGTTATGATAGTCTGGCATTAAGCATTCCATCATTATGAAAGTGGTTATTGATATTTCATGTGATTATTCAACTAGTAAAATATCCATGTGAGTAAGTAAATGGCATTATTTCATTTTACTTTTGCCATATTATTCTAAAGTTCATGTTTAAAAGGCTTTTGTTTTAGTTATACATTGCCTTAAATGTTAATGTTTATTTATGAAATCTTCTGCTATATTGTTATCTTTACTGATCATCTGAGCTCACCCCTTTCAATGTTTTAATATTTTCCAGGATGTGAAGAAGTACTTTATGAATTACCTGCATGGATAGTCAGAAGAGGATATGAGTGTGGACTATGGAGACTTTGTTATTGTAGTTTTTCACTTTATGATGTAATGTAACATTTATGAATGTATCTAGTGTTTCCAAGGCTACTAAACTAATCGGTCTTTTGAGACTTGATCTTTTGTGATCATGCCAATGTTACGCAATAATGCACCGACTCTGGGTAACTGGGGTCGGGGCATTACATGTTTTACCTTTACAAATTATACAAACAAATTATAGGGAATTATTTAAAATAAATTTATATATTATATATTCAATAATTTTTTTAACATTAATCTTATGTGGCTTCTAGAAAATATATAAGAATAAATCCAATTTTACACTTAAATATTTATTGTTCAAAAAATAGTATTGTCACCTTTTTTGTACTTATTTAAACACTAATTTTAAACAATTTTATAAAATTTATTTGATATAATGAATTTTATTTTGAAATCTTCATGTTATAATTATCTTAGTTTTAATTTTTTAGAATTTTTTGAGTGGTTAAATATTTCAATAAATTAAATATTTTAATAAATAATGATAAAATACATATTTTTATTAATAATTCCCATTTCATTAAAATCTTCTTAAAATAATTTTTTTGAATATGATTTTAAAAGGAAAAATTGTTAAATTAAATATATATTTATATAATTTATATAATTTTATTCATTTCCATATTTATTTTTGATATAAAAACTTTTAAAATTTTGAACATTTTATATTTGAAAACCTGTTTTGTTATGACGTATATGAGATTTGTTTTAAGTTAAAACTTTACACTTCTATCAATGGATTTTTGAAAAATTGTTTCCATATTTGGAATCATTAAAATTTATATTATATTTTATGCTCAACATAAATTTTTACCATAATTTATAGTAAGAAGTGTAAAAATTATTTAGAGTTGTTAAGGTAAAAATGGGGTTACCTTTGGGGGTTAAACTTGAAAAATAAGTGTTAAAATTGACAAAAAACATATACAAAACCAATTGGATAGACATATTTCGACCTAATTTCTTATAGGATAGGTAATATACGATTTTATTGCCTTTTTTCATGTGAAACATGTGGTTACACCTTTTTCATTTAAAAAATTACAATTATGCCACTCACATCACCTATAAAAGGCCGTCCCATCTTCACTCCTACTCACACTTCCAATCCCCATTGGATAGATCATTACCATCCCAAATATATTACTTAATTCTCTCCTATCATCCTAGACACTTTATTTTTGGTTTAAATATAAACAATTAAGGATTTTGGTGAAAACTTAATGAGGTTACCTAATGAAGAAGAGGCTTGAACATATATGCAGGATGTCGATACTTAAGGTAAAGGATTTCTATCTAAAATATTATTTCTGAAAGAAAAATTCCATATTCACCACCAATTTATTAGATGTGGTGTATATAATTCCCATTAATGTATTTTATGATTATTATACTGAGAATTATTTATATTTACATATCAATTTAAGGATCTCTCTTTAATATAGTTTAAAGTTTAAACTTTATGAAAGAGAAAATGATTTTTTGTGTAAATTTTCTTTATTTGGGACATATGTTATGTTAGATAACTATATTATTTTATCAGGTTTATATACCTCCTATTTTAATTTTAATATCATGAATTTATTTATTCTCATTATATTTTATGTTTCATTTAATGTTGTTCATTAATGGGGATTTAAATTCAATGTTACCAATATGGCAATGATTTTATTTTAAAATATCATTGTTTAATAGGATTGTTTATGATTTTGTTTTAGATGATAAAATATTATGATACTTCTCTCAAGATACTCATAATTTTTATTCTCCCCTAGTTATGTCATAGGAATACATAATTTCCATTTTTTTCCACTCTTTATGTACTCAAGAGTTCAAAAGAATGTTTTTAAGAAATATCATCTTTATTTCTCAATTCAGTCAAAAAACCGTTTTATTCCAAAACTATGATTTCTATATTTTTTTTAAAAATTGTTTTAATATTATAAATATGATATATTAAATACATTATAAATTTTTTTTACTTTTAATTTTTATGTAATATTCATGTCGTTTTCCAAACAATGACCATTTCTTTTTTACTGAAAATATGAAAGGAATTTTTTTAACTTGTATGGAATGGAAGAAATTTACCACCATCATGACCATTATTTTATTTGATTCTTACTTTATATGTTTTCAAGGTTATTGTTAAAGAAAATTATTTTAGATGTTTTTTATGTTTTATATAGTGTTTTCAAAGAGGAAATATTATTTTACTCAAGAAAATTTTTAAATGATTTATAGATCTTACATTATAAGTTTCAATGTTTTTTAAATGAAAATTATTTCAAAAAAGTTTTATGATTTTTTGATTTTATAAAGTTATATTCAATAAAAGTTATTTTCCTCAAGAAATTTTCAAATTGTCTTTTCAATATCATTTCCCATCTAAGAGGTCTTCCCATGATGTTAATTTTTATTTACTAGGAATATGATCCATGGTTAGAAATATTTTTATTTATTTGAATAGTTTATGTATATGATTAAAATATGTTTATAAAAACTATTTATCCTATAATGATTATACAATTATAAAATACTTATAAAACCCACTTCATTTCACAGGTGTTGTTATGATGAAATGGTTAAATGATTAAGAAACCTATATATTCTCTATAGGTTAAGATATAATTAAATATTTATGAAACATATATAATTTCATTATTTATCATATGATGAATTATTTAAAATCTTGTACCACCAATACGTATGATTTTAATTATGTGATGGGTGGTACCTATATCTCCCTTCATTTCATTTGATAAATATTTATATCTCATGAGACAAAAAAAACTAGAATGATGAGTGTAACCAATTTAGTAAGAGAAATTTTCTACCATAATGGTCTTGGGAGTGAAATTTGACTACTATTATGGTTGGTGAGTGAACCCATTCAACTACTATAGACATAGAAGTGATCATTTACTACTATGGAAATTATTTTTTCTATACATATGTGCATTCCAAAATTGTATGGCTTATGCAAATATTATACTCTCATGGATCATGTTCATTGATTTCATTATGAATCATTTTTTATGAATTTCTAGTATTTATTCCATGACTGAAGATTAATATCTTTAATACATAGGGTATGGTTTTAAAATGATATGCTCATGTTCATATACCTTTATACTTATCATATGATTATGTATATACATTGTTTACTCTTACTGATCGTCTAAGATTTCTATTTCTTTATTTCCTTTAGCTATGTTATAAATAAAAGTTTTAAGTAGGGTATTTCTATAAAGAGTACCATGTGAGAATATCTTTATGGAATATATTGAAAATATTTCATGAAATAAAATTTTTGTGGGTCTAGTCTCCATTTGAACTAAAAAATTATGTTCCTTAGGCATGTATTTATGTAATGTAATGAATATTCATATAAAATATGTAATTAATATTTATATAAGGCCTATTTTACTTTACTATGATTTGTTCAAGATGAGTCTAGGTATGTTTCTTAGATATTTGGGTGATTATTGAGAGGATTTTATAAGGTTAATGATTAGTTCATTATTTGTAGACATCATGTGGTAGGTACCTTCTCTCTCTCTCTCTCTCCCCTTATTTTAGTAAAGGAAGTATTTGGATTTTTAAAACTCATTCTCATTTTTTTATTGGAAGAAACAAAGAAGGGATATTATAATAATTCTCACTTATTTAATATTTTTGAAATCATTGTACTAGAAATATTCACACAATGTGTTTCATTAAATTCTTAAAAGTAAAACGTTTTAAGGAAATAATGTGTTTTATAGAATCTGGAAATTATTTTTTATCATGTGTTCATTATTTTATTATGCGGGACATTATTGGATTCATACTTTTATGAATATTCAATCCTAGGTATATAGGTTAATGAACAAAGGATGACTTGGTACTGAAGATGGGTTACCACTCATGAGTATTAAGGTTGTAATCTTGGATTAATGCATGTGTGTGTGAGTATGTGGAATGGGTATGAAAAAAGGAAAGAATAGATGCAATCCTTATTAAAAAATCTTATTTTATGGATCTTTTTATTAATTAAATGATTTATATAATGTTATTTTGATATATATTATTTTATTCTTCCTATTTTCTATTTCATATGAAAAACTCTTCATAAATATTTTCATTCTACTTATTGTTTTTTTACAAACTATGCCAACTAATTCTAGTCTTAGTGGTGTCTGTCAGAAGCTTATTGTGGTTTATTAACTGGGTTTTATACTTATACCCTGCATATACACCTTGGTGAGCATATTGATGTTGTTTTTCTTATCATAAGTAAGGAAAATATTTCATATTAATTTAGTATAAAATAATTATGTTATAATGATGATGATGATTGGTGGATCTTGGAGATATTTAAGTTAGATTTGTGGAGTGACATCATATTGGTGTCATTTTGTTAGGATATTTTTTTTGGTTTTGTGAGATATTATATCCCACTTTGGGTTTCTACTCTAATTTATCTTTTTAACAGATTTTAATATAGAGGGTTTAATTTTATGCATCATAGAGTACCATATTTTTTTATATATTTTCCACTTATATGTTGTGTATTTTTATAGTAAAAGAATCCCCTAATGATCATATATGTTATTATTATTTAATTCTAACTTTTGAGGTTCTAAAAATATCACCTATGGTTAGTATCACCTCTACCTCTTTCCAAGAAGATGGGTTAGGGGAATGATGTTACACTTATCAAGAATAAATGGTCATAAGGTTTCATTCATTCACTATATTGGTTTCTCATCTAATTCTCCTTGAAAAATTTAGAGAGATAAAATTGAAAAAAGGGGTGAATATGGATGAAATCATTCAATTCATTTAATATTCTAGTTAGAGAACATTATAGTAAAATAAATTGTGGTATTTTATCTTATAAGGGAAATTAAGAGGGGAATTTTCTATAATTTCACATGAATATTCATGATTTGTATTTAAGTGTTTTAAGTAGTCTATTTTGACTTTGAATTTTTAAAATAATTCTACCCAAAAAATATTATCCATTTTAAACACCTTGAAAAATACCTTATGGTAAAAAATAATTTTATGTCTCATGTTGTGGAGAAGTGATAATTTTGGGAATCCTACAGTAATACTGGATTTTTTCCATATATGATCATAATGGATATTATATTTATCTTGGCTGAAGGGGGACATGAATTTAAATGTGAAATAGGTTGTGGTTTGGTCACAGGTGAATTATTGAGGTTAAAAAAAAATATATGATATATGAAAATGATATGAAATTATTTTTCATAAATGAGACATAATAAAATTCAATTTTTGAAAATATCTTTAAAAAATATCACATTCTTAGTTTTTTATGGATATTATGTAGTTATATAAGTAATTTTCTAAGGAGTTCAATTAATAGAGAATATATTTTCATTATCTTCACTTTGTAATTCAATGTTTTTATTACCACAATTTTCATATTTTATGAGAATTTATAACGTATTTAGTTTATTGGTTTAATATTGAGCTTATGTAAAGTGGAGTAATTTGTGAATATTATTCATTAAATAATTATTTGATTATAAATTAATTAAGTGGAAATACTTATTACTTTTTCATGATTTTCATGTAAAGAAAAAATCCTTATATATGGATCTTCTAGAATACATAAGATATTGTGATGATATTTATGAAATTATAGTCAGTACATATTATTTTCAATTGATATAGAATAAAAAACTAGGTTATATGAGAAATATGTTAGATATTCAACCAAAAATAGAATATTTACTCTACATATATAAGTGATATATAAGAAAAAAAATCCTTTTCTTTGATGATAAATTGGATACAATTAGAAATTTATTTGGAATCACACTATGATGTGGATGATATTTTAAGATACATGTAATGTATTCTAGATAACACATAATGAATTTTACATTATACCTTTAAGGAGAGTCAGGTTCCTTGTGATACATAATATTTTTTTTTTGTATTTAGTAATTTAAATTTAATGTTTATAATTTTCATAGTGATATGGTAGACAATTGAAAATAACCTAGTATATATAAGATCTTTTAAGTGAATAATTTTTTTCAGGCTTCCATGTAATAATTTTTAAAAACTATGAGCAAGAATAAATTATTCAAGACTAATAATAGAAAATCTATTTTGAAACAATAAAGGAGATGATTACTCACACGAATAAAAGACCTATACACCATGAAAATAAGGAAAATCATTCTGTATGGTTTGGGAAGTTTTCATGTAGATTTTGTTAAGTTCTAGGATCCATCATTTGACCACGTGAAAATGTTATAGTGATATTTGAATGAAAAATATAATACAATGTATTTCTCTAGGATAAAAAGATATTTTCATATATTTTATTGGTTACATGAATTAATAAAAGTTTAAATAATGAAATAATTTGATATAGTATATTTAATGTGATAAAAATGATAATTGAATATTTTGATGAATTAAAAAACAAAAAAACTAGAATACTACTAAATTGAGAATATCCAATTTTGGAATAGTATACATAGAATTCAATCCCATTCATGTAGATTTTTATTTAAGGTTGACTCTAATAATTAAACGAATGTATTATCCCATCCTTGTAAATGATTTTATGGGGATTCATAGTTTACAACATGTCCCTGGACCTTTCTAGTAGAGTAGAGTTGATGAGTCTAAATTTTCGATAAAATTTTAAAAAAATTTGATTACCCTTTTATAATAAAATATTGCCTCATTAATGTGTTTATCAATTATTTGAGGAAAATTCTAGGATTGAAGAGAATTTGGGTGATTTGGATATTTATGAAGTAATACTGAACCATATCTAGAAAAAAAAACATAATATATTTTTTTATTGTAGATATGTGACATTTAACTATTTTATCTACAAAAGGAACCATGGTGAACCCCATAGAGCCATGACATAGTGTTCTGTCATGGAAGAATTTGGAATATTGATGAATAAGATATTTTGTAATGATACCAATATTTCAAAACCTAGGATGTGTATGGTATATTTTCCCCATATTCATTATTCATTCTATTTAGAAATGGAAATTTAGTAAATTTATGGGAGACAATTTCATGTTCATGTAAAGGTGTTCCAAGAGTGGCATGGTTGAATTGTAAAGTCCTATCAGAATTATGAAATATGGTATTTGGTTGTATTTTTATGATATTATTAATATTTATACCATTATATGTTCTATTGGTTATAATTTGGTAATGTGTGGTGGTGGAACCCTGGAGATGTATAAGGATTTTACTCTTGAATATTTTTTTAGATCTAGTTTCTGGGGATATTTGATGAAGCATTTTATGTAACCTATTCCCTTTAAATGTGGAATTTTAAAAATAAATAAATTTACTAATGATTTAATTGGAGATTTTCATTTAAATAAGGGAAATTAAGAACCATTTTATGATTATTTTATACTTTTATAAGAGTAATTTGGAAAAGTGTTGTGATCATGGTGTTGTGTAGGTGTCATCATTAGTAAAAGAATTTTATATATGTTCAACCCATAACTATTAAATAAGTGAGTAAATACTATCACCACAACTGATATACCATTACGTATAGGTATCTAATGTGGTAGATAAATTGGAATTTGGTTACATGACCTTTATCTTAAAAAACTTCTACGATGAAATTAAACATTCTCAAAATAAAAGATCTATGGAATTTAGGATACCTAACCCTCACACCATAATACTGTTGTGTGTTGAATAATTCTTTAGAACACTTATATACTAACCAAATAGATGTTTAAAATATATAAATTAATTCATATTTATCTTTTAATGTTCACGAGTTGATCTTGGATTTGTTTCCTCCATGATTCAACAACAAATTATTACCATTAAGTCGGTCAAGAACATCATATAAATTAAAGTTTTTATTTATCCATGATGAAATAACCTTGGATACAACATTTTAATAACACGATTATTTATTTTTAGGAATATAAAATTTTTTAAAAAACAAAAATTTGAAATTATTTAATATAGAATGGAAATGAGAAAATGAATTCATCAGAAAAGTGACTTCTAAGGGGTGATCTAAGAATACATTTGAGACTATGATGTTTTGGTCCTTGATTGTGGATTTCAATTAAAAAATTTATGATAGTTATGATTCATTAATTTTCTCCTATTATTGTTTTTATTTCATATTGTTTGATTATGTTACTTCTGTCCTCAAGGTAAACTATTTCATTAGTGATAGATGATCAATCCATTAGTTTTGAGTAGTATTTTAAGCTTTAGTGGACTGATATTAATAGAATTATGCTTCATCATAAATGATTAATTTGATTTTTTAATCACATATATTAAAAAATATCACATTGAGATTAATTAAATCATATCCTCTAGTTACTAAGTGATAGTGATGCAAATTAAGGGAATAACCCTAATGTGATAGGGGTGGGGGATAGAGAGTTTAATTTAATTCCATAATTTTCTTTTATGATTGATAATAAATCATTTAAATCTTAATAAAGAACCTTCATGATTGGAATAAAAAAGATATTGGTAGTTATAATTTATTTTATGATGTGAAATTAATTATTACAATTAGTCTCATAGTTAATCAACCTCATTTATTCATAAGAGGATTTATTCATAATCTATTCAGAAACATACTCTAAAATAGATTCATCTTCTTTTTATGTCATATGAATTTTAATGAATCTGAATTTGATCACTAATCTACTCTGATCCAGACTCTATAAATCTTTTTAATATTTTCTCAACTAGTTCTTATTCATATTATATCTCAATAAATATTCAAAAAATGCTCAACAGGTTAAGATTATTTGTGTTCTTGGTGGTTTGACCTCAGGACTCTATATTCCTTTATTCCACTTTTTTAGAATTAGTTATTAGGATTATATATTATAATTCTAAACTCTATAAAAAATATATTTAAATTTTATGGATCCTGAGGATGTTCAATGATTTTAATGCCTTTTTGGGGACATAGTATAATTATCCTTGGAATTTATTGTTGGTTGATTGTTTCATTCTTTCCCTTACTTTTTCAATTTTAATATTTTTATTATATTATACTCACAATAGTGTTGACATATTTGTTATATATTATAGGTGTATGAGACACACTCCTCACACATTTTCAAGGAGTTTGGATCTCTACGATCAAATTTAATTACACCTTGAGATCAAACATTATTTTATTCATAATAAGCAAGAATAAAGTGAAAAACAGTGTGACTACTCAAGACATCTGGATCATTCCAATAAAATCAAGGGTGTCCAATGATCACCAATCCTGATAATGTTGATGCATTAATTAATTATATATATTAATGGATCTATTCTTAATATTTTATTTCCACCCATTCAATAAAACACCTTTGAGTTGAAGTTGAGCATATTTATAATGATATAGAACACTTCTAAATTTGATATGTTACAAAACTATGATCCTTATTTTTATCAATCAATAATTTAGAAATTTGTGACACCATTAAGAACAATGGGTATCTACTAATTCCATCTATCTTAGCGTCTTTTTATTTTCATAAATCATCTAAAAACGATGCATTGAATTCATAACCATTAGTATCTATCATAAACTTGGAATAAAACAACGATATATTTCCTAATAAATATTTTCCACTAGAGAAAGTGATAATGCTCAAAAGTGTAACTTAGTACTTTTCCCAAAAATACAGTGAATCATTTTATGAGGGTGAGTATAGATTCAATTAGATATTTTAGATATTCTTCCTCCATAGAGTGACCTTTTGTATAAAGCTATTGGGATTTTATTTCATTCTATAAAACAAATCCCAATCCATAGTGGATTTAACTACAATGAGATAATTAATGAGGAAGGACACATAAAATATATATCTGTGTTGGCTAACCTTTTGGAAAATATTTCACAATGTAAATAGGCTACAATCTCGATCATGATGGGTTTTTATCAGGTAGATGAGACAACCAAACTAGTTACTCAAATAGAGGCCTTATCCATGAAGATGTAGACATTAGTGGCCATCCAAAATCAAGGATCACCCTCAAAGAATACTCAAATATGTTCATGTAAAATGTGTGGTGGTCCCCATAACTTATAATAATTTCAAGATGAAGTATTAGACACAACATCAAGTATGGTAAACTTTGTATTATACCACCAACCACTATTATATTATCAATACTAATTAATAAATGGTGTGAGGATAGTCACTCAAAATAAAATTTTAAGAGATGGAATAGGTTTATAAAAATTTCATTCTTAAATAAATTTCATATTTTAACAATAATACAATTAATATAGACAAAATAGATAGTAATTATAGAATATTCAATTATACTTTCATAAGAATCAGTAGGAGTACCTGCAACATCATGTCACCCAGTTTCTTGTAATTCTATTCTCTCTTTTCATTTTACACTATTGGTTTGGGGATTTATTTTTAATTCTAATGATGGATGTAATTTATTTGTAAAAATGACCTCAAATATGATGATGTATGTTTTTTTTGAATTAATGGAGTTTGGTTATAAATTTATTAAAGGATTTACAAAATTCTCCAGGAGTTCAGAGAATATTGGATTTTTTTTGTGATTTTTTCTAGAAATATAATTTTTATTTTGTACTATGTGAATAAACATCATATAAATGAATTAAATTACATTTAATGTTCATCAGATAAGATTCATGAATCATTTTTAGGAGCTTAAGTGTAAATGATGTGCATTTAGAATTCATCATCGTTTAATGGCTAAAATCGGGTCTTAAAAAAGGAAATGGGGTTTTCAGACTACTTGGGGATTTTTTGGATTAAATGATGTGAAAATGGGTTTTCAAAAATATAATTTTCATGATTTAATATTTTATAGTGCTTCATGACTGATGTGTTTTTTATTCGGCTAGCGATTTCATCATTTATGGACTATATCTCTACCATGTAATTTTTGAGACATATTATCTTTATGAATCGTTTTATTAATTTATTAATCATTGTTGTAGTTGTAGTGAATTTCTATGGGTGATAAATCATTCTTGTTTATTATTTTTATTTGATCATTGTAGCACCATTGTGGTGATATTATAGATCCATTGATCAATCATGTTGATTCTTCTTGATCCTTTCTAGATCTATTGGGAGATCATCCTCTTGAGGCTAACCTTTGAGTTGGTTGTGGTTTGGATTAAGTGTTCTTTGAGTTATATCAAATTTAGACCTTCTTACCAACATTTTTCTAATATAAACCATTATAATAAGTGTGGATTGATTCTTGGAAATTCTCTATTGTCATTGTGTTCCTTATTATGGTGGATCACATTGAGGGAATGTGTGGCCCAAGTTTTAGATAGGTGGTTCAATCTCTATAAAATATTGGGTGAACTATAATTCATTGGTTTGTATAATTTTTTTATAAATTAAATGGATTGATTGAATGATTGATTTTCATATTTGTAGAATTTTTTTTTATAAAAGATGGGTTTCCCCTTGTTTTTTTAAAATAAAATTTGTTTTCATCCCATTGTGAAATAGAATAATTAAATATTTTCAAAACATGGTTTTGATGAAATGGTTTAGAAAATAGAGAACATCGTATGGCTTGGGTACTTTGGTAGAAGGTATAATAATTGGCTCGTCCATTGATACTATCAGAGGGTTCACTCATGGGGTGTTCTTCTTCTCCTTTATCCGGTTGTTCTAAGTAATTAATAGATTTATAAATCTATTAGTGATATCTAACCTATAATGTTTTATAAATATATTAGTGATATCT
This sequence comes from Viscum album, assembly GCA_963277665.1. Lineage (NCBI taxonomy): Eukaryota > Viridiplantae > Streptophyta > Magnoliopsida > Santalales > Viscaceae > Viscum > Viscum album. The sequence goes on from OY728147.1 coordinate 1,841,949,326, forward strand.
AATCATATAGAGTTATCTAAACCACTATTTGATACCAATTATAACACCCATAAACCCACACTCTTAGATCTGATGATAAAAAAATCTATAAATTTATGGATTCATACCAATAAAGAAGACCCATGTCACATCTCAAACCTGGCTCCCTCCCGTGTAACCTAACCTGGTTGGCCACATGGCCTCACACTACCCCCATATGCTAGAGGATACTAACTAGCATCAAGGGCCTATGGTGTAAAAATAAAGAGATTATGACCTTTAATCAGAGTAGAGAACATATGTGATATAACATGAACTTGTGAGTAGATGTAGTATGATAATGAATAATGAAGTAGAATAAAGAATAAGTAGTAAAGTAAAAAATAATCATCAAAAGTTTTAAACTATGTCATATACAATATGATCGATGTAATGCCATGTATCTAAAAGAAAGAAAACATAAATAAATGGTAGAATGAAGTTTTTAAAACACATGATATAAAAAATAATTGAAAATTAAAAAAAACAATCCATTCATCATAAACACAAGATTCATCATCTACTTCCAAGCTGCCATCCTAAAGTAAGATGTTAAGTTTCGAAAGATTGAAACTTCCTATAATACCAATAGATTTAGTGAATTATGTTTTTTAAATTATATTTAATCTTTTTTATATTTTATGATACATGAAAAAATGAGGTTATTCTTCATTACATGCAATACAATGTTTTCATTATGTTACTCACAATTCTGAGTTTAGCTTTTGTTACACACAAGACCAAGTTGAAACCAAACATGAAAAACTATTTAAATATTATTATTTAACATGATAGTTATAAACTATCCATTGTAATAATTACTATGAATAAAATTAAATAAATTATGAAACTATTGATTACACATGTTTATATTATTCTTTTTTGACTAATTATTTCGAAATTAATGTACAATTTTTTTTAAAATAAATGATTTTTTTCTAAATTAACTATTGTTATGCACCTTAGTGTGTTTTATATGATTAAATTAACCAAATAAATTTTAGTGAATTATTTAAATAAAAATTTTAGTATTCATTTTATATTTTTTCTATATAAGAGATAAAAATAAATCCGATTTTATGCTAAAAAATTATATTTTTCTAAAAAGTAGTATTGTCGCCCTTTTTATGTCACACTTATTTTAAAAATAAATTTCCCCCATCACAAAAAATTTATTTGATAAAATATAAATAATATTTTAATTCATAATTTCATAATTATCTTAGGGTGAATTTTTTTTATCTTTTTTGAAAAGTTTCATTATTTATGAATTGTACAAAAATACTGAATTTTAATTGAAAACTAAATTTTCACATAAATAATTTACAAATTTTGATTTTATTTTAAATTAATTTTAAAAAAATTAGTTAAATTATAAATAAATAAATCAATTTTATATTTTTGGAATCAACTTCACATTGAAATTAGATATAAAAACTCTGTAAACTTTTGATCATTTTTTTCTTTCAAAACCTGTTTTCTCAACATGCCTGCATGGTTAATATTGATTTTTTTCCAATTATGTAAAATTAATTAGGAAAAATGGATTTAATATTTTTAATTATAATAATATATAATTTTTAATATTTCCACATTCATTTTTTACCAAAATCAATAGTGAATTTTGTAAAAATTAATTACCGTTATTAAGGACAAAATGGGATTATAAGTGGTTAAACTAGAATGATAAGAGTTAAAATGACCTAAAATTTTGTCTTAATTTTATTTTATGAGTTTATGTATACCATTTCCATAAATATTTATGAAATATATAAATTAATTTCCACTTTCCTTTTAATATCAACCATATAATAAGTTAAGTAATGAAGAATACAAAAAAGATACATTTCTTACTTTTAATATCTATAATTATTTTGGATAAGACAAAGACATAAATGGATTATTTATAAATACGATTTAGAAACATAAATATGTTTTTTTTATCATATTTTTTTTAATATTTAGCGATGAATTAGTTACTTAAAATGTCTATGAGATGCCAATAGAGTAACTATTTCATTAATAAATAATAAAATAAATGACATTAAAAATAAGAAAAATGAAGTAAATTGAATGAATTATTATGATAAATTATTTTTCTAGATAAATAAATCATGTTAAATAGGTTTTAAAATGATATATTCAAATAAAATTATTGTCTTGATATTTTTTTAATTTAAATTAAATAAATAATGTTAGAATTTTCATTAATGTCATTTTATAATAAATAATAATTTATTAATTGATTTAAAATTATTAATATCCTATCTTTGATAATGTTATTTTAAAATGTTACTTAATTTCATATATGGACCATAAATGGAAAAAATGTTTAATTATAATGACTATATTGACTGTTAATTAGTAAAAACTCGGTTAGCGTGGTTAAGGTTAAAGCAGTGTTTTTGCGCGTTACTTGTGCTTCTATTAAAAGTAATACCAACACACATAAGATTTATATTTCAGAGATTATATATAATATTTATAATTAGTGGTTAAAAATTACCTAATAATTACCAATCTAATTTTGTTTTAAATTATAAATTACCAAGTTTTGGAAACATGATTCGTTAGTGAAAAACCAAAATGGTAAAAATAGGGAAACTTCAATGTTAAGAAACAAAATGTTTAAAATAGGTGTTAAATTGTGTTTTAGAGGTGTTAAGAGACCGTATAATCCCTAAAATCCATTAATTATCAATATTTTATCTACTTGAGGTATTATTGACCTCTATATAGTGAATAATTTAGAGTATTTACAAGAATGACACTCCTCTTGAACTGTAAAAGCTCACTCACTCTCCTCCCTTATTAAAACCTATCTTATCATTTTGTTCAACCAATATCTACTCAAATTACTTATATAATTCCCATTAATAATCCTATAATCCTTATTTTAAAATGAAATTCACTATTTTAAGGATTTAGTGAAATCCTAAGGTGGATAACTAAAGAAGTGGTAATGTTCTTCAATGAGCTTATTTATTTTATTTCTTTCCCAAAATACATAAATTATTATTATACCTTGAATATATAATAACATAAGTATATTAAATATATTTAATTGTTTTTATGTTAAGGTTATGACCTAAAACCACACACACTTCTATCAAATGGTTATAAAATAACCATTCATGTGTACAGTGGACTACAACCTCGTGAATCATGGTTGTTTTATTTTCCATTACCAACATTCATGGTTGGTAATAATAAAAATAAAAGAGTATATATATTATATTTATGATATTATTTTTCTTCTATAACTATTATATCACACATAACTTCATTATTTCCATTTTGTGGGAATATGATATCATCGCCTGTGGGTCCAGTGGACTACTGCCTCGTGAAGCGATGTTATTCAACCATGCTTTACATGGAATATATTAAGGATGAGTATAATAAAAATATGTAATATATATAAAATAGAAATTATAATTTAACTATAATATATATATATATATATATCATTTACACTCCATTCTTTCAATACTACAAGAAAATGGAAACATTGTTCAATCGTATGTACGACCTGTCATTTCCAAGAGAGATGTATTTCATTTCATATCACCAAATTTTATGGATTACTATAAATTCATGTATAATTAATATATCAGATATTTATTTCATGTTTTAAATTATATATATTATGAAAACATTATTTATTTAAGAGGAACAAAAATGAAAATTCAAAACATATATGAAAAAAAAGCAGTTATTACCAGAAACACAACTTTAACATGGAATCATTAATAAAAGGGAAATAAAAAGTCATAAAAAATAATATATAATATTATATATATATATTTACTTTTCTTAAATAGGTTTGTTATAAACTTATATTTATTATATAGGTGGTATGAATGAGTATTATATAATTCAAGATATAAGTTAAGGGATTTCCTTATCAATTTTTACTTTTGTGAGACACATTCTATATTCACCACCTATTTCTTTTCTGTGGTTTATATATTAAACATGAATTTATTTTATGTTTATATTAATTAAAATTATTATTTTTACATATCCATTTGATTATTTCTCTTTCATGGGGTATACGGTCCAAAAGTAACCAAAATAGTATGGGGGTTTGCATCAGTTTTTCTTCTTTGAGACATAAGTTATACTATAAAACTATATCCTTTCAGGAGAAATATATACAACCACTTTGAAATGTAATATTATAAATCTATTTATTATCATGATATTTTAATTTTCATTGTATGTTATTCCTTCATGAGGATTATGATTCAATTCTTCCAAAGTGGTATAAATTCTATATTACAATCTAATCATTTTCTAGGAATGTTTATGATTTAGTATCCAATGTTAAAATATCATGATATAACTCATGAATTATCCGGAATTATCTTATCCTGTGTTATTTCATGATATATAAATGTAATGTTACCATTTTCCCTCTCTTTGGTACTTATGAAAATTAAGGAATAATTTTTAAGAAAATTAGAGTTTATTTCTCTCTTCGATAGGAAATCTATTATCATTCAAAATAATATCATCTAAAAATATTTTAAAAAATATTTTTAAATGATATTTTATGATAATTTTACATTAAATGTATTTTGAAAATGTTTTATGCTTTAAAAAGTTTCTTAAATGATTTTAAATATTCTTTTATACATATTCAATGTTATTTTTAAAGATAATGGTCTTCAAAATATTTTTTGTTTCAAATATCATTTTTCAATGAAGATAGATTATTTTCATTAATAATTTTTTTAAATAATTTTTGAAAAATATTTTCAATCTATGCTGATATCTTTTGATGTTATCAATTCTTTATTAGATATATAATCTAAGGATGTCATTCAGATTCATTCTTTAAATGGTTTATGTTTATGATGGAATGATATTTATCAAACTTGTTTCTATTTTAGGGGTTATACCATTATACAATTATTATGAAACCCGAAACCTTTCACAAGTTGTCCTATTATGATATGATTACGAAACCTGTATCTTTTTCATTGTTTATGATATGATGAAATATTTTTGATGCACATTTCATTTCAAGGGTTATGATATGATTAATTTCTATGATCTTTTGGTATGAATGAATATGGAATTAATTATGTGATGGGTGGAACTATATATCTATAAAATTAATTGGGTAAAGATTTATATCTCATGAGATAAATAGTACATGAATGGGATGTGATCTATGTTTAGTAATATAGGGCTGGAATGGAGAGTGAACCCAATTCAGTAATACAGAGCTAAAACAGGGAGTGAACCCAATTCAATAATATATGGCTAGAATGGGGGGTGAACCTAGTTCAGTAAAGATCTTTATCCGCTATGACAGTCTTGAAATTATCCTTGAATAATTAGTAAATGATTTTATGTTCTTATTTTTATGCTATAAATCTATGTTTTATGGAAATCATATGCTCCTATGTCTCATATTCTTTAGTTTCCTTATGATAAAAGTCTTATGAACTACTAATTTTTAATCCATAACTAATTTTAATGATATTTGATATGTGTGGTATGGTTTTTAGATTTAATTATCATTTTATCATACCCTTATGTTTATTTTATGCTTATGTATCTTCTTATTTACCCATACTGAGCATCTAAGATCAACATTTCTTATGTTCCCATTCCCTAAGTTATGAAGAAAGGTTTTAAGTAGGTTTAATAAAGGATAATATCATTATACGAGACATTGAATATCATTATGGGAGACATTGAATATAATTGTAAAGGGGATTTTTAAGTAGGGTTAGAATATTATGTTTCCATGTTTCTAGAGCCACTAAAATATTACAGTCCTTGGGTGATTGTTTGTGTAATGTAATGAATATTCATAAAAAATGATGCAATATCCATATACGAAAAAGCCCCACTCACTATAATTGCCATCAAAATAATGGGTTAGTTATACTTTAGAAACTAGGATGAGGGAACATCAATGATATCCGTAGGTATATTTCTAAAGAAATTTCTAGGTATGTCTCTAGGAATAAGCCTAAGGATGAGTCAAAGAATATTAATATGTCCTATAATTTTGATAAAGGATATAGTGAGTGGTTTCCTACCTATAAATCCTTTTCTAGATACTACAAGTTAATGTGGAACCAGAAAAGATATACCTAGGGGAAATGTAACACCACAATATTTTTTGAAATATTTTTTTAGAATTAATTTAATTTTTTTTTTGATATTTTCAATTTCATGCAACACTAAATATAGTTTATTTTATATGAAAGAACCATGTTATTATTTTCTTGTATGATACACCATGTTAATCCTTCATTATAAGAAACCCTAAGATAAGTTTGTTCTACATGCAACACCGAATTGGATTTCACTACATGAAACACTGACTTGGATTATTCTACACACAACACTAACTTATCATGCATTATTCAAAATAATGAGTTTCTACATAACACCATTTTATAGTTATAATTATTATAACAAGATAGTTATAACCTGTCAATTAAAATTGGTAGTTTGAATAGTTATAAATACTTTTCAATTATTTTTTATATTGTTTTTATATAAATAGAAGATATTGAAAATAAAAAATATAATTTTTAGTAAAGTCTTTATATGTTTAAAAATACTATTTTCTCAAATGAACTGCTTTTTATGTCATTTTGTGCAAAAAAATAAAATTAATTTTAGACAAATTTAGAAATATAATTTGAAAAATTAAGCTTACTTTTTTAATTCATAATGTATAAATTATCTTAGGACTATTTTTTTGGGATTTTTACGAGAAACTTCATTTTTGGATGAATAGTGAAAAATGCTGAATTTTAATTCAAAACTGCTTTTTCATCTAATTTATTTTTATAGTAAAATTATATTTAAAGTTTTATTTAATATCATATTATATTAATTACAAATATATTAACCTAATTTATGACATTTTAATCTTTTTATATTGAATTTAAAAGTAAAAGCTTAATGTTCTTTTGAACATTCTCACTTTAAAAACCCACTTTCTCACCATGATTGTGAGATTAGCATTAAAATTAATTTTTATGCTTATGTTAATTGAATTTTAAAAAATGGGAATACATAGTTTTAATTACTATTAAATTTATGTTATAATAATATAAAATTAATTTTTTTACCAAAATGATTAGTGAAAGCGATTAAGATTAATTAAAGAGATTAAGCTAAAATTAAGCTTAAGAAGGGAATAAAATTTAATATTATGGTACCAAATGACCTATAAACTTGTTAAAACCCCATTTTATGGAAATATTTATTCTAAATAGTAAATTATTGAGTTTTTCTGGTTTTTATGACTTTTTTATGTAAAAACTTATAAACACCTAACTTGTTTTCAAAAATGCCATGTGTGTCCCCTCCCTTCCCTATAAAAGGCCACCACCCCTCCCTTCTAGAAACCTATCAAACCACTTTTTTTTCCCATTATCTTCCCAATAAACTTCAAAAAATTCTTCCATTACTCCTTGAATCATCCCTTTAGAATTAAATCCCCCCCAACGAAGCCCTTTGGTGCAATCCAAAAGGAGTTACCCAAAGAAGAGGTAATATCCTTCCTCAAGCTCCTTTCTTTTATTTTTTTTATCCAACACCTTAATTACTTTTATTTAGTGAAAAAATAATAGAATAAATACCATTCATATAATTAGATGTTTTTATGTTAATTTTTAGACCATAACTTACACACAATTCTATCTAATGGGTAACAAACTTACCGTTCTTGTGTGCGGAGAACTACCACCTTATGAAATAATGATGTTCATCTTTCCATTAACATATATCATTATTGGGAATAATGATGTAAAATATATTTTTATATTATATTTATTGTATTTATAATTTATTTATCCTTATTTAGTTAATATATAAATTCTACCTTTATTCTTTTCATATTTTTATAAATATGATAATTTCGTTTGGAGAAGTGTGGACTACTACCTCCTCAAAGCGATGTGATTTGTTCACACACTACATAGAACATATTGGGGATTGTTTTTGTGAAATTAATTTATATATAAGACATAATAATGATACAATAATTACATTATATACATACATATATTTCCTTTACTTTATTTATTTCAATATTACAAAGAAAAATGGAAACAACGTTCATGCATATGTACAACCTACCGTCTCCATGAATGGTGTATTCAATTTCATATTTATATATACTATATATAATTATAAAAATATATATACTGAATAATTTTTTTTTATATCGTGGTTTACATTATTTAAATCATGATATATGTATGAGTACCTAAAATATAACTAAATTAAGACACATGCGAAAAACAATGCAGATATTACCCAAAGCAAAATATTGACTTGGAATCGTTAATAAGAGGGTAATATAAAGTCCTAATAAAATAATATATGGTATTAAAAATAATAATATGGTTCTTTAAAATATGTATAATATACTTATATTTATTATACAATAGGTTTTTACGAGTTTTGAGAGAGTTAAGACATAAGGAAAAGGAATTTAATATCACTTTTTATATCTGTGAGATACATGTCACGTTCACCACTAATTTATTTTTTGTGGTTTATATACTAAACATGGATTTATTATATTATTATTATAATTAAATTTATATTTATTTATATATCCATTTTATGGTATTTTATATTATGGTTGTATGGTTCAAAAGTTACCTAATCAGTAAAGTTGTTTTTTCCCAATTTTCCTTCTTTGAGACACATGTTTTCTTATGCAATGATGTTATTTTATGAGGTGTATATTCTACCTTTGAAATTATAAATCATGAATCAAATTATAATAATTATATTTTAAGATTCATTTAATTTAATTTTCTTACATGGTAAGTATAATTCAATGTTACCAAGTGCAAATAGTTTAATGAAACAATCTCATTATTTATTGAGATTCTTTTTTATTATGATTCCATTAACGAACTATTATGAACCATATCTAAATATAACTCATTAAGTTTATTATCCTATGTATATTACTATTATATTCATGTATTGGTACCATTTTTCCACTCTCTCGTACATAATATGATTAAGAAAATGTTTTTAAGAATGTTTGACATTTCCTCTCTCTTCTATCAGAATGATATGTTTATTCAAAACCTTATTTTATAAAAAGGTTTTCAAAATGATTTTAATAATTATTAATAAGTTTTCAAATTATTTACAAATAATTTTTTTTCAAAAAGTTTTCAATATTTATTTATAATTTTTGAAATTATTTTTAAATAAATGGTTTTCATATCATTTAAATATTTCTTTATATGTTTTCAACATATTTTCAAAGAAGTGATTTTCATATTGTTTTCAAGATTTATTTATAAGTTTTCAATGTATTTTCCAAGAATTTCTTTCAAAAATTTTTCCAGAATTATTTACAAATTTTCAATGTTTTTTCAATGAAATTTTTTTAAATTGTTTTGAAGCTTATTTTTTAACTTTTCAAGGAAAAATGTTTTCAAGATGTTTTAAAGATTATTTTATAAGTTTTCAAGGAAAAAAGTTTTCAAAATTATTTCAATCGCTCATTATATATTTTCAATGTATTTTCAAATAAAATAGATTTCAAAAGGCATTATGTTTTAGAAATATTTTTTTCAAAGAAGAAATGATATTTTCCACAGGAAATGTTTTTGAAAGATATTTAAATTTTTTTTTCTATCAAAGATGACATATATTGATGTTACTAATTCCATTCTAAAAAATAATACAATGGTTCCACTCGTTTTATTTCTTTGAATGAATTATGTTTTTGTAGCATGATGTTTAAGAAACCCATTTATCTTTTATGGGTTATTTTTCTTACTTCTCTTTCATGGGTTATATGTTTATGAAAACTGCCTAATTCCATGTGTTATGATTTGATGAAATGATTATGAAACATATATATTTTCCATAGGTTATAAGAAGATTAAATTTTTATGACACTCTTTTCATTTCATGGGTTATTATATAACTGTTTATTATCTCATGGAATATGTATGTATGATTTCATTTTGATTTGGGTGGGACCTATATCTTCCTCTAATGCATTGGGTAAAGATTTATATCTCATGAGATAGAATAATATGGTCTTGGGAGTGATCCTTGACTACTAATATTGCCATGGGAGTGTACCATGACTACCAAGATAGTATGTGGAGTGAACTTACACTACTAAGATGACCATGGGAGTGAACCATGACTACCAAGATGGTATGGCAAGTGAACCCATTCTAATAATATGACCTTGGTAGCGATGCCTTGACTTATATGGAAATTATATTTTATGGGTATGCGTCTACCACAATTGTATTTCTTATTCCTATGTTATGATTTCATGGATTATATTCTTTATTTCCTATATATTCATGTTTTATAAACTTCCATATTCATTTTTATGATCTTATTATAGGAAGGGTGTGATCTTCAAATGTTATTATCACATTCTCATCCCCCTATGCTCATTTTTATGCTTACATGTCTCCCTTGTTTTCCCATAATGATAATTTCATCTCACCCCTTCTTATGTTTCATTTCCTAGGTTATGAATATATTTATTATGCTTGATGTGTCTAATAAGGGTACTAGTCAAGAATAACCTAGTCGGAGATAATGTATCTCACTTATGTAGTAGTTTTTATGATTACATTCTTCCAAAGGCACTAGACTAATAAAATATTTGCACATCTATTTTTAAACTGTTTTAAGTATTTTTTAAAAGTTATGTAATGTTAATGTATGAAAAGTGAGGGTATCTATAGGTGAAAACCTAAAACACCATATTAAGCTAGAATTAATCTGGAAATGGAACACAATAATATGCCTAGTTTCACATATAGTTTGACACTCCTGGGGGTTATCATTTAGAAATTAACACTCTTTGTGTTCCATCATAAAGGAATTAAATAAATTATGATCATGGATGAAAAATTTTAAGTATAAGGTGTCAATTATTTAAAATATGGTGTCACTATTTAGACAACATATGAGTGATTTTTCATGATTATGTGGTTTTATACTATAATAAGTGTTTCTCAAACTATTATTTCTTATGTTAGTCACTGGAGAGAACCATAAGAAACTGGGTTAACATTAAATGTGACATAAAATTTTCCAATGAGCAGTCAAATAGGATTATAACATGAGTGAAAGAAATTTTGATTCTATCTAATCAATTTTCAAATAACATGATGGACACAATGTACCTTAACCAAATCTCAGATTCACCAAATAAGAGAAGGAGATATTTCACTGAGAATTTAGGTAGTGGTAACCATGTAAGAAAGAAGATTTAGTTTCATATGTGTCTATAATGTGGGAAGAAACACCCAAGTGAATGTCTTAGAGGAATAAAAATATGTTTTGACTATGTAAAAGAACACAAAAAGTAACTTTAATTGGAAAATGAAAATTTTATTTAATTGAATGGTTTGGAATATTGGTCTTCCTAAGATTTCATTAATTGTTGAATGTGTTAAATGTGGAAATTAGGGAAATTGTGAAATTTGATGTCCTAAAGAGAAAGTATGTGAAGAGAATTAGAAAGGAGGTATGAGTAATGGTTATATTACTTATGATGAAGAGATTATATATGACATGTGAAAGTAAATAAGTTTTAAAGAATAAGATGATGATGCTCAGTTAATTGTTTGATAATGATGCGGGATGAATGAAGTATTTATATATCAAAATTCAATAATTGTATTATTTGAATTATAAAATATATAATGGTTATTCAATGTGTTTTTTATTAATAATTTTATAGAATATGTTGAATGGTAATGATGAAATAAAAAATTGATTTATTGGAATGTTTATATTTTATGGAAAACACATGATTAAGGGAAGTCATCCCTTTTTTATGTTCTTGATGTTGATAAGATGGTATTTAATTTGGAAAAAGAGATGTTGGATAAGAATAAAGTAAATTAGATAGTAATGATTACCTTGTAACATATTAATGATTGGTTGACAAAGTAATTTATTCTATCATTGATGGATTTAGAATTTTTTTTATATTTAAGTAATATAACCAATAATCATTGTTTTATTTAAGGAATAAGGAATAAAGGATGTTTTCAATAAGGATTTATAGTAATTTATGTTATTACCATCTATCAATAGAATGCATGATATTGGTGTTTACATTTTTGGTATGTGATAATCAAGAGACACTTTATGGTATATGGGGAATAATGATAAGTTCATTTTTTGAAATTTAGTTTGCATCATTATAACTTTTGAATTTTTCAAGGGTTATAAGGTCAACCATTTATGTAATTCTTTATGCTAATCTTTGGATGAAGATTTTGAGATTAATTCAGAAAATGATAATTTATGTATATTGGATAACCTGTGCTAAACATTTTGAAAGACAGAATGAATTTTCATTTTATTTATGGATATTATGATCTGAGTTGTGCTTCAGGAATAAAAAATCCAACTTCATTTCATAAAATAATATATGAAGTGTAAAAGGATCAATGTAAAACCAAAGGGTGAGATTATGCTCATGAAGTGGAATGAAATCAAGTATGTATATGAAAATTATACAACTTTTGGGAAAGGATCATGGAAAAAATGTTACCCTACTACCTTCATTTTCAATAAATCAAACGGTCCCTTAAAGCATCATAGATTTATGGTTCTGTGGTTGTTAGATTTCTCAAGATCACCCACTTTTATATGATCAGTGATTATTATTATAATATCTGAAACTTTTTAGGAGATGGATGAGGCTTAATTTTAGGTAATTATTTTTTCTTCATTTAAGAATAATTTGGTTTGGTTTTACCTTAGGGTTAATTTGGGTGAAGATTGATAAAAAATTGGAAGAAATTGGGTTGTCCATGGTCGGGGTACAGTTAAAGAAAACCGTTCTCCCTATCCCAACAAACTTTACAACACTGGATAGTGGGTATTTTCACAGTTAACACACATTTTTTCAAACTGTGTTCCCTATTAGGAGTAATTGTGAAAACCCTAAAAAATAGGCACATGGTTAGGGGATGAAATGCACTCCTTCCTAGAAAACTATGCTCGACTTTTAATTCCACATGAACATTAGTTTTTTAATCACCTGAACCCATGAAACTCACCCAATTCATACCAAACTTGGACCAACTCAATTTATCTCAATTACAGAGCCTCCTAGACTGATTATAGGAATTCCTGACCTCATTTCATCACGATTCTAGGCATGGATCAATGATCTTCACCCTTCTCTATAAGAGAATCCTATCCCTCATGGTTTCCCTCTCTACCTTCATTGTCCTGTTCTTTTGGTGGGTGTTCCTACTATTTTGGAATTTATATAGATCAAGTATTTTGGATCTAGATCTAGTATTATAGATCTACTTCTATATTAGTGAGATCTTGATTTATTTCATCTTGATTTAGGATTTAGATTTATATCTCATTCAATGTCACTGTTCTTCTCAGTTTTAATGGATTTTCGTTGGGTGATAATATGTCAAAGAATTAAGGGAGGTGGTATAATATTAGAATTCCATATTATGGATTTTTATAATGTGTATTAAAATTATATAATTACTATATTTTTTTTAGAAATTGAAATGCTTAATTGAATTTATTAATTTGTTGAATTAATTTATAAAGGAATTGGAATTTTTTTTTGATTTGGGGATAATTAACTATGGAACTAATTATGAGATATTAAGATTGAGATTTAGATAATTAATTTTGAAATTAATTATAATATACTGAGATTTAGATTTAGATATTTAATTGTGTAATTAATTAAGAGATATTTAGATTGTGAAATGATTAACTAACTATTTAATCATTTAATAGACATTATATGGTCAATTGATTTTTGAATTAATTAATATAATTGATGTGACTAATTAATAGGAAAATTAATTAATAGAAAATGTATGATTAAATAATTATTTAATTAGTTAATGGAATGTGATTAATTAATTGTTTAATGAATTAATGAACTAGGATTAATTAATTTATGAATTAACTAATTGAAGATTGTGATGGTTATTTGTGATAAATATATTAATGTTGATTTATCATGATTGATGTGATATAGATATATAGTTGATATGTGTGGGATGTGGAATATTTATTCCAAAGTCCATGTCTGTGGGATATGGTCTATTGCTTCCGATGCCCGTAGTGATAAATTGTTTGATAAATATTTGTGTGACATGGTCTAATTATTCCAAATCCCATGTGAGAAGTACATGTTCTGTTTCTTATGAATCCTGTAGTGGTAAATTGTTTGATAATGAATTTATTTTTTTAATGAATTGTGAATTGATAATGTGAAATGGTTCAAATTCCATCACATGCCAAAGATGGTATCGAGGTGCTGGTGTCCTCAAGAACATGAGGGTTTGTGTGGTCAAATAAAGTATAATTTATAATGTGATAACTATTAATATATTCATTGTACCCATTTATTTATATATCTTCATACACTATTAAAGAATTTATATTGATCTAGAAATCATTCGTGGTGTCCTGCAGAGTTGTACTGATACATTACATGGTCTACCTGATCAATACCCAAACAGACTTTGTGTTTTCTAGATAAGAAAAGGGTTAAGGCCCAATGTTAGGTGGCTGATTTTGGATGAAGCATGGATGAGGGAACAAGATGTGGTTCATGACTCGCTTAAGAGTATTTACTATCTTTATTTTGGGTTTTATTTTGACACTTGTAACATACTATAGAATGGGATATCGTCTATTTAGATTTATATTGTATTTCCATTTTTTACAATCTTGTGATACTAGTACTATTCAGTTTATTATTATATGTTATTCAGTTATTGTTTCTTTTTTTTACAATGGTGAATTACTCTAATTAATGTGGGTGTAGTCACACCCTGATCAATATATTAGACTATCTCAATTAGTCTATAGCCTCTCGAGTATGAGGAGGTGTTCCTGATGCAATGTGGTGATCTGGCTTAGAGCATTGGAGAGTGTCACCCTAGTTCAGACATTACAAAGTGGTTTTTAGAACCAGAGAACAAATCCCCAAAATTTTCCAAATGTTTTAATACATGATCCAAGATCGTAGCCCATTTCTCAAGATTTGATTTGGTAGGTCGTAGGGCCCAAACAGAGTTATGTATTAGGAGTTATGGACATTTGAAGTTGAACTGAAAAAATGGTTAGTGAAGCCCATTCATGAAGCCCCCTCCGCGATGGAAGATACCTGCTGCGAAGCAAGGAGGAGGGACAGCTCCAGGAGCCCCTTTGATATTCATGACCCACCACAAAGACCCATCGTGAAGCAAGGAGGTGGGATGGATCCTCAAAGCCCTTTGACGTTCGCGAATCCTCCATAGAGCAAGCTCCGTCTTCGCGCGGAGCGAGCTCTTCTTTGCGGCGCCCCTTGCCTCTAAATACACAGCTCACCCCCCTTCGCCAGAAGGCCACTCCACCCCTTGGAGACTGATCTCATAGTTTTTAGAGCTCTTCTTTCATTCGTGAAGTGGCTCCCTGAGGCCATGCTTTGCGAGCATCTTCCTTTGCGTTGCTGCGCCGTGAGGCCATGCTCCGCAAGCAGCTTCCTTCACATTTTTTCTCCATGAGTCCATGCTCCACGAGTAGCATCCTTTGTGAAGCTGCTCTATGAGACCATGTTCTGTGATTCCATGATTCACGAGTCTATGTTCTGCGATTCAATGCTCCGCGAGACCCCATGTTCCATTATCCCCTTTGCTCAGAGATGCTACTTTACAAAGACCTATCCTTTGCGAGGCTCATACCTTCGTGCCCGCTGGTCCATACTGTGGGGGATGCGCTCCCGCACCCCCCGTTCGGGTTATTGTTGGGCTATGGTCTTGGCCCTCTGGGCCGGTCCCTTCAATACCATCACTGACCCCCATGCAAAATGGAGAGTCACACCATAAACCTTTCGGCCCTGGACATTGAAAATTTCCATTGTTCCCTTATACGCACCCACATTCCACCTGTGGAATACCATGATTTGAGATACTCCTCTGCACACCATGAAACACCTTGAGTTGACATATTCCTCTTGGTTCATTTCCCATGTCATGAGTTGATATTCCCCTCATCAATTCCCAGAGTACCTTGAGTTGAACCATACCTCAAGCAACTCATCCAAACCCTATCACTTGGCTCCTATGCCAGGTTTAACTAGAAAGGGCTACCCTTGCATAAGACCCAATACCAACCATTGATAGGAACCTTATGCCTAATAGTCCTATCTACATGACTTTAAATTGTAGTAATCCATATATGAAAAACATAGGATGCCTCTTTCTCCAAACAAGAGATGCCTTGTGCACCAAGCATGAGATGATAATAGTCCTATATATATGACTTTAAACTGTAGTACACCATATGTTCCAAACATAGGATGCCTCTTGATCCAAAAAAGAGATGCCTTATTCTCCAAGTATAGGATGCCTAATGCCATGACTACAGTGGTGTAATATCAAGATCACTAGAATCTATTCTAACATTCCACCACTCCACCTCACGCTTTGTGTGTCATTCATTTGGATCTCCATCCACTTCCATGTATGAAGGGACCCCCTAATGGCCTAGTCCCATGCTGCATCATCTCACCTACTGTCCTAGGCCAATGCCCCAAAAGAATTTTGACAACACTTTGAGTCAGGTATTGTGTTTCGAACACGGTCAGCAATCGACCCTCATTTGTTTCTCCCCATTTCAGGCTAACGCGATATGGATGATGTGTTTCGAACATGGTAAAAAGTTATTCTCCATCACCATGCCACCCTCATTTCATTTTGAATGTTGGGAATGTGATTCACACTTTTCATCCTCCTTTGTTCAGAATTATTCCAGCACCCTTGGCATTATCCCTCTTTTGCACCAGCGCATAGGTGAAGGCCTCAACCCACCAGTGGGTTGGGATGCCCTCATGGCCAGACATGAGGAAGAAATTATTGGAATCTTCCTTACATAAGCCCCATTCACCATTTCCGCTTTATAGCGGCACCCGGGCAACTTACATGCGTAATCCTCAACCACCATTTCTGCTCCATAGCGGCACCCGGGTTGCTTCCTTGCGTAAGCCCCATCCACCATTGCCTTTCCATAGTGGCACCCGGGAAACTCCCTTGCGTAAGCCCCATTTACCATTGTCGCTCCATAGCATCACCCGACCAGCTTCCTTGCGTAAACCCCATGCACCATTTCCGCTCTATAGCAGCGCCCAGACAGCTTCCTTGCATAAGCCCCATCCACCATTGCTGCTCCATAGAGGCACCCGGGAAGCTTCCTTGCGTAAGCCCCATCCCCCATTGCCGCTTCATAGAGGCACCCGGGCGGCTTCATTGCGTAGGCCCCATCCACCATTTCCGCTCCATAGCAGCCCCTACGTAGCTCCGTTGAATAAACCCCATTCACCATTACCACTCCATAGCAGCACACGAGTATCTTCTTTGCATAATCCCCATGCACCATTTCCGCTCCATAGTGGCACACGGGTAACTTCCTTACGTAAGCCCTATGCACCATTGCTGCTCCATAGCAGCACTAGGGCCACTTCCTTTCATAAGCCCCATCCACCATTTCCCCTCCATAGCGGCACCCAGGTAGCTCCCTTGAGTAATCCCCATTCACCATTTCAAATCCATAGTGGCACCCGGGTAGCTCCCTTGCGTAAGCCCCATCCACTATTGCCGCTCCATAGTAGCGGTCGGGTAGCTTCCTTGAGTAAGCCCCATTCACCCGGGCAGCTTCCTTGCGTAAGCCTCCATCACCTGAGTATCTTACTTGCGTAAGCCCTATCCACCATTACCGCTCCATAACAGCACCCAGATAGCTTCTTTGCATAATACCCATCCACCATTGCCACTCCATAGTGGCACACAAGAAGTTTCTTTACGTAATCCCCATTCACCATTGTCGCTCCATAGCGACACCTGGGCAACATCCTTGCATAAGCCCCATTCACGATTGCCACTCCATAGAGGCACCTGGGAAAGTTCCTTGAATAAGCCCCATTCACCATTGCTGCTCTATAGCGGCACCCGAGAAGCTTCTTTGCGTAATCCCCATTCACCATTTCCGCTCCATAGTGGCACCTGGGAGGCTTCCTCATGTAAGACCCATTCACTATTGCCTCTCCATAATGACACCCGGGCATCCCTCCTAGAGTATGTCCCAACCTCTTTGAGCTTCTAACCATACATGAGCCCCTGTTTTCTCTTTGGGATGCGATCACGTATAAGACCCACTCAACTTCCGACACATGCACCTTTCACGACGTGATCGTCAGGTCTTTGCTATATCTTGTTTCTCACACTAAGCATGACTCACGTGATCTTAGAGCAAGCACCGACTATGACATCATACTTGGGCCGCCACAGAGTGTACGCCCCAAATGACCCATCTTAACTATGATGTCTTTGATCCTTGCCAAGGTAGGGTACATAGGAAGCCTCCACAATGTTAAAGCCCACCATCCATTGGACCCTAGGTCCACCTTCACGTCAGTCCACCGACCCCGTTCGAACTATGAGGACTTTTATCCTTACCAAGGCAGGGTACGTAGGAAGCCTCCTTGAGGTTCAAGCCCAACACCGGTAGTTCCAACCATCATCATGTCAGTTCACCAACTCATTGGGCTGCCTCAGAGCGTAAGACCCAAATTACCCATACGAACTATGAGGACTTTGAGCCTTGCTATGGCAGGGTACGTAGAAAACCTCCACAAGGTTCAATCCCCCCATCCATTAGACCCCCAGTTCACTTCACATCGGTCCACTGACCCTATCCAAACTACGAGGAATTTGATCATTTCCAAGTCAGGGTACGTAGGAAGACTCCACGACGTTCAAGCCCACCATCCATTAGAACCTAGGTCCACCTTCACGTCGGTTCCCAACCATCTGAACTACAGGGTCACTGATCCTTTCCAAGGCATGGTATATAAGAAGCCTCCACGTGGTTCAAGACCAACCCCCATTCGTTCCGACCATCTTTAAGTTGGATCACCAACACCATGGGAAACCTCAAAGTGTAAGCCTCAAATGAACCACCTAAACTACAAGGTATTTGATCCTTGCCAAGGCAGGGTATATAAGAAGCCTCCACAAGGTTCAAGCCCACCATTCATTGGACCCTAGGTCTACCTTCACGTCAGTTCACCAACACCCTGGGTAGCCTAGAGTATAAGCCCCACACCACCTGAACTACGTGGTGTTTGATCCTTTCCAAGGCAGGGTACGTAAGAAGCCTCCACGAGGTTCAATCCCACCATTCATTAGACCCAGGTCCTCCTTCACGTCGGTTCATTGACACCCTAGGCTGCCTCAGAGCATAAGCCCCAAATGCCACCCACTCCGAACTATGGAGACTTTGATCTTTTCTAATTTAGGGTACATAGGAAGCCTCCTTGAGGATCAAGCCCAACACCAGTCGTTCCAACCATCTTCATGTTGGTTCACTAACTCATCGGGTAGCCAAGAGTGTAATCCCCAATACCACTTGAACTATGATGTCTTTGATCTCTACCAAGGCAGGGTACATAAGAAGCGTACCTGAGTTTTAAGCCCAACGGCGGTCATTCCAACCATCTTCACATCAGTTCACCAACTCATTGGGCAACCAAGAGTGTAATCCATTTCCCACCATCCTAAACTACGTGGTCTTTGATCCTTTCCAAGGTAGGGTATGTAGGAAGTCTCCACAAGGTTCAATCCCAACAACCATTGGACCCCTGGTCCACCTTCACACCGGTTCCCACCCCAACCTGAACTATGTGGACTTTGATTCCTTGCCACAGGGATACGTAGGAAGCCTCCATGAGGTTCAAGCCCAGCACCCATGTATCATCCTGATCTATCCCTTGATCCCATGCATTCCAAGAAGATCATGCCCCAAATCGGAGGTTCTAATTCCTGTACATCCCATCCATGCATCCATTCTCATGGGTTGCCTCCTTAGGTGTTCCATAGTCTCACTAAACTACACAGATTTTGATTCCCTTCCATGGGGATACGTAGGAAGTCTTTTTGAGGCTCAATACCAACACTACCATCACCTTCACTATGGTCCCATCCCATTCCCCCTCCACTGCATTCAGTTCTCCATCATCCATCCTGATTCACACCTAGGATGCCACATCCCAGTGGGATTATATAATCCATTTACTCACTACTCCTAGTAGTACCTATGCAGAAATTCATGCGTAATCCCCAACATGTCTCCGGATCGTTGTCCTTTGTATACACACCGATTCATCACCCCTTTCAACTACATAGGTTTTGATACCTGTCGTCTACACAGGGTATATAGGAAACCTCCCTGAGGTTTTATCCCAGCCAATGGTAAAACTTGGTGTTCCCCATTCTGGGGTGCACTCTCCCTAATCCGCCCTTAGTGGTGTTCAGACTATCCATTACAGTGTGACATCTCCCATCCGTGGAGCGCACCACCTCAGATCCGTCCTCATTGGGTATTCTGATCCATCCATCTTCTAGTTTTTCCCTCCTTGGGATGTACCAATCTGATCCATCTCTATGGGACGTTATGATCACCCTCATTCCATATCCGTAAGATGTTAAACTCACGACCTGCCACGTGATAAACTTGAGATGCCTAAGGAAAACCTCAAAATACATTCCTTTGGAATAACCATATCTGTTAGATGTTAAAATTGCAGCATACCCTGTGTTAAACATGGGAAGCTGAAGAAAACCTTAGATACATTCCTATGGCATATGATTCCCTACATTTGACATGGGATTCCTCAGGTTCTGCACCCTTGAGATTCCCTCTTATGAGGAAGAATACAAGATCTCCAATGTCCACGCACCCAAAGATGCCCCGACATGCATGATGTTGTCATATAATACGATCAAAGGTTTTTACCATGTCATGACCCCATGGAACGTCCTGACCAAAGTAGTGTAATTAACTAGCGTCCACAAAGATATGGCACCGGGAATGAGATTCATGAACCATGACTTAATCTATAAGGGACACCCATACTAGGTGACGAGTTCCAAGGTGGAATCCATAGAAGGAAGAACCGACATACCATCATCCCATTTCAATCAAGGAGAAAACATCCCTGAACAAGGAACTGATGCCACCCGCCTTGGGAAAGTGGGAATTCGGGGCAACAACTGTGTGTCCTCCACGGACAGATGCACGCACCCCGACAAAAGCGTCGGAAACAGTGGTATCAAAGGTACTTTCATTTCTTTTCTTTTGTATTATTTTTTTAAAGGTATAAATGAGAGTTTGGAGAGTTGGGACATGGAAATTAGATCATTCATGAGATTTAAAAACCCATTTATGGGGGAAAACCCAAGTACCTAGGGTGGGATTCCTATTATTGATGTGTGTGGTTATAGTTGGATATTATTTCACCTTGGGTGATGCACTTTTAGTGTGATGTGAATATTGTAATTCCCTAACCCTAGTTACCTATAGTTGGTGAATTATTATATAACATTGGCATGATCACATGAGCTCAAGTCTCGAAATACCGATTAGTTTAGTAGCCATGTAAGTACAAGATTCATACATAAGTTTTACATTACATTATGAAATAAAAAAATATCATTGTGTATCCTTTGAACACACTCATATCCCATAGCCTGTCCCTATAGGTCAATCATAATATACTTCTTCACATACTAGGAAAAATAAAACATAAGATATGGGTGAGCTTAGATGCTCAGTAATGATAACATTATAGAGGGAACTTTCGTAAATAAGCATAAACATTAAAAGAAATGTATAAGACTAAAACACAAGCCTTTTAGAATTAAACTTCAGCATAATATGGAAAAGATAAATCAAATAATTACACTTACTTATTCACATGGATATTCTACTAGTCAAATAATCACATGTATTATAAATTGCTAATTTCATAATTATTGAATGCATAATGCCAGACATCATAACCACATAGTCAAGGCCTCATTCCAAGAATACAAATAAAATTTGTTAAGGGCTTGTGCCAAGATACTAGTTTATATCATGAGACCTACGGATGCATCAAGGAGCTATAGCAGGCTCCACCGATTGCTTACTAAGTCCAATTTATTCCTCATATGAAATGGCTAAAACAAAACATAATCATTCGTAATAAATCTAGCATACGAAATAAACCATGAATGGTATAAAAATAACACATCCATGGTCAACTATATCAAAAACCTTAAATACAATATGGATGAATGTATCATATTAAATCAACTTCATACAAGTAAAAAATCCATCAAAGGATGTTGGAATATATGAAATCAGAACTATTTGAGAGAAATAGCTCTTTCATTTTTGAAATTGTTTAAAAGTCACATAATTATAAAAGAAAACATTTATTTTGAAAATATTATTATAATCTTGTAAGGGAATATTTGAAGGTTTTATAATGGTGGAAAATAGCCACACCCACCATATGAGTTAAAAAAACATTTTTACCTTAATTTGTCGAAAAGGTCATAAAGTATCTTATTTTGAAAGCGATGGAAATATTCCATTCAAAAAATCGTATAAAAATTCAAAAAACAGTGTAAATGAAATTAACCCATAGACTAGTAAATAGTAAAAATGTTTTGAAGTACATTTTTAAGAAACAAAGATGTGGAAGATAAAGAGGATTCAGTAGATACTCACATATAAACAACCTCAGATAATAAAGAGATTGTAAAATTAACCCTTACCTTGTACTTTTCCTTAGTCAAGGGTACAATAACCTCATGTATAATAGTTAAATAATTTTTATTAAATTATAAAATAACCAAATAAATAAATATGATATCATATATGATCTTCTACTATTTCCTTTTTAATAATATTTCAGTAGTATCATTGTTTTGGGTGTTAACTGATTCGTTTTACTTTATATGTTTTGTTACGTAATTCATATTTGTTATGGATAGGATGAATTTGATTCATATATTGAATTATATTAAGTTCTTAAAAATTATTTTTAACCGTAAAATTAAAATTAATCTTGAATGGTTACGATGTGGAATGAATCTCATCGCGTTCGTGGAGATGGTAATCCGTATGTACGCACGAGCGACAATATCATTCTATTGATGGTGAAATCTTATGTAATTTGATGTTATATCATATATAAAGAATCATTAACATGTTATGTTTATTATTTATATAAATTATACTATTTATTATACCCATACAAATAATTAAGTGTTGAATAATGAACTACATCAAGACGTGGAGACGATAAGCCGCACGCACGCACGTATGGTGACATTGTAATTAATAGGATGGATAGAATAATGAATATGGTTGTACCATATTTATAATAACATCACAATATTTAGAAGGTAATGAAGTTATTATTTTGGTTTGGTAATAAAAAATAAAGAGGAAGTGGAAGAAGAAAAGAATTTTGAAAGAGGTGATTAAATTATTACCTCTTCTTCAGGTGATTCCTTTTGATTTGATAAAAAGGGCTCCTTAGGTGAGATTATGATCAAATTAAGGACTCTATATTTAAGTGAGAGTAGTTGGGAGGATATTTGAGTAGGGGTTGGATAAGACAAATGGATTTGGATGTGTGAATTTGAGAGAAGGGAAAGTTCCCTTTTATAAGGGAGGGGAGGGGCACCTTAGGAAAAGATATAAATATTATTTTATTATAAAGTAATTTTCGGTTTCTAATGGATCCATAAGGATTTATTTAGAAGATAGGTGATATTGAGTCAAAAAACCCTAAACCAGTAGTTTTTAGACAAATTTAGGTCACCATATTAACCATATCTTTTAGATTTAACTGTTAGTTAAGTAGTTTAACTTTTACCATGTCTTCTTTATTTTTATAATAAATGGTTAATAAACTTACTATTAAACTCCAAGAAAACTAAAAGTAGTTAATTATTTACATATATAAACTTATCTAAGTTCTTTGGCCAAACCTTAGATTTTTAAGAATATTATATCATTTAATAATATAGTATTTGTTTTAAAAACACATTTATGTCAATTTTGACACTATTTAGTATTATGTTATTGTGAAAGTCATAACAATATGATTTCTTTGAAAACAAATGCCTCAAATTAATACTAACATGTAATATTCACCTATAAAATTTATTTATGGCATCAAAAGTTTCAATTTACATTTATTTTAATATTTATAATATCAATTATTTTAATCTTTCATTAATAAGGTAATTACTGCATCATCATTGTGTTATAAAAAATTTAATTATTTAATGTCTAAAAATTATAAATAATATACTATGATGTATTAAATATTTTTATCTTTATAATGAATATTTACATTATAATTTATCTTATGTATAATCCTATATTAAAAATGGTTTAGTTATTAAAATTTGAATTTAACACTTTTAACTCTTCTTTAAATAAGATATAATAAATGTCCAAATCTATTAAAAGTGGATAAAAAAGGATAAATATTTTTACCTAAGGATGATTTTGGTCAAAATAAACTTATCCAATCGAATTAGAACTTGTTTTGGGGTAATTATATATCATTTGTAACTTTAATTACCCTATTTACTTTTAACCTCAGTAAATAAAAAACAAAAGTTACTATTATTTAAAAATTATTTTAATACCATTGAAACAAATTTTACTTACAAATGAAAACTATGTCTGTCATATTTTTAAAATTCAATTCACATAATTGGTAAAATTTTGTTTTATGCAAATTTGAAAATGTGCCCAGAAGGTGGGTAAAAGACATTTAAGAATTTTTTAAAAAATTTATATGTCTAATCTTATTATAAAATGACTCTGATGAATTAAATTAGTAATATATGTATTAAATATCTATTTTTACATTAATATAATTTTTTTAATTGAAAATAATTATTTAAATGAAAAAGTTGTTTTTTATCTACAACATAGTTTTTTACTATTCATCAAAAATTGAATGTTTAAATAAAAATTCCAAAACATCACCCAATGACAATTTTTCTATTCCAAATTCAAAAATGATTTCAATTTTTCCAAAATCAAAACATATAAGTTTTATTAATTAAATTGAAAGTAATTCCCATTTTCAAAACTAAAAAGTGGGTTTTTAAGTAGTGAAAACTATCAAAAGATGAACATGTGTTTATATACAATTTAAATGTGAAATTAAATCTAATGACCTAAATTATATTAAAAAAATAAAAATATAATCTAATGATACTTTAAAACCACTAAAATTTATAATTTAAATCTATAAATTACTTTGATAAAAAAATTGTTTTTAATTAAAAGTTAGTATTTTTCACTATTCATCAAAATAAGAAAGTTATCTGAAAAGTATCAAAAATTTATCCAAATTTTTTTTATGTACCTATTATAAAGAAGTATTTAATTTCATTAAATTTAATATATGAAAGTGTCAAATATTGGATTTAAAAATGGTTCATCATTAAAAGGAGAAAAAACTTCATTTTTTAAAAATACTTATTTTATATGAAAAATTGAATTTGTCCTTATATTATTTATAAGAAACACAAAAGGTGAATTATAAAATTATATAGGATATATATAAAATTAAAAATGAGGTTAGTACTATTCATAATCACTTTTTAAATGACTATTTTGATTGGTCATGATGCGCTTGAACTCAGTGTTGTGTCTAGCGCAAGCTGTTGAATTACATTTGAAGAGAAAACATACTATGAAATAATGAGGTGTTAAAATTATTATTTTAGAGATTTTTTGAGATTTTTTGAGTTGTAACTCATGTCTAGTAAGCCATGAAGGATGAGTTTAAATGCATCATTCTATGCACTCATTATTAATTTGTGACATGCATCATTTTAGGCATGCGCGAAAAAATGGGCTTTGGGTAAGTTGTTGAACTTGAAATATTTTTTTTCTTTCTTGTGAAATTGAATTGAAAAAAGTTCCTAAAAAGAAATTGGGAGATATTATAAAAGGATGAAAACATTAATAAATTGGTGAAAAATGGAATGAAAAAAATGAAAATGTTGCTACTCTTGTTAATTAGGACCTAGGTATAGGATGTTAAAAGTAGGGACAGTACCTTCGTTTTTACCGTGTGGTGAAGATTAGGGAAAAGGATAATAATGGCTTATAATGATTTTCCTTTTACGTAAATTTGTTAATTTTTTATCTATGTCCTAATACCTATTTTAGAATTTTAGAGATATGTGTCTATAACTACTAAAAATCAGGGATTTAACAACGCTACTTTAGGAGTTTTATCAATTATAAAAAAGCACTGTTATTGATAGGGATGTTAAAATAGGGTGTTTAGTAGTGAAAAAAAGAGTTGTTAAAGGCACCCTTTAATAGTTAAAAAGTGTTGTTAAAGGGTGCCTTTAACAATGTTTTTTTAGTAGTGTTAAAGGTTGGTTTTTAACACCACTAAAAAGAGCTGTTAAAATATGGAAAATATTAAATTTTCATGCACCCCAATGCCCACCATTATCAACACTTATAGACCCCTTTCTCAGTGCCTTCCACTACCCATCCACCATCACACACCCCTCCCTATCCTTAGTTCTTGGAGCCTACCCTAAATTCCTTCACATTCATGGATTTGATTTATAGAACTCTCTTATGTGACTATATCCATTTTACACTATTCCATGCCTGTTTTGTAGTATATTAAATTAATTTTCTATTTATTTTTATATATTTTAAAATTTTGATATATATATGAACACACAATTATATTTATTTAAATATATTATATATTAATATTAATTTCCATATATTAGAATATATATATATATATATATATAAATGCATACACACACACACACACATATATGTTTATTAATACACACATAGATGAATATATAAAAATTATATATATATATTATTTCTTTTTTATAAGGTAAAAAATGGATAATTTTTTTACTTTAAAACATGCATATATTTAAGTATAAATTAAACTACATTGTAAAAAATGATAAAATTTTGAAAAAAATACCAATATGAATGTAATACATGTGATTTAATTTAGTCCCCATTGAAAAAGTTCCAAAAGTCACCCTTAAATTAGGTTGAAATTCTATCCAATGTTAAAAAATTTGGGTACCACAATAAAAAACTCCATTTTGGAGGGTTTTAGGGCCTCTTTTGACCTCAAAAAAATAGTGACCTAGGTCACCATAGTCAACATGACATAGAGATTCTCAAAATATTTGATTTGATATGTGGTAGAGCACAAATAGACACCCGAATTAAAAGTTATGTTCGTTTGAAGTTCGAGTTGCATTTTCACCTTATTTTAGATCTATTATTAAGTTTCTATTTTTTTTATTTTCAAATTGTTATTAAATGACTATTAATATATAATAATTCACAAATTATTAATTAAAAATATTTTTTAATTATTTAATAATCCATTTTCACCAAATAACTTATATATTAAGTGTAAATGTTTTTTTACCATCATCTAAAACATATTTAAAAATATATATATTAATATATTTTTAAGATATATATATATTTCAAATATAACCCTTTTCATCTCTTTTTTTTGGCATATTTAAAGCTCTCCTTTTACAGTTCTTTTTCTAGCAATGATAAAGGGGGTCATTAATAGTGCTTTTAGCTATCATTGTTAAATATCCAATGTTGGATGAAACCTGTTTTGTAGTAGTGCACAATGAAGATTGTTGAGAGAATTAAAGGAGGTTATATATAGAGATTCTCTATTAGAAGTGGAACCTGAGACACTGATAGTTCTAGTTGAGAAATTAGAGGATCTGTTTTGAGAGAACATTGCCCACTTCATGCAATTCATGGAAAGAGACCTAGGGTGGGTTGTGAAAAATATGTCCGGTTAGACGAGGCTATTTTAGCTGTTGCAGCCTCTGACTATTACTATAGAGGGTGGACCTGATGGAGATGAGTTCAGGATTGAGTCTATTTAGACTATAACTAACTATATAGAGACACTTGCTAATAAGAGAGTCAAGTTGGTTGCTTATATATTATGTGGTTAGGCGAAGAGATGATGGGACATTAAAGCTATAACTCGATATCTGGAAACTATAGAATAGATATAATTTCTAGAGAAGTTCTAAGATAAATTTTATATACAATACGTGAGATAGGAGAGAATATATGAGTTCTTGAGATTGGATTAGGGGAATATGTTCATGATTGGCTATGTTTGACTCTTCATAGATTTGAAGTTCTATATTCGAGTATTGGGAGGAGATGAGGCCACTATGTAAAAGAGGTTTTAGGATGGGATTAAATGTTAAATTAAGTCCTTGGTAAATATATTCTAGATAAGGAAGTTTCTATTGGTATTGAATCAAGATCTCATACCTAAGGGGAACCTATAGTAGGATTCCAATGGTGGATAAGTGGTTTCTTCTGCACGACAAATGAGGTTTGAATTTTTAAAGTATGATACTTTTTTACGATATTTATCCCATAAAATTTTCATGAACCGTATTCAGGGTTAAGGGTTTGTTAAATAGGACCATAACCATGTGGTTTTCCACTAGTGTGGTAGGATATGAATTTTTTTGGAACATTGTTCTTGACCACCAGTGGAGTTCTGAAGCTGTAGTAAGATGGGAGATCTACATAGGTTCTATAGTAACCTATGATGGATGGTTAATGATAGAGGATCTAGGAAGAACCAATGCATAGGAATGAGATATTATTCACTATATCAATCTGGTAGATGGACTTCTACTTTATGAGGAGGTAGAGTTAGTGGATGTGGTTATTTTGGGAAAGAGTTCCCATATCATCAGAGTGGTGTAGCATAGAAAAGTTAGGGTTCATCACAATGAAGAGGGGTAGGATAGTTACATGTCATTCAACCCAAACTTGAGGATAGTGAGGATGAACCATCGAAAAAGATATGTAATATTCTTGTAGCTTCTACATAATCTAGTACCTTATTTGAAACTGGTGCCTCTCATTCCTTTGTTTATACAAAACTTGTTAATGGTTTGATCATATCAGTGGAGTTCGTAAGTGGGGTTATGATGATAAATAAACTATTGGGAGTATGGACTAGAGATATTTGATTGTGAATCAGTTGTTCTCTTGAGATTAGAGAGTACCATTTTCTCTGGGATCACAATATTCTTGATATGTCATGCTTTGAACGAATTACTGGTATAGAATGGATTGCCACATAATAATCCCTCCTTAATTATTACCATAGGAGAGTTAATTTTACATCTCCTAAGGTTGAATATTACATTCACCATAGTGTGGGATATCTAGGTAGGTTGAGAAGGGTTAATTACTTAGAAAACAGGAGATCTCACAGGCCAAGATGCTAGTTTTTTGCTGGAAGACGAAGGTGTAAAGTAGGATGTATTTCCATTTTAGTGGACTAGTTTCAGGATGTGTTTCTAGATGAATTCCTAGGGTTTCCTCCTGATAGAGATTTAGAAATCACTATTGATATCATGTCGGGGGTTGATCAAGTTTCAATTCCACCATAATGAATATCCATGATAGATATTTAAGATCTAAATACTTGGATGGTGGAGTTAGAGGATAAGGGATTTTTATGTCTGATTACACCACCTTAGGGTGCATTATTACTATTTTCTAATAAGGATGACAAGAATCATTTCTTATGTGTCAACTAATATAAGTTGAACTAGATTATCGTGACCAAACAGTATCTTCCTCCATGCATCGATGATATTTTTTAGAAGTTGAGGAGAGCTTCTGTACTTTCCAAGATTGAATTGATTTTAGGGTATCATCATCTATGAGTTTGAACTTCAGATATATCAAGGAATAATTTCAGAAGTAGGTATGTCCTATATGAGATCTTCATAATTCCATTTTGGTTGATGAAAAAACCATTAATATTTATGTGCTTGATTAATATAATATCTCATCCGTACATGGATCAGTTTGTTGTAGTGTTTTTGGATGAAATATTAGTGTACTCCAAGAATCATGAGGATTATTCCCAACTCCTTGACATCATCCCGAGTACATTAAGAGAGTATTGGATATGCACCAATCTATCTATGTTCCAGCGTTGTATTGATTAGGTAAACTTTTTGGGTCACATTATCTTGGAGTAAGGTGTGTTAGTGGACCAAGATAAATTTTAGGCAGTGGTGTCTTGGGAGCAGCCTAAGAATGTTTTTGATATTTGAATCTTTTTTGGTTTAGCTGGATATTATGAAAGGTTCACCCAAGACTTTTCCCAATTGGTAGAACCATTTATATTTTTGACTGAAAGGGGATAATTTTTGAATGTTCAAAAACAAGTGATAAATATTTCTAGGATTTGATGGAGTGGATGACACCACCACTGATATTAATCCAACTTGAGCCAATTGAAGAGTATATGGTTTATTGTGATTCTTCTGGGATAAGAATAAGATCAGTGATGACATATGGAGACCAGGTTGTTGTTTTTGGGTCTCAATAGTTGAGGACACATGAATAGAACTACCCTACACATTACCTTGAGTTGGTTTTAGTGGTTTATGATTTAAAGTGTTGGTGGAATTATATATTTGGAGATATGTTTATTATGTATATAAATCACAAAATCCTGAATTATATTTTTTCAAAATGAGATTCCAATCTTCAAATGTAGAGATGGGTTGAGTGTATGCAGTCATTTTATTTTGAACTAGTGTATACTCTTGAAAAATGAAATAGTGTTGATGATTCTTTAAGAAGAAAGACTCAGATGTAGGATGTTCATGAGTCTAGTATTGAGTGGATGTTGATGTCTCTACTAGGTGAAATTTATATGGTGGTTTGGGAGAGTTAGGAAAAGAATACTCTCTTATAAGATTTATTGGAGTCTACACTTTTGAGATATATTAGAGATAGGTGGTATGATGATCTAGAGTGCTTGACAATGAGGGAAACCCATGAAGGTGGGGAGTCACCATCATGTTGGAGCTTATATGAGGACGAGATCATCTATGTCAGGAATCAGGTTGTTGTGTATATAGTCATGTAAGAGGATTCGATGTTATAATTTAATGACTTGAAGTGGGAAGTACATCCATGCATGACCAAAAATTTTCATGGCATCCAATTATAGTTTTGGTGTCTAGGATTGAAAAAAGAAATAAAAGGTTTTATGAGATGATGGTACACCTATTATAAGGTGAAGCCCAAGAAAAAATTACCCATAGGTTTAATACAACTATTTTACAATATGGAGTAGAAGTGGGACGATGTTACCATGGAATTTATGGTGGGTCTCCAAACGATTCCTTAAAAGAATGACACTATTTAGGTTTTTGTGGATAGAAATATGAAAGTATCATGTCTCATGCCAATACATGATACTTTCTTAGAGGAGATGTTGGAATATTTTTATATACAAATGATAGTCCATCTTCATGGGGTGCCACATACTATAGTTTCAGACCATGACTCACGGTTTAGTTTGTGCTTATGAAAGGGATTATATATGGTTGTTGGTACATATGTTTTTATTGAGTATGGATTTCATCCATAGAAATATGGGATGTTGGAGAATACGATATTGGTACTTGAGGATATGTTGTGACAATGTGTCCTAAACTTTGGAGGATCCAAGGAGAATCACTTAGCTTTGGTTTATTTTTTGAATAAAAAAAGTTATCAAGAAAAAATACAGATAGTACCATATAAGGAACTTTATGGTAGACCATGAAAGTCACCTTTATGCTAGATGGAGGCATGTGAGATGGAATTATTGGGAACAATTCTTGTGTTGGAGACATTGGAGTTGGTTTAGTGGATTTAGAAATGAATGTTTATGGATCAGAGTAGACAGAAGTTGTACGATGATAAACATCGACAAATCCTAAAGTTTAAATAATATAATAATGTATTTATTAGGGGTTATCCTAGACTGGGACAACATAGGATATAAATAAAAAGAAAATTGGAACCTGGGTTTGTTGGACCTTCTAAGGTTGTGGAAAAACTCGGGCTTGTGGCATACCAATTAGCCCTTCCACAACAATACAGTTCCATGAATGAAATTTTCATGTGTCACAACTATATAAGTATCACCCTAACCCTTATCATGTGATCGAGGTGGATGATGTATCTGGGTGCTAGTAATATATTATATGTATATGTTTTCACTTACAACCTATTTTATCCTATTTGGAAACCTAGTTTGTGTTATTCTAGACAACTTTCACACATCCCTCTCCCTATTTCCAAGAAGATGTTTTATTAAAATTTTTTATGATTAGGATTTCCCAAAATGGGACTTTCAAATGTTAAACCCTTTCTTAGAAAGCACAAGATCAAATTGAGAGGATGAAAATTAATGAAGGGGGTAGAATATAACACCCTAAGATTTTGTGGAAAATTTTGTTTCAAATTAAGTTAATAATTTCAATATTTTGTATGAAACAAAAAATCGAGTGTAGTCTACATTACATGTAACATTGAGTTTAAATAAAATGCGACATACTATAAAAATATTATTATATGATAGTTATATTCTAGCCATTTGAAAGGTGGGTATGAATAAGATTAACTATATTGTGAAAATACATTTTTAATATAAGTATATAAATTTAATTTATTTGGTTACCAATTAATTGGAAATGAAAAAATAACAATTTTATAATAAAGAATATATTTTTTTTATAAAATAATTTATGCAGAAAAACATGTTTTGTAACACCCCGAGCTTCCACGATACACTTTTCTTCCAATAATGCAATAGCTTGCATTGTACGCAAGTTCGAGATTCTAACACACTGCCACCAATCAAAGTAGCAGTTATGAATAGAAATAACCACTATTTTAAATTATATAAATTTTATATTTCAAAATGGACTTCATTTTTGGATTTGGAATATCGAAATTAGCCTATGTTGAATTTTTGGTATTTTTCTGAGAACTTCCAATTTTTTTATGAATAATGAAAAATACTTAAAAACAAATTTTTTAATCAAAATAATTTATAGTGATAAATTATACTATTGAGTCGTTTTAAAGTATAATTAGAATATATTTTTACCATTTTATCCAATGGTACTCATTATAATTAATTTCACTTTTAAATTAGACATAAACAATTGTCAATCTTTTGATATATATTGTTTCTTAAAAACACGCTATTTATTGTGACAACGGGAATTAATTATAAAATTAATTAATGAAACTTATGTGTTTTTAATTTTTTAAAATAGATATCGTTTTTGAATTCGGAATATCAATTATAGATTAGGGTGAAATTTTGGCATTGTTCTGAAAAACTTCAATTTTTGATGAATAGTGAAACCACTAAGTGGTAGTTAAATAACTGATTTTTCATTTAAATGAAATATTACCACTTCTGTGATTTGATTTTCGAAAATCCAACTTACATGGTTGTCATTAGGAATTAAAATGTGGTTCAATGGGATTAAAATAATTTTTTTTTGAATAGTAACTTTTAAGTTTAATTAATCGCGATTAAAGGTAATTATTGAAATTTAAAGTAAAAATGGTATTATAAAAATATGAAATGACCTTTACACTTGTCCTACCACTATTGGATGAGTCATGTCTGACGAAGAAAATCCATGGGTCAAGTTGGGGACCCCATGGAGCCACTTTGGTAGGAAAATGACATTAAAAACTTTTTCTTTAATGTTAAAATAAAAATGTCACAAACAAGAGTTATTTTACTAAAACAATTTTTCAATGGGGTTATACAAGTCATATTTTTGACTATAAATATTCATTAGAAAGATAAAAATATTTCCTACATCATGATAGTTTTTTTATAATTTTTAGACATTTAATAAATTAAATTATTTATGACACCATGATGATGCAGCGATTACCTCATTAATTAACGATTTAAATAAAATGAAAAGATAATGTTAAATATAAGGCTTAAACTTGTCAAAAACCTATTGGATAAGTATATTTAGAACCCTTATCACCTTATACTAGAAATATATAAGTGTGGGACCTTTATAATCCGAAAAAGAATTTCATAATAATGTAACATTTCAATCTTTCCAAGAGTGCCCCTTCTCTCCTCTTATAAATGGCCCCCTCCACTACCACCTTAATCACACCATCAAAGCCTTTTGGCTCAGACAACCTCTGCCCAAATACTCTCTCAACTTCCCTACCTTACTCCTAGAAGACTCAATTTGGGCAGAAGTCTTCCCAAGGAAGCCTTTGTCTCAAATCAAAAAAAGAGTTACCCGATTTTAAGGTAATGTCTTCTCTTATGTTATTTTGTTTTATTTTGCATCTCCAACCCCCTAAACTATTTTTAGTAATTTCTTTTGTAACAAAAACAGTATCCTCAATATACTAGGATGTTTTTATAAGAATTATTCAAGCTACACTTACACACACCCACATCTAATGGTTAAAGAACATACTGTTTCTGTGGATGGAGAATTTATGCCTCACGAAACGATGATTGTTCAACACTCATAAAACACCTTCAAAGGTGGACATTAATATGTCAATATATTTATATATGATATATAATATGTTTATGTTTTACTTAAGCTTCTGAATTTTTCATTTATTGCATACCTTTATGGTTTCCATTATGGGTAAACGCGATATTTTCATTTTAGGAAGTGCGGACTACCGCCCCCTCAAAGTGATTTGAATCGTTAATGCCATATGTGGGATGTATAAAGGATGGATTAAATGTTATTATACATTATATTATACTGGAATTATATTATACCTTTATATAATTATAATTTCATTCCATTAAATATGAAATAGAAATGAAAGTAGCATTCATGCGTACGTACGGATTACCGTCTCCATGAACGGTGCATTTCATTTCTTACCTCTAAATGTTATGTAATATTATAAATGAATGTATATACTGGATATATATGATGTATATGATATATACATCATGAATATAATTATGTATATAATGGATATTTTACCACATGAACAAAGTGTAATTATAAGAAGTTTATTTTTGACTCAAGTACCTAAGATCGAAAAAACGACCGTTATAGACTTAAATAATTACATAATGTTCATGACATGGTAATAAGTGATATAAAAGGAATAATGAACTTGAAATAGGTTATTAAGAAGGTATAGATTAACTCTAGTTTATTATTCAGGAGATCAAAGAACGGTCGAGTGAATTCGGACACGAGGTAAAGGAATTTCTTAACCCAATTTCCATTCTTTGGGTTAATCTCCTACTTTCAAATTATGTTATGATATTATTATGTCCTATCTTGTATTTGTACTTTATTTATGTGTACTTATATTTAATACACATAATAGATCTATTTTATTTAAAAGAATGATCTTGGTAAGGACTTCGTCTCAATCTCCTTTCATTGAGGCATATTTTGTTTTATACACCACTTTCTTTTATACGGTGTATAAACCCCTTTGACTTTTACATTTATTCAAAAGGAATCTTGTTTATATGAAGCATTTTACTAAACGACAAAAAGGAATGTTTTTATTGTCGTATGTATGCGGGTAAAACGAATTCTCTGCCTCCGTGAGCACTATTTGAGTTTCGACTTCCTCTACAAGCCATAACTTTTTTTTAAAAGAAAAATAAATACCATGTTATACATTTCTTTTATTTTAGTATTGAAAATGGTTTTGAAAGTGTTTTTATTATATCAATGGGTTGTATTGATATCTTTTGATTGAAATGTGGACATTTTATGTTTCCATTATGTATGTTTTATTTGATATGATTATGTTATTGTTTATGATATGTTTAAACCTGTTCATATGAGGAATGCATTGGACTTAATAAGTGATGGTTGGAGCCCGCTATAGCTCCTCGATGCATCGGTAGGTCTCATGAGACAAACTAGTGGCTTGGAACGAGGCCTTGACAAAATCTTATTGTAGAATCGGCACGAGGCCTTGTCTACATGGTTATGATAGTCTGGAATTATGCATTTCATCATTATGAAAGTGGTTATTGATATTTCATGTGATTATTCAACTAGTAGAATATCAATGTGAGTAAGTAAATTACATTATTTAATTTTACTTTTTCCATATTATTCTAAAGTTCAAGTTTAAAAGGCTTTTGTTTTAGTTATACATTGCCTTAAATGTTAATGTTTATTTATGAAAGCTTCCGCTATATTGTTATCCTTACTGATCATCTGAGCTCACCCCTTTCAATGTTTTAATATTTTCCTGGATGTGAAGAAGTACTTTATGAATGACCTACAAGGATAGTCAGAAGAGGATATGAGTGTGGACTATGGAGACTTTGTTATTTTAATTTTTCACTTTATGATGTAATGTAACATTTATGAATGTATCTAGTGTTTCTAAGGCTACTAAACTAATCGGTCTTTCAAGACTTGATCTTTTGTGATCATGCCAATGTTACGCAATAATGCACCGACTCTGGGTAACTAGGGTCGAGGAATTATAGTTGGTATCAGAGGCAGTTTAGTACTAACCTTGGAAACTAGATTTAGATAAACTCTGATTAGAGGACATAGCCCAAAGATAGACGTCGAGGATTAGTATAGAAGAACTTCCTTGAATTTTTGTATTATAGAGATTTTGTGAATTTTCTGAGCAATACATCCTTGTCTGGATATGAGAAGGTAGAGGCGGATCTGGCACAGATGTACCTAGGGGTAAAACCTGAAAACACCACTTTGAGCTAGACTCAAACGGTAACTGGTGCACAACAACGGGCCTTGCTGCACTCTTGGTTACGACACTCCCAGGGGATATGCTTAGGATAATTCTCATTTTCTTTACAAACCACTATGAAGGGTTATGAGTATATAATTACTCAAAGAAAACATTTTTATGATTATGGATTATATCTATAAATAGTTCAATTTATGTTAAGAATTTTACAAGTATGGAATTATGTATTTTAATTCATAAACTAATCTAGTTTATGCCATTGTTTAGAAATGGCGCCTAGTAAAAGGAATGGAAACCGTATCAATGCACGGACTCCATGTAGGGATTTCCCTCCTGCTCAAGATAATTATTGTGGATCTGGAGATACAACTGGTGCTGATCAACTTATTACCATACTGGGACAACTCACTTAGGTTATGAATAATAACCTTACTCGTATGGAGCACCCTGATCTGCAACATGGAGGATCAATGTTAGACCGCTTCATGAGGAAACAACCACCAACATTTAATGGGGGTACAAATCCATTAGTATCTGAGCAATGGATAAAATCTTTAGAGAAAATATTCCACGCCTTGGGGAGTAGCAAAAGGGATATGGTTGTCATGGCAGTATACCGCCTCACTGGAGATGCCGATCAATGGTGGTCGCTGATTCAAAATACAAAGGAAGATGAATAAGTATAAAGTATGGAATAGAGAGAGTTCAAAGATATTTTCTTAGAAAAATACTTTCCACATGACCATCGAGCAGATATGGAAAGAAAATTCATGAGTCTGAGACAAAAGGAGGATGAGAATGTCACAAAGTATGAGGCTAACTTTACAAGGTTAGCAAGACATGATGCAGATTATATACGTAACCCAAGAAGTAAGATTGATCATTTCTTTGATGGGTTAAAACCGTTTCTCCATCGAGGTTTAGTATCAAAATATTTCTCAACGTACGAATATATAGTCTCATGTTCTATCAAGACGGAAAAGGAATTCTCTAAGTCTTATGACAATAAAGTAAAGCAAGAGAAGAAGATAACGATGGAACAAGAGACAGATAAAGGGAAAAAGGGAAAGAAGGATTTTCCATTATGTGATAATTGTGGGAAGAATCACCCTGGTACTTGCCTAAAAGGAATGGGAGTTTGTTATAAATGTGGAGAAAAAGGTCACCAGGCTTGTGATTGCAAGGGAAAGAAAGAGGCTAACAATGTTGAATGCTACAATTGTAGGGAAATGGGGTATTATGCAAATGAATGTCCTAAGCATCATGGAAACTTACCTCATAAAAGGCCAAGGTATCAAGGCCAAGCTTATACTGTTACTACAGATGAAGTTGAATAATTATTGTATTTGTGATTTTGGACTCATGAACTAGATTATGGTTATAATAATAATGTGATATATATAAGGATTTTACAGTAGTACTTGTTGTTTTCATTAAGGTTTTAATATGATTAAGGTAATCATATTTTCAGTATGTGACAATAAGAGAAACCTTACTTTGTTTGGGGAATCTAATGTTGCAATTGATTTTGGAATTTATGGAAATTTTAAAGAAAGTCTGGACGGAGGTATTTTGGATAACTATAAAGGTTGGGATGGATTAAGTTGAACTTTGAATAGTATTTTTTAAGGTTAAATTTTTTTTGAAGATTATTTTTGGAAAATTATAATACTATATTTTTAGGAAAAGGACAACCGGAAGGGTGGGGAATAACCCGTCGCGTCAGGCAAAGCTGCAGGAATCGAACCCACAACCATAGTGCGACATGCCTTTATTACCTACCACTAGCCTACAGGAAGTCCCTGGTTATTACAAAAAGTTTTCCTAATCTAAATGGTATGTGTTAATATTTGGAACCTTATAAAATTATGATAAATATAATATTTTCATGTTCTATTACCTTTTAGAGTGAAAGATGGATTTGTGGTAAAAATTTATTAAAGAATGAAAGTCTACATGACCAGTATGTATATTCCCTTACGTTCTTAGTAAATCTCCTAAATAAATTCCTCAACTTTATAAAAGGAAACTTAAAACAAAAACGTTGAGGGTTAACTTTTCCAACTAGGGATTCAATGACCGTTTAACCAATCACAAGTTTGTGATTTTTTTATGGTTAACTTTCTCCTAATCCAGTTTTCTACAACTCTCCATCAAACCTTAATGGTTTTTTTTTCTTCCATATCCATATTTCCATAGAATCCTAGTATGGGATATCTCGGGTGACCTTTGTACTTATCTTTATTTCTTTTAAAGTTATATTTATATTAACCTTATTTCCGATGTGGGTTTTCCACAAAGGTATTTTCTATTTTCAACCTTTTATTTTCAAAGGAAAATTTCAAATTGCGAGGATGCAATTTATTGAAGGAGGGGAGAATTTAACACCCCGAGCTTCCACGATACGTTTCTCTTCCAATAATGCAATAGCTTGCATTGTACGCAAGTTCGAGATTCTAACACATCGCGACCAATCAAAGTAGTAGTTATGAATAGAAATACCCACTTTTTGAAATTATATAAATTTTATATTTCAAAATGGACTTCATTTTTGGATTCAGAATATCGAAATTAGCCTATGTTGAATTTTTGATATTTTTCTGAGAACTTCCGATTTTTTTATGAATAGTGAAAAATACTTAAAAACAACTTTTTTAATCAAAATAATTTATAGTGATAAATTATACTATTGAGTTGTTTTAAAGTATAATTAGAATATATTTTTACCATTTTATCTAATGGTGTTCATTATAATTAATTTCACTTTGAAATTAGACATAAACAATTGTCAATCTTTTGATATATATTGTTTCTTAAAAACACGCTATTTGTTGTGACAACGGGAATTAATTATAAAATTAATTAATGGAACTTATATGTTTGTAATTTTGTAAAATATAGATCATTTTTGAATTCGGAATATCAATTATAGCTTAGGGTAAAATTTTGGCATTGTTCTGAAAAACTTCAATTTTTGATGAATAGTGAAACCACTAAGTGGTAGTTAAATAAATGATTTTTCATTTAAATGAAATATTACCACTTCTGTGATTTGATTTTAAAAAATCCGACATATATGGTTGTCATTAGGTAGTAAAATGTGGTTCAATGGGATTAAAATAATTTTTTGTGAGTAGTAACTTTTAAGTTTAATTAATCGCGATTAAAGGTAATTAGTGAAATTTAAGGTAAAAATGGTATTATAAAAATATGAAATGACCTTTACAATTGTCCTACCCCTATTGGATGAGTCATGGCCGACCAACAAAATCCACGGGTCTACTTGGGGACCCCATGGAGCCACTTTGGTAGGAAAATGACATTAAAAACTTTTTATTTAATGTTAAAATAAAAATGTCACAAATAAGAGTTTTTTACTAAAAAATTATTTAAATGGGGTTATACAAGTCATATTTTTTACATTAAATATTAATTAGAAAGATAAAAGGATTTCATACATCTTTATATTTTTTTATAATTTTTAGACATTAAATAAATTAAATTATTTATGACATCATGATGATGCAACAATTACCTCATTAATTAACGATTTAAATAAAATGAAAAGATAATGTAAAATATAAGACATACACTTTTCAAAAACCTATTGTATTAGTATATTTCGAAATCTTATCAACTTATCCTAGAAATATATAAGTGCGGGACCTTTAGAATCCGAAAAAGCATTTCATAATAATGTAACATTTCAATCTTTCCAAGAGTGCCCCTTCTCTCCTCTTATAAAAGTCCCCCACCACTACTACCTTACTAACACCTTAAAAGCCTTTTGGCTCGGCCAAACTCTTCCCAAATACTCTCTAAAATTCCCTCCCTTACTCCTAGAAGCCTCAATTTTGGCAAAAGTCTTCCCAAGGAAGCCATTGGCTCAAATCAAAAAAGAGTTACCCGATTTTAAGGTAATGTCTTCTCTTATGTTATTTTGTTTTATTTTTCTTCTCCAACCACCTAAACTCTTTTTATTAATTTATTTTGTAACAAAAACAGTATCCTAAATATACTAGGATGTTGTTATAAGAAGGATTTGAGATACACTTACACACACCCATATCTAATGGTTAAAGAACATACTGTTTCTGTGGATGGAAAATTTCCGCCTCACGAAACGATGATTGTTCAACACTCATAAAACACCTTCAAAGGTGGAAATTAAGATGTAACTATATTTATATATGATATATAATATGTTTATGTTTTACTTAAGCTTCTGTATTTTTCATTTATTTAATACCTTTATGGTTTCCATTATGGGTAAAAGCGATATTTTCATTTTAGGAAGTGCGGACTACCGCCCCCTCAAAGTGTTTTGAATCGTTAATGCCATATGTGGGATGTATAAAGGTTGGAGTAATGGTATTATACATTATATTATACTGGAATTATTTTATACCTTTATATAATTATAATTTCATTCCATTAAATATGAAATAGAAATGAAAGTAGCGTTCATGCGTACGTACGGCTTACCGTCTCCATGAACGGTGCATTTCATTTATTACCTCTAAATGTTATGTAATATTATAAATGAATGTATATAATGGATATATATGATGTATATGATATATACATACATCATGAATATAATTATGGATATAATGGATATTTTACCACATGAACAAAGTGTAATTATAAGAAGTTTATTTTTGACTCAAGTACCTAAGATCGACAAAACGAACGTTATAAACTTAAATAATTACATAATGTTCATGACATGGTAATAAGTGATATAAAAGGAATAATGAAATTGAAAAAGGTTCTTAAGAAGGTATAGATTAACTCTTGTTTATTATTCAAGAGATCAAATAACAGTCGAGTGAATTCAGACACGAGGTAAGGGAATTTCTTAACCCAATTTCCATTCTTTGGGTTAATCTCCTACTTTAAAATTATGTTATGATATTATTATGTCCTATCTTGTATTTGTAATTTCATTATGTGTACTTGTATTGAATACACATAATATATCTATTTTATTTAAAAAAATGATCTTGGTAAGGACTTCATCTCAATCTCCTTTCATTGAGGCATATTTTTTTTATACACAACTTTCTTTTATATGGTGTATAAACCCCTTTGACTTTTACGTTTATTCAAAAGGAATCTTTTTTATACGAAGAATTTTACTAAACGACAAAAAGTAATGTTTTTCTTGTCATACGTATGCGGTGACAACGACTTCTCTGCCTCCGTGAGCACTATTTGAGTTTCGGATTCCTCTACAAGCCATAACTTTTTTTTAAAAGAAAAATAAATACCATGTTTTACTTTTCTTTTATTTTGGTATTGAAAATGGTTTTGAAAGTGTTTTTATTATATCAATGTGTTGTATTGATATCTTGTGATTGAAATGTGGACATTTTATGTTTCTTTTATGCATGTTTTATTTGATACGATTATGTTATGGTTTATGATATGTTTAAACCTGTTCACATAAGGAATTCATTGGACTTAATAAGTGACGGGTGGAGCCCGCTATATCTCCTCGATGCATCGGTAGGTATAATGAGACAAACTAGTGTCTTGGCATGAGGCCTTGACAAAATCTTATTGTAGACTTGGCACGAGGCCTTGGCTACGTGGTTATGATAGTCTGGCATTATGCATTCCATCATTATGAAAGTGGTTATTGATATTTCATGTGATTATTCGACTAGTAGAATATCAATGTGAGTAAGTAAATGGCATTATTTCATTTTACTTTTTCCATATTATTTTAAATTTCAAGTTTAAAAGGCTTTTTTTAGTTATAAATTGCCTTAAATGTTAATGTTTATTTATTAAAGCTTCCACTATATTGTTATCTTTACTGAGCATCTGAGCTCACCCCTTTCAATGTTTTAATATTTTCCAGGATGTGAAGAAGTACTTTATGAATGACCTGCATGGATATTCAGAAGAGGATATGAGTGTGGACTATGGAGACTTTGTTATTTTAGTTTTTCACTTTATGATGTAATGTAACATTTATTAATGTATCTAGTGTTTCCAAGGCTACTAAACTAATCGGTCTTTTGAGACTTGATCTTTTGTGATCATGCCAATGTTACGCAATAATGCACCGACTCTGGGTAACTAGGGTCGGGGAGTTACATGTTTTACCTTTACAAATTAGAAAAACCAATTATAGGGAATTATTTAAAAGAAATTTATATATTATATATTCAATAATTTTTTTAACTTTAATCTTATGTGGCTTCTAGAAAATATATAAGAATAAATCTAAATTTACACTTAAAGATTTATTGTTCAAAAAATAGTATTGTCACCTTTTTTGTACTTATTTAATCACTAATTTTAAACACTTTTATAAAATTTATTTGATATAATGAATTTTATTTTGAAATCATCATGTTATAATTATCTTAGTTTTAATTTTTTAGAATTTTCTGAGTGGTTAAATATTTCAATAAATTGAATATTTTAATAAATAATGATAAAATACATATTTTTATTAATAATTCCCATTTCATTAAAAGCTTCTTAAAATATTTTTTTGAATATGATTTTAAAAGGAAAAATTGTTCAATTAAATATCTATTAATATAATTTATATAATTTTATTCATTTCCATATTTATTTTTGATATAAAAACTTTTAAAATTTTGAACATTTTATATTTGAAAACCTGTTTTGTTATGACGTATATGAGATTTGTTTTAAGTTAAAACTTTACACTTCTATCAATGGATTTTGGAAATATTGTTTCCATATTTAGAATCATTATAATTTATATTATATTTTATGCCCAACATGAATTTTTACCATAATTTATAGTAAGAAGTGTAAAAATTATTTAGAGTTGTTAAGGTAAAAATGGGGTTACCTTTGGGGGTTAAACTTGAAAAATAAGTGTTAAAATTGAAAAAAAAAACATATACAAAACCAATTGGATAGACATATTTCGACCTAATATCTTATAGGATAGGTAATATACGATTTTGGTGCCTTTTTTCATGTGAAACATGTGGTTACACCTTTTTCATTTAAAAAATTACAATTATGCCACTCAAATCACCTATAAAAGACCGTCCCATCTTCACTCCTACCCACACTTCCAATCCCCATTGGATCGATCATTACCATCCCAAATATATTACTTAATTCTCTCCTATCATCCTATAAACGTTATTTTTGGTTTAAATATAAAAAATTAAGGATTTTGGTGAAAACTTAATGAGGTTACCTAATGAAGAAGAGGCTTGAACATGTATGTAGTATGTCGATACTTAAGGTAAAGGATTTCTATCTAAAATATTAATTCTGAAAGAAAAATTCCATATTCACCACCAATTTATTATATGTGGTGTATATAATTCCCATTAATGTATTTTATGATTATTATACTGAGAATTATTCATATTTACATAACTATTTAAGGATCTCTCTTTAATATAGTTTAAAGTTTAAACTTTATGAAAGAGAAAATGATTTTTTTGTGTAAATTTTCTTTATTTGGGACATATGTTATGTTAGATAACTATCTTATTTTATTAGGTTTATATACCTCCTATTTTAATTTTAATATCATGAATTTATTTATTCTCATTATATTTTATGTTTCATTTAATGTTGTTCATTAATGGGGATTTAAATTCGATGTTACCAAAATGCCAATGATTTTATTTTAAAATATCATTGTTTAATAGGATTGTTTATGCTTTTGTTCTAGATGATAAAATATTATGATACTTATCTCAAGATACTCATAATTTTTATTCTCCCCTAGTTATGTCATAAGAATACATGATTTCCCTTTTTTTCCACTCTTTATGTACTCAAGAGTTCAAAAGAATGTTTTTAAGAAATATCATCTTTATTTCTCAATTCAGTCAAAAAACCTTTTAATTCCAAAACTATGATTTCTATATTTTTTTTTTCAAAAATGTTTTAATATTATAAATATGATATATTAAATACATTATAAACATTTTTTTACTT
Organism: Viscum album; assembly: GCA_963277665.1. NCBI lineage: Eukaryota > Viridiplantae > Streptophyta > Magnoliopsida > Santalales > Viscaceae > Viscum > Viscum album. The sequence goes on from OY728147.1 coordinate 1,841,993,804, forward strand.
TTAATTTTTAAGTAATATTCATGTCGTTTTCCAAACAATGACCATTTCTTTTTTACTGAAAATATGAAAGGAATTTTTTTTAACTTGTATGTAATGGAAGAAATTTACCACCATCATGACCATTATTTTATTTGATTCTTAATTTATATTTTTTCAAGGTTATTGTTAAAGAAAATTATTTTAGATGTTTTTTATGTTTTATATAGTGTTTTCAAAGAGGAAATATTATTTTACTCAAGAAAATTTTTAAATGATTTATAGATCTTACATTATAAGTTTCAATGTTTTTTTAAATGAAAATTATTTCAAAAACGTTTTATGATTTTTTGATTTTAAAAAGTTACATTGAATAAAATTTATTTTCCTCATGAAATTTTCAAAGTGTATTTTCAATATCATTTCCCATCTAAGAGGTCTTCCCTTGATGTTTATTTTTATTTACTAGGAATATGATCCAAGGTTAGAAATATTTTTATTTATTTGAATAGTTTATGTATATGATTAAAAGATGTTTATAAAAACTATTTATCCTATAATGATTATACAATTATAAAATACTTATAAAACACACTTCATTTCACAGGTGTTGTTATGATGAAATGATGAAATGATTAAGAAACCTATATATTCTCTATAGGTTAAGATACGATGAAATATTTATGAAACATATATATTTTCATTATTTATCATATGATGAATTATTTAGGATCTTGTACCACAAATACGTACGATTTTAATTATGTGATGGGTGGTACCTATATCTCCCTTCATTTCATTTGATAAATATTTATATCTCATGAGACAAAAAAAAACTAGAATAATGAGTGTAACTAATTTAGTAAGATAAATTTTCTACCATAATGGTCTTGGGAGTGAAATTTGACTACTATTATGGTTGGTGAGTGAACCCATTCAACTACTATAGACATAGAAGTGATCATTTACTACTATGGAAATTATTTTTTCTATACATATGTGCATTCCAAAATTGTATGCCTTATGCAAATATTATACTCTCATGGATAATGTTCATTGATTTCATTATGAATCATTTTTTATGAATTTCTAGTATTTATTCTATGACTGAAGATTAATATCTTTAATACATAGGGTATGGTTTTCAAATGATATTCTCATGTTCACATACCTTTATACTTATGATATGATTATGTATATACATTGTTTACTCTTACTGATCGTTTAAGATTTCTATTTCTTTGTTTCCTTTATCTATGTTATAAATATAAGTTTTATGTAGGGTATTTCTATAAAGAGTACCATGTGAGAATATCTTTATGGGATATATTGAAGATATTTCATGAAATAAAATTTTTGTGTGTCTAGTATCCATTTTAACTAAAAAATTATGTTCCTTAGGCATGTATTTATGTAATGAAATGAATATTCATATAAAATATGTAATTAATATTCATATAAGGCCTGTTTTCCTTTACTATGATTTGTTCAAGATGAGTCTAGGTATGTTTCTTAGATATTTGGGTGATTATTGAGAGTATTTTATAAGGTTAATGATTAGTTCATTATTTATAGACATCATGTTGTAGGTACCTTCTCTCTCTCTCTCTCTCTCCCCTTATTTTAGTAAAGGAAGTATTTGGATTTTTAAAACTCATTCTCATTTTTTATTGGAAGAAACACAGAAGGAATATTATAATAATTCTCACTTATTTAATATTTTTGAAATCATTGTACTAGAAATATTCACACAATGTGATTCATTATATTCTTAAAAGTAAAACGTTTTAAGGAAATAATGTGTTTTATAGAATCTAGAAATTATTTTTGATCATGTGTTCATTATTTTATTATGCGGGACATTATTGGATTCATACTTTTATGAATATTTAATCCTAGGTATATAGGTTAATGAACAAAGGATGACTTGGTATTGAATATGGGATACCACTCATGAGTATTGAGGTTGTCATCTTGGATTAATGCATGTGTGTCTGAGTATGTGGAATGGGTATGAAAAAAAAAGAAAGAATAGATGCACTCCTTATTAAAAAATCTTATTTTATGGATCATTTTATTAATTAAATGATTTATATAATGTTATTTTGATATATATTATTTTATTATTCCTATTTTCTATTTCATATGAAAAACTCTTGATAAGTATTTTCATTATACTTATTATTTTTTTACAAACTATGCCAACTAATTCTAGTCTTAGTGGTGTCTTTCAGAAGCTTCTTGTGGTTTATTAACTGGGTTTTATACTAATACCCTGCATATACACCTTGGTGAGTATATTGATGTTGTTTTTCTTATCATAAGTAAGGGAAATATTTCATATTAATTTAGTATAAAATAATTATGTTATAATGATGATGATGATTGGTGGAGCTTGGAGATATTTAAGTTGGATTTTTGGAGTGACATCATATTGGTGTCATTTTTTAGGATATTTTTTTGGTTTTGTGAGATATTATATCCCACTTTGGGTTTCTACTCTAATTTATCTTTTTAACGGATTTTAATATAGAGGGTTTAATTTTATGCATCATAGAGTACCATATTTTTTTTATATATTTTCCACTTATAGGTTGTGTATTTTTATGGAAAAAGAATCCCCTAATGATCATATATGTTATTATTATTTAATTCCAACTTTTTTAGGTTCTAAAAATATCACCTATGGTTAGTAGCACCTCTACCTCTTTCCAAGAAGATGGGTTAGGGGAATGATGTTACACTTATCAAGAATAAATGGTCATAATGTTTCATTCATTCACTATATTGGTTTCTCATCTAATTCTCCTTGAAAAATTTAGAGAGATAAAATTGAAAAAAGGGGTGAATATGTATGAAATCATTAAATTCATTTAATATTGTAGTTAGAGAACATTATAGTAAAATAAATTGTGGTATTTTATCTTATAAGGGAAATTAAGAGGGGAATTTTCTATAATTTCACATTAATATTCATGATTTGTATTTAAGTGTTTTAAGTAGTCTATTTTGACTTTGAATTTTTAAAATAATTCTACCCACAAAATCTTGTCCATTGTAAACACCTTGAAAAATACCTTATGGTAAAAAATAATTTTATGTCTCATGTTGTGGAGAAGTGATAATTTTGGAAATCCTACAGTAATACTGGAGTTTTTTCCACATATGATCATAATGGATATTATATTTATCTTGACTGAAGGGGGACATGAATTTAAATGTGAAATAGGTTGTGATTTGGTCACAGGTGAATTATTGAGGTTAAAAATATATATATATGATATATGAAAATGATATGAAATTATTTTTCATAAATGAGACATAATAAAATTCAATTTTTGTAAATATCTTTAAAAAATATCACATTCTTAGTTTTTTATGGATATTATGTAGTTATATAAGGAATTTTCTAAGGAGTTCAATTAATAGAGAATATATTTCCATTATATTCACTTTATAATTCAATGTTTTTATTACCACAATTTTCATATTTTATGAGAATTTATAACATATTTAGTTTATTGGTTTAATATTGAGCTTATGTAGAGTGGAGTAATTTGTGATTATTATTCATTAAATAATTATTTGATTATAAATTAATTAAGTGGAAATACTTATTACTTTTTCATGATTTTCATGTAAAGAAAAAATCCTTATATATGGATCTTCTAGAATACATAAGATATTGTGATGATATTTATGAAATTATAGTCAGTACATATGATTTTTAATTGATATAGAATAAAAAACTAGGTTATATGAGAAATATGTTAGATATTCAACCAAAAATAGAAGATTTACTCTACATATATAAGTGTTATATAATAAAAAAATCCTTTTATTTGATGATAAATTGGATATAATTAGAAATTTATTAGGAATCACACTATGATGTGGATGATATTTTAAGATACATGTAATGTATTCTAGATAGCACATAATTAATTTTACATTATACCTTGAAGGAGAGTCAGGTTCCTTGGGATACATAATATTTTTTTTTGTATTTACGAATTTAAATTTAATGTCTATAATTTTCATAGTGATATGGTAGACAATTGAAAATAACCTAGTATATATAAGATCTTATAAGTGAATAATTTTTTTCAGGCTTCCATGTAATAATTTTTAAAAACTACGAGCAAGAATATATTATTCAAGACTAATAATAGAAAATCTATTTTGAAACAATGAAGGAGATGATTACTCACAGGAATAAAAGACCTATACACCATGAAAATAAGGAAAATCATTCTGTATGGTTTGGGAAGTTTTCATGTAGATTTTTTTAAGTTCTAGGATCCATCATTTGACCACGTGAAAATGTTATAGTGTTCTTTGAATGAAAAATATAATCCGATGTATTTTTATAGGATAAAAAGATATTTTCATATATTTTATTGGTCACATGAATTAATAAAAGTTTAAATAATGAAATAATTTTATGTAGTATATTTTATGTGATAAAAATGATAATTGAATATTTTGATGAATTAAAAAACAAAAAAACTATAATACTACTAAATTGAGAATATCCAATTTTGGAATAGTATACATAGAATTCAATCCCATTCATGTAGATTTATATTTAAAGTTAACTCTAATAATTAAACTAATGTATTATCCCATCCTTGTAAATGATTTTATGGGGATTCATCGTTTACAACATGTCCCTGGACCTTTCTAGTAGAGTAGGGTTTATGAGTCTAAATATTCCATACAATTTTAATAAAATTTGATTACCATTTTATAATAAAATATTGCCTCATTAATGTGTTTATCAATTATTTGAGGAAAATTCTAGTATTGAAGAGAATTTGGGTGATTTGGATATTTATAAAGTAATACCAAACCATATCTGGAAAAAAAAATAATATATTTTTTTATTGTAGATATGAGACATTTAACTATTTTATCTGGAAAAGGAACCACAGTGAACCCCATAGAGCCATGACATAGTGTTCTCTCATGGAAGAGTTTGGAATATTGATGAATAAGATATGTTGTAATGATACCACTATTTCAAAACCTAGGATGTGTATGGTATATTTTCCCCATATTCATTATTCATTCTATTTAGAAATGGAAATTTAGTAAATTTATGGGAGACAATTTCATGTTCATGTAAAGGTGTTCCAAGAGTGGCATGGTTGAATTGTAAAGTCCTATCAGAATTATGAAATATGGTATTTGGTTGTATTTTTATGATATTATGAATATTTATACCATTATATGTTCTATTGGTTATAATTTGGTAATGTGTGGTGGAGGAACCCTGGAGATGTATAAGGATTTTACTCTTGAATATTTTTTTAGATCTAGTTTCTTGGGAGATTTGATGAAGCATTTTATGTAACCTATTCCCTTTAATTGTGGAATTTTGAAAATAAATAAATTTACTAATGATTTAATTGGAGAGTTTCATTTAAATAAGGGTAATTAAGAACCATTTTATGATTATTTTATACTTTTATAAGAGTAATTTGGAAAAGTGTTGTGATCATGGTGTTGTGTAGATGTCATCATTAGTAAAAGAATGTTATATATGTTCAACCCATAAATATTAAATAAGTGAGTAAATACTATCACCACAACTGATATAACATTATGTATAGGTATCTAATGTGGCAGATAAATTGGAATTTGGTTACATGACCTTTATCTTAAAACACTTCTATGATGAAATTAAAGGTTCTCAAAATGAAAGATCTATGGAATTTAGGATACCTAACCCTCACACCATAATACTGTTGTGTGTTGAATAATTCTTTAAAACACTTAAATACTAACCATATAGAGGTTTAAAATATATAAAGTAATTCATATTTATCTTTTAATGTTCACGAGTTGAACTTGTATTTGTTTCCTCCATGATTAAACAACAAATTTTTACCATTAAGTCGGTCAAGAACATCATAAAACATTAAAGTTTTTATTTATCCATGATGAAATAACCTTGGATACAAAATTTTAATAACACGATTATTTATTTTGAGGAATATAAATTTTTTTAAAAAACAAAAATTTGAAATTATTTAATATAGAATGGAAATGAGAAAATTAATTCATCAAAAAAGTGACTTCTAAGGGGTGATCCAAGCATACATTTGAGACTATGATGTTTTGGTCCTTGATTGTGGATTTCAATTAAAAAATTTATGATAGTTATGATTCATTAATTTTCTCCTATTATTGTTTTTATTTCCTATTGTTTGATTATGTTACTTATATCCTCAAGGTAAACTATTTCATTAGTGATAGATGATCAATCCATTAGTTTTGAGTAGTATTTTAAGCTTTAGTGGATTGAGATTAATAGAATTATGCTTCATCATAAATGATTAATTTGATTGTTTAATCACATATATTAAAAAATATCACATTGAGATTAATTAAATCATATCCTCTAGTTACTAAGTGATAGTTATGAGAATTAAGGAAATAACCCTAATGTGATAGGGGTGGGGGATAGAGAGTTTACTTTAATTCCATCATTTTCTTTTATGATTGATTATAAATTATTTAAATATTAATAAAGAACCTTTATGATTGGAATAAAAAAGATATTGGTAGTTATAATTTATTTTATAATGTGAAATTAATTATTCCAATTAATCTCATAGTTAATCAACCTCATTTATTCATAAGAGGATTTATTCATAATCTATTCAGAAACATACTCTAAAATAGATTCATCTTCTTTTTATGTCATATGAATTTTAATGAATCTGACTTTGATCACTAATATACTCTGATCCAGACTCTATAAATCTTATTAATATTTTCTCAACTAGTTCTTATTCATATTATATCTCAATAAATATTCAAAAAATTCTCAACAGGTTAAGATTCTTTGTGTTCTTGGTGGTTTGACCTCATGACTCTATATTCCTTTATTCCACTTTTTTAGAATTAGTGATTAGGATTATATATTATAATTCTAAACTCTATACAAAATATATTTAAATTTTATGTATCCTAATGATGTTCCATGTTTTTAGTGCCTTTTTGGGGACATAGTATAACTATCCTTGGAATTTATTGTTTGTTTATTGTTTCATTCTTTCCCTTACTTTTTCAATTTTAATATTTTTATTATATTATACTCACAATAGTGTTGATGTATTTGTTATATATTATAGGTGTATGAGACACACTCCTCACACATTTTCAAGGAGTTTGGATTTCTATGATCAACTTTCATTACACCTTGAGATCAAACATTATTTTTTTCATAATCAGCAAGAATAAATTGAAAAACAATGTGACTGCACAAGACATCTAGATCATTCCAATAAAATCAAGGGTGTCCAATGATCAACAAGCCTGATAATGTTGATGCATTAATTAATTCTATATATTAATGGATCTGTTCTCAATATTTTATTTCCACCCATTCAATAAAACACTTTTGAGTTGAAGTTGAGCATATTTCTAATGATATAGAACACTTCTAAATTTCATATGTTACAAAACTATGATCCTTATTTTTATCAATCAATAATTTAGAAATTTTTGACACCATTAAGAAAAATGGGTATCTACTAATTCCATCAATCATAGGGTCTTTTTATTTTCCTAAATCATCTAAAAACGATTCATTGAAGTCATAACCATTAGTATCTATCATAAACTTGGAATAAAACAACGATAAATTTCCTAATAAATATTTTCCACTAGAGAAAGTGATAATGCTCAAAAGTGTAACTTAGTACTTTTCCCAAAAATATAGTGAATCATTTTATGAGGGTGAGTATAGATTAAATTAGATATTTTAGAGATTATTACTCCATAGAGTGACCTTTTGTATAAATCTATTGGGATTTTATTTCATTCTATAAAACAAATCCCAATCCATAGTGGATTTAACTACAATGAGATAATTAATGAGGAAGGACACATAAAATATATATCTTTGTTGGATAACCTTTTGGAAAATATTTCACAATGTAAATAGGCTACAATCTCGATCATGATGGGTTTTCATCAGGTAGATGAGACAACCAAACTAGTTACTCAAATAGAGGCCTTATCCATGAAGATGTAGACATTAGTGGCCATCCAAAATCAAGAATCACCCTCAAAGAATACTCAAATATGTTCATGTAAAATGTCTGGTGGTCCCCATAACTTATAATAATTTCAAGATGAAGTATTAGACACAACATCAAGTATGTTAAACTTTGTATTATACCACCAACCACTATCATATTATCAATACTAATTAATAAATGGTGTGAGGATAGTCAGTCAAAATAAAATTTTAAGAGATGGAAGAGGTTTATAAAAATTTCATGCTTAAATAAATTTCATATTTTAACAATAATACAATTAATATAGACAAAATAGATAGTAATTATAGAATATTCAATTATACTTTCAGAAGAATCAGTAGGAGTACCTGCAACATCATGTTACCCCGGTTTCTTGTAATTCTATTCTCTCTTTTCATTTTACACTATTGGTTTGGGGATTTATTTTTACTTCTAATGATGGATGTAATTTATTGGTAAAAATGACCTCAAATCTGATGATGTATGTTTTTTTTTGAATTAATGGAGTTTGGGTATAAATTTATTAAAGGCTTTACAAGATTATCCTGGAGTTCAGAGAATATTGGATTTGTTTTGTGATTGTTTCTAGAAATATCATGTTTATTGTGTACTATGTGAATAAACATCATATAAATGAATTAAATTACATTTAATGTTCATCATATAAGATTCATGAATCATTTTTAGGAGCTTAAGTGTAAATGATGTGCATTTAGAATTCATCATCGTGTAATGGCTAAAATCGGTTCTTAAAAAAGGAAATGGGGTTTTCAGACTACTTGGGGTTTTTTTGGATTAAATGATGTGAAAATGGGTTTTCCAAAATATAAATTTCATGATTTAATATTTTATAGTGCTTCATGACTGATGTGTTTTTTATTCGGCTAGCGATTTCATCATTTATGGACTAGAGCTCTACCATGTAATTTTTGAGACATATTATCTTTATGAATCGTTTTATTCATTTATTAATCATTGTTGTAGTTGTGGTGAATTTCTATGGGTGATAAATCATTCATGTTTATTATTTTTATTTGATCATTGTAGCACCATTGTGGTGATATTATAGATCCATTGATCAATCATGTTGATTCTTCTTGATCCTTTCTAGATCTATTGGGAGATCATCCTCTTGAGGCTAACCTTTGAGTTGGTTGTGGTTTGGATTGAGTGTTCTTTGAGTTATATCATATTTGTATCTTCCTACTAACATTTTTCTAATGTAAACCATTATAATAAGTGTGGTTTGATTCTTGGAACTTTTCTGTTGTCATTGTGTTCCTTCTTATGGTGGATCACATTGAGGGAATGTGCGGCCCAAGTTTTAGATAGGTGGTTCAATCTCTATAAAATATTGGGTGAACTATAATTAATTGGTTTGTATAATTTTTTTATAAATTAAATGGATTGATTGAATGATTAATTTTCATATTTGTAGAAATGTTTTTTTATAAAAGATGGTTTTCCCCTTGTTTTTTTAAAATAAAATTTGTTTTCATCCCATTGTGAAATAGAATAATTAAATATTTTCAAAACATGGTTTTGATGAAATGGTTTAGAAAATAGAGAACATCGTATGGCTTGGGTACTTCGGTAGAAGGTATAATAATTGGCTCGTCCATTGATACTATCAGAGGGTTCACTCATGGGGTGTTCTTCTTCTCCTTTATCCGGTTTTTATAAGTAATTAATAGATTTTTTCCAATTTTTACTTTCAAGGGTGTTCCTATTCTCTCTATATTTGATTCATATATCTAGAGGTTGGATGCGTGCAATTTTCAGTGTTTTTGTATGAGTTTCTTAGCTATCATAACTTTTAGTGGTCCTTAGGGTGACGTTACCTATGCTTTGTCTTGTACTATTTTATTATATATTGTCATGGATTGATATGATATTTGATACATTCTTTACTTGGATTTGATATATACAAAATGGTTTGAATTAATTTACTTGGATTAATTTTTAAAATATATAATATATGGAAAATTAAATATTTTATTAATTTTGATATGAAAACTATTAATATATTTGTCATGTTTCTTTTTTCCTTAAAGTTGATAAATTCTATATTTTTATATAGAGACATATTATGGAACTTATAGATGGGATAATACTAATAATTTTAGATAATACCTTGTGCACCCCTTCAGCATAGTATATAAATTTTTGTGGATTATAATGCAAGGAAAGGAAAGGCACATAATGTGGTGGTGAGGTCTTTTTTCAGCTATGTATGTGTTGTTGGTCGTGAGATAGAGGGATTTTTCCTATGTTATCACCTATAATATTCAGTTTTTATTCTTGTTGTTATTTAATGTTTTACCTATACTTTGAGTTATTTTGAATTTTTTTGAGTTGTATTAATTAAGATATTTTATTTTAGTATTGGAATAGGTTTATATCATTCATTATTTCCCTCTACTGTGTATATATTCCATGTTGTTACTTCAGGTTGGGAGAAATCATTCCCTCTGGGTGTTGTTGATTCTTGGGTTCTTGTCACTAGCCCATGGGGAATGAGAACACCCTTTGGATATGTGGTAATTCATGTTAGGTACCAGTTCAATAGGGTATCCGAGTTGGGGTCATTACAGTACAAACTATATCCAAAAGAAACCCAACCCTCATTCTAGGTGATAATTACCAAGAACATAAAATATAATGACCATCACCTCAATTGATTTGTGATAGCCTTTTTAAATCCTGAAAACTAGTTTAAAAATTATCAAGGGATACACAAAAACATAGAGACATAAATGGGATAGATTTCCCAAAAGCTAAGTATGATTTAACTCTGAGCCTTATAAGAAAACAAATAAACCCTAAGGAGAGTAGAAAAGGGAATAACATATAAAATTGGAAGAGATTCACATGATAATAAGTTTATGTAAATTTCAAATAATGTTAATGCAGAGACAAAAAATAAGAAGAAGATGACACTGGAATATGAAAATAAGTGAATTTTGAGAAAACCAAATAATACAATGCAGAAAGACAAATTAGTCAAATTCCAAGTAGAGAATAATTAAGAAGTACATCCATACTGTCCAATACTTCCTTTCTTAGAGAGGATGTACCAAGGGAAAATAATGGATTAATACTATTTTTTTTGATATTCTCAAGAAACTATAAATAAATATTCTTTTTGTAGAGGTAATCTTATAGATATTGACATAAGATATTTTTCAAAATGAGATTATCTATAATAAAAATCGTTTAAGGAATTTGGTGTGATATTAATAAGTGAATAATATTCAAAAGTAGTATAACGGAAACTCACAAAAGGATATGGGTAGTTTTATTATTCCTTACACTATCATATTATATACATTTGGAAAATCTCATTTTATATTGGATAAAGGGTATATTTTATGCCACTAAATGTATTAAAAATCTAGGATTGTGCAATCTAAAACCTACACAATCCACTTTTTTGTTGGTGGATAGGTCTATCATGTATCCAAGTTTAATCCTTGAATATTTCTTGGTGAAGGTTGGAATGTTTATAATTTAAATCAACTTTTTTTATTATGGAGAGCCAAGAAAAAAGGGAGGATTAAATCATTCTTATTTAAACCTTTTATTCTTCTAGGAAGGCTCTCATTGACTTCAACTAAGGGAATATAGTTACCCATGTGGGATGTAAATAGTTTTACATTGATCATACTAAACCAGTAAAATATGGAGATGAACCATTTTATTTTTATCACATCAATACTATTGAAGAGATTTTTAGAATTTTGGAGACTATAGATGAAGAGGAAGAAGTGTTTTTTGTAGAAGAGTTTGAATAATAGAGGATTATTAGTGAATATTTGGTTCTTAAAGAAGGTTTCTAGGTTATATAACATCTTTTTAGTAATAATCATATAGAATTAACACATTCAGGTTTATTGGAATTGGTGTTGGATCTAAATAAACTCCCCAAAAAAATTTATTACGTATTTATAGATAAAATAAAGGTGTTTTTTGTCATTATATATTCATACCTCTCAAATGAACAAGAACATTGGTTTGTTTCTATGTTTAAACAAAGGAAGAAGAAAATGATTTGGAGCATTGTACACATTATGGGAGTCATCCCCTCTATGTGTACCGATAACATCATATTAGAGGAAAAGAAGAAGCTAAAATGACATCTTCGATGGATGTTGACGCATCATATGAGTTTGGTTGTGAATAAGGAAGTGTTGAATACGTTGGATGATGGAAATATTTACTCTATTTTAGATATCTAGTGGGTGAACACACTACAGGTGGTTCCAAATAAATGTGTGATTTTATTAGTAAATTGGGTTGATGATCTGATCTATATCTAAATAGTAATGGTATGGAAAGTGTGTCTTGACAATAGAAATATGAACAAGGAATCAAGGAATTTTCAATTACCCATACATTCATTGACCAAATATTGGATATAATGTAACAGCATGAATATTATATTTTTATATGTCTATTCTAGGTACAATCAAATTCTTATGGCACCTAAGGACCAAATAAATACTACATTCACCAATTTTAAGAAACTTATAACTAGAAATTAATTTATTTTACCATTTAAATTGACCTAATATATTTAATGAGTGCATAAAATATCTCTTCCATGGAATGGAGAAGGAGTTTCTCAAGGTATTAATTGATGAAATTTATTTTTATAGGCATTCATTCAATGTTTTCCTGATGAATCTTGATTTTGGTCTTAAAGGTTGTGTGGATACCTTCTTGACGTTCAACTAGGTGAAATGATATTTTATTTTAACTAATTTCATTTTTATTGGAAACTATATCTATTAATATAGGATTGAAGTTTACCCCCAAAAAATCAAGGAGATCATGGAGCGATAATAATTAGAAATCATGTGGAAAATTAAAAATTTTCTGGTTAGCTATGGATTTTATTGAAAAAAATTCATAGACATTCATAGATAACTTGGCCCCTCAATCACAATTTATCCAAGAGTGTGGAGTTCAAAATTGATTATTCAATGAGGTCTTCATGGAATTAAAGAAAAGTTTAATCTTCTCTCCCTTAATAATTTCACTAAATTGGGAAGAACAATTTGAGTTACTATATGATTTAAGAAATTATATGGTGAGAATAGTTATTGGGAAGTAATGGGATTCAATTTTTCAACCTTTCAATTATGCAATCAATGAATTAAAAATATCATCTTAATTACACAAGTATTGAAGAGGGATTACTTATGGTGGTTTATTCTTCTAAAAATAATTGAACTTAACTTATACACTCAAAATTGGTAGTACATACATAGAACAAATTATTGAAATAATTGATGGAAATGAATGATTTTAAGTCTAACTTTACTAGTTGATTTTTTTATTAGAAGATTTTTATATTGAATTTTTGGATAAGATAGGGTTAGAAAATATTTATTTGACCATTTTTCAATAAGTTAATTACCCAATATATCTTGAAAATAAGGATTGGAGAACCAAGTTTACTTAGAGTTTGATAATTTATTTTTATTGGACCTCACTGTGAGTACATGGTTTGTAAACATCAAAAACTACTTGAATGATAGGAATGTCTACCCATAGTTCTCCTATCCATAGAAGAAGTAATTTTTAGCTATTATCTGTTATTAATTATAGGATAAGATAATACTATTTAAGTAGTGTGGCGACAAGATGATCCAAAGATTAATTCCTAAAAGGAAAATTAAATTTGTGGTTGAGTTCTGTCACTCCTCAGTAATAGGTAGACACCAAAGACTAGAGCACATGGTTGCCATTATTTTGAAAAGTGTATTTATATTTTCACAATTTCATAGAGATTGAAGGATATTTATGGTTTTCTATGAAAAATTTTAATACAATTGGAACATTAGAAAAATATAATAATTTTCTCAAAATACCATTAGGGATGTTTATTTTTTTTATGTTTGTAGAAAAACATCATGGGAACCTTCCCCAACATTTCCATCCACACCCACATCTTGGTGCGCTGGATGTGTTTCGAAGTGGGTTAAAGCTAATTCCACCACAACTAATATTGGAAATGTGGTTACCATGTTCTTGAATAACATATTCACTATATTTGGGATATCAAAGATAATGATCAATGATAGGGTAACCTAATTTTATATTCACCTCTTGTGATAATTGATAATGAAATTTGATGTTTGTTACAATATAGGAACACCACATCATCCACAATATCATGAAAATGTATATTTTTCAAAATGATATCTGAAATATATTATAGAGAGACTACTGAGAATATGTTAAAATGATTGGTTGAATAAACTAAAAAATAATTTTTATTCATATCAAATAGTTGAAAAGACAGTATTGGGGATTTCTATATTCTATTTGATGTGTGGGAAATCCTTATACCTTCCGATAGAGAGATCCTAAAAATAAATTTTTATGATTTAGAATGTGAATAAAATAAAAGATAAAGGTTAGATAAAGAATAAATTAAAAATGTGTGATAAAGAATTAATCATGAGGGATACCTATGCAAATACAGAAATATTTTTGGTAAGGGTGTGAATATGGAATGAATAACACATTTGAATAAATGATATACACCTGGGAGATGAGGTATTATTTTTTAACTCATGTTTTTCATTTTTACCAAGTAAGTCTTGGTCAAGATATATATGTCCATTTATGATTACAAATTAATTATCATATAGAGTATTAGAGATTCAAGGACACCTTCTAGAGTGATTGAAAATTTTATTATGATTTCCATTGATTAATATTCTCTGGGTATTTTACTTTGACATGATTTTGAATAAGAAGAAACATATCTACATATTTTGACATTAAATAATGAATTAACTGGGATTAAACATAGGTAAGTTTTTTATTTTAATTGTGTACTTTACATTTTCAAATATTGTGATACATTTCATTGGAGACTAGATTTGGTCATTAATCCCCCAATTTATTCTTTCTTAATCACTATTATGAATCTACAAACTATCTAAAATGATATGAAAATTTGGAAAAAGGTAATTGGATAGAATTTTGAGGGTAGTGGGGTATCCATAAAGGAGAAATCGCACTTGTTTCGTAGGTAGTGGGCCATACTACAAAGGGGTGGTTGAGGAAGGAAGATGAAAAAATGACAATCTAAGAAACCTAGGATCAACACATAATGGTCTCTAAACTACATCATATAGCCCTAGTGAAAAGAAAGGGGAACATTTTGTGGAACTAGGGAATTTTTCACCTCCATGTTTTAGATTATAGGTAACACCACAAGATTCGAATCAATTATAAATTTGAAATTGTAGGAATATTATACATGATTAGAATAACTGAGTATATATAATATATAAAATCCTTATCCATGATTCACTTAGGCCAAATCTCAATCTAGTGGGTCACATGGCCTCAAGCGCGCCTCCCCACATGATAGAGGCTACCTAATTTCAACAAGGGTGTAAAGGTGGTATGTTGAGGAGACTATACCATATTATCAAAGTAGCACAACATATACAATAGATAAGATTCAATATAGGATTCATAATATAAATATATATAATTAGTAAACTTTATAATCATAAAAAATAACCAAGGAAATAAGATGTGGATGTAAATGATAACTAAAAAACTAAATATAATAACTAAAAGCCTCAAAGTTAGTGTCAGTACATGATGCATGGAATTATTATAATACAAAAAAGAACAATAAGACATAAGAATTTGGTAAAAATAACAAAAAGAAAATAATAATAAAATCAACTCTATTATCATATCAAGCCTAAGACTGATCCTTTGATCCAAAGTGCCAACTAGGTAAGAAAGTCAACAACCTATAGTTGGGCCTTTTCCCTGATCAATACCTATATAAAGTACTAAAGGAAGCCTAAGTAGGGTGTGAGATAAAACACTTAGTAGGCCACCACCAATGGTGTCTACATGTAATCTGGGTAGTTCTCACAATTAAAAAGTGTGTAGGTATAAGAAGAAATGTAAAATAGTGTAGAAATAAATAACCATCTCACCCGAGTTCTTATAGGACACAAGGTTAGTATACCTAGTACTTATCATGGATGGAATATGTTTCATATCTTGTTAATATATATATATATATATATATATATATTTAAGTAGTAATAATATTTATAGTTTAGTTGTATATTTCATCCACCTATACGAACCAAGTGCGTGCATAAATCCTAATGGTCATATACTCAGAATAATAGTGCTAGATAGACTGGGGAATAACCCACATATCCAAGACTAGTCCAATGATCCTAAAAGAACAGGAAATAGGTTACATTGTTTACATCTCGACAGAGTGGGATATGCCATTCTACATCACTCGAGATGGCGAGTGAGGTTCCATGGAAACACTCTAATCACAGAACGTGGTGTGTAAAGCCCATTTCCCATATAGTATCACTGGTGTGAGACTCCATGCTCACCACCTTATGTAAGGGAGTGTGATTTCTATCATGGATGAACACCCTTTACCATCGTATCACAACCACTATAAAAGAACATTATAATTATATCTGGTATGGGGCATTACCTCTCATCCATCTCTTTTTTCAAGCCCATATAGCAGAGGCATAATAATCATTATAACATAATACATAAGGCAAGACCTCTTATAAATTTCAATTAAAAATTATCAAAGGAATGGTCATATATATAAATCAATACATGGGGAAAGACCTCTCATGTATGTCCCTTTAGTCATATTCAATTCCATTCAAGGCAATGCAAATCAACATAAAAATTTAATAAGACATAATCAGATATCATGTTTTCACCATCCTTTATATGTAATTCCAATTAATAAATTTCATTTTATTAATCCAATTAATTTTAATAATGGAAAACAATAGTATTAGTCCATAATATACAAACCAATCCATTCAATTCACTAGGGCATGAAAATTCTATTTCTAAGGCTCAAGTGTCAAGGGAAGGTGTCATTGGCAACATGGGATATGCCTATTTAAGAAATTCCATTTAAAAAAGGACCGAACACCTAAGAGGTTATTTGGGTTATATTTATTAAAAATGTATCAAGGGAAATTTTATTTAAAAACTAATCCGGTAGGTACAAGGGTGTTCCAGGAATTTTGAACCAATTGACCAAAGTAGCTGATTCCAAGTGGCACACCCATGGGGTGACCATATATGGTTTTCATAGCCTCTAAAACACCAAACATGAAGCAATAAAAATTTATGTAAGTTAAAGGGTCAATTAGAAATGAAATAATAAATATAAAGAATATTCTCAGTAAAGGATAAAATATGGAATGACAGAATAATTATGAAACAACCAAAACTCGATGGGAAAACAACACTACCACCTAACTCAAGGCTACATATAACACCTGTCTTGATATGAGCCTCAAATTTGAAGTATCCTAGAAGAGATATGAGAAAAATTACAATGCCATGCAAATATAAAAAAATGGTATTGAACCTAAATAGTGTGATGTATTCAAACAAAAACTGAAAAAGGTAAGGTGAGAGAGGTTAGCCTTACCATGAGAAATCCAACACCTTTAATGGATTGAGAAACAGACTCCAGACATAGGAGTTATGAAATATCCACGAAATAGAGGAATTGGAACTATTGTAGGAGAAGAAAACTTTCCATTTCTATAAATGAGAAAAATGGAAGATAAACTAGGTTTTAAAATTAAAAGGGGGAAAAGTGTAATTTCAACCCAAAATACCAAAGTTCACAGTTTGGACACATAGTTTGTCCAAACCCTCCCCAAACCATTATATGACCATTATTTTAGGATATAACCTGCATGGTATCCTAAACAATGTTCCAAAATTGTGAAATTCCACTATCCCAAGACACCACAGTTCTGCACGGTCATGCGCCTTAGATTGTATGGTTTAAGAAAAACTGTGCGACCTACATGTGCCTTTTTCTATAACTGCATAGTTTCAGAAAAAACATGAGGCTTGGATCAAAAGGTTTAAACTAACCATGTGGACTAGTTATTTAGCCTATTTGGGGAACTCTAGGCTCCGAAAAATCCCTAGAC
The DNA here is from genome assembly GCA_963277665.1 of Viscum album. Lineage (NCBI taxonomy): Eukaryota > Viridiplantae > Streptophyta > Magnoliopsida > Santalales > Viscaceae > Viscum > Viscum album. Next base: position 1,842,011,835 of record OY728147.1, read on the forward strand.
GCTTCTAGGACCTTTCTTAGGTAGTAGTACACAAATACCAAGATTAAACGAAATATTCAAATTGAAAAGTAAAAGATCCATACCTCCATGAAAATATGGGTCTTTACAACCTCCCCTAAGTAAATAAACTCATCCCCAAGTTGGAATTCTGAGGGTAAAGAGGTATCTTCAGCAAAGAGTTCTGACTATTGAAATCATATATCAACTTCCTGCTCCCACGTCTCGCCATGTACTTAGGTGTGCCACCATAACACCCATACTAAAGAAACTGTCCTACCTTATAGTGTATTTGAGAATTGATAAACTATAAAAACTAGATATTCCTTGAAGTAATAATCCATATCCAACTAGACCTCATCTGGATGAAATACATGAGTCGGTCGGGATAATATTGGTGAAGCTGAGATGCATAAAAGTCTTCATGCATGGGCTGATATCTCTGAGGAAGTTACAAATAGTAAGCCATCAATCCTATTTGTTTCAAAATATTAATGGGTCCAATGAACTTTGGTGAGATCTTACACTACTTAAAAATATGTCTATAACCTAACCTGGGTGAGACTCGAAAGAAAACCCAGTCTTCAACCTCGAACTCAAGAGGTCAACGACATCGGTTGGCATATGACTACTATATAGACTGAGATGTGAACATGCACCTTCAAATCAATTGGACCTTATCTGTAGTATCTTAATTGAGATGTGGTCTAAGCACAACTGTCTCTCCCACCTTTAGTCAATAGAGAGGTGAGCCTCAAGGCCTACTGTATAAGGATTTATAGGGATACATCATGATGGTATCCAAAAAGATGTTATTATAAGGAAACTCTATGAGAGGAATGTGTTTATACTAGTAACCCCCAGAATCATGGACACATGAATAGAGAATGTCATCTAAACCCTGAATCATACACTATGTTTTTCCATCAGTTTACGGGTGGTAGGTCATCATCTAAAGTACCAACGTACCCAAGGCCTTCTGCAACCCCTTCCAAAACTATGATGTGAAATGAGTATCTATGTTAGAAATGATAGATCAAGGAGCACCATGAATACATAATTCCTCTCTAATATGCAAAATTTCTAGATCATATATCATAAAGGTCTCTCAGATAGATAATAAGTGAAAATCCTTCATCAAATGATAAACAACAACCCACAATATATCACCGCCTCGAGGTGATATAGGTAGACTGCTCACGAAATCGATTGAAATATCATCCCATTTTCAATCAATAATTGAAAAAAAATATAGAATCCCTAATGGTTACTGATATATTGACTTCAGTTGCTAACATGTAGAACAATGAGTGATGAAACTAGAAATCTCAAGTTTCATACCTAGACACCAATATTGGAGTCATAGATCTTGGTACATTTCGGTGAAACCATGGTGAACCAACCATGTTAAAGTGTGGAATTCCCATATCATATCCTCTCTAATTTTTTTTGGGACCCATAAATTCCCAGAAAAAAATAAGGCATCATACCCATTCATGGTCTAACTTAAATATGTATCACTATATAAAACTAATTCCCTTAGGACGAGGCCTTCAGGATTAGATAACTATGACATCCTTACATATTCTATAAGAGTGTAAGTCACTGATAAGGCTTATAGTATAGTTTTACCACGATCCTCTTGAACCTCAACAAGCATATCTAAGAATATGGCTATAAGATTCCACTCTCCACTGGATTCCCAAACTGACTATGTCTGAGTCTTTCATTTTAGAGAATTGACTATTTAATTTTATTTACCAGGCATTCAAGAAAGATTGAAATAAAATGACTATAGGTACAAAAACCACATGCATTGTATGAGATTCATATCCTACTATATAATGATATAATTTAGGATTTTTTGGTCAATGAATACCAGAAAACACTCTCTAAATAGATATTGTATCCAAGAATGTATGTTATAAACAATAACAACGATCTCGAGATCGTGTGTCAGGTAATTACAATTTTGAGGCCACAACAGATGAGATCCATATGTGGTGACTTTCTCATCTGGAATCAGAATATCTCTACACATGATATATGATGTTTCACAATAAAAAATATAGCATCCATCATGCTCTAGTAGAATCAGTATCGGTGCTGAAGTCACTCTACCCTTCAACTCCTTCAAGGTTTATTCAAAAGCTTCAGACCATATGAATTAAACACATTTATTTTTCAAGCCCGTATGAAGTACTGTAAGGCATGAAAAATCATAGATGAAGCATCTTTAATACCTGGATATCCCTAAGAAACATTGAATTTCAAATACATTCTTGGTATTCCCCAAGGAAACTAAAACCCTCACATTATCTGGGTCTACAAAAAATCCCAATTCTAAGATTATATGACTCAAGAAGTTATCTTTTTCAATCTAGAAGTAGAATTTACTAAGCATAGAAAATAGTTTATGCTATTTCAGTGTATTCAGTAAGATCTTAAGATGAGATTCATGGTCATGTATGGATTGTGAATACACAAAGATATCATTAAAAAAGACTAAAACAAATGAATCCGGATATGAGTGAAATTCCTGATTCATAACATCAATAAATACTTTAGGTGAGTTCATGAGTCCGAATGACATAACTAGATACTCATATAGACCATACCTATTCCTGAAAGCTCTAAAAGGTATGTTTGATGTATTGACATGCACTGGATGATAGATTGACCTGAAATATATCTTTAAAAACACTTTCTATCCTTGGAGATGATCAAATAAGTCACCGATTATAGGTAGTGGATACCAATTCATTACTGTGATCTGATTCAAACAACATTATTCCATGTAGATCATAATGGTACCATCTACTTTCTTGTTAAAAAGAACAAGAAAACCCCAAGCGGAATTGTTGGGGGCATATAAATTCTTTATACTCTAGATCCTCCAACTACTTCTTGAGATATAGAAGCTCCATAGGTGAAATTATATAAGGAGGAATGGTTAGTAGTCATACTCCTTGAACTAAATCAACATAAAAATCTACCTCTTACAACTTAGGTATCCCAAGTAAGTTCTTAGTAAATACATCCCTAAAACACTCCACTTTAGGAGGAAGGAAAATGTGTCAACACCCCTGGTTATATAAAAAAAACTAGTGATCTGTGCTATCACATTACGTAGCCTATGATGCTCAGGTACTAATCCCAGAGCTTACACATCCCATTCTCCATTATGCTTGTGCCTACCACCATCTTGTGATGTAAAAATCACCCTCCAATGATAGAAGTCAATATGGTCTCGTTATGTAACTAACTAGTCCATCCCAATGATTACATAAAAGCATTCCATATTGAGGATGAAAAGACTCCATATGAAAAGGTAACCAACTATCTCAAGGGGAAAATCCTTACAATAGTGAACACCCTCTAAACTGATATATAATGGTCTATCTGTCATTATAACTCCATGAAAGCGTTTGACATCAAGGCCTAGACTCTCCGTGATTCCCTTAGAAATAAAAGATTGAGATGTGACTGTGTTAAATAAACTTGACACTAATGTGGAGGCTACTATAATAGTAACTCAAATAGTATATGGTCTAGCACTCTACTCCTATAGAATAGGCTGAAATGAATGTACATGGCCTATACCATGACCCCGAGTCACTACCTAACTACCCTGAGTAAGGATGCTCTGGTGGTGCTGATAATCATAAGTTTGATAGCCTCTTCCTCAACAACTAACTTGTCATGATAAACCTGTGGTATTCCAACTACTTATATGGTGAGATCCATCTGGCCCCACTCCTGAATAAGGAGTAGGTGTTGATACCCACCAACTAGGCACTGGAGGGAAAGTCCCATAGAAACATTGGAGATGGACCATCCCTCCACAACATCTACAATTGACTAGATCTGGTGGACGTTGAGATTTAAGGTGTCATGACTTCCCACACTGGTGGTAGATAACAAATATTTCTTCATAAGGATCTTGACTACTGATATGTTCATGAGAAACCTCTAAGCGACACTTACCCCTAGAAAATGAACCACTACTATATTAATGTGATGAACCAACCAAGATCACACTCTCAACTTCCCAAAGATTTCTCTCTATGATCAGGGTCTGGTTGACAATTTTGGAAATGGTCATCAAACTGAATTCATTGACCTATGATCATATTGAATAAACCATCCCATCCTTGAATCTCCTAACATCCATCAAACCATATGCAAATAGAGTAGGAGTGATTCAAAAAAGATCGGTAAAACACACAAAGTATTCCATAATTGACATACACCCGTGATGTATATTCAAAAATTATATAGATCTATCATCCCTTAGAGTCTAGGGAAAAAAGTATTAATAGAAGATGGTATAAAAATATTCCCAGAACATGTCATGATGGTGATATGCCTAGGTGATGATGTCCCACCATCTATTAGCTTAATAATGAATAATATAAGACACTAGATTGACCCTCATCTCTAGAGGCATATAAAGATACTCATATATAGATTATACAGACTCAATCCAGGACTCCATAACATGAGGTACTCCATCCCCAGAAAAGGTGGGAGGATACTACTACTGAATCTCATGAGTCAACTCTTCCATTCTTGGGGTAGGATGAAATACACCTTGAATAGATTGAATAATATGCAGAAAACCCTATCATAAATGGGAACTGGTTTCCATATATATAATTGGGATAGGATCCATAGGTGTATCTATGGGAAGAATAACTAGAGTCTCGCAACCCACCACCTCAAGAACATGATTGTCACCACCTTCAGGTTGTGAAACCAGAGGACATCATGACAACATAACACCAAAATTCCAAATAAATACCTTAGAAAAACAATTTAAGAATGTATAAAAACTAAAAATAGGATACTAAGATAGGTGTAAATACTTATTATAGACATGATCACACCTCTCCTCTTTCTCAAAATCCAGGTCTATATGGTTGAACAGACCATAACAGGACATTAGAACACACAAGACACCCGCTACCCAGTACTAATACTGAGTTCGGGTCCATGTCTCTATGTATGAAAAACATAAGATGGGTTTTTTCACATTATAAGTTATATTCATTTTGAAATTGTTCATTTTTAAACATTTAAAACACTTTAAAATGGTTAAATAAGATTTTTTTCATTTTTCTATCCATATGGTCTCATACTCCTTATAGAAGAAAATGTGGAATCCATTAAAATCAAACATAACATGTTCTAGTTTATCCAACCAATGGTCTATAACTCAACATTCCATAATTGAATTCTTATGTTGTCCATTTTAACCTATTCAGGAAAAAAATGTTAGGCTAAGGTAGTCCTTTTAAGTATCAATTATTTTTTCTGATCCTTGCAAGAAGTGTCAAAAAAATTCAATATATATCCAAGGAACAATAAAAATATGTAATAAGAAAATTAATTCTAAAAAATATACATGACATGGAAGAATACATGGAATATTCATCCTAGTGTGCCTAACAATGATGCATATAAGGTATTTCCATGATTTCATTAGGTGACTATAAAGAAATATAAATTTCAATATCATCAATATCAATAACATAAAAAACCAACTGTGTCACCAAACAGTGAAGTCATATCAATAATAAATGGAAAAGTAGGACAAAAATTATAATTTAGGTAACTTGGAATTTAACCCAAACATAGGTTTTTGATTCCCAAGAATGGCTTATGACCAAGTTCCATGTGTTTCATATCTCCAATATATTGTTTCCAAATATTAAATAAAGGAAGGAGCTACTTTGATACCACTTTGTAACATCCTGAACCAGGATCCACTTAAGCCAAACCCTAAGCCTATGAGTCACATGGGCTCAAGCACACCTCTCCATATGTTAGAGGTTGCCGACTAGTAGAGAGGGTGTAAAGATGATATGGTGGATAGAATATACCCTCTTATCAAATTTTAACAATATATACAAAAAAATAACATTTAATAGTGGAAGAATAATATAATCAAGCAAAATTAGTAAAGTGATGAAGCATGACAAGCAACCAAACAAATAATAAGGAAAAGTAAATGATAACTAAAAAAATGAATAGAATAACCAAAGCCTCAATGGTAGTTTCAATAAATGATTCATGTCATGATGATAATACAAAAAAGAACAAGATGATTCAAGAATGGTATAAAAAAGTAAAAACGACAAAAAGGTATAAAAGAAGCTCCACGATCATCTCGAGCCTAAGCTTGATCCTCTACTCCTAAACTCTAACTAGGTAAGCAATTCAACAACATGTAGCTGAGAATTTTCCTTTATCAATGCCTATAGGAAGATAATATTCTCGAGTACCAAAGTAATACTAAGTATGGAGTGAGATAAAAATCTTTGTATGACACCACAAATGGTGCCTACGTGTAATCTATGTAGTGCTCATAATTAAGTAGTGTGAAGGTATAAGCTAAAAATTAAAACAATGTATAAATAAATAATCAGATCACTGAAGTTCCTATAGGACACCTTGTGATTCTATCTATTTTATCTCATGGATAGAATATTTATCTGATAGTGTTACCATATATATATATATAATATGTATAGTTTAGTTCTATATTTCATCCACCTATATGAACCCAGTGCATGCGGAACGCCTAATGGCTATATACTTGGAATACTAGTGCTGGATAGACTAGGGCGTAACTCACATATCCAAGACTAGTCTAATAAGACTAAAATCTCATGCAATGGGATAAATTCCCTACATTCTGAAAGGGTGATAGATTCCTTACTACATCACTCGAGATGGTGAGTGAGCCTCCATGGCAACACTGTAATCATGGAACATGGAATGTCATGCCCATCGCCCATGTAGTATCATTGGTGAGAGATTCCATGCTCAACACCTGATGTAAGGGAGTATAATTTCCCTCTTAGATCAACACCCCTTACCATAATACCACTACCTCTATAAAGGAACATTATAATTATATTCATCATAGGGAATTACCTCCCATCCATCTCTTTTATCAAGACTATATAGTAGTAGAGGCATAATAAACATTATAACATAATACATAAGGAATTAACTCTTATTCATTTCAATTAAACATTACCAAAGTCAGGGTCATATATATGAATCAATACATGAGTAAATACCTCTGATTTATGCGCCTTTAGTAATTTTAAATTCCACTCAAGGCAATGCAATTCAATATAATCATTTATTATGACACAATCAAAAGGAATGTTTTCACCATCATTTATATGTCATTCCAATTAAACCATTTTGTTTGATTAAGTAAATTTATTTAAAGAAGTGTGACAATCAAGATTACTCCATCCTATAAAAATAAATCCATTCAATTCACTATGACATGAAAATTCTATTTCAAAGGCTCAAGTGTTATGGGAAGGTGTAATGGGAAACATGGAATATGCCTTCTTTAGAAATTCCACCTACAAGAGGACCAAAACATAATAGGATATTTGGGTTCCATCTATTACAATTGTATCAATAGAAATTCCATTCAAAAACTAATCTGGTAGGTACAGGGTAATTTTAGGTGTTTTGAACCAATTTTCCAAAAATAGCCAATTCCAAGTGGCACACCCATGGGGTGACCATATAAGGTATTTGTATCCACTAAACCACTAAACTCGAATCAATAAACTTATATCTAGGTGAAAGGCTCAATTAGAAATGAATGAATAAATATAAAAGATATTCATGATAATGATTGTCATATTGAATGATGAAATAATTAAAAAACAACCAAAACGTGATGGGAAAACAACATGACCACCTACCTCAAGGTCATAGATGACACCTCGCTCATTATCGACCTTAGATTTGAAGTAAGTTGGAAGATATATGAGAAAATATCCAATGACCTGAACATAGTTTAAATGAGCCTACAACAAAATAGACTGATGGATTTGATTTAAAATTAAAATAGGAAGGTTTAGTGAGGTTATTCTTATCTTGAGCTATCTAATTCCTTTTATGGATTGAAAAACAGACGCCAGATGTAGAAGTTATCAAATATACAAGAGATAGAGGAATTTAAACTATGGGAGGAGAAAAACACCACCCATAGTTATAAATGAGAAAAAGGGAAGAGAAATTTGGTTTTAGAATTAAAAGGGGGAAATTTTTAATTTCACCCCAAAATACCAAGGTGCACGGTTGGACACCTGATATGGAAACTTTGTGCACAAACCATGCTCGAGACATTTCTATAAGATATATTATACATGGTTAAGGTGCATGGTTTCTCAAATCATTCACCAACTATGTGAAATCTATATGTTTGAAAACACAACAGTTCTAAAAAGCCATGCATTTTGGCTCACTCAGTTTTTAACAAACCATGCAGCCTATAGGCTCCTCTTCCTGTAACTGCACATTTTTTGGAAAACCATGTGTCATGGACTACACTGTTTAATCTAACCATGTAGCCCCGTTTTTTATCCCATTTTTGGGAACTTTGGGATCCAAATAATCCCCATATGCTCCTAGAAGATTCCCTAGTTCATATTACACATTAACTAAGAGTAAAAAAATCTTGAAATTGAAAAACAATATCGATAACTCCATGAAAAGAGTGGTCATTATATAAGATATTGGACATGAATGAGTCTTTGAACCCACCAGATAAAAATTCCCGCCTACACATCATGGATTTTTAGCGGGATTATAACATCATGAATTGTAATCTATAAATTTTGACACCTGCACACTATTTTTAGTGAGCCATACTAAAATATGAATTTTAAATAGAACATGATGAAATTAGGTTTATGCTGCAACAATATCTTACATTGATCATAATAAATACATATTAAAATTCCCAAAAATTAAAATCTAGAGGTTCTATTAGTATTTTAGACAATAAAAAGGCATTTTCAGAGTTAGTTACAAATCCTATAAATACATAGTTTAAACACAAAATTCATACCATATCCCTTTCATCCCCTACTAAACATCTCACAACACATAGCTTCTCATATGACCCTTGATATTTTAACTAAATTTGGAACGTGTATGAAAATATCCAATCACTATTTTATATAACTTTTACCCATGTACAAGTGATTTCACACAATTCCCCCTACCCATTTCCTTATATCATCAGCGCAACCCCTATTTCTCAAAAACATTGAATTATTATTCAACCTACACCTATATAAATTTCTTAAACCCCAAATTTATATCTTTTCAACCCATTTTAAACCTTTCATAATAGTTTAACTTAATCATTACACCTCCACACCGATTCACAAAACTTCTTATTTCTCAATTTCTATCCAAATTGCTGAGAATATTTATTTTAAAGAATAATATCCCTTAATCTAAAAATAAAAACATCCAAGTAAATTACTAATCCCCTTAAAAAATTTGAGTATATCCATAAAAATCCCCAACATCTATGAAACCAACTTCCCTCTAAATGAAGAAATCCTTTCACTTCCCCTGATACTACCCATGAACTGACACCCGACCCATCCCCATCTATATCCCATGAACCTTTCTAACCAAAACCAACATCCCGTTCCCAAATCCACCCTCTATAATTTAAATATCCCAATTCCATCACCATCATCTCATTATTTCAATAATAACTCTCATTTTTTATAGATTGAGAAATTATAAAGGAAACCCATATGACCAAACTAAATTTTGGATTTTTAAGTAATTAGGGAAATCACGTATGAAGATGATTTAAGAGAAGAACTATGGCCTATAAAATTAGAGAACACCATTTGGGTTCAATATAAAAGATTTAAATAGTTAATTATTTTTATCACAAAATTAGATATAGTTGTGGATTTCCTTACATTTAAACTAGGTATGAAAGATTAAAAATGATCCTTACTACATTTGGTCTTCACTTGGTGTGTATGTATTCTGTTTTTTGGAAACACTTTCATATAAAACATTGGATATTGATCCTAATTAGGATTATTTATAGAAGATGTTGTATCATTTGATAACTGACTTGACTATCCACTATGATGCTTCCATATTGAAAATGACCGAACTGAACATAACCATTATCTAGATCATTATTCATGATATCATCCATGTCTAGCTAGAAAAATATTAATCCCTTGGATTAATAATATAAATTGATATTCCAATTCAATATTCAAATTTTAGAAATGTGATATGTAATATGACCAACTATTTTAATTTTTTTTAAATTTCTATGGAATAAGTAGAAGGGTACACTCATGTTTTTTAATTTCATTACCCATTTTCCAAGCACGTGAATGTTTTTTCTATACCAGTTACTTACCTCTATTAGTAATATTTAATTTAATAATCAATATTTACTATTAAAAATGGGATTTTTTTGAAAGGGTGGTGATCATATGATTAGGCTGATGTGTACACCCTTTATTCTATGACTATTGAGGGAAAGGAAACCTGATATTAGGCTACCCCCATAGATATCCTCATACATTCTCTTTTACAAATACAAATTAAAGATCATCATAATCCATACCATAATATTAGTAGAACAAATATTTTATAAAAATATTTTAGTTTTATTTCATTATATTGGGAAACATTTTTTTGTGCAAGGGAGTTGATTTAGAGCATCAACCACCACCACCACCACCACTATATACATATTGACATGTTTCTCCCCTTTCTTATCCCAATGAGCTCCCTCATCTAGTTTCATTCCTATACCCAACATTATTCCTTCCACCCATCGAGACACCCTACTCATAGTGGTCCCTCTCCCATGTTCATTTAGTATACTTATCGTTAGAGACCACGATGAGAAACCCCTTTGGTATTCATATATTCCCCAACATATCTGTCCACCCATCATATATTGGTGCCCAAGTATCAAAATAAGGTAAAGGGGAAGATGTAAAATGCATCTTTGGAGGTCCTATTTATAGACTTGGACACTTATTAGATTTAATCCCTCTCTATCAAGTAGATTTCAATAGCCCTATATATTCATACCATAAACGATATTATCGGTGCTACAATAATTCACAGTACAAACCCAAACTCAAAAATATTATTACAAGTCCCTCCAAATCAATTCAGTAGTATCTAGGTAGGGAATCTAAGAATAAATTTAAAGAGTCTTAGGAAATTACCTTGACAAATTTTCTCCTTTTTAAGTCCACCTTTTTGATGGATTGTTTTTCTTTTTATCATTATATGTAATTATTGATAACGTTATTATGTAACATTATAGTGTTTAATATCTTATATACAAGGGATGTGTGTTGAGAGACACTCTTCTAATAAATAATTTTACAGGAATTATTTAAATTCACATTCTTTGAGTGTATGGTAGGGATTTGTTTCCCTATCGCAATAAATCATACAAGGATTAAACTTCCACAACCTCTATTCAAGGATTAATAAATAGTGAGTGTGTTAGTAAAGGAATAATTTATTTTATTTAATAACATTAGGTCCATTCCTTTTCTAATTTATAATATTATTTTGTCTTCATCTCTTTAATGTTGTTTTATTTTTTGGGGAAAATATATAATTCATGTATAGGGGAGTGATCCTTTGCTACATTTGGATTTTTCCTTTTTGGATGATCTTGAAGTCATAATTAAATTAAATAAATATTCAAACATGTTGGTAAAAAATTATTAATCATAATAATAAATAAGGAAGATGTAGGTGAGTGTTATGAAAGTTACATTCTCTTACAATGTTTAAGATCTTTCAAATTGATTACTTTTATAATTTCAATTTTTATTTTGGTTCCAAGAAATTTTAATTGAGTATACCAATTATTAATTTCAATTCCATGAAGAAATTGTGTAATATTTTCTAAATTCCTATTCCTATAAGATACTTTGATTCTTTTTAAAATATAATTTATTATGCCCTTTTTTTGAGTGATTCTTAGAATCTTCATAACTAATAAAACATTCATATTGGACTTATCAATGAAAAATTATTTTTGAAACAAATTAAGTTGATTTAGTTTATTGATTGAATATAGTTTATCCCCTTTGATCTTGAGGCATACCATTTTATTTGATCATTTAAAGGCCTTATAATCCATGAAATTATTTCATTGAAATCCACAATACAAGAATAATTTTTTTTCTTACCCTATTTCATTAGTATGAATACATTATTTTAATTGATCTTTAAAAGGGATCTTGTCTAATCTTAGAGAACTAATGGAAATATTATATTGAAGTAAAAAAATTTGTTTTTTCAAAAGGTTATTGGGAAAAATAATAATAAGCATTTTTAATTTTACATTATAGGTTCCTCTAAAGTTTGGAAAAAATAAGAAAGTGAAAGAATTGAAAATTTTAAAAAATGTGATAGTTATAATGAACTTAGAATAGTCTCACTTTATCACTTACTCTTCTAACAATTAAATTATTTTTATTATGATTTTGATGTTGGGGATTAAGATGCAATTTGGTTTTAATTATCTATTTTTGAGATGTTCTCTAGAATATATCGCATTAAAAATTATAATTGATGAAAAATATTGAGAGAAAAATTGGAAAAGTAATCACTGTAATATAATTATATTGTGATCATTGAGGAAGAGAAGATGAATGTTTAGATGATATCACTAAAAAGGAAATCAGAGAATTAATTTTTCACCACTGAGATGAATTGAATATCATGTATTATATATTAATATATTATCCTCCTTGTTTATAATTTATAAGAAATTTTCATTGTATTAACCACCTACCTTTAGACTTAGAGACATTTTAACCTCAATGGAAAGTCTTTATAAATAATTTGGTTTGAATTATAAGTGGAGATAGTGATAAATTGAAATAATATAGATGAATCATTGAGATTGAATGTAACCATGATTAAATTATCATGATTAGTGAGTGGAATTAATTTATTATAAGGTCTCTCAAAGGTTTCAAGTATATTAAGGAAAATTCAAAAAACATGAATAAATTAATAAAGGAGTATTGAATTTAAAAAACGTTTGAGAAATAAATGATTTTTTTATTGATAGAGTTGTATTGTTTTAAAAATAATAGTTATGAATTTATGTTTATGAGTATGTTAATTTGAATTATTCCCTTATTAGACTATGTATTAATTTTTATTTTATTTTTTGGTTTTCATAGGAATAAGAAATGATTTAATAGTGGAGAAATTTGATGAGGGAAAATTTTACATACCATTCTAGCACAATTTTAGAACATTTTATTGATCAAATAAGACTTTTTTATTTGTTTTTAAATGATTTCAGACCAATTTCTTGACTAAATATAATTTAGGTACATTACAAATTTCTAAAGGAAGATTTAACCAAATCACACTATATCACCTAAAAAATTTAGTTATTGAGGATCAATGGAATTTGTATAGTACATCTATGATATGAATCATGGTTAAACCCATGTGACTATGTTGTGGTGTCCTCTTATATAAGAGTTGGGAAGTATCGTGAATAATTTATATTGTTTTTTGAGTATTGTTTATTAACTCAAGATGTGTAATTGTATTTTACTCAATGCATAAGAGTAAATTTGGATGAACTGAGAAATTATTCGAGGATACAAATCCATGTGCATTAAAGGGTGTTCTAGGTGAGGTGTATTTGAATCATAAATTTCTCTCCCTCTGAAAAATTTGGAAATTTGTTATAGCTATGTAATAGGCCAATGATTCAGGCTATGAAATATTATATATGTGATAATTTTTTAATTTATAGTAGAGGAACCCAAAATATTCTTAATGTATTTAGTCTTGTGTTTGATTTTTCACTTCTCTATTAGAAATATTGGATGGATAATTCTCCACAAATGATTCTCTTATAGTGTATAATTTTTAAATTCCAAACAATTAGTAATGTTTTCAATATTGAAATGAAATTTCATAAAGGTTAACATGACTCATCATAAGATTCATCTTGAATTTATTAATTTTAAATTGAAAAAGTTTTTCTCTATTAGGATTGTGTAATATTTTTTTTTCAAGAAAATAAGGATGCATAATTTCCATTACATTGGTATTTGAATAAGTAACTATAGACTTGTGTTGATGTTGATCTACCATGATATGGAGGTTCAAAAAGTGTAAAATCCAATAGAATTGAATAATATTAACCTCACTCTGTAGAACATTTACCATGATGTGGAGGGTAAAAAAATGGTATAGCTATGAGCTCTAGCTACTTATACCCCATGCCACAACCTACTCAATGACACTTCAAAGATGGTCAAATTATGGATGGAAATTTCAATAGGAATGTGATGTGATCTTTTGAGGTTATCAATTTTCCAGAAGATTTGTTTTTTTCATACCATGAAAGATCATTTGTGTTGTGGATCTGGTCAAACACTTCTTATAGATTTGGATTTTTATTGATCCATGTCATAATCACTATGTAAATGACTGAAATATTTATTCTAAGGAATAATTACATTGAGAGGGATATAGATTTTGAAACTCCTTGATAAAATAGACTTATTAGAACACAAAGGAATTAGAAGATACAAATTATATGTGGATAATTGAACATTCATTTAAAACTTTGATATTTTGGTTCATGATTGTGGATTGAGGTTGAAGTGTTTATGGTAGTAAAGATTCATTTATTTTATACAATAATTTATTTCCTTCATCTATATTTGAGGATGTTTTATTGATCCCTTAACTCTAATATTTTATTCATGATTGATTAACTATACATATTGTGTGAGTTGTCACTTAAGGTATTCCAGATAAAGATTTATAGGATTATTATTTAACATAAATGATTAATTTGGTTTATGAATTACTTATGTTTGATTATTATCACATTGATATTAATTCAGTAATATCCCATAATCATTTAGAGAGAGTTATATAAATTAGGGTATAGACCCTAATGTTGTATAGGGGAATGGGGGGATGAGAGAAGAATTTAATTTTTCCTTTTTTGAGATTAGACTTAATTCATTTAGATCTAAGTAGTTAAACTTTATCAGAGGAATCTAAATGATATAAGAAGTTTTTATTTTCATAGACAAGGATGAATTAGAAATTTCATGAAGTCTCAATATTAATCAACCTCCTGAGTACCAAGACAGAAAAATCATAATATTTTTTGAAATACCCCATGGAATCAATCCATCATATTTTTTTTAACATCATAAGTTTGATCAATTCGAGTTTGATCTCTTATATTCTACCATACATACTCTAGGACTATTCCTCAATATTGTTTCACAATTATTTCTTTTATTCTTATTTTATGAATAAAAAATAATGAAATATATTCTAGGTTTAGATCCCTTATTTTCCCAATGGTTCGATATCAGGAAATACAATTATTTTAATTATATTTTATAGTTTTAGTGATTTAATATTTATATTATTAATTCTAAATAGTGAAAAAAGAGCCCTGATAGTAGATGAAACCTAATAAAATTCCAAGGGTTTTAAAATTTACTTCAATAATTCATCATTTATGAATTTTAATAAATACAAGTGTTTTATTTTACTTTGTGTTGTTTAATGATACCGATCCAACAATCCATAATGGAAAAGTAGCTAAATTGAGGATTTTCCTTGTGTGAGGTTCACTTAGTGTTCCAAAATCCCAATTTACAATTACATAATGTTTATTTTCAAATTTTAATATAGAAATTTGTAGGGATATGGGTTAGAGTGAATATTTTCAACCACTTCTTGGAATGAATATCAATCAAATTATATTCCAAACAAAATAATTGTCCCCTATCTTCTCTCAAATACCTCTTCATATTATGAAGTAATGTCTGATTGTGAGATTTCATGGAATATGATGAATCCTATTCTTGAAATAATCATATAATCAATTGGTGTGTATTTGTAATTATTGATTCTTAAAGGAGATGAGATTTAG
Source organism: Viscum album (assembly GCA_963277665.1). Classification (NCBI taxonomy): domain Eukaryota; kingdom Viridiplantae; phylum Streptophyta; class Magnoliopsida; order Santalales; family Viscaceae; genus Viscum; species Viscum album. Next base: position 1,842,027,628 of record OY728147.1, read on the forward strand.
TGTACCGTAGGGATATCTTATCCACAAAAAGTTTCAAAAAAATGAGGGGATAATAATTCACATATGAAGATATGAGCTATCAAATGCAATATAGACAATATAAAAATGGATATTGAAGGAACCCAAATAGCTAAACCAATGTATTGAACATTTATTTCTAAAAAAATTATGTTATTATTTTCTTTGATTTTTTAAATTTTAAATTTTATAAATTTTCTAAATTAAAAAATCTCTATATTTTCAGTTCTTTTATAAAAATAAAAAACTTAAACTAAAATTAACAATGTGAAAATAATGATTAGTCATCCAAAATAGGAACCTTTAGATATGACCTTCATTAGCTACTATGCCACACTTTTATTAATAAAATTATTATTTTCACCACTCAATGAAAAGTGTTCCCCCAAAAATTGACCATCTTATCTCTAATATACGAAGTATTAAATAAATAAAAAGTGAAAAAATTGTTTCACTACCATTTTTTAATTCCTTTAATTCCATAAATACATGACATACAAGTAAATGTCCTCTTATGACCCTCCATATGAAGAAGAGGTTGTTGACTATGAATAAGATCCCAATACATAAATCAGGGAAACTATTACATCATTATTAATTTTGAACTAATAATATAAATTTTATAATTAGTTTTATGTAGTCAAAGACAGTATTGAATCATAATGGTAAGCAATCCATATAAATTTCATCACATATAATATCAAAATAAACCATGTGAGCCATATATACAATAAAAAATAATACCCATAATTGATAGATCAATATTTAATGTAATTATTATAATATAATAATATAGATTTCATGATACATAAATGATCCCATAGTTTTTCTTTGTATTAACTAAACTCATCTAGCTTTACTAGCTCAGCATCCAAACATAAGGTTCACCCCCTCACCTGGATCCCTGAAAACAAAGTCTAAACATGCATTAGGGTTCATGTATAGGTTTTGAGTAATAAAACCAAGTAGAAAACCAATAATTAATCATTTAGAAATAAGTGTAGTAATTATATGTGAGTGCATGCTGAAATATAAAATAAGTAATAGAAAAAACATACATCCAGGTCGGGTGATCATACACTAACTAAGACACCTATAAACCTTTCAAAACTATTATAATCAACGCTAGAAGTAGGGAACAATATTATTTGAATATCCCATCATTTTTATCAATGGTAGTGATATGAGGATGGAATAACATAGCTATCATCCTACACAAGATGAACTATCCCATCACATTGGTTGTGGTCCCATGGTTATGTCTCAAATCCATGGGTCTCATAGGAAGATGTATGAGGAGGGTATGACATAGAATACCTCCTTTAAATGTTGAACAAAAAACCACATAATAGGTAATGTCCCATCATAAGGTATCATATACTCAGTGTCATAGGAAATGGTATGAAGAGGGAATAAAATAGACAACCTACCATGTGATTCAAACCAACACCATCTTAGAGGTAATACCCCATCGAATGACCATTCACAATAAAACATCTAACTACTATTATCCTAAGGAGTTTATTATCAAGGGTTAGAAGTAATAGAATCCTGTCCCAAGATCACCCACATGAAATAAAATGAAATACATACAAAACTAAAATGAATAACAATGTAACATTGTATATATTTCACTAAATAAGATATAAAATCACCACCATTTCCATCAGATGTGATTGATAATGATAACAAAATATTTATATGATGGTCTACCTCCTCAATATTTATCCACTGTTTTTTCAAAATCCCACAAAATTTGAGGAGTCTACATCATTCATGGAATACTAGTTCCTTGGGTGGAAACAAGAAAGAAGATGAGAGCATAGGGTTTGGGAGTCTTGAACAAGCATTTATGCATTCCCATACCCACTCATATTACATTTAAATGGAGTTTTTAAGGTTTAGGAGATGTTCCTTGGGTTATCATATCGAATCATGTATTATAAAACATGAGTAAATGGCATGGATTCATTCCTGAAAAATATTTATGAAGAAAATATACATTATGTTATAATTTTTACAATAGGCCCTTGAATGATATCATTAATCGGAATGAATCTTTTCAAATGATGAATATTATCATTATTACTATATAAATACTTAAATATGATATATCCATCATACCATATGAATTCTACATGACATGGCTTCAGATTAAACTTTAATCAAACATTTTTTGAGAGAGGTAGTCATATGACAACATATTTCATATGTTATGATTACCTCCAATAATAAGATATGATCATCAAGAATGTATAAATTAAAATTGATGAAATCTGATTTTATTCCTACGAAATGATTTTTTATAATGTATTATATGATAATTAAGATAAGTGAATGAAAATCACATTTTCCTGATCATTATTATATATCCATGTTGTTAAATAAAAATTGCCCCAATGCATATTATGAAAATATTGATTTAGGGTATATATCAACATGAATATCCCACTTGTATAGAGTCCTAATAGATTCTATGTCGTTTCACCTTATATCATATCAAATATTCCTACATTGTAAATAATATCTAGAACACTTTTGGATATCAAACTAAACTCTTTAGAAAATACATCATCAATTATTCCTTGTATCACATCATATTTAATCACTTATGAATTCCAATAAAAAATACCTTTATATTAACTATAATACACTTAATATAATAGATCATTGAGTCAAAATCAATCTGTATTCATTAAACCACAATATGTGAACCAATGGTCCTTTATAGTATTGATATCAAATATGAATAATCAAATCCATAAATGTTATCAAAGGTAACCCTCTAGAAATGTGTCAATACTAATCAATATAAATAGGTATAACATGAATCAATCAAAAAAAATGTATCCATATACATGATTTCACTATCATCATTTTTATATCATTGTAAAAAGTATTATATTAAATTAAATAGGTCCAAGACATCAGTTTCTATGGAACACAATATATTTCAATCCCATATATCCAACTCATACATTTCTTACACTTCAAGTATAGATTGAATTGATCGATGAATACATCTCATTCCATTCACCTTTATGGATAATCACATAACATTTACAACATCTGTATATATATGTAATTCATTTTTTACTATTTATTTTTTTCTACACATTCCCCAATATATATTAATTAAGTGCCTATATATCATACCCATAACATGAGAGGAAAAATATCATCTCGATTGTGCTCTAACAGACGACATAATCAACAACATAAACACCCACCCCCATATTATCACAGAATAATGGATTTTATATGACATGTATCAAATTATAATGGTTATCATACAAGGTATCTCACTAACCTCAGGAAATGGGGACTCCTATATGATCTATGTACCCCTTTTTTACTAGATACGTTGTGTGTGAGACTCTATAAGTTAGAATTGATGGGTCATATGATGCACAAAAATACTTTTTATACCTCATGAGTATATTTTGTATCTTATAGAAACATTATACTCAAGTTAACCTTATCAATTCATCACAACCTATAATACACCATGAAGGAAAATTAGGGATGACTCTAATTCAAGATTTTATATGTCAATTATCATTACATTTCATGATATTTACATATATATATTTATATATATGCATCAAATGTAAAAATATGAAAAATATAGCTTTCCACTTATATGGTACATTTTATTTTCATAAAATATTTTATTAATACTTAACAAAACCCAACATAAGAATCGGTATATCATATAATATATGATAAACTTCTAAGTTATCCTTATGTTTGCTGCACTTTATCAGGTTTTGTTAACTCATTAAATTTATATATAATTCCTTCCACATATGTATGTAACCATATGATAAAAACCTCCCACTAAAATATTTGATGAGTAACATATATGAGTAAATAAATCTTGAATCATGTTGATATTTTGGACTAAAATTCCAAATGTTTAACTCCATAAATATATTCAAACTAACTTACTCCACAAAATCAAATGTTATGATGTCACCTTATATTGTATACTCAAGACTACTTTGATTACTATCATCAATATCCTTGGAACATATTTCATTTAAAATTTATCTTGAATAAAAATTTAATAATTTAAATTACTATTTACCAGTATTTCCTAAACACATTTAATATTATGTGAGATTAATTATAATTTTTAATAGTATAAGATTTTATGAAATAGTGATATTTAACTTTTTTGGTAATTAAATTTAACCCTCGAAATTTTTCATTACTATTGCATATACTAAACTCTTTAGGATATTGAGGGAAAATAAATTGAGATTGGTATAACTTTTTATCCATTTTACTTGTCTATGTTCAAAGTATCCCCACTATCCTCTTTGACATTATTATTCTGAAAATAAAATACTATAATACACAGACTCTTCTATGTTACAAAATAACACTTATTTTATTTTAGTAGGTATATTTAATAGAAAAAAAATTATTTCTATATCATATATGGTGTTTTATGTGTATATATTATTTGCATATAAAAAGAAAACATTATTAAAGAATGCCATCAATGTGTGGAAGGAATATGATACCTTATATTTTAACAAATATATGGAAAAACTCTTTATCCTAGATAAAGAACTATTAACCTTTTCTTATTCACTAAAAATTTTGTGGAGTCTACTGAATTATACACCTTGTATATAAAAAAAATATCATTCAATTTAGGATAATGTTTTCTAATGAAAAAAATTCTCTTATCACTTAAGATAAATGATATAAAGATACACATCCATTTCATAGATTCATGTATGCTTCATATAAATTTAATTATTTTATGTAGAAATTCTATTCCAAGTCTCTTGAATTAAAAATATAAGCTCTATCAATTCTTATCTTGATTGTAAACTCCTGTATGTTTACCAAGATTAGAAAATATGCATTTGGTATCACACATTGTTAGAAAACAAGGAATAAAATTCTATAACACTGATACCTATCATGGAAATTCCATGTAGATTTTAAAAACCCATTCAGGTGCCTTGATCAACTTAATTCTATGGAATCTTCATCACCCCTTCTATATAACACCTTCAGGATTTATTGTCTTTAACTGGATATTTGAAGAAAAAAATTTGGACTCTCAAAAAATCATATATTCTTCCAATATGAACATTTTCCACTTATACTATATACACAATAATAGAACATAGACATCACATGTCTAGTTAATCTATTATATTCCTTTTATAAAATTAGGTAAAATATCTTGAGCTCAAACATTATTTTTTAAACATGTCCATAAAAGGAAATAATATGAATTCTAAAACCATAAAAATCCATATATAAGCCACTAATCTAAAAAACTCATTTGAATACATAATCATATGAAGCATCTGGGTGGATATTAATATTTCTTAAGTCATTTAGATTATAATTATTTTAATCCCTAATTGAATAATTTTATGCTTAAAATTAATCTAAATTATGATATTTAATAACATCCACACTTGGTTACTCAAAAATGTTATAATGTAACACATAGAATTAATATAACATACCCAAACCAACACCCAAAGATATGATGTTAAAATAGATTCTACAAATTTCTAGCTTGATACTGGTAAAAGCAACCCAATTTTATCCACACAACATATAAAACTTCAACAAAAAATATTGGATCACTTACATACCCAATAACCCTTTAGTTTTAGAGTTTTTTATAAATAGGAAAATCTATTATATAATAATGTTTTTTTTCTACACAATACCAATTTTTCCCAGAAAAAAAGTTCTTTCGAAAGACAGAATTACTTCATTCAAGGTAACACCCATATCTAGTACTATCATTTTTTTAACATTTCTTATCATCCTTAATACCTATGAAAAATAATTTAAAATAGTGGAATGATAAAAAAATTATATGTAAGGGACATTTACCAAAAAAATAAATTTTTTACTTTATTTTAAAACTATGATATCTTGCATGACAGTTTTCCTATAACTAAATAAAATTTATCTCAAATAATCATTTTACTACAAATGAAATCAACATTAATATCCATAGTTTTTCAAAAAACTCTTTATATAAAAATTTTAAGGTAAAATCATAATCACAAGGGTTACTTAAAGAAACATGAGAATCTATGAAAATAATTTTCTTAAAAGAACATCTTTTACCTTTATAGGGAATATTCATTGCTTAAACAATGATCATTATATTTCTTTATAAAATAAAGATATTTCCATGAAAATTAATTTTAATGTACATAACATTATTGTAGAGGTATTTTGAAAATATATTTGTATAATTCCCATAAGAACCCATATAATTGGAAAAACCTACTCAGTTAAATCCAATAAAATTATTTTGATAACATAATCATTACCCAATATATTATAGAGATATATCAATATAAAAAATTATCATAAACAATGTCCAAGGACCATAAAAAACATGAAAAATATAAAATATTTTACATCTATTTTTGAAAATAGACAAATATACTTTTTATCCCATAAGTAAAATATTTTCTAATATTGGTATTTCTTTTTCTTCTATAGACCAATTTTGTTAAAAACAAACAAAAAAAACATAGAAAATAAAAGGTTTTAATTTAATGAGAAATGTAATATTTTAAATCAATCCAAATAGTAAATAATGGTTATAGATATTGTAAAAGAAGATGATGTCATACAAGATAAAAAATATTTCTTTAAAACTTTATAAATAAATTCAAACATTCCATATCAAATATGAAAAAAAGATTCCTTTCAGTGGAATTTGTTACAAAGTTAAAGGATAGGTAAAATTTTATTTTAAATTAATTTATTTAAATATCTACACATCCATTAAAAAATATGTATATAGAAGAAAATTATTAGAAATAAATCTTCAAACCATTTTAAAACTCAGATTTGAGATAGAATGTCCCTTATGACTTGAAAACTTCTAAACAAATAGAAATATTAAGGAATGAAATTTGAATGGATTTTAAAAAAAATATTTTTTAAAGAATAGTTATATAATTCATACATAGGGTAGTTTACAAACCACTTAAAAGAAAACATGTGGTGGGAATAGGTTAAGTATCAAAGAAAGGGAATTTAGAATAGAAATCCTCTACCTCGAGTAAGAATTTTTACATAGGTTATTAATATTCTTGAATAATAATGTTAGGTTAGTTATTTATATGTTTAAGAATATTTTCAAGTTCCTTATATTTTTATTTTTCCTTTTAATTCACTTATTACCATATCATACTTTATCACTAAATTGATCAATTTTACATTTAAAGTTTTGAGGATGTTTGGTTTCTAATTTCAAAATGACTTCACTTAGTTGAATATGGTCAAATTGATCATGATTAAATAATTTTAATAACTTAATAATTTAATAATTATTTTTTATTTATATTAATTATACTTTTGTAACCAACCATGTAAGTTGGTTATGAAAAATGAATTTCATTCCATCATGGAGACGGTAGTCTGTACGTATGGATGAGTGATATTTACATTGTTCAATGAACATGATGGAAATAAGGTAAGTATAATTTTATATTAATATAATTATAATTATACCATAAATACAATATTCTTTTTTTAATCTATTTATATATTCCATTCACCTAAGATAGTGATGAAAAATAAAATACATCATATCTCAAGGGGCTTGTCTGTACGTATGCATGAGCAATGTTTTTTGCATTAAATGGAGAAGAAATAATTATAATATTTATTTACTTTTAATGAATTAAATTTATATCATTTATATAATATTATTTGATTATTGTCCCTTATTATGATCAGTGATAATGTTCGATGATGAAAAATGAAACACATCATCTTCACGAGTTGGTAGTCCACATGTACGGACAAAATCTGTTTTGGTATTCCATTAGATAGATACGTAGATGAAAAAGGGTAATAAAAAATATAATAACATATTATTATATGGTAGATACTGCTTTATTTATTTCAAAATGGTTAGGAAATTTTTGAATTGAGTAAAATGAGAAATAAATATAAACATAGTCGTTTAAGAACTATGCCCCCTCTTCGAACAACTTCCTTAGGTTTATACCTAAATCAACCATAGGAGGGTATTATGATAAAACAATAACCTATATGTCATGGGGTGATATGTTAGTAAATGATTTATTTAGGGTATGGACAAGATAATAGGATCCTAAAGTGTGGATAATAGAGTATAGGTTGTGTCCTTTTATAGGTTAGGGTGAGGACAAAATTAGATGTTTTCATAAGATTTAAATATATTAAAGTCCTACCCCAACTAGATGTGTCCAAAATGATTCATTATTAATTATTAGATGATATTGGGTTTAAATATGACCATAATTTAGTTTTTAGATACCTTTTTGGGTCATACTAACACTTATTTTTGATTTTTATCCCTTTTCACATTTTTCAACTCTTACTATGGTAACAAACTTTTTTTACCAATGTTACTATTCATAATGACATAAAATGAAAGTTTATTCACACTCAAATTTACCCAATAGAAGAAGGTAGGACGGTCCTTGTAGTTTAGCTTGGGTTGTCAAATCCTCAGAGACCTAAGAAGAAACCTATAGACATGTAAATTATATGGACTATTTTTGGATATTAAGTGGCCAACCTAGGTTGAAGTGAATTCAATTTAAAAGAGTGAGTTGATCTTAGGTTATCACATGGGGTGTATTGGACGTATTTCCTTGTCAATGATTTCAATTTCTTATATTTGAGATGGGTTCATTTAAGAAGATAAAAAAACATAATCACATACTGATTTAATACCTACACCCTTTAATACTAATCACCTATACACATTAAGGAGCAATGTTTTGAGCACTTCAAGGTAAAGGTTCGTATTAGTACATGAAGTGTGTGGCCTTAAATTTAACAAGGATGATGGAGTTTAAAAATCATCAAATAAAAATCAAAATTAAAGAAGTGATTAGACATTAATGGGGTGATAAATAACATCCAATCCAGCCTATTTCTACTCCATTGGATCAACCCATAATTAGGTTATCCCTCCATTGATTCTATGGATTCAATGGAAGCGGGAAGTAGTCTCATGAGGGAGGAATTGAAGAAGTAAAGAAAACAATAAAAAGAAAATGATCACTCCACCGTTGTGTGAATAATTTCACAAGGTTTGGTGTGAATAAATTCACACCTTGAACCAACAGTATCAAATTGATATAAATAACAATATAATAAGAGGAAAATAAGAGCTTTTTTTAAGAAACTAAAGTGAATTGAAAAACATACATGTGAAAGACAAACTTGAGACAACAAAATCACAGCATAACATTACAGTTGAACAAAATCACCAAAGATGCAAAACTCCTCCACCACCACTACCTCAAATAGGAATTTTGGGAGCCTTGTGTAAATCCTCCAATAGTACAAATCATCCCACTTGATTATGGTAGGCCTGGGGTGGTGGAAGGCTTGTGGAACTTGGACTTTTCCATACTTGACCCAAGGTGGCATCCAGCTTTCATCCACCGAACATACATGATTGGAAGACCTTATAGATGGACGTATCAGAGTAGGCCATAAAAGAATAAAATGGATCCCCAGATGTTTTATAATCTCCTGTAAAATGTGGGCCCATTTGGAGTTGTGTATTCGGAGATATGATTATATTATTGAGCTGTTTTTCTGGGCCTCAGAATCTGGCCTAGAATTTTATCTCTAAATTGGTCTGCCTTAATGACCACAATAGAGGCCGAATTAGCACTGGATCCTGAATCATGATTTGTTTCTATATATGTATTCTAGCTTCCCAAGAAATTTGGGCATCATTGGGTTTGTAATGTGGGTCACACAGTCTCATCAGTGGGTTGGTGTCCAATCTTCCTTCTCTAGACTTGCTTCCTTTCATCACAAAATATCCACATCTTCTTCCATGAATTCTCCATTGATCCCTGAATGAAACATGGTCATATTGAAGTGTAGAAAAATTTCACAAAAATATCAAATTAAAATATGGATAATTATATTCCTTAAAATTAGATGAATCATTGGGTAATTTAAATGATGTTAAAAAATGTACCACATAATAGTGCATTTTAAGAAGGAATTACAATCATATTGTGAAATGATGTTCTAATTGTAAAATGCACTAAAATGGTGTTTATGAATAATAAATCACATGAATATTATATATATTAACAATTAATATTATCCTCATTTAGTGGCTAATCACACCCCCCAACTGGAGTTTTTCTAGTCCCGAGAAAAATGTATCTCAACAATATGAAATTTGAATTCCCTTTTCCAAAAAAACTTAATACACAATGATCACCAAAAACCATTATACCAAAAAATCATGAAACCCATCAAAATATTTTAATAAAAGATAGTTTCATAAGTATATCCTAATCCCAAGCCCATTTCTTTGTTCAAATTCATTTCCATATTTCATCCAATATCAATTAAGTATGAGGATGTGTTGTGTGTCACAATAGACATGGGGGTTCATCTTTATTAAAGGGGAAATGAAAGAAGTGCTAGGTGGAATAATATTTCAATATTATGATGAGTATTAATTTTTTTTATATTTTTTTTCTTTTTTTTTTCCATTTTTCCATTGTAATTGAAATTCCACTCAAAAGAGTCAACCCCTGTAGCGAGACTTTTCCGATGACTCCTAGGCTCAAAGACCTTAGGGAACCAAGTGAAGCCCACATACTCGAGAATCATCTCGAGTTAACTTCGTCAAAAACAAATTCAAATTACCAAAAATAGAGATAAAATTACTAACTCTGGGCCAGAAAACTATGGAGTCATGATCCCCAAGTGCAGGAAGCTACGCATTAGGTTATTTCATTGATTTATGCGCAAATTTATTGTTTTATTATTATTTTTATTGAATACTCATATTAAAACTAATATGATCACAAAAACTATGCTATTTATTTGGGGTAACCCATGAACTCAAACTAATACCCCACTATCCAAAGGACGTGCATTGTGATCTTTTTTTTATTTGGATGAAAATATAAACGATGAAATATCACATTGGACAACCACACTTTCCAAAATATATGCTCATGAAATTATACAAGGATTAAAATCAGAATCGGGGCATGCTAAATTATTTTATATTCAGTTTCAAAGTGTGAAATGTGTAATACCATTTTCAAAGTTAAAGGAATTTTTCCTTCCATTTACAAACATTTTGTTTCAAATCATTCATTTTTTTCACAAAAGAATTTTTTTTAATTCATCTACCCCCCAACTTCAAAAAACAGTGTCCCCAGTGTTTCATGAAATGAAAATTTAGAAGGATTAGAGGTAGGGAATGAATGTTCAAAAAGGAAATTGAAATATGAGGATCATGGAATGAAGTCACCTGGTGGTTGAAGTTAAAATTTTTGGTGCTCCCTTTTAATCCTTTGATATCCATGTCACTTGCAGAGTTCCCTAGTAGAAAAAGGAAAAAAACAAACAAAACAAAACATATATATATATATAATAAATAAAGTAAAATATAAGTATATATATAAAAATTATAGAATAAGGAAGCACAAAAAGCCGTAGGTCAGTGGTAAGTGCGCTCCCCTGTCTCCCTTCGGTCCCGGGTTCGAATCCCCACGACTTCACTGGTTGTGACGGGGTTTGACCCATGACACACGACGTGTCCCTTATTATTATTATTATTATTATATTTTTGTTTATTTATTTTTATTTTTATTTTAACCTAAAAAGACATTAAAATAAAACAAAATGATGATACATTTGCTTCTTTTTAAATTTCTAGGTAAGACATTACTCAAGATTCACACCACGCGACACAGATGAATATGGTGCTCCCCTTTCATACCCATCCATACTCATAATAGAAGAACATGTCAATAATATATTTTTTTAAATATAAAAATTATTAATTAATCCTATTTAAAATATAAAGTTCATTAAAAAAACAAAATGATAGGAAACTTGAAAACCATGGGTTTCCTCCCATGTAGCACTTTGTTTAATGTCATTATCTTGACTTAAACCTTTAATTGTTTAAGTATTTTCCTCATATAAGGTTGGTTCACACAAGTCTTCAATAAATTCTTGTTTTTTAAATGGTTCAATGAATTGTTTGACTCTATGGCCATTAACTTTAAAGGTTTGACCATTGGTGGGATCTTAAATTTCTATAGCCCCATGGGGGTACACCTGAGGCACTATGTATGGGCCTGACCATCTGGACCTCAACTTTCCCAGGTGTAAATGAAGTTTATAACTATACAAAATAATTGTTTCACCCGGTACAATGTGTTTTGATTTAAGATTTCAAGATTGGTAGGCTTGTACTTTAGCTTTATTGATCCTTTAATTCTCATAAGCCTCCATCCTATGTTCTTAAAGTTCATTGAGATCTAATTTCCTTTATGTTTCGGCCAATGAGAGGTCATAATTCATTTTATTAATTTCTGAAAAATCATTATGTTCAATCTCCACTAGAAAATGGAATGCTTTACCATAAACCAACCTATATGGGGACATTCCTAAAATGGGTTTTCATGCATTTCGATAGGCCCAAAGAGCATCCAAGAGTTTATCAGAACAATATTTCCTAGAAGGATTGACAATTTTTAAAAAAATATTCTTAATCTCCCTATTTGCTAACTCAGCTTGACCATTGGTCTATGGGTGGTAAGAAATGGACATTTTCTGAGAAATTCCATATTTTTCCATGAGTTTTGAGAATGGACGATTTCAAAAATGAGTTCCACGATCACTAATGATAGCCCTAGAAATTCCAAATCTAGAGAAGATGTTTTCCTTGAGAAATCTAATCACAATTTGATGATCATTGGATTTTGTAGGAATGGACTCAACCCATTTGGAGACATAATCGATAACTAAGAGAATGTAAATATATCCTCTAGAGTTTGGGAAGGTACCCATGAAATCAATTCCCCAACAGTCAATGATTTCTACCACTAAGATGGGAGTGAGTGGAATTTGATTCCTTTTTGTGATGGACCCCACTTTTTGACACCTAGGAAAACTTTGACAAAATGTGTTGGAGTCCCTTGAGAGGGTGGACCAGAAGAGACCACATTGAAGAATCTTAGCAGATGTTTTCTTAGATGAAGAGTGACCTCCACATGCCTCACTATGATAGAATATAAGGATGGACTCTTGTTCAGATTCTGTGACACACCTCTTAATGACTTGTTCAGGGAAGAAATTATAGAGGTATGGATCATCAAACACATAGTTTATAACATTAGAAAGGAATTTCCTTCGAGATTGAGTCCCTAAGAATTTTGGAATGACTCCTGTAACTATGAAATTGGCTACTTCAGCATACCAAGGGCAGTCACTCACAGAGTATAGTTGTTCATCAGGAAATGAATTAGACACAGAAATGTGATTTGAGTTGTCTTTGAATTCCATCCTAGAGAGGTGATCAGCTACAACATTTTCAACACCCTTTTTATACTTGATTGTAAGGTCAAATTATTGTAATATAAGGACCCACCTAATCTGTCGAGCCTTAGCATCTTGTTTTTGGAAGAGGTATTTTAGTGTAGAATGGTCAATGAACATAGTGATGGGGGATCCTAAGAGGTAGGACCTAAACTTCTCTAAGGCAAAAACAATAGCAAGTAACTCCTTTTCAGTGGTGGTGTATTTGATTTTTGCATCATTTAAGGATTTTATTCCATAATCAATGACATAAGGAGTTTTATCACAACGTTTTCCTAACACAGCTCCTACAGAAAAGTCACTAGTATCACACATAAGTTTGAAAAGAAGGTTGCAATTTGGAGATTTCATAATGGGAGGAGAGGTGAGAGATGATTTGAAGGTTGATAATGATCCCTCATAGCTTTCTATCCAAAAAAATTGAGCATCTGTTACCAGGAGAGCACAAAGGGGACAAGAGATTGAACTAATGTCCTTGATGAATCTTCTATAGAAACTATCATGTTTTAAGAAATAACTCACTTCCTTGACAGTTTTGGGTGATGGAAGGTGACGAATAATTTCAACCTTGGCTTTATCAACTTCAATCCCCCTACTTGAGACCAGATGGCCTAGAACTAGTCCCTCTTTAACCATGAAATGGAATTTTTCCCAGTTTAGGACCATATTATTTTCTTCACATCTTGAAAATAATATCTCAACATTCCTAATACATCCCCCATATATATCCCCAAACACATATAAGTCATCCATGAAGACCTCTAGAAAATCCCCTACCATGTCTAAGAATATTCCCATCATGCACCACTGGAAGGTTCCAGGGGCATTGCATAAACCAAAGGGCATGTGTTTGAAGGCAAAGGCGCCGAAGGGACATGTGAATGTAGTATTCCCTTGATCCTCTAGGGAGACCACAATTTGATTATACCCCAAGTACCCATCTAAGAAACAGTAGAAGGCATGACCTTCCATTCTCTCAAGGACTTGGTCAATGCATGGTAAAGGGAAATGGTCCTTCTTGGTGAATGATTTAAGCTTCCTATAGTCGATGCAGAATCTCCAACCACTACTCACCCTTCTTGGAAGAATCTCTCCATCCTCATTGGTTATCACCGTGATTCCTGCCTTTTTGGGAACCACATAGATTAGGATGACCCACTCACTCTCAGCTATGGGATATATGATACCAGATTTTAACAATTTCAGAAGTTCTTTTCTCACTACTTCCATGAGATTAGGATTGAGACGCCATTGAGGTTGATGACATGGATTTGAATCAGATTCTAGAACAATCCTATTAGTCCCGATAAGTGGGATAATCCCAGGAATATCAGATAGGGTCCAACCAATGGATTTATTATGTTTCATAAGGAAATCTAGAAGCATCCTCTCATGATTAGCTTCAAGAGAAGAAGAAATGACAATAGGATGCGTTTAATTGTCCCCTAGGAAGGCATAATTGAGTGTAGTAGAAAGTTCCTACAATTCAAGATCAGGTTGGTTCTGAATTTCAGCAGAATATTGGGACATTTGATAAATATCAATTTATTTTTTTAGAGTTTCAGATAGTATCGATTCCCCATATATAGAAGTTTCAGCTACAAGATTGGTTTGATAATATTTGGGGAAAGAAGTTTGATTGGTCTCCATGAATGTGGTTTGCTGAAATGTTTCACTGATTGTTGGACCTAAGACTTAATCATAAGAGCAGTTTGAAAATTATTCAATCCAAGGAGATAAAATTCCTTCATGTGAGCAAAGGAAATCAATCTCATCCTAACTTAAACATCCACCAATTATTCCTTGATGTTCTATGGATTCATTATCAATGCTTCCTATCATGTTTAGTTCATGAATGTCCTCGTCATCCTCTATTTGTGAGCTTGCATTATATATTTTCAATTCTAGACTCATGTTTCCAAAGGTGATGGTCATGTTCCTATTTCAAACTCAGATAACAGAGTTGATTGTTGCAAGGAAAGGATGTACAAGGATGATTGGGGTTTGTTCCTTATTTCCTAAGTTTGGATGGTTGTCAAGAACAATGAAGTTGGCATGGTAGATGAAGTTTTCAACCTTTACCAGAACGTCCTTTAAAATCCCCTTTGAACCCTAATGCTATAATTAGCAAGTTGAAGTGTGACAGTTGTGGATTAGAGCTCTTCTAGGCCTAACTGGTAGTACACAACATATGTGATGAGATTAACACTAGAACCTAGGTCACATAAGGCCATGAAAACTTTGCTACCTCCTAGTTCAACATTGATGTAAGGGCAACCTGGGTCTTTCAACTTAGGAGGAATGGTCCCTTAAATGGTGGTACTCACATTAGCAGCGAAAAGGACTTGGTTTTTACGTGAAAATTTTCTTTTAAAAGTGCACAAGTACTTAAGGTAATTTGAGTAGGCATGTATGGTTTGGATTTCATCGAGAAGGGTAATGTTCAGCTTGACTTATGAGAAGATTTCCCTCAATGTTTCACTCAATTCGGTCTTGGTTTCCCCCCTCATGAGTTGAGGAAATGGTGCAGGTTGTGGGGTTGTTTGTTGAAGAGTTGCTTCTTTGAAAATGTTATTGTGTTTTTCATTTTGATCATTTGGTTAATTTGAATTTTCATCCATGTTAAAATCTTCAGGTGGGTTCTGAATTAGCTGTTCAGGTTTCTCAATTGATTTCCCACTTTATAAAAAAGTCACAGCCTTTAGTTGTTCATGAGTTGTTTGAGTACAACTTGACTCTCCCCTTGAGGTTTAGGATGGAACCACCTGAGTAGGCATGGGTGCCTTTCTAGTTTTGATGGTTTTAATTTCGTGTTTAAGGGAAGGTACTTCTGAGTTCATCCTTTCCATTTGTTTTCACAGTTGTTCTTGTAGGATTTTTGGAACAGTTTGGGTTGGTGCTTGAGAAGATTGGTTTATCCCGGGGGGATATTTTGGAGGTGGGATAGTTTGTTGAAAATGGACTGGTGGCTGTTGGTATTTGATAGGTTGTGTTTGGAACTGGTTATGGGTTTGGTAGTTCTAATGGGGGTAAGTATTTTGTCCCTATTGTTGCATAGGTTGTTGGTTATCTTTCCAGTGGAAGCCTGGGTGGTCATTATAACTTGGGTTGAAGGTGTTTTGGTATTGAGGTTTTTGAAAGTTCAAAGAATTTACTTCCGTTGGGGGTCCTCCTAAAAGAACATCCTTGATGGATGGAATGGTTGGGAATTTTTTTGTCTTATGGTCATCTTTGTCACAAACTGTGCAAACACGGTCTACAGTTTGGATTTCATGGACTTTCCTAAGGTCTATTTCTTCAACCTTCCTAGAGAGTGCTGCGAGTTTAGACCTAAGACATTCCTATTATCTAAGTGTATTAATTCCAGTAGTTCATTGTGGATTTTTAGAATAAGGTGAAGTTCAACATGTTTGGTTTTGTTCAGAAAGGCTTTCTAGATACTCGTAAGCATCTTTTGGGGCTTTGTTTTTAAAGGTTCCATTACACATCATGTCAATGAATTGTTTATTCCCTGGACCCAAACCCTCATAGAAAATTCCCTCTTGTTCTGGAATAGAAAAACCATGATGTGGAACCATGTTTAGAGTTTCCTTGAACCTCTCCTATGTTTAATAGAATGACTCTCCCTCTTTTTCAAAAAATTTTTGGATTCTCTTTTTAAGTGCAATTTTTTTTGTGGTGGGGAAAGTATTTTTTGTAGAATTCTCTTTGTAGGTGGTCTCAAGAGTTTATGGATGATGGTATCAAATTTTTTAGACAATTTTTATCTTGATCCTTTAAAGAAAAAGGAAATAGCCTCATCTTAGATGATTCTAGTTGATGTGGGGTATATATGGTTTCTACAATGTCATTGAACTCCTTAATGTGATGGTATGACATCTGAGACTCCATTCCATGGAATGTGGGAAGGTGGTTTTGGACATGGGGTTTAAATATGTAGTTGGCATCTCCTAGGGAATTTTGTCTAATGCATGAGGGGGCATTGGTCCAGGAAGGGGTGAGGTAGTCATTCATGGTTTGATCAATTGCATTCCCCATGTTTGGGGCTGCCTCATTTGGGTTTCCATTTAGGTTCCCACCCGGGTTTATGAGTTGGTTTCCTTGAAGAAATTCCACTGAAATAGGCTCAATATTTGACTCTAGAGTATTAGAAATATTAGGATCTAATGGAAAGAGTTCCCTTTGTGTACATGACTTCCCAACCCCAGGACTATCCACCCTAACTAGACGGTTTGATTGATCGTTGGTGCAGGCGGACATTTTCCAAAACGAAAAAAATGAGAAAGGGACAAGATAAAAGAATGTGGATGAGAAAAGAAGAAATGAGGGAGAATAGAATGAGTGTTTAGATAACTTACTTGGGTCCCAGACAATGGTGCCAAAACTTGATTCACGCTCAAATGTACACAAGATAAGAAGGCAGGACGGTCCTTGTAGTTTAGCTTGGGTTGTCGAATCCTCAGAGACCTAAGAAGAAACCTATAGGAACGTGCATTATATGGACTATTTTTGGATATGAAGTGTCCAAATTTGGTTTATTTAAGATTGTTTTAAATGAACTCTAAGAGACTTAAGTGAATTCAATTTAAAAGAGTCAGTTGATCCTAGGTTATCACTTGGGGTGGATTAGACGTATTTCCTTTTCAATGATTCAATTTATTATATTTGAGATGGGTTCATTTAAGAATATAAAAAAACATCATCACTTACTGATTTAATACCTACACCATTTAATACTAATCACCTATACACTTTAAGGATCAAAGTTTTGATCACTTCAAGGTAAAGGTTCCTATTAGTACTTGAAGTGTGTGGCCTTAAATTTAACAAGGATGATGGAGTTTAAAAATTATCAAATAAAAATCTCAATTAAAGAAGTGATTATACATTAATGTGGTCATAAATAACATACAATCCATCCCCTTGATACTCCCTTGTATCAAACCATAAGTGGGTTAGACCTCCATTGATTCTATAGTTTCAATGGAAGCGGGAAGTAGACTCATGAGGGAGGAATTGAAGAACTAAAGAAAACAATAAAAAGAAAATGATCACTCCTCCGTTGTGTGAATAATTTCACAAGGCTTGGTGTGAATAAATTCACACCTTGAACCAAAGGTATCAAAGTGATATGAAGAACAAAAAAATAAGAGGAAAAGAAGAGATTTTATTAAGAAACTAAAGTGAATTGAACAACTTACATGTTAAAGACAAACTTGAGACAACAAAATCACAACATAACATGACAATTGAAAACAAATCACCAAAGATGAAAGACTCCTCCACCGCCACTTCCTTAAATAGGAATTTTGAGAGCCTTAGGTCGATCCTCCAATAGTAAAAAGTATCCCACTTGATTATGGTAGGCCTATGGTGGTGGAAAGCTTGTGGAACTTGGACTTTTCCATACTTGACCCGAGGTGGCAGGCAACTTTCATCCACCGAACAGATGTGCATAGAAGACCTTCTATATGGCCAAATCAGAGTGGTCCATAGGACAATAAAATCGATCCCTGAATGTCTTCTAACCGCCTGTAAAATATGGGCCCATTTGGAGTTGTTTATTTGGAGATATGATTAGATTAGTGGGATGTTTTTCTGGGCCACAGAATCTGGCCCAGAATTTTTTCTCTAAATTGATCAGCCTTAATGACTATCATGGAGGCCGAATTAGCACAGGATCCTGCAGCATGATTTGTTTATATATATTTATTATAGCTTCCCACAAAATTTTGGCATCATTGGGTTTGTAATGCGGGTCCCACAGTCTCATTAGTGGGCTGGTGTCCAATGTGCCTTCTCTAGACTTGCTTCCTTTCATCAACAAATATCCACATCTTCTTCCCTGAAGTCACCATTGATACCTAAATGAAACATGTTCATATTGAAGTGTAGATAAATTTACCAAAATATAAAATTAAAATATGGATAATTACATTCCATAAAATCAGATGAATCATTGGGTACTTTAAATGATGTTAAAAAATGTACCACATAATAGTGCATTTTAAGAAGGAATTACAATCACAATGTGAAATGATATTCTAAGTGTAAAATGCACTAAAATGGCATTTATGAATAATAAATCACATTAATATTATATATATTAACAATGAATGTTAGCCTCATTTAGTGGCTAATCAAAATTTGTATCATTATAAAACATAGAAATTATTATTAAAAAAATAGATTCAATTATATAAAATTAAATTTTATAAGTGGCATCAATTAATTTTATAATAAACCTGGAAAATGAGATGAAAATTTTTTTTCCTAGCAAATGCATTTTTAATTAAAAAAATGTGTTCTTAAAAATTTTAAGCATAATTTCAAATCCAATGAAATTAATAATATTATTTAAAATAAAAGATAACTAATTAAATATTAAAATAAATTCGAAGCAAAATGTGTCTTTATAAAAAATTTAATATAGAATATAGTTTTCTATAAAATCATTATTTTTTCACTATTCAATGAAAAATTAATCATAAAAAAGAAAAAAAAATTAACCTAATATATTTTAAAAATTATTTTTTGAAAAAGTATATCATTTCAATAAAATAAAATATTTAAAATTTATTGATTTAAATTATTATATTTTCTTAATAAAATAAAAAATAAACATTTCTGATGAAAATTTATTTATGAAAAAATAATTTAATTTAATAAAAATTTAGTGCTTATTTTCTATGAATTTATACAAACCATTGTATTAATTATTAACTTTATATATATATATCATTATTAATTTAATCTTATAGATACTCACTAATTCAAAGGATAGGTTATAACAGTCATACTAAATAATAATATTTCATAGTAGTTAAAGATTGATGTTGCATATGATATACATTATTAAGCATAGTTTTATTTTAAAATAATTTTCTATTATATTATACAACCTTATAGAAATTGAGTCCTAAAAATTTTATATTATTTACCATGGAAATGGTTTAATTTTTTTTCACTTCAATTCCAATGAGTGGAATATAAAATATACGATCCTAAAAGGAAAACCATTTTTAATATTTTTTTTAAAATATATTTTTTGAAAACCCCCATCATAAAAATTTAAAATAAAACATTATTTTTGAAAATAGGAGAAGTGAAATAGAAAAGTCTCCTGGAATAACACAATTTTGGGTTTCGAAATGAAGAAAACATTATCAAGAAGTGAAAACATGGACATACAAGGAAGTGACATTTTAGAGATAAAAATATACTTTTTTACAAATAGAAGAGACAATAAATTTATCCAAAATGATCTTAAAAAGATAAAATTTTTATTTGAACATCATTTTCCTTAATTTTATGGATTCTTTTATCATGAGGATAAAGAACAAGAAAAAATATAGCTACCTTATTTATTTCAATTTCATAAGAATAATTTTATCATTTGGTTGTTCTTCAATAAATTTAAATTTCCATTATATCTATTATTACAAAAAATATAATATTCCAAATGAATATTTATTTCATAAATCAAAAAATTAACATCTAACAAATCAATGATCCAAAAAAGTATAATAAGTTATTCCTCTTATCTATAAAAATACTCCAAAACCTAAATTTTTTCACATGGAAATATAATATCCAATATGAAAAAGTAATAAATTAATATTCAAATACTCAGAAATAAAACAAATAGTTAAAATTTAATAACTATATAAATAAGTAACCATAAAACTCTTCAAAATATTCTAGAAAATTTTGAAAACCAAAAAAATCAGAAGGATTTGATCATATATTCTTCCCTTGTCAATTTAATACTTATATCCAAACTACATTAATCACTCATAAAGTGACATACCAAAAATTTCTATTCCCAAATCATATAAAGTCCATGATATGATAATAATTAATATAAATAACCAATATTAGAATAAATCTAGAATAAAATCATATATTCTTATATTAACTAAATCTTTATTCCCCAAATTCTATTTACCTTCATCATATATTTTTTCCAATATGATGTACTTATTCAGAAATAACATTAGTTACTTAATCACCAAATCACATTTGAAGCCCATGGTTTTTTTTATGACAAAATATATCCTCAAAAAATATAATAACCCTTTTATCCAAATTAACCATAATTTAACCAACATCCAATATCATATAAACCCTAAAGTTTATCAACAACTTTTAACATATGTCTATAAAATATATAAGTATTTTTTTTCAAATAATAATTTCACATGTTAAACTCAAGGGTTTTATATACATTAAATATTTATTAAATCCCAATAATTTTCTCCTAAATTACTACCATCACATAAAAAATCAAAATAGTATTAATTTATTTAAACTTATTACCATTATTAAATTGATCAATCCTTCCATATAATAACACTGTATCATATCTCTTGAAATTCAATATATATACACTTCATTCATTCAACATTATTTATAATCCATTGTAACATTTTAACATTTTTTAGGGATGTCCCAAGATATTTTTAAGATATTATTTTAACTTATTTTATTATATCTTGTTTGGGGTCTACTTTGGGGATCTTTTGGTTGAATTTGAAAATTTTAAAGGGTTTTGGGCAGTGCATAGTTGGCGCACAGTTTTCCTAAACCGTGTGCCCTACCCCAGAATGCTATGAAAGGGATTGCATATTTGGCACACAATATAGAAAATATTTTTTCATCTTACTAGTAACCATTAAACCACTATATGAGGAAAATAGTTAGGTCTCATGGGTTGGAAAATCATTCTCTCCATCCCAGGAAACTATGCAAGTAGAAATTAATCCTCCAAAAATTTATTTTAAAACTCATGGACCTATCAGCTTTAACAAAAATTCCACCCCACTCAAAAATAACATTTTCCTTCAATTTTGGAGCCTCTTGGATGGATTTCAAGGCCTTTAAAACACTACTATTGATGAATCTAAGACCGAATTGATGACTTTTTAACTCTCCTAGTATGTGATTTATCTATGTTTTGATTACATTATCTTTCATCTATATTCTTGGATTAAGAAGATTGTTTTTTATTTGTTTAAAGTGAACTAGATCTAGGTTATTATAGATCTAATTCTATTTGATCTTGATTGTAGGATTTGGTTCTAGATATATTTCTTTGTTGTGTTATTGATTATTCGGATTCATTTTTGTTTTTTATTACTGAGCGTCCGTCCACAATATTGAGGTATGTGGTATAAATTTAAAAAGTCATAGTCTTGATTGATTTACATGTATATAATTGTGAATTTTTAAATTTCCATGTTTTGGAAATTGTATCATAGATTTAATTGATTAAATTGAATTTATATGTGATAATGAATTGGATAAAATATCAGGAAATTGAAATTTGTTAAATTGTGATCATAAAATTTAATGGTTAATGGGAATGTGTAATTGGTTAATTGAAGGAATATTTAGTTTTTTGATATTGAGAATCAAGGGTTGTTTTTCTTAACCTTGATGGGTTAATGGGTTATGTGAATAAATATGGATAGATGGTTTAATGGTGAATTGTTCCAATATTTCCATGTGATTATAGTAAATAATTATGATTGCATTTATAATTGTATTGGTATGTCATGATGTGAAATGGTTATTAAAGGGTTAATGTTGGTTAACCCTATTAAATGTGATATGCATGATATATGTGATTGATTGAGAAATGGGGCGTGTGACACGAAATGATGTTCCAAATACACCCTGGGTGATATCCATGAGGTTCATTACTAAATTCATGAATGTGAATATTATTTTTTGGGACATAGAATAATGATCTAAATACCCATGGGGTGTGGGACATGGACTACTTCTCTAAATACCCATAGGCTAATAGACATGACGCTATACACCGATGATATTAGAATCTGACTATGGTTTCAAATGTCTATGAAATGAATTGAAATGAAATGATAAATGATAACCATTGTATTGTGATATGTTATATCCCTTGGGGATAGTTTAGATTTCAGCATGGGATGAAGAATGTATTGATGGGTTTGGTGTGTTTTCGAAACTAAGAAATGTGATAATTGTTTTTTTGCATCTTACATTATTATTTAAACATCTATATATACTATTATTAATTGTATATTTACTTGGAATCTATTGGTGGTGGCCTACTGAGTTGTACCGACACCCAACTTGGGATTCCATATCGTTAGCCAAATAGACTTCATGTTTTCATGATAGGATAAGGGTAAGATCCCTATTTCATGTGGTTGAGTTGGGATGGTTCTTGGACTAGGTAACCAGACATAGTTTCTGGACCCTCATGGGAGTGTTACTGTATCTTTATTTTGGTTTTTTCACTTGTCACATATATGGAATGACATATCTATTTCTTTAGTTTTTGGTGTTTTATTCATGTTTTGGTCAGTATGTGATACTGAAATTATTATGGTTGTGGTTATTATCATTTGGTTATTTTTTATTTTCTTCTACTATCATTCTACTTTGGTAAAGAGGGTATAGTATCCCCATGTTATAAATTGGACCCTCACTAGTTATTGGAAGCCGCTGGAATGTGGGGAGGCATTACTGAGGTCATGTAACAAACCGGCTCATGGAACTAGTTTGTTTCACCTGGTTCGGGATGTTACAAAGTGGTATCAAAGGAGATTTCTTTACTTTCTTTGGTCTTACTATTTGTGAAAATTTAGAAGGATACATGGAAGAGTTCCTTAGTTATGAAATCATGCATGGGATTAGCTAACCCATGTATGGGGGAAAATTCAACTACCCATGGTAGGATTGTTGTCATTCGTGTGTGTTGTTACAGTTGGATGTTATTTCACCTTAAGTGATGCACATTTTTTGTGAGGTTAATGATTTTTGATATTTCATGAGACTTGAATCATGGCATGGTATGACATGAGATTTTTTCATACATGAATTATTATAGGAACTCATAATTTATTGTGACATGCATCATTTTAGACATGCGTCATTTTATGCATTCACGGGGAAAAATGTTCTATGATGAGTTGTTAATATAAAATTTATTTTCTTACATATGTAAATTTTAATGAAAAATGTTCCCAATATGAAAATGTAAAATTTTAAATTATGGAAAATGTTTAATTTTAAAACTGATTAGTGAGTTTCTATTGAGAACATGAATAAATAAAATATGTTTATCATTTTTTAACCCTGACCTAGATGTAAGATGTTTATGGGTAGGGATAGTTCCTCATTTTTGACCATGTAGAAGAGTTTTTGGGATGAATTATTATGGATTTAGGTGAATCACCATAAATTTTATAATTCTATTATGCAATGTTTCCTAAGATGTGTGTTTGGTATTGTAGAGATATGTCTCTACAACTATGCTTGTTGGTAGGATAATAGACGACATGGCTAGAGATGTGCCTCATATAGTGGAACCTCAAGAATTGATAGTTTTGGGTGAGAATCTAGATATATTTTCAGTGAGTAATTTAAACCTTTTATGAAGATTATGGAAAGATACCCAGGTTAGGTTTTGAAGAGTGTGTCTAACTTGAAATGGTTGTTGTAGTTGCAGCACCGTGCAACTTTTATTAGAGAGGGTGGACCTAAAGTAGATGAGTTTTGGATTGAGTCTATCCATATGATTCTTGACCACCTAGAGAAACTTGTTGAGAATAGGTTCAAGATGGAATATTACATGTTACGTAGTCCAGATAATCATTGGTGGGACATACAGATTTGGGGTGTACAACTAGAGAACATGGTGAGGAAGGAATTCCAAGAGAAGTCCGTGGAAATATTTTATCCAAATATATTGATATAGGATAGTGAAGAAGTGTATATAAGGATTAAACATGGGAGTATATACGTGATGGACTATGTTGTCTGCATTATTGACTTGCAGTAATTTCCTACTGCACTAGAAGAGGATGAGACAACTACAATAATATGTTTTCAAGATGGGAATAAATCTACGATTAATTCCCAGGTTAACATCTCTCGGTTAATGAAGTTTGGAGAGGTATTGGATCTGGCTCTCATGTTTGGGGGGATACATAGGGTATATTTTAGTGGAGGATAGATGGTTTCTATTGGATGATCAGGTGATATGAATTCTAGTTGTAGAAAACATCCCTATGAGAATATTGACTAGAGAATATGAAAACCGAGTTTTTAGGGGAAGGATCCAATACATAGGATCTTACTCAAGTTCTCTTCCAACAATAAATTAAGTAGGGTCACTTTTTTAGGCATTATCCATAACCACTAGTAGAGTGTCGAGTTTATGTTAGGATGGGACATATACAACGGTTCTTCTAGAACCCACGACAAATGGGAAATGATGGAGGATTCAAGAATCACCAAATTATTGGAAGGGGGTCTTCAATCCTATATCAGTCTGACATTTGTATTTTTAGTGGATGTGATGGTAGATCTAGTGGAAGTGGTGTTTTTTGGATAGTGTTCCCATATCAACAAAGTAGTGAAGCTCAGGGAGCTCAAACAACATCACAATAAAGAGGGGAAATATAGTTACATGAAGTTCAACCTACCCTTCTGGATAGCGATACAAACCATATGCATATAGAGATACTAATCTTGTAGCTTCTATGATTTCTAGTGCTTTATTTGATACTACTGCCTCTAATTTATTAATATCTACACAAATTTTGAATGGGATTATTTTTTATGGTAGAGTTCATGAGTGGTGTTATAATGATTGATACACCATTGGGAGTATGATCGAGAGATTTATTCTTGTATAAGGGTTTTTCTATTGTGGTTGGGCCATATATTTTTCAATGGGATCTCTATATATAGTATATGTTAGGAAATTACATAATTTTGGGTATGGAGTGGTTAGTAGCATACCGAGATGATATATATTGTTAACATAGATAATTGGCCATTAAATCTTCTGATGGTGATAATTATGTTCATTGTGGAGAGTGAGACATCTAGGAGGGCCGTATAAGGCTATTTTAGAAACTGGGGGAACTCACCAACCACATTTCAAGTCTATTACTTGATAACATGTGTGTAGAACCTTGTGTATTTACAAACATAGTGGACAAGTTATGAGATGTGTTTCGTGAGGACTTCTTAGGGCTTCCACCTGAGAGAGATATGGAATTTATGATTGATCTCATGCCTGGTGATGAGCCAATTTCTATTCCACCATAAATAATGGCACCAATAGAGTATCAATTGTTTATGATTCAACTATAAGTGTTGACAGATAAAGGATTAATCCACTCGGGTATGTATGATTGGGATTCGCTAGTTTCATTTCCAAAGAAGGCGAATGAATAATTATGATTGTGCATTGGTTATCATAAGTTGAACCAGATTATAGTGATGAACTGATATCCTCTTCAATTTATCAATGATCTCTTTGACCAATTAGTAGGATATTGTTTCTTCTCAAATATTGACATGAGACCAGTGTATATCTAGTTGATAGTTTGATCTTTTGATGTACAACAAATATATTTTAGAAGTAGGTATAGGCTATATGAGTTCATATTGATTCTATTAGATCTAATGAATTCATGTGCTGTGTTTATGGCCTTGATGAACTGAGTCACCCACCTGTACCGGGATCATTTTGTGTTAGTTTTTGTGGATGAAATCTTGGTGTACTCTAAGTATATTTCCATTCATTCCCAAAATCTTAAAATCATCTTGATTATATTAATAGAGGATCGACTATATGACAAGTTATCTAGGTTCCAATTATAGATTGTTCAGGTACATTTCATGGGTCACATCATCTTAGAGGAATGTTTTTTAATAGAGACATAGAAAGTACAAGTAGTTGTTTCTTATAGGAAACCCAAGAATGTTTCTGATATCTATATATGTGTGGGTTTAGCAAGATATTATCAAAGGTTCATCCTAGAATTTACCCACTTTTGAAAAACCACATTCAAGATTGAACAATATGGGAGTTACGTTTGAACGGTTTGGGGTATGTGAGAATGCATTCTAGGAGTTGAAAAATCACATGAATACCACTCTAATCTTGATCCTAGACGAGTTGGGTGATAATTATATGGTGTTTTGTGACACTTAAAGAATAAAACATGGATCGGTTTTAATTTAGGGGGATTTAATTGTGTCAAATGGCTCACAATAGTTGACGAAACATTATTGAAATTACCCTAGTACAACCACAATTTAGCCACATTTGTTTATGATTTCAAGTGTTGGCAGCATTATTTTTTTGAAAAAATGTTTAATATGTATAAAGTTCACAATAACATAATGAATTTCATTTCAAATTGAAATTTAAATATCTAGGAGTGGGGGTGGTATGATTATATGAAGTATTTTTATTTTGATTTAGTATGTACACCAATAAATAGAAACTGTGTTGTTGACTCTCTAAGTATGAAAACATAGAATCATGCAATTTATAAGTCATGTTATATGGGGAAGATGATGACTTTACTGGCTAAGATGTGTGTTGTGGTTTGGGAGGGTAAGGAGAAGGTGACCGTCGAATTAGTATTAGTGGAAGGAACACTTTTAAAATGGATCAATGATATAAAGTAATATGTTTAAAAGTGTTTAAACTTAAGGTGAATCCTTGAAGGTTGGGATTAACATTCCGATTGAACCATAGATGAGGATGAGACCATCAGGGTATGGAATCATGTAGTTATTCATATGAGTATGCGAGAGGAGATGATGTGAAAATTTCATTCCTTGATGTTGGAGGTACATATTATTTTGAAAAAAATGTATCATGAACAACACAAGTAATATTGGTGGATGGTCATGAAAAAGGAGACTGTAGGGTTTATGACATGATTTTAAAACTTTCAAAAGGTGACTTTTGAGCATCAATGGATTGGTGGTTTACTATAGTCATTCCCCATTCAAGAATGGAAGTGGTATAAAGTTACCATGAATTTTGATGTAGGTATCCCAAGGAAACCTCATATTATTGATTCAATTTAGGGGGTTGTAAAATTATATAAGAAAGTAGTTCATTTCCTGCCGATACGAGATACTTTCATAGTGGATCAGTTGAGAGACTAGTAAGATCAGAAGATAGTCCATTTGTATTAGGAGACGAGGAGTATAGTTTCAAACATTATGTCAAGTTTTACTTCAAAATTATAGCATGGGTTATAGAAGGTTATTATTATACAGGAATACCTTAATATGGATTTCAACTAATAGATAGAAGGGAATTCAGAATGTACTATACAAGTTTTGGAAGGTATGCTACAAGTGTGTGTTCTTGACTTCGGTGGGTCTTAGGAGAGGAACCGAGAACCTATGAAGTTTTACTAGAACTATAGTGACTAGGAAACTATTAATTTGTAATCATACGATAATATTTATGGAAGTCCATGTAGATCACCTCTATGCTGGATGGAGGTAAGAGAGTCAAAGTTTTTTGGACCGAGTCTCGTGTAGGATATGTCAAAGAAGGTTTAACTAATTCGGAAATGTAAGGCTATGGATTGGATTAGGTAGAATCCATGTTCTACTAAACTCAAAAAACACCTATAATTTACAGATATATATAATTTATTCCTTTTAGTTTTGGCGATATTGTGTGACCGCAGGATAGAGTGGAAGGGAAAGTTAGCACCCAGGTTTGTTAGACCTTTTGAGGTTGTGGAGAGAATCGGGCTACTAGTTTACTGATTGGCTCTTTCAAAGAGGTATAGTGTTATGCATGATGCTTTTCATGTGTCACATATTTTGATATATCACCCAAACCCTTATCATATGATTCATGTTTATGACATTGATCTTGAGATTGATCCACCCTTTGAGGAACAAATGATATGTGTGTTGGATCTTAGTGAGAAAGTGTTTTAAGGAGTGACCCTGCTGATAGTTTGAGTACTATGGACAC
The DNA here is from genome assembly GCA_963277665.1 of Viscum album. Lineage (NCBI taxonomy): Eukaryota > Viridiplantae > Streptophyta > Magnoliopsida > Santalales > Viscaceae > Viscum > Viscum album. Next base: position 1,842,056,840 of record OY728147.1, read on the forward strand.
ATGGGTGTGTTTAGGAGGAAATATGTGAGATATAATTATATATGTGGGCTGACTGTTTTACCTCAAAATCTTATAAATTCTTGTTAGTACAACTCTAGGATGATTTGTTATAAGGTGGGGAGTTTTTTAGAATACGACCTATTTTGGAGATCTCCCATGCTCATTTTCAATTATTATTTTACCTAATTTTTGGTATATTTTTTTGGGTTTACTTTGGGGTTATTTTGGGAGAATTTGGATATTTTAGAGGGGTTTTGGGTAGTGAACAGTTTTCACACAGTTTTCCCAAATTGTGTGCCCTTCCCAAGAAAACTGTGCAACCCCAAATAGATGGGGTTTTATAGTTGGTGCATGTTTTGAAAAAATATGTGACCACATAATAGTAACCATGAAACCACTAAGTTAGGAACTTGGTTAGGGAACATATTTTTGAAAACCATGCACCCCAGCCCAATAAACCATGCATGTAGAAATTAATCCTCTGAAAAAAAAATTAAAATCCCAGACCCCCGGTTTTAACCCTGATTCAACCTCACTTGACTCAGACATTTTTCCATAGATTTGGAGCCTCCCATTCAAATTCCATCACCTTAAAAACGTAGTTCTTTACAAATATAAGGAAGTATTTAAGAATCCACACCCCTCTCTGTAATTTATTTCCCCCCGTTTTCATTTATCTCCTGCCTCTCTTCTCAGATGAAGATGAGTGTTTTTATCCTTTGGAAATGGATTAGATCTAGGTTAGGATATATCTAAATATATTTTATTTTAATTCTTGGATTTTATTTTCAAGATCTTGTGGTTCATTTTTTTCTTGATCGTTCAACTTCATTTGGGGATTTACATTAGCGAGCATCCATTAATGATCTTAAGATAGGTGGTCTAAATTAAAATTCTCATAGTATTGATTTAATTACGTGTATATAATTTTGAAAATTTCAATTTCTATAATTGGTAAATTTCACAAGATATTGAAATGATAAAATTGGATTTCCATGTGATAATGAATTGGGATAAATTTAAGACAATAGAAATTGGTTATATTGTGATCACAGAACATATGGGATAATGGGATTTTGTAATAGGTTAATTGATGGAATATTGAATTGGTTGATATTGGGAATAAAGACATATTTGGTTTAACCCTGATGGGTTAATGGTTTATGTGAATAAATTTTGATAGATGATTTAATGGTGAATATTTAATATTATTATATATTATTAAAGTAAATAATTAAGATTTAATTGATAATTGAAATTATATATCATGATGTGAAATGTTTATTACAGGGTTAATATTGGCTATCCTTGTTAAATTTGATATGTGTGATATATGTGTTTGATTGATAAATGGGTTGTGGGACATGAATAGATGCTCCAAGTACCCATAGGGTGCTAGCCATGATGTTATGGACCCAAATTCATGCATATCAATTTTCTGTATGGTAATGAGAATTATGATCCATATACCCATGGGGTGTGGGATAGGGAATGATGCTCCAAATAGCCATGGTTTTCTAGACATGGAATTAAACAATTATGAGATTGGAATTGAACTATCGTTGAAAATGGTCTTGATATGAATTGAAATTAAATGATAAATGATAACCATGGTATTTTGATATGTGATATCCATTGGGGATAGTTCAGACTCAGTCATAGGATGAAGCTAGTAATCATGGGTTGGGTGTCTTCATAAACCTAAGAATTATGAGGTCAATTAAAGAATAATGAAACGTGATAATTGTTTACTTTATGAATTGTAATTTATTATTTATACCACTTCATACAGTGTTATTGATTGGATTTTGTTTTACATTCCATTTTTAGTATCCTACTGAGTTATACTTACACCATACTCAATCTTCCTAATTCATATTGTAAAAGACTTCATGTTTATAGGAAAGGATAAGAACAAGATCCATATGTTAGATGAATCAGTTGGGAAGAATAATGGATGAGGGAATGTGAATTGGTGTCGAGACCTACTAAGGAGTGTTAGTGTTTATTTATTTTGGATTTCTATTTGACACATTCAACGTATGTGGAATTTTATATAAACTTCTTTATTTTTGGGAATTGTATTTCTTTATTGGTTAGCATTTGATACTCCTATTATTCTGGTTATGGTTATAATCATTTGGTTATAGTTTATTTACTTAGGGTGTTAAGATGAGTTGGTAAAGAGGGTATAGTCCGACCACATTATAAATTGGACCCTTACTACTAGTTAGTAGCCTCTAACATATATGGAGGTGTACTTAAGACCATGTGACCTACCAGATTGGGGCACTAGTATGTGGAACGAGGGTTAGGACATTACATAGTGGTATCGAAGGGGATTTCATTTCATTATTTTGTCTTATTCTTTAGTAAATGTAGATATGAGACTAGGAATAGTTGGGCCTTTGTCATTTGTGCCTACATTGGAGTATCTAACCCATGTATAGGGAAAACCCAAGTACCTAGGGTTGGAATGTTGTTATTGATGTGTTTTGTTACAGTTGGATGCTATTTCACCTCGAGTGATGGACTTATTGTTTGATGTTAATGATTTTTGATATTTTATGAGACTTGACTCATGGATTGGTAGAGAAAGATATTTTTGCATACATGTATCATTATAGGCACTAAAGATTTAGCGTGACATGCATCATTTTTGAAACACACAGAAAAATCAGTTTTTGAGATGAGTTGTTAATATGAAAGTTCTTTTATTACATGAGAAAATTTTAATGGAAAAGGTTTCTAATTTGAAAATTTAAAATTTTAAATGATGGAAATTATGGAATTTTGAAATGGATAAAAGGTTTTCTAATGATAACTTTAATAAATTATTTTTAACACTTTGTTGACCACGACCTAGATGTAAGATCGTCAAGGGTAGTGATAGTGCCTCGATTTTGACCATGTGGTCAGGTTTGAGGGGTGAATTGTTATAGACTTATTTTAATCTCTATTAATATATTAATTATGTTGTGAAATATTTCCTAATATATGTGTTTCTTATTATAGAGATAAACCTCCATGACTTCGCTTGTTGTTAGGTTGATAGGAGGACATGGCTAGAGATGTGTATATAGTAGTGAAACCTATGGATCTAATGGTTCTGGGTGAGGAAGCTTGAGAGGGGTTTCATGATTATTTTTCATTTTATATAGATTTTGGAATGAACCTAGGGCGGGTCGTGAAGAGTATGTCTGACTTGACATGAGAGTACCAATTCTAGTAACATTCAAATTTTATTAGAGAGGATAGACAAGAGGTGGATGAGTTCTAAATTAAGTCTATCCAAATTATTCCAAACCACCTATACACCCCTACTAATAATAGATTCATACTATAATCTTACATGTTATGTGGTTAAGAAAAGTGTTTGTGGGACATCTAGAATTCATATTGGAAGGTGGATAACATTGAATAGATGGAATTGGAAGAGAAGTTCTAGGGGAGAATTTATCTAGATACACTGAAAAGAGAGGGAAAAATATATTATGAGTCTTACCTAGGGGAGTATGTATTTGATAGACTATGTTGTTCACTTTAATGATTTATAGTTATTTTCTACAATGCTGGATGGGGATGAGATAGATACAAAAATACATTTCTAGGATGGGATTAGACATAAGATTATGTCCCACGTTAACATATTTGGGTTCAATAATTTTGGTGAGGTAGTTGATTTGGATCTCATATCCAAGGGGAACCCGAGGTAGTATTATATTGGAGGAAATGTGGTTTCTTCTAAATGATCATGTGGTACTACTTCTGATAGTAATATGTGTCACTATGAGAATATTGACCAGAGTAGTGGAAAGGAGAGTGGACAGGGTGAAGGATCAGTTACCCAGGATCTTACCCGATTGATTTTACAATAGTGTGGTATGTTGGGTCACTTCTGTAGAAAATATCTTCAGCTACTAGTATAATTTCGATCTTGCAGAATGATGGTACATCTACAAAGGGTCTGTAGGAACCTGTGACAGATGGGCGATGATAGAGGTTCTAAGAAAAATTATAGTGCTTGAAGGGGATCTTCAACCCCATATCTCTCTGGTAGTTAGAGTTCTACTAGTCATGGAAGTAGAAGAAGTGGGTGTGGTGCTTTTGGAAAAGAGTTCCCATATCAATAGAGTACTATAGCTCAAGGATCATGGACAATAGTATAGGGAATAGGGGTAGGATAGTTACATGCATTTTACCCTACACTTATGGATAACTAGGTTAGAACTTCAATAGTTATAATTACTATTCTTAAAGATTTTATTATTTATGATTCTTTATTTATTACTCTCTCATCTCATTCCATTGTATACACACAACTTGTGAATAGGTTGAGTCTGGAGGTATTGTTTATAAGTGGTGTTATGATAATGAGTACATTGTTGGGAGAAATATTGAGAGATATATGCTTGTACAAGGGGTGTTCTCTCAAGGTTAGTGAGTATAATTTTCTGTGAGATCTCAACATATTAGATATGTTAGTATTTGAATTATTTTTTGTTATGAAATCATTAATAGCATATTGATCCCACATAGATGGTTATCATATGTGAGTGGCCTCTACAAATCCTGATGGTGATAATTATGTTCATCATCAAGAGTAGGACATCTAGGTGGGCTATGTAGGTATAGTTAATTAACTAGGAGAGCTTACCACCTAGGTTTATTTTCTATTATTGGATAAATGGTGTGAAAAACATTGTGTATTTCCATACATAGTGGATAGGTTTCAAATCTTGTTTCCTAATAAACTCTTAGGGCTTCCACCTGAGAGAAATATGTAATTTATTATTTATCTCATTCCTATAGATGAGCTAGTTTCTATTAAACCATAAAGAATGAAACCAATATAGATTCAAGAGTTAAAGATTCAACTTAAAGATTTTATGGATAAGGGATTTATCCTCCTAATTATTTCACCTTGGGGTTCTCCAGTTTAGTTTGAAAATATGGCTGATGGGACCTTGCACATGTGCATTGATTTCCAAATGTTGAATCAAATGATAGTGAAGAACATGTATCCACTTCCTTGTATTGATGACCCCTTTGACCAATTAATAAGAGATTGTATTTTCTTTAATAATGAATATACATATAAGTATCATCATTTGAGTGTTAAACCTTATGATATACTACAAATAGCTTTCATAATCATGTATAGCCTCTATGAGTTTTCATGATTCTGTCTGGGCTAAAATATTCCTTTATTATGTTTATGGACTTGATATACCTAATATTCCACCCATACCTGGACTGTATTTTCATTTTTTTGTGCATAAAATATTGGTGTACTCCAAGACTCATGAAAATAATTCTCTATATATTAACACCATCCTAAGTATAATGAGAGTGAACAAAATATATTACAAGCTATCTATGTTTAAATTCTGGTTTGATTAGGTACATTTATTGGGTGACATCATCTTAGATAAATGTAAGGTAGTAAACCCCAAGAAAGCGTAAGTAGTTGTTTCTTGGTAGAATCACAAGAATGCTATTGATATCTTTATATTTCTGTTGTTAAGAGGATATTATCAGAGGTTCATTCCATGATTTTTCCTCTTGGAATAACCACATTCAGGTCTGAACAATAAGGGAGTTAAATTTGAATGGTATGGAGAATGTGAGAATGATTTCCAAGAGTTGAAAAATAACTTGTCTAATACTATAATATTGATCCTACTGATTCAGTTGATAAGTATATGATGTATTGTGATGCTTTTGGAATCAGACTTAGACTGGTGCTGATGTATTGGGGTTGAGTTGTGGTGTTTGGGTCACTTCAGTTGGGACCACATGAATGAAATTACCCTTGGAATGACCTCTAGTTAGCTTCATTTTTAATGATTTGAAGTGTTATAAGCATTATCTATTAGGAAAAAAGTTTGTTGTGTGTACTAATAAAAAGATCATAAAGTATATCTTTTCACAGTAATATTTAAATCTCCAATAGCATAAGTAGGTTGAGTATATAAAATATTTTGATTTTGAGTTCTCATATACACCTGGAAAGGGAATTAGTGCTGATAACTATTCGAGTAGGAAAACACAGACTCACGAAGTTCATGAGTCTAGTTCTTAGTGGAAGGTGATGAATTTATAGGATGTGATGCATGATGTGGTTAGGGAGGGCTAGGAGAGAATAACCCTTTAATTAGAATCAGTGTAATTTATACTCTTGAGATGGATCAAGGGTAAACAATTTGAGGATTATGAGTGTTTGGAATTAAGGGAAAGCCTTGAAGATGGGGAGTCACCTTCCATTTGGACTATAGATGAGGATGATATCATCTATGTTAGGAATCGTGTAGTTGTGCCTATGATTATGCGAGATGATAAAATGTGATAATTTCATGCCTCAAAGTGGGTGGTATATCTGGTTTTAAAAAATGTATCATGACCTACATTGATAAGGTGGTCAGGCATGGAAAAAGGAGATTTCAATGTTCGTGAAACGATGCTACAACTAGCAATAGGTGATGGATGGGAATCAATGAACTAGTGTTTTACTATAGTCATCTCCCATCATAAATGGAAGAAGGATGATTTTGACATGGATTTTGTGATAGGTTTCCAGAGGACACCTCTGGAGAATGATGATATTTGGGCGGTTGTAGAACAACTGACAAAAGTAGCACATTTCTTGCCTATATAAGAGACTTTATCAATGTATCAGTTAGGATAATTGTACATTTAAGTAATATTACTCTTATATATGGTTCTAAGGAATATTGAATCAGACTATGAATCATGTTTTACTTCTCAATTCTAAAAAGGTTTATATGAGGTTCTTGGTAGATAAGTATCACTATGTGCGACTTCCCACCCACAAACAACTGGGCAATCAGAACACACTATATATGTTTTGGAGGATATTATATGAATTTTATTTCTTGTCTTTTGTGGTTCTTCAGATAATCACATAGAAATCATAGAGTTCGTTTATAAAAATAGTTAGTAAGAAAGTATTCATATGGAACTATATGAGGTACTTTGTGGTAGTCTATGTAGATCACCTCTATGTTGGATGGAGGCATGTGAGTTAGGTATGTTTGGACTGAGTCTAATGTAGTAGACATCGAAGGAGGTTTAACTGATTTGGAAATGTAAGACTACGAATCATAGTAGAAAAATTCACATGTTGATAGATGCTAATGACCCTATAGTTTATATATGGTGATTGTGTATTCCTTTGGGTGTCTCCTAGTTTGGGTCACAACAGGATATGGAGGCAGGGTGATGTTGGGGCCCTATTCTATTAGACCTTTTGAGGTTTTGTGGAGAATCGGTATGATAGAATACCAATTGGATCTTCCATATAGGTAAAATGCAATGAATGTTGTTTTTCATGTGTCACAACTTAAATGGTACCACCCTAACTATTCTCATGTGATTGATGTTGATGATGTTGAGCTTGAGACTAATTTATTCTTTGAGGATAATCCAATACGTTTTTTGGATCAAAATGAGATATTTTTTTGGGGAAAGAATGTAATGATAGTTTGATTATTGTTGAAACAAAGGCGTGATGAGGAGGAAACATCGTAGAGAGAATAAAATATGTGGGCTTAGTGGATAGATCTTTTTACTAGAAATATTTGTGATACATGGGAGTAAAACTCAACGATGATATTTTATAAGGTGGGGATATTATAAGATCACAACCTTTTATGGAGATGTCATGTGTTTTTTTTAAAGTATTAATTTACCTTCTTTTTGTACATATTTTTTGGGGATTACTTTGGGGATTTTTGGGGTGAATTTGGAGAGTTTTATGGGACTTGGTTAGTGCATGGTTGGTGCATGATTTTCCCAAATTGTTTGTGTTACCCAATGAAAGTGTGACACCCTATATAGAGGTTTATTTCATGGTTGGTGCATGGTTTCAAAGAATATTCACGTTCTTAGTAGTAACCAGGAGACCCCTAAGCGAGGAGCATGGTTAGGTAACATGGTTGGGAAAGTCATGTTCCCCAACCTAAGAAACTGCGAATGTGGAAATTAATCCCCTAAGAAATTATTTTAAAAAATATGTACCCATTGGTTTTAACCCCTATTTGATCCCACTAAACCATATATTTTTTCTTCTATTTTGGAGCAATTTGGATGGATTTTATGGCCTTCTGATAACCGTTCTTGATGAATCGAAGACCCTATTGAATATTCTTTACCTCTCCTAGTAATTAATTTCTCCCCATTTGGATTCCTTTATCTTCTTTCACTCTTCTTGGATGAAGTGGAGTGTTTTTTATCCATTAGAAATTCATTAGATCTAGGTTATGATATAATGAATTATTATTTATCTTGATTCTAGGATTTATTTCTAGATATCATTCTTCATTGGGTTCTTGATCATTTTTCTTCATTTGGGGATTTTTGTTGGCGAGTTTCCATCAATGATTTTGTGGTAGGTGGTAAAAATTGAAATTTTTATAGTCTTGGTTTTATTATGTGCATGTAATTGTGAAAAATTAAATTTCCCTAATTGGGATGTTTTATCGTATTTTGAATTGATTAAATTAAATTTCCATGTGATAATGAATTGGATTAAATTTTGGGTAATTTAAATTTCATGAATTGTTATCATGAAATTGATGGGTTTATGCGATTGTGTAATTTTTTAATTGATAGAATACTTAATTCCTTGATATTGGGAATAAATTGATTTCTAGATTAACCGAGATGGGTTGATGGGTTTTGTGAATAAATGTTGATAGATAGTTTAATGGGAAATTGTTCATGTTATTCTAAGTGATTAAAGTTAATAATTATGATTGAATTGAAAATTGAAATGGTATTTCATGATGTGAAATATTGATTATAGTGTTAATATTGGTTATCCTTGTTAAATGTGATATGCTTGATATATGTGATTGATTGGGAAATAGGGTTTGGGACACATAACAATGCTCTAAATACCCACAAGGTGCTAACCATGATGTTATAGACCCAAATGCATGCATGTGAATATTATAGGATGAGACAGGGAAAGATGCTCTAAATAACCAAGGGGTGTGGGATAGGGGATGATGCTCAAAATAACCATAGGGTGATGAAAACGACGTTCTACACCCATGAAATTAAAATTACGTTATGGTTTTGAAAGACCGTGATATGAATTGAAATGAAATGAAAAATGATAAACATGGTACTATGATATATGATGTCCCTTGAGGATAGTTCATACATTAGTATGGGCTAAATCAGGTATTGATGGATTGGGTTTATTCATGAACTCAAGAAATTATGTTTTTAAATAAATAATAGTGAAATGTGTTAACTTTTTTCTTTATGAATTGTAATTTATTCTTTATACAAATGTATAATTTTTTTGACCGAATATTTCTTTATATGTCATTGGTGGTGGCCTACTGAGTTGTAATCACACCCTAATCAGTCTTCCTGATCGATATCGAAATGGACTTCATGTATGGAAGATATGATAAGGGAAACATCCCAATGTTAGATGGTTGAGTTTAGATAGAGCATGGATGAGGGAAACAAATTTTTTGTTGGGAACTTCTTAAGAGTGACATTGTTTCTTTATTTTGGTTTTCATTTAAAACATGACATATATATGGAATGAACTATCTACTGCTTTAGTTTTTGATATTGTATTCCTGCTTTAGTCAGCATGATTTACCGGTATTATTCTGATTGTGGTTATTATCATGTTTTTATTGTTCATTAACTCTCATTGTTGTGATGCATTGGTAAATAGGTTATAGTATCCCCATGTTATAAATTGGACCCACACTACTACTCGGTAGCCTTTGGCATATGGGGAGCCGCACTTGAGGACATGTAACCAACTGAATCAGGGCACTGGTATGTAGCACTTGGGTTGGGATGTTACATCGTTTAACCAATCCTTACCAACTTATTACTTTTATACATCCTTAATACAATAAAAAATATGAATCATATCATATTATTATTCAATCTAAATATATTCATATTTCCCACTATAGACATAAATAAATAATTCCATTGAAATATATATCACTATTCATTCCATGAATTTTTTTTAAGATGGATGCCCCATGATTTACCTTGTCAAGTCCACACATTTTTAGAATTCCTCAAAGCCATGGTAGGATACTATACATCCTTTATCCATGTAAAACCATTAAATATTGATTTATTTGGATATTGGAAAATATTTAAATTTATAAAAAATACCATGTATTGTATATAAAGTTACGATACATCATAAAAAACATGTTTCCCCTAAGAAATTAGGTTATGGACTGACTTTAAATTTTTAAATAATAATTATAGTTTATAAAAATAAAAAATAGATAAAATATAAATGCATAACTTGCTTGAAGTTCACCCTAAATTATTTCCAAGTAAAGGGCATGAAATCCATTTTTTTGGTTGTCTATTTAAAAATTGATAAATTCCCATGTAATATTTTTGAAAATGAGTATGAGAAGATAGTTTTATTTTCAAAATATTCCCAATTATATCCCAAGTATTTTCAGGATATCAAATTATAGAAGATGATTGTGATTCATTATAAAGTTTTTTGTAGGTAAGTTGAAAACTAGAGAAGGTGTCTAAATAACATGAGAAAATTGATCAATTATTATTTCTAGTGAATCCTATATAAGTGAAAGAAAGTTTTTTTGATCTTTGTCCATACATATTGAAGAAGGTATTTCAACCATATGAAATAAAATAGTATTAAAAAATCAATAAACTCATTATGAAAATCAGAGTGAACAAATAAATAATTTTTATTGTGAATTTTATACTCTAGGAAACCCTTCCTTTGGTGTATGATACTTTTGATTCTCCATAGTTTTAACCTAGGTTTCCTAAACTTTGGTTTGATTATAATTCTTAATCTAATACCAAAATAACCATAATTCATCTTATAATACTAACCTATAAAGTTATAGAAGACTTCTAACTTATTTTCCCAACAAAAATACTAACCTATAATGTTTTATAAATATATTAGTGATATCTAATACTATAGAGTTATCTAAACCACTATTTGATACCAATTATAACACCCATTAACCCACACTCCTAGATCTGATGATAAAAAAATCTATAAATTTATGGATTCATACCAATAAACAAGACCCATGTCACATCTCAAACCTGGCTCCCTCCCGTGTAACCTAACCTGGTTGGCCACATGGCCTCACACTACCCCCATACGCTAGAGGATACTAACTAGCATCAAGGGCCTATGGTGTAAAAATAAAGAGATTATGACCTTTAATCAGAGTAGAGCACATATGTGATATAACATGAACATGTGAGTAGATGTAGTATGATAATGAATAATGAAGTAGAATAAAGAATAATTAGTAAAGTAAAAAATAATTATCAAAAGTTTTAAACTGTGTCATATACAATATGATCGATGTAATGCCATGTATCTAAAAGAAAGAAAACTTAAATAAATGGTAGTATGAAGTTTTTAAAACACATTATATAAAAAATAATTGAAAATGAATAAAAAATAATCCATTCATCATAAACACAAGATTCATCATCCACTTCCAAGCTGCCATCCTAAAGTGAGATGTTAAGTTTCGAAAGAGAGAAACTTCCTATAACACCAATAGATTTAGTGAATTATGTTTTTTAAATTATATTTAATCTTTTTTATATTTTATGATACATGAAAAAATGAGGTTATTCTTAATTACATGCAATACAATGTTTTCATTATGTTACTCACAATTCTGAGTTTAGCTTTTGTTACACACAAGACTAAGTTGAAACCAAACATGAAAAACTATTTAAATATTATTATTTAACATGATAGTTATACACTATCCATTGGAATAATGACTATGAATAAAATAAAATAAATTATGAAACTATTGATTACACATGTTAATATTATTCTTTTGTGACTAATTATTTTGAAATTAATGTACAATTTTTTTTAAAATAAATGATTTTTTTTTCAAATTAACTATTGTTATGCACCTTAGTGTGTTTTATATGATTAAATTAACCAAATAAATTTTAGTTAATTATTTAAATAAAAATTTTAGCATTCATTTTATATTTTTTCTATATAATAGATAAAAATAAATCCAATTTTATGCTTAAAAATTATATTTTTCTAAAAATTATTATTGTCACCCTTTTTATGTCACACTTATTTTAAAAATAAATTTCCCCCATCACAAAAAATTTATTTGATAAAATAAAAATAATATTTTAATTCATAATTTCATAATTATCTTAGGGTGATTTTTTTTTATCTTTTTTTAAAAGTTTCATTATTTATGAATTGTACAAAAATACTGAATTTTAATTTAAAACTAAATTTTCACATTAATAATTTACAAATTTTTATTTTATTTTAAATTTATTTTTAAAAAATTAGTTAAATTATAAAAAAATTAATCCAATTTATATTTTTGGAATCAATTTCACATTGAAATTAGATATAAAAACTCTGTAAAATTTTGATCGTTTTTTTCTTTCAAAACCTGTTTTCTCATCATGCTTGTGTGGTTAATATTAATTTTTTTTTCCAATTATGTAAAATTAATTAGGAAAAATGGATTTAATATTTTTAATTAGAATAATATATAATTTTTCATATTTCCACATTCATTTTTTAATAAAATCAATAGTGAATTTTGTAAAAAGTAATTACCGTTATTAAGGACAAAATGGGATTACAAGGGGTTAAACTAGAATGATAAGAGTTAAAATGACCTAAAATTTTGCCTTAATTTTATTTTATGAGTTTATGTATACCATTTCCATAAAAATTTATGAAATATATAAATTAATTTCCACTTTCCTTTTAATATCAACCATAAAATAAGTTAAGTAATGAAGAATAAAAAAAGATACATTTCTTACTTTTAATATCTATAATTATTTCGGATAAGAAAAAGGAATAAATGGATTATTTATAAATACCATTTGGAAACATAAATATGTTATTTTTACAATATTTTTTTTAATATTTAGCGATGAATTAGTTACTTAAAATGTCTATGAGATGCCAATAGAGTAACTATTTCATTAATAAATAATAAAATAAATGACATTAAAAATAAGAAAAGTGAAGTAAATTGAATGAATTATTATGATAAATTATTTTTCTAGATGAATAAATCATGTTACATAGGTGTTAAAATGATATATTCAAATAAAATTATTGTCTGGATATTTTTTTAATTTAAATTAAATAAATAATGTTAGAATTTTCATTAATGTCATTTTATAATAAATAATAATTTATTAATTGATTTAAAATTACTAATATACTATCTTTGATAAAGTTATTTTAAAATGTTAATTAATTTCATATATAGAACATAAATGGAAAAATTGTTTAATTATAATGACTATATTGACTGTTAATTAGTAAAAACTCGGTTAGTGTGGTTAAGGTTAAAGCGGTGTTTTTGCGCGTTACTTGTGCTTCTATTAAAAGTAATACCAACACACATAAGATTTATATTTCAGAGATTATATATAATATTTATAATTAGTGGATAAAAATTACCTAATAATTATCAATCTAATTTTGTTTTAATTTATAAATTACCAAGTTTTGGAAACTTGATTCGTTATTGAAAAACCAAAATGGTAAAAATAGGGAAACTTCGATGTTAAGAAAAAAAATGTTTAAAATAGGTGTTAAATTGTGTTTTAGAGTTGTTAAGAGACCGTATAATCCCTAAAATCCATTAATTATCAATATTTTATCTACTTGAGGTATGACTGACCTCTATATAGTGAATAATTTAGAGTATTTATAAGAATGACACTCCTCTTGAACTGTAAAAGTTCACTCACTCTCCTCCCTTATTAAAACCCATCTTATCATTTTTTTTCGACCAATATCTACCCAAATTACTTATATAATTCCCTTTAATAATCCTATAATCCTTATTTTAGAATGAAATTCACTATTTTAAGGATTTAGTGAAATCCTAAGATGGATACCTAAAGAAGAGGTAATGTTCTTCAATGAGCTTATTTATTTTATTTCTTTCCCAAAATACATAAATTATTATTATACCTTGAATATATAATAACATAAGTATATTAAATATATTTAATTGTTTTTATGTTAATGGTATGACCTAAAACCACACACACTTCTATCAAATGGTTTACAAAATAACCATTCATGTGTACAGTGGACTACAACCTCGTAAATCATGATTGTTTTCTTTTCCATTACCAACATTCATGGTTGGTAATAATAAAAATAAAAGAGTTTATATATTATATTTATGATATTATTTTTCTTCTATAACTATTATATCACACATAACTTCATTATTTCCATTTTGTGGGAATATGATAACATCGCCTGTGGGTCCAGTGGACTACTGCCTCGTGAAGTGATGTGATTCAACCATGCTTTACATGGAATATATTAAGGATGAGTATAATAAAAATACGTAATATATATCAAATATAAATTATAATTTAACTATAATATATATATATATATCATTTACACTCAATTCTTTCAATACTACAAGAAAATGGAAACATTGTTCAATCATATGTACGACCTGTCATCTCCAAGAGAGATGTATTTCATTTCATATCACCAAATTTTATTGATTACTATAAATTCATGTATAATTAATATATCAGATATTTATTTCATGTTTTAAATTATATATATTATGAAAACATTATTTATTTAAGAGGACCAAAAATGAAAATTCAAAACATATATGGAAAACAAAGCAGTTATTACCAGAAATGAAACTTTAACATGGAATCATTAATAAAAGGGAAATAAAAAGTCATAAAAAATAATATATAATATTATATATATAATTACTTTTCTGAAATAGGTTTATTATAATCTTATATTTATTATATAGGTGGTATGAATGAGTATTATATAATTCAAGATATAAGTTAAGGGATTTCCTTATCAATTTTTACTTTTGTGAGACACATTCTATATTCACCACCCATTTCTTTTTTGTGGTTTATATATTAAACATTAATTTATTTTATGATTATATTAATTAAAATTATTATTTTTACATATCCATTTGATTATTTCTCTTTCATGGGGTATACGGTCCAAAAGTAACCAAAATAGTATGGAGGTTTGCATCAATTTTCCTTCTTTGAGACATAAGTTATACTATAAAACTATATTCTTTCCGGAGAAATATATAAAACCACTTTTAAATGTAATATTATAAATCTATTTATTATCATGATATTTTAATTTTCATTGGATGTTATTCCTTCATGAGGATTATGATTCAATTCTTCCAAAGTGGTATAAATTCTATATTACAATCTAATTATTTTCCAGGAATGTTTATGATTTAGTCTCCAATGTTAAAATATCATGATATAACTCATGAATTATCCTGAATTATCTTATCCTGTGTTATTTCATGATATATAAATGTAATGTTACCATTTTACCGCTCTTTGGTACTTATGAAAATTAAGGAATAATTTTTAAGAAAATTAGAGTTTATTTCTCTCTTCAATAGGAAATCTATTATCATTCTAAATAATGTTATCTAAAAATATTTTAAAAAATATTTTTAAATGATATTTTATGATAATTTTACATTAAATGTATTTTGAAAATGTTTTATGCTTTAAAAAGTTTCTTAAATGATTTTAAAATATTCTTTTATATATATTCAATGTTATTTTTAAAGATAATGGTCTTCAAAATATTTTTTGTTTCAAATATCATTTTTCAATGAAGATAGATTATTTTCATTAATAATTTTTTTAAATAATTTTTGAAAAATATTTTCAATCTATGATGATATCTTTTGATGTTATCAATTCTTTATTGGAGATATAATATAAGGATGTCATTCATATTCATTCTTTTAATGGTTTATGTTTATGATGGAATGATATTTATCAAACTTGTTTCTATTTTAGGGGTTATACCATTATACAATTATTATGAAACCCGAAACCTTTCACAAGTTTTCCTATTATGATATGATTACGAAACCTGTATCTTTTTCATTTTTTATGATATGATGAAATATTTTTTATGCACATTTCATTTCAAGGGTTATGATATGATTAATGTTTATGATCTTTTGGTATGAATGAATATGGAATTAATTATTTGATGGGTGGACCTATATATCTATAAAATTAATTGGGTAAAGATTTATATCTCATGAGATAAATAGTACCTGAATGGGATGTGATCTATGTTTAGTAATATAGGGATGGAATGGAGAGTGAACCCAATTCAGTAATACAGAGCTAAAACAGGGAGTGGACCCAATTCAATAATATATGGCTAGAATGGGGGGTGAACCTGGTTCAGTAAAGATCTTTATCTGCTATGACAGTCTTGAAATTTATCCTTGAATAATTAGGAAATGATTTTATGTTCTTATTTGTATGCTATAAATCTATGCTTTATGTAAATCATATGCTCCTATGTCTCATATTCTTTAGTTTCCTTATGATACACGTCTTATGAACTACTAATCTTTAATCCATAACTCATTTTAATGATATTTGATATGTGTGGTATGGTTTTTAGATTTAATTATCATTTTATCATACCCTTATGTTTATTTTATGCTTATGTATCTCCTTATTTACCCATACCGAGCATCTAAGATCAACATTTCTTATGTTCCCATTCCCTAAGTTATGAAGAAAGGTTTTAAGTATGTTTAATAAAGGATAATATCATTATATGAGACATTGAATATCATTATGGGAGACATTGAATATAATTGTAAAGGGGATTTTTAAGTAGGGTTAGAATATTATGTTTCCATGTTTCTAGAGGCACTAAAATATTACAGTCCTTGGGTGATTGTTTGTGTAATGTAATGAATATTCATAAAAAATGATGCAATATCCATATACGAAAAAGACCCACTCACTATAATTGGCATCAAAAGAATGGGTTAGTTATACTTTAGAAACTAGGATGAGGGAACATCAATTATATCCGTAGGTATATTTCTAAAGAAATTTCTAGGTATGTCTCTATGAATAAGCCTAAGGATGAGTCAAAGAATATTAATATGTCCTATAATTTTGATAAAGGATATAGTGAGTGGTTTCCTACCTATAAATCCTTGTCTAGATACTATAAGTTAATGTGGAACCAGAAAAGATATACCTAGGGGCAATGTAACACCACAATATTTTTTGAAATATTTTTTTAGAATTAATTTAATATTTTTTGATATTTTCAATTTCATGCAACACTAAATATAGTTTATTTTATATCAAAGAACCATGTTATTATTTTCTTGTATGATACACCATGTTAATCTTTGATTATAAGAAACCCTAAGATAAGTTTGTGCTACATGAAACACTGAATTGGATTTCACTACATGAAACACTGACTTGGATTATTCTACACACAACACTAACTTATCATGCATTATTCAAAATAATGAGTTTCTACATAACACCATTTTATAGTTATAATTATTATAACAAGATAGTTATAACCTGTCAATTAAAATTGGTAATTTGAATAGTTATAAATACTTTTCAATTATTTTTTATTTTGTTTTTATATAAATAGAAGATATTGAAAATAAAAAATATAATTTTTAGTAAAGTCTTTATATGTTTAAATATACTATTTTCTCAATTGAACTGCTTTTTATGTCATTTTGTGCAAAATAATAAAATTAATTTTAGAAAAATTTAGAAATATAATTTGAAAAATTAATATTACTTTTTTAATTCATAATGTAGAAATTATCTTAGGACTATTTTTTGGGATTTTTATGAGAAAATTCAATTTTGGATGAATAGTGAAAAATGCTGAATTTTAATTCAAAACTGCTTTTTCATCTAATTTATTTTTACAGTAAAATTATATTTAAAGTTGTATTTAATATCATCTTATATTACTTACAACTATATTAACCCAATTTATGTCATTTTAATCTTTTTATATTGAATTTAAAAGTAAAATCTTAATGTTCTTTTGAACATTCTCACTTTAAAAACCCACTTTCTCACCATGATTGTGAGATTAGCATTAAAATTAATTTTTATGCTTATGTTAATTGAATTTTAAAAAATGGGAATACATAGTTTTAATTATTATTATATTTATGTTATAATAATATAAAATTAATTTTTTTACCAAAATGATTAGCGAAAGCGATTAAGATTAATTAAAGAGGTTAAGCTAAAATTAAGCTTAAGAAGGGAATAACATTTAATATTATGGTACCAAATGACCTATAAACTTGTTAAAACCCCATTTTATGGAAATATTTAATCTAAATAGTAAATTATTGAGTTTTTCTTGTTTTTATGACTTTTTTATGTAAAAACTTATAAACACCTAACTTGTTTTCAAAAATGCCTTGTGTGTCCCCTCCCTTCCCTATAAAAGGCCACCACCCCTCCCTTCTAGAAACCTATCAAACCAATTTTGTTTTCCCATTATCTTCCCAATAAACTTCAAAAAATTCCTCCATTACTCCTTGAATCCTCCCTTTAGAATTAAATCCCCCCCAACGAAGCCCTTTGGTGCAATCCAAAAGGAGTTACCCAAAGAAGAGGTAATATCCTTCCTCAAGCTCTTTTCTTTTATTTTTTATCCAACACCTTAATTACATTTATTCAGTGAAAAAATAATAGAATAAATATCATTCATATAATTAGATGTTTTTATGTTAATTTTTAGACCATAATTTACACACAATTCAATCTAATGGGTAACAAACTTACCGTTCTTGTGTGCGGAGAACTACCACCTTATGAAATAATGATGTTCATTTTTCCATTAACACATATCATTATTGGGAATAATGATGTAAAATATATTTTTATATTATATTTATTGTATTTATATTTTATTTATCCTCATTTATTTAATATCTAAATCCTACCTTTATTCTTTTCATTTTTTATAAATATGATAATTTCGTTTGGAGAAGTGTGGAATACTGCCTCCTCAAAGCGATGTGATTTGTTCACACACTATATAGAACATATTATGGATTGTTTTTTGTGAAATTAATTTATATATAAGACATAATAATGATACTATAATTACATTATATACATACATATATTTCCTTTAATTTCTTTCTTTCAATATTACAAAGAAAAATGGAAACAACGTTCATGCATATGTACAACCTACCGTCTCCATGAATGGTGCATTCAATTTCATATTTATATATACTATATATAATTATAAAAATATATATACTGAATAATTTTTTATATATCATGGTTTAAATTCTCTAAATCATGATATATGTATGAGTACCTAAAATATAACTAAATTAAGACACATGCGAAAAACAATGCAGATGTTACCCAAAGCGAAATATTGACTTGGAATCGTTAATAAGAGGTTAATATAAATTCCTAATAAAATAATATATGGTATTAAAAATAATAATATGGTTATTTAAAATATTTATAATATACTTATATTTATTATACAATAGGTTTTTACGAGTTTTGAGAGAGTCAAGACATAGGGAAAAGGAATTTAATATCACTTTTTATATCTGTGAGATACATGTCACATTCACCACTAATTTATTTTTTGTGGTTTATATACTAAACATGGATTTATTATATTATTATTATAATTAAATTTATATTTATTTATATATCCATTTTATGGTATTTTATATTATGGTTGTATGGTTCAAAAGTTACCTAATCAGTAAAGTTGTTTTTTCCCAATTTGCCTTCTTTGAGACACATGTTTTCTTATGCAATGATGTTATTTTATGAGGTGTATATGCTAACTTTGAAATTTTAAATCATGAATCAAATTATAACAATTAAGATTCATTTAATTTAATTTTCTTACATGGTAAGTATAATTCAATGTTACCAAGTGCAAATAGTTTAATGAAACAATCTCATTATTTATTGAGATTCTTTTTTATTATGATTCCATTTACGAAATATTATGACCCAAATCTCAATATAACTCGTTAAGTTTATTATCCTATGTATGTTACTGTTATATTCATGTATTGGTACCATTTTTCCACTCTCTCGTACATAATATGATTAAGAAAATGTTGTTAATAATGTTTGACATTTCCTCTCTCTTTTATCAGAATGATATGTTTATTCAAAACCTTATTTTATAAAAAGGTTTTCAAAATGATTTTAATAATTATTTATAAGTTTTCAAATTATTTTCAAATAATTTTTTTTCAACATGTTTTCAATATTTATTTATATTTTTTGAAAATATTTTTAAATAAATGGTTTTCAAATCATTTCAATATTTCTTTATATGTTTTCAACATATTTTCAAAGAAGTGATTTTCAAATTGTTTTCAAGATTTATTTAAAAGTATTCAATGTATTTTCCAAGAATTTTTTTCAAAAATTTTTCAAGAATTATTTACAAATTTTCAATGTTTTTTCAATGAAATTTTTTTAAAATATTTTGATGCTTATTTGATAACTTTTCAAGGAAAAATGTTTTCAAGATGTTTTCAAGATTATTTTATAAGTTTTCAAGGAAAAAAGTTTTTAAAATGATTTCAATCCCTCATTATATATTTTCAATGTATTTTCAAATAAAATGGATTTCAAAAGGCATTATGTTTTAGAAATATTTTTTTCAAAGAAGAAATGATATTTTCCACAGGAAATGTTTTCGAAAGATATTTAAATTTTTTTTTCTATCAAATATGACATATGTTGATGTTACTAATTCCATTCTAAAAAATAATACAATGGTTACACTAATTTTATTTCTTTGAATGAATTATGTTTTTGTAGCATGATGTTTAAGAAACCCATTTATCTTTTATGGGTTATTTTTCCTACTTCTCTTTCATGGGTTATATGTTTATGAAAACTGTCTATTTCCATGGGTTATGCTTTTATGAAATGATTATGAAACATATATATCTTCCATAGGTTATAAGAAGATTAAATTTTTATGACACTCTTTTCCTTTCATGGGTTATTATATAACTATTTATTATCTCATGGAATATGTATGTATGATTTCATTTTGATTTGGGTGGGACTTATATCTTCCTCTAATGCATTGGGTAATGATTTATATCTCATGAGATAGAATAATATGGTCTTGGGAGTGATCCTTGACTACTAATATGGCCATTGGAGTGTACCATGACTACCAAGATAGTATGGGGAGTGAACTTACACTACTAAGATGACCATGGGAGTGAACCATGACTACCAAGATGGTATGGGAAGTGAACCCATTCTAATAATATGACCTTGGTAGCGATGCCTTGACTTATATGGAAATTATATTTTATGGGTATGCGTCTACCACAATTTTATTTCTTATTCCTATGTTATGATTTCATGGATTATATTCTTTATTTCCTATAGATTCATGTTTTATAAACTTCCATATTCATTTATATGGTCTTATTATATGAAGGGTGTGATCTTCAAATGTTATTATCACATTCTCATCCCCCTATGATCATTTTTATGCTTACACGTCTCCCTTGTTTTCCCTTAATGATAATTTGATCTCACCCCTTCTTATGTTTCATTTTCTAGGTTATGAATATATTTATTATGCTTAATGTGTCTAATAAGGGTACTAGTCAAGAATAACCTAGTCAGAGATAATGTATCTCACTTATGTAGTAGTTTTTATGATTACATTCTTCCAAAGGCACTAGACTAATAAAATATTTGCACATCTATTTTTAAACTGTTTTATGTTTTTTTTAAAAGTTATGTAATGTTAATGTATGAAAAGTGAGGGTATCTATAGGTGAAAACCTAAAACACCATATTAAGCTAGAATTAATCTGGAAATGGAACACAATAATAAGCCTAGTTTCACATATAGTTTGACACTCCTGGGGGTTATGATTTAGAAATTAACACTCTTTGTGTTCCATAATAAAGGAATTAAATAAATTATGATCATGGATGAAAAAGTTTAAGTATAAGGTGTAAATTATTTAAAATATGGTGTCACTATTTAGACAACATATGAGTGATTTTTCATGATTATGTGGTTTTATACTATGATAAGTGTTTCTCAAACTATGATTTCTTATGTTAGTCACTGGAGAGAACCATAAGAAACTGGGTTAACATTAAATGTGACATAAAATTTTCCAATGAGCAGTCAAATAATATTATAACTTGAGTGAAAGAAATTTTGATTCTATATAATCAATTTTCAAATAACATAATGGACACAATATACCTCAACCAAATCTCAGATTCACCAAAGAAGAGAAGGAAATATTTCACTGAGAATTTAGGTAGTGGTGACCATGTAGGAAAGAAGATTTATTTTCATATGTGTCTATAATGTGGGAAGAAACACCCAAGTGAATGTCTTAGAGGAATAAAAATATGTTTTGACTATGTAAAAGAACACAAAAAAGTAACTTTAATGGGAAAATAAAAATTTTATTTAATTGAATGGTTTGGAATATTGGTCTTCCTATGATTTCATTAATTGTTGAATGTGTTAAATGTGGAAATTAGGGAAATTGTGAAATTTGATGTCCTAAAGAGAAAGTATGTGAAGAGAATTAGCAAGGAGGTATGAGTAATGGTTATATTACTTATGATGAAGAGATTATAAATGAAATGTGAAAGGAAATAAGTTTTAAAGAATAAGATGATGATGCTCAGTTAATTGTTTGATAATGATGCAGGATGAATGATGTATTTATATATCAAAATTCAATAATTGTATTATTTTAATTATAAAATATATAATGGTTATTCAATGTGTTTTTTATTAAGAATTTGATAGAATATGTTGAATGGTAATGATGAAATAAAAATTGATTTATTGTAATGTTTATATTTTATGGAAAACACATGATTAAGGGAAGTCGTCCCTTCTTATGTTCTTGATGTTGATAAGATGGTATTTAATTTGGAAAAAGAGATGTTGGATAAGAATAAAGTAAATTAGATAGTAATGATTACCTTGTAACATGTTAATTATTGGTTGACAAAGTAATTTATTCTATCATTGATGGATTTAGAATCATTTTTAGATTTAAGTAATATAACCAATAATCATTGTTTTATTTAAAGGATAAGGAATCAGGGATGTTTTCAATAAGGTTTTATAGTAATTTATGTTATTACCATCTATCAAGATAATTCATGATATTGGGGTTCAAATTTTTGGTATGTGATAATCAAGATACACTTTATGGTATATGGGGAATAATGATAAGTTCATTTTTTGAAATTTAGTTTGCTTCATTATAACTTTTGATTTTTTCAAGGGTTATAAGGTTAACCATTTATGGAATGATTTATGCTAATCTTTGGATGAAGATTTTGAGATTAATTCAGAAAATGATAATTTATGTATATTGGATAACCTGTGCTAAACATTTTGAAAGACAGAATGAATTTTCATTTTATTTATGGATATTATGATCTGAGTAGTGCTTCAGGAATAAAAAATCCAACTTCATTTCATAGAATAATATATGAAGTGTAAAAGGATCAATGTAAAACCAAAGGGTGAGATTATGCTCATGAAGTGGAATGAAATCAAGTAAGTTTATGAAAATTATACAACTTTTGGGAAAGGATCATGGAAAAAAATGTTAACCTACTACCTTCATTTTCAATAAATCAAATGGTCCCTTAAATCATCATAGATTTATGGTTATGTGGTTGTTATCTTTCTCAAGATCACCCACTTTTATATGATCAGTGATTATTATTATAATATCTAAAACTTTTTAGGAGATGGCTGAGGCTTAATTTTAGGTAATTATTTTTTCTTTGTTTAAGAATAATTTGGTTTGGTTTTACCCTAGGGTTAATTTGGGTGAAGATTTATAAAAAAATTGGAAGAAATTGGGTTGTCCATGGTTGGGGTACAGTTAAAGAAAACTGTTATCCCTATCCCAACAAACTTTACAACACTGGATAGTGGGTATTTTCACAGTTAACACACAGTTTTTCAAACTGTGTTCCCTATTAGGAGTAACTGTGAAAACACTAAAATATAGGCACATGGTTAGGGGATGCAATGCACACCTTCCTAGAAAACTATGCTCGACTTTTAATTCCACATGAACATTAGTTTTTTAATCACCTGAACCCATGAAACTCACCCAATTCATACCAAACTTGGACCAACTCAATTAATCCCAATTGCAGAGCCTCCTGGACTGATTATAGGCATTCCTGACCTCATTTCATCACGATTCTAGGCCTAGATCAATGATCTTCACCCTTCTCTATAAGAGAATCCTATCCCTCATGGTTTCCCTCTCTTCCTTCCTTCATTGTCCTGTTCTTTTGGTGGGTGTTCCTACTATTTTGGAATATATATAGATCAAGTATTTTGGATCTAGATCTAATATTATAGATCTACCTCTATATTAGTGAGATCTTGACTTATTTCATCTTTATTTAGGATTTAGATTTATATCTCATTCAATGTCACTGTTCTGCTCAGTTTTAGGGGATTTTCGTTGGGTGATAATATGTCAAAGAATTAAGGGAGGTGGTATAATATTAGAATTCCATATTATGTATTTTTATAATGTGTATTAAAATTATATAATTACTATATTTTTTTAGAAATTGAAACGCTTAATTGAATTTATTAATTTGTTGAATTAATTTATAAAGGAATTGGAATTTTTTTTGATTTGGGGATAATTAACTATGGAACTAATTATGAGATATTAAGATTGAGATTTAGGTAATTATTTTTGAAATTAATTATAATATACTGAGATTTAGGTTTAGATAATTAATTTTGTAATTAATTAAGAGATATTTAGATTGTGAAATGATTAACTAACTATTTAATCATTTAATAGACATTATATGGCCAATTGATTTTTGAATTAATTAATATAATTGATGTGACTAATTAATAGGAAAATTAATTAATATAAAATGTATGATTAAATAATTATTGAATTAGTTAATGGAATGTGATTAATTAATTTTTTAATGAATTAATGAACAAGGATTAATTAATTTATGAATTAACTAATTGAATATTGTGATGGTTATTTGTGATAAATATATTAATGTTGATTTATCATGATTGATGTGATATATATATTGTTGATATGTGTGGGATGTGGAATATTTATTCCAAAGTCCATTTCTGTGGGATATGGTATATTGTTTCCGACGCCCGTAGTGATAAATGTTTTGATAAATATGTGTGTGACATGGTCTAATTATTCCAAATCCCATGTGAGAAGTACATGTTCTGTTTCATATGAAGCTTGCAGTGGTAAATATGTGTGTGACATTGTCAGATTCTTCCCAAGACCATATGGTCCCAGTCATGATGACCTAGACCCAAATTATTGGCATTGAGATATGGTTACAATTAGTCATATTGTAAATTTAAATTAAGTTGATAATGAAATTATTTTTTTAATGAATTGTGAATTGATAATGTAAAATGGTTCAAATTCCATCACATGCCAAAGATGGTATCGAGGTGCTGGTGTCCTCAAGAACCTGAGGGTTTGTGTGGTCAAATAAAGTATAATTGATAATGTGATAACTATTAACATATTCATTGTACCCATTTCTTTATATATCTTCATACACTATTAAAGAATTTATATTGCTATAGAAATCATTCGTGGTGGCCTGCGGAGTTGTACTGATACATTACATGGTCTACCTGATCAATACCCAAACAGACTTTGTGTTTTCTAGATAAGAAAAGGGTTAAGGACCAATGTTAGGTGGCTGATTTTGGATGAAGCATGGATGAGGGAACAAGATGTGGTTCCGGACTCGCTTAAGAGTATTTACTATCTTTATTTTGGGTTTGATTTTGACACTTGTAACATACTATAGAATGGGATATCCTCTATTAAGATTTATATTGTATTTCTATTTTTTACAATCTTGTGATACTAGTACTATTCAGTTTATTATTATATGTTATTCAGTTATTGTTTCTTTTTTTACAATGGTTTATTACTCTAATTAAAGTTGGTGTAGTCACACCCTGATCAATATATTAGACCATCTCTATTAGTCCATAGCCTCTCGAGTATGAGGAGGTGTTCCTGATGCCATGTGGTGATCTGGCTTAGAGCATTGGGGAGTGGCACCCTAGTTCAGACATTACAAAGTGGTTTTTAGAACCAGAGAACGAATCCCCAAAATTTTCCAAATGCTTTAATACATGATCCAAGATCGTAGCCCATTTCTCAAGATTTGATTTGGTAGGTCGTAGGGCCCAAACAGAGTTATGTATTAGGAGTTATGGACATTTGAAGTTGGGCTAAAAAAATGGTTAGTGAAGCCCATTCATGAAGCCCCCTCCACGATGGCAGAGACCTGATGCGAAGCAAGGAGGAGGGACAACTCCAGGAGCCCCTTTGATATTCATGACCCACCAAAAAGACCCACCGTGAAGCAAGGAGGTGGGATGGCTTCTCAAAGCCCTTTGACGTTCGCGAATCCTCCGTAGAGCAAGCTCCATCTTCGCGCTGAGCGAGCTTTTCTTTGCGGTGCCCCTTGCCTCTAAATACCCAGCTCACCCCCCTTCACCAGAAGGCCACTCCACCCCTTGGGAGACTGCTCTCATAGTTTTTAGAGCTCTTCTTTCATTCGTGAAGTGGATCCCCGAGGCCATGCTTTGTGAGCATCTTCCTTTGCGTTGCTGCGCCGTGAGGCCATGCTCCGCAAGCAGCTTCCTTCACATTTTTGCTCTGTGAGTCCATGCTCCACAAGTAGCATCCTTTGCGAAGATGCTCTATGAGACCATGCTCCATGATTCCATGATTCACGAGTCTATGCTCTACGATTCAATGCTCCGTGAGACCCCATGTTCCATGATCCCCTTTGCTCAGAGATGCTACTTTACGAAGACCTGTCCTTTGCGAGGCTCATACCTTCGTGCTCGCTGGTCCATACCATGGGGGATGCGCTCCCGCACCCCCTGTTCGGGTTATTGTTGGGCTATGGTCTCGGCCCTCTGGGCCGGTCCCTTCGCTACCATCACTGACCCCCATGCAAAATGGACAGTCACACCATAAACCTTTCGGCCCTGGACATAGAAAATTTTCATTGTTCCCTTATACGCACCCACATTCCACATGTGGAATACCATGATTTGAGATACTCCTCTACACACCATGAAACACCTTGAGTTGACATATTCCTCTTGGTTCATTTCCCATGTCATGAGTTGATATTCCCCTCGTCAATTCCCCGAGTACCTTGAGTCGAACCATACCTCAAGCAACTCATCCAAACCATATCACTTGGCTCCTATGCCTCGTTGAACTATAAAGGGCCGCCCTTGCATAAGACCCAATACCAACTATTGATAGGAACCTTATGCCTAATAGTCCTATATACATGAATTTAAATTGTAGTAATCCATATATGAAAAACATAGGATGCCTCTTTCTCCAAACAAGAGATGCGTTGTGCACCAAGCATGAGATGCTAATAGTCCTATATATATGACTTTAAACTGTAGTACACCATATGTTCCAAACATAGGATGCCTCTTGATCCAAAAAAGAGATGCCTTATTCTCCAAGTATAGGATGCCTAATGCCATGACTACAATGGTGTAATCTCAAGAGCACTAGAATCTGTTCTAACATTCCATCACTCCACCTCACGCTTTGTGTGTCATTCATTTGGATCTCCATCCACTTCCATGTCTGAAGGGACCCCCTAACGGCTTAGTACCATGCTGTATCAGCTCACCCACTGTCCCAGACCAACGCCCCAGAAGAATTTTGACAACAATTTGAGTCAGGTATTGTGTTTCGAACAGGGTCAGCAGTCGACCCTCATTTGTTTCTCCCCATTTCAGGCTAACGCGATATGGATGATGTGTTTCAAACATGGTCAAAAGTTATTCTCCATCACCATGCCACCCTCATTTCATTTCGAATGTTGGGAATGTGATTCACACTTTTCATCCTCCTTTGTTCAGAATTATTCCACCTCCCTTGGCATTATCCCTCTTTTGCACCAGCGCATAGGTGAAGGCCTCAACCCACCAGTGGGTTGGGATGCCCTCATGGCCAGACATGGGGAAGAAATTATTGGAATCTTCCTTGCATAAGCCCCATTCACCATTTCCACTCTATAGCGGCACCCGGGAAACTTACATGCGTAATCCTCATCCACCATTTCCGCTCCATAGCGGCACCCGAGTTTCTTCCTTGCGTAAGCCCCATCCACCATTGCCTTTCCATAGTGGAACCCGGGCAACTCCCTTGCGTAAGCCCCATTTACCATTGTCAATCCATAGCATCACCCGAGAAACTTCCTTGCGTAAACCCCATGCACCATTGCCGCTCTATTGCGGCACCTAGACAGCTTCCTTGCATAAGCCACATCCACCATTGCTGCTCTATAGAGGCACCTGGGAAGCTTCCTTGTGTAAGCCCCATCCCCCATTTCCGCTTCATAGAGGCACCCGGGAAGCTTCATTTCATAGGCCCCATCCACCATTTCCGCTCCATAGAAGCACCTGGGTAGCTCCGTTGAATAAGCCCCATTCACCATTACCACTCCATAGCGGAACACGAGCAGCTTCTTTGCATAATCCCCATGCACCATTTCCGCACCATAGTGGCACACGGGTAACTTCCTTGCGTAAGCCCTATGCACCATTTCTGCTCCATAGCAGCACCAGGGCAACTTCCTTGCATAATACCCATCCACCATTTCTCCCCCATAGCGACACCCAAGTAGCTCCCTTGAGTAAGCCCCATTCACCATTTCAGCTCCATAGTGGCACCCGGGCAGCTCCCTTGCGTAAGCCCCATCCACTATTGCTGCTCCATAGCAGTGGTCGGGTATCTTCCTTGCGTAAGCCCCGTTCACCCGGGCAGCTTCCTTGCGTAAGCCTCCTTCACCTGAGTATCTTCCTTGCATAAGCCCTATCCACCATTACCACTCCATAAAAGCACCCAGATAGCTTCTTTGCGTAAGACCCATCCACCATTGCCACTCCATAGTGGCACACAATAAGTTTCTTTACTTAATCCCCATTCACCATTGTCACTCCATAGCGGCACCCGGGAAACTTCCTTGCATAAGCCCCATTCACGATTGCCACTCCATAGCGGCACCTGGGAAAGTTCCTTGCGTAAGCCCCATTCACCATTGCTGCTCCATAGTGGCACCCGAGCAGCTTCTTTGCGTAATCCCGATTCACCATTTCTGCTCCATAGCAGCACCTGGGCGGCTTCCTCATGTAAGCCCCATTCACTATTACCTCTCCATAATGACACCCGGGCCTCCCTCCTAGAGTATGTCCTAACCTCTTCGGGATTCTAACCATGCATGATCCCCTATTTTGTCTTTGGGATGCGATCATGTGTAATACCCACTCAACTTCCCACATATGCACCTTTCAAAACGTGATCGTCAGGTCTTTGCTATCTCTTGTTTCTCACACTAAGCATGACTCATGTGAGCTTAGAGAAAGCACCGACTATGACATCTTACTTGGGCCGCCACAGAGTATATGCCCCAAATGACCCATCTGAACTACGAGGTCTTTGATCCTTGCTATGGTAGGGTACATAGGAAGCCTCCACGATGTTAAAGCCCACCATCCATTGGACCCTAGGTCCACCATCACGTCAGTCCACCGACACCCTTCGAACTATGAGGACTTTTATCCTTACCAAGGCAGGGTACATAGGAAGCCTCCTTGAGGTTCAAGCCCAACACCGGTAGTTCCAACCATCATCATGTCAGTTCACCAACTCATTGGGTCGCCTCAGAGCATAAGACACAAATTACCCATAAGAACTATGAGGAATTTGATCCTTGCTATGGCAGGGTACATAGGAAACCTCCATAAGGTTCAAGCCCACCATCCATTAGACCCCCGGTTCACTTCACATTGGTCCACTGACCCCATCCAAACTACGAGGAATTTGATCATTTCCAATTCAGGGTACGTAGGAAGACTCCACGACGTTCAAGCCCACCATCCATTAGAACCTAGGTCCACCTTCACGTCAGTTCCCAACCATCTGAACTACAGGGTCATTGATCCTTTCCAAGGCAAGTTATATAGGAAGCCTCCACAAGGTTCAAGCCCGACCCCCATTCGTTCTGACCATCTTTAAGTTGGTTCACCAACACCATGGGAAACCTCAAAGTGTAAGCCTCAAATGAACCACCTAAACTACAAGGTCTTTGATCCTTGCCAAGGCAGGGTATGTAGGAAGCCTCCACAAGGTTCAATCCCACCATTCATTGGACCCTAGGTCTACCTTCACGTCGGTTCACCGACACCCTGGGTAGCCTTGAGTATAAGCCCCACACCACCTTAACTATGTGGTGTTTGATCCTTTCCAAGGCAGGGTACATAAGAAGCCTCCACGAGGTTCAATCCCACCATTCATTAGACCCAGGTCCTCCTTCACGTCGGTTCATTGACACCCTAGGCCACCTCAGAGCATAAGCCCCAAATGCCACCCACTCCGAACTATGAAGACTTTGATCTTTTCTAATTAAGGGTACATAGGAAGCCTCCTTGAGGCTCAAGCCCAACACCAGTCGTTCCAACCATCTTCATGTCGGTTCACTAACTCATCGGGTAGCCAAGAGTGTAAGCCCCAATACCACTTGAACTATGAGGTCTTTTATCTCTACCAAGGCAGGGTACATAAGAAGCGTCCCTGAGTTTTAAGACCAACACCGGTCATTCCGACCATCTTCACATCAGTTCACCAACTCATTGGGCAACCAAGAGTGTAATCCCTTTCCCACCGTCCTAAACTACGTGGTCTTTGATCCTTTGCAAGGTAGGGTATGTAGGAAATCTCCACAAGGTTCAATCCCAACAACCATTGGACCCCTGGTCCACCTTCACACCAGTTCCCACCCCAACCTGAACTATGCGGACTTTTATTCCTTGCCACAGGGATATGTAGGAAGCCTCCATGAGGTTCAAGCCCAGCACCCATGTATCATCCTGATCTATCCCTCGATCCCATGCATTCCGAGAAGATCATGCCCCAAATCGGAGGTTCCACTTCTTGTACATCCCATCCATGCGTCCATTCTCATGGTTTGCCTCCTTAGGTGTCCCATCGTCTCACTGAACTACACAAACTTTGATTCCATTCCATGGGGATATGTAGGATGTCTTTTCGAGGCTCAATACCAACACTACCATCACCTTGACTATGGTCCCATCCCATTCCCCCTCCACTGCATTCAACTCTCCATCATCCATCCCGATTCACACGTAGGATGCCACATCCCAGTGGGATTATATAATCCATTTACTCCCTACTCCTAGTAGTACCTGTGAAGAAATTCATGCGTAATCCCCAACATGTCTCCGGATCGTTGTCCTTTGTATACACACCGATTTATCACCAATTTCAACTAAATAGGTTTTGATCCCTATCTTCTACACAGGGTATATAGGAAACCTCCCTGAGGTTTCATCCCAGCCAATGGTAAAACTTGGTGTTCCCCATTGTGTGGTGCACTCTCCCTAATCCTCCCTTAGTGGTGTTCAGACTATCCATTACAGTGTGACATCTCCCATCCATGGAGTGCACCACCTCAGATCCATCCTCATTGGGTATTTTGATCCATCCTTCTTCCAGTTTTTCCCTCCTTGGGATGTACCAATCTGATCCATCTCTATGGGACGTTCTGATCACCCTCATTCCATATCCGCAAGATGTTAAACTCATGACCTACCGCGTGATAAACTTGAGATGCCTAAGGAAAACCTCAAAATACACGCCTTTGGCATAACCGTCTCTGCTAGATGTTAAAATTGCAGCATACCCTGTGTTAAAATGGGAAGTTGAAGAAAACCTTAGAAACATTCCTATGGAATATGATTCCCCACATTTTACATGGGATTCCTCGGGTTCTGAACCCTTGAGATTCCCTCTTATGGGGAAGAGTACAGGTTCTCCAATGTCCACGCACCCAGAGATGCCCCGACATGCCTGATGTTGTCATATAATATGATCAAAGGTTTCTACCATTTCATGACCCCATGGAACGTCCTGACAAAAGTAGTGTTATTAACTGGCGTACACAAAGATATGGCACCGGGAATGAGATTCATGAACCACGACTTAATCTACAAGGGACACCCAGACTAGGTGACGAGTTCCGAGGTGGAATCCATAGAAGGAAGAACCGACATACCATCATCCCATTTCAATCAAGGAGAAAACATCCCTGAACAAGGAACTGATGCCACCCGCCTTGGGAAAGTGGGAATGTGGGGCAACAACTATGTGTCCTCCACGGACGGATGCACGCAACCCGACGAAAGCGTCGAAAACAGTGGTATCAAAGGTAATTTCATTTCTTTTCTTTTGTATTATTTTTTTAAAGGTATACATGAGAGTTTGGAGAGTTGGGACATGGAAATTAGCTCATTCATGATATTTAAAAACCCATTTATGGGGGAAAACCCAAGTTCCTAGGGTGGGATTCCTATTATTGATGTGTGTGGTTATAGTTGGATATTATTTCACCTTGGGTGATGCACTTTTAGTGTGATGTGAATATTGTAATTCCCCAACCCTATTACCTAGAGTTGGTGAATTATTATATAACATTGGCATGATCACATGAGCTCAAGTCTCAAAATACCGATTAGTTTAGTAGCCATGTAAGTACAAGATTCATACATAAGTTTTACATTACATTATGAAATAAAAAAAATATCATTGTGTATCCTTTGAACATACTCATATCCCATAGCATGTCCCTATAGGTCAATAATAATATACTTCTTCACATACTAGGAAAAATAAAACATAAGATATGGGTGAGCTTAGATTCTTAGTAATGATAACATTATAGAGGGAACTTTCGTAAATAAGCATAAACATTGAAGGAAATGTATAAGACTAAAACACAAGCCTTTTAGAATTGAACTTCAGCATAATATGAAAAAGATAAATAAAATAATTCCACTTACTTATTCACATGGATATTCTACTAGTCGAATAATCACATGTAATATAAATTGCTAATTTCATAATTATTGAATGCATAATGCTAGACATCATAACCACATAGTCAAGGCCTCATTCCAAGACTACAAATAAAATTTGTTAAGGGCTTGTGCCAAGATACTAGTTTATATCATGAGACCTACTAATGCATCAAGGAGCTATAGCAAGCTCCACCCATTTCTTACTAAGTCCAATTTATTCCTCATATGAAATGGCTAAAACAAAACATAATCATTCATAATAAATCTAGCATACGAAATAAACCATGAATGGTATAAAAATAACACATCCATGGTCAAATATATCAAAAACCTTCAATACAATATGGATGACTGTATCATATTAAATCAACTTCATACAAGTGAAAAATCCATCAAAGGATGTTGGCATATATGAAATCGGAACTATTTGAGAGAAATAGCTCTTTCAATTTTGAAATTGTTTAAAAGTCACATAATTATAAAAGAAAACATTTATTTTGAAAATATTATTATAAGCTTTTAAGGGAATATTTGAAGGTTTTATAATGGTGGAAAATATCCACACCCACCATATAAGTTAAAAAAACATTTTTACCTTAATCTGTCGAAAAGGTCATAAAGTATCTTATTTGGAAAGCAATGGAAATATTCCTTTCAAAAAATTTTATAAAAATTCAAAAAACAGTATAAATGAAATTAACCCATAGTCTAGTAAATAGTAAAAATGTTTTGAAATACATTTTTAAGAAACAAAGGTGTGGAAGATAAAGAGGATCCAGTAGATACTCACTTATAAACAACCTCAGATAATAAAGAGATTGTAAAATTAACCCTTACCTTGTACTTTTCCTTAGTCGAGGGTACAATAACCTCATGTATAATAGTTAAATAATTTTTATTAAATTATAAAAGAACCAAATAAATAAATATGATATCATATATGATCTTATACAATTTCTTTTTTAATAATATTTCAGTAGTATCATTGTTTTGGGTGTTAACTGATTTGTTTTACTTTATATGTTTTGTTACGTAATTCATATTTGTTATGGATAGGATGAATTTGATTCATATATTGAATGATATTAAGTTCTTAAAAATTATTTTTAACCATAAAATTAAAATTAATCTTGAATGGTTACGATGTGGAATGAATCTCATCGCGTTCATGGAGACGGTAATCCGTACGTATGCACGAGCAACAATATCATTCTATTGATGGTGAAATCTTATGTAATTTGATGTTATATCATATATAAAGAATCATTAACATGTTATGTTTATTATTTATATAAATTATACTATTTATTATACCCATCCAAATAATGAAGTGTTGAATAACAAACTATATCAAGACGTGGAGATGATAAGCCGTACGTACGCACGTATGGTGACTTTGTAATTAATAGGATGGATAGAATAATGAATATGGTTATACCATATTTATAATAACATAAAAATATTTAGAAGGTACTGAAGTTATTATTTTGGTTTGGTAATAACAAATAAAGAGGAAGTGGAAGAAGAAAAGAATTTTGAAAGAGGTGATTAAATTATTACCTCTTCTTCAGGTGCTTCCTTTTGATTTGATAAAAAGGGCTCCTTAGGTTAGATT
Organism: Viscum album; assembly: GCA_963277665.1. Taxonomy (NCBI): domain Eukaryota; kingdom Viridiplantae; phylum Streptophyta; class Magnoliopsida; order Santalales; family Viscaceae; genus Viscum; species Viscum album. Next base: position 1,842,091,363 of record OY728147.1, read on the forward strand.
ATGATCAAATTAAGGACTCTATGTTGAAGTGTGAGTAGTTGGGAGGATATTTGAGTAGGGTTTGGCTAAGAAAAATGGCTTTGGTTGTGTGAATTTGAGAGAAGGGAAAGTTCCCTTTTATAAGGGAGGGGAGGGGCACCTTAGGAAAAGATATAAATATTATTTTATTATAAAGTCATTTTCGGTTTCTAATGGATCCATAAATATTTTTTTAGAAGATAGGTGAGATTGAGTCAAAAAACCCTATACAAGTAGTTTTTAAACAAATTTAGGTCACCATATTAACCATATCATTTAGATTTAACTGTTAAGTAGTTTAACTTTTACCATGTCTTCTTTATTTTTATAATAAATGGTTAATAAAATTACTATAAAACTCCAAGAAAACAAAAAGTAGTTAATTATTTACATATATAACCTTATCTAAGTCCTTTGGCCAAACCTTTGATTTTTAGGAATATTATATCATTTAATAATATAGTATTTGTTTTAAAAACACATTTATGTTAATTTTGACACTATTTAGTATTATGTTATTGAGAAAGTCATAACAGTATGATTTCTTTGAAAACAAATGCCTCAAATTAATACTAACATGTAATATTCACCTATAAAATTTATGTATGCCATCAAAAGTTTCAATTTACATTTATTTTAATATTTATAATATCAATTATTTTAATCTTTCATTAATTAGCTAATTACTGCATCATCATTGTGTCATAAAAAATTTAATTATTTAATGTCTAAAAATTATAAATAATATACTATGATGTATTAAATATTTTTATCTTTATAATGAATATTTACATTATAATTTATCTTATGTATAATCCTATATTAAAAATGGTTTAGTTATTAAAATTTGAATTTAACACTTCTAACTCTTCTTTAAATAAGATATAATAAATTTCCAAATCTATTAAGAGTGGATAAAAAAGGATCAATTTTTTTTCCTAAGGATGATTTTGGTCAAAATAAACTTAACCAATAGAATTAGAACATGTTTTGGGGTAATTATATATCATTTGTAACTTTAATTACCCTATTTACTTTTAACCTTAGTAAATAAAAAAAAGTTACTATTCTTTAAAAATTATTTTCATACCATTGAAACAAATTTTACTTACAGATGAAAACTCTGTCTGTCATATTTTTAAAATTCAATTCAAATAATTGGTAAAATTTTGTTTTATGCAAATTTGAAAATGTGCCCAGAAGGTGGGTAAAAGACATTTAAGAATTTTTTTAAAAAATTTATATGTCTAATCTTATTATAAAATGACTCTGATGAATTAAATTGTAGTAATATATGTATTACGTATCTATTTTTACATTAATATAATTTTTTAATTGTAAATAATTATTTAAATGAAAAATTTGGTTTTTATCTGCAACATAGTTTTTTCACTATTCATCAAAAATTGAATGTTTAAATAAAAATTCCAAAACATCACCCAATGATAATTTTTATATTCCAAATTCAAAAATGATTTCAATTTTTCCAAAATCAAAACATAGAAGTTTTATTAATTAAATGGAAAGTAATTCCCATTGTCAAAACTAAAAAGTGGGTTTTTAAGTAGTGAAAACTATCAAAAGATGAACATGTGTTTATATAAAATTTAAATGTGAAATTACATTTAATGACCAAAATTATTTTAAAAAAATAAAATGATAATCTAATGATACTTTAAAACCACTAAAATTTATAATTTAAATCTATAAATTACTTCGATTAAAAAAATTGTTTTTAATTAATAGTTAGTATTTTTCACTATTCATCAAAATAAGAAAGTTATCCGAAAAGTATCAAAAATTTATCCAAATTTTTTTATGTACCTATTATAAATAAGTATTTAATTTCATTAAATTTAATATATGAAAGTGTCAAATATTGGATTTAAAAAGGGTTCATCATTAAAAGGAGGAAAACTTCATTTTTAAAAAAAACTTCTTTTATATGAAAAATTGAATTTGTCCTTATATTATTTCTAAGAAACACAAAAGGTGAATTCTAAAATTATATAGGATATATATAAAATTAAAAATGAGGTTAGTACTATTCACAATCACTTTTTAAATGACTATTTTGATTGGTCGTGATGCGCTTGAAATCAGTGTTGTGTCTAGCGCAAGATGTTGAATTACATTAAAGAGAAAACATACTATGAAATAATGAGGTGTTAAAATTATTATTTTAGAGATTTTTTGAGTTGTAACTCATGTCTAGTAAGGCATGAGGGATGAGTTTAAATGCATCATTCTATGCACCCAATATTATTTTGTGACATGCATCATTTTAGGCGTGTGCGAAAAAATGGGATTTGGGTAAGTTGTTGAACTTGAAATATTTTTTTTCTTTCTTGTGAAATTGAATTGAAAAAAGTTCCTAAAAAGAAATTGGAAGATATTATAAAAGGATGAAAACATTAATAAATTGGTGAAAATGGAATGAAAAAAATGAAAATGTTGCTACTCTTGTTAATTAGGACCTAGGTATAGGATGTTTAAGAGTAGGGACAACACCTTCGTTTTTACCGTGTGGTGAAGATTAGGGAAAAGGATAATAATGGCTTATAATTATTTTCCTTTTACGTAAATTTGTTAATTTTTTATCTATTTCCTAAGACCTGTTTTGGAATTTTAGAGATATGTGTCTATAACTACTAAAAATCAGGGATTTAACAACACTACTTTAGGAGTTTTATCAATTATAAAAAAGCACTGTTATTGATAGGGATGTTAAAATAGGGTGTTTAGTAGTGAAAAAAAGAGTTGTTAAAGGAACCCTTTAATAGTAATAAAGTGTTGATAAAGGGTGCCTTTAACAATGTTTTTTGTAGTAGTGTTAAAGGTTGGTTTTTAACACCACTAAAAAGAGCTGTTAAAATATGGAAAATATTAAATTTTCATGCACCCCAATGCCCACCATTATCAACACTTATAGACCCCTTTCTCAGTGCCTTCCACTACCCATCCACCATCGCACACCCCGCCCTATCCTTAGTGCTTGGAGCCTACCCTAAATTTCTTCACATTCATGGATTTGATTTATAGAACTCTCTTATGTGACTATATCCATTTTACACTATTCCATGCCTGTTTTGTAGTATATTTAATTAATTTTATATTTATTTTTATATATTTTAAAATTTTGATATATATATGCACACACAATTATATTTATTTAAATATATTATATATTAATATTCATTTGCATATATTAGAATATATATATATATATAAATTCACACACACACACACTCATATATATATGTTTATTAATACACACATAGATGAATATATAAAAATTATATATACATATTATTTCTTTTTTATAAGGTAAAAAAATGGATAATTTTTTTACTTTAAAATATGCATATATTTAAGTATATATTAAACTACATTGTAAAAAATGATAAAATTTTGAAAAAATACCAATATGAATGTAATACATTGGATTTAATTTAGTCCCCATTGAAAAAAATGCCAAAATTCACCCTTAAATTAGGTTGAAATTCTATCCAATGTTAAAAAATTTGGGTACCCCAATAAAAAACTCCATTTTGGAGGGTTTTTGGGCCTCTTTTGACCTCAAACAAATAGTGACCTTGGTCACCATAGTCAACATGACATAAAGATTCTCAAAATATTTGATTTGATATGTGTTAGAGCACAAATAGACACCCGAATTAAAAGTTATGTTCGTTTGAAGTTCGAGTTGCATTTTCACCTTATTTTAGATCTATTATTAAGTTTCTATTTTTTACTTTCAAATTGTTATTAAATAACTATTAATATATAACAATTCACAAATTATTAATTAAAAATATTTTTTAATTATTTAATAATCCATTTTCACCAAATAACTTATATATTAAGTGTAAATGTTTTTTACCATCATCTAAAACATATTTAAAAAATATATATTAATATATTTTTAAGATATATATATATTTCAAATATAACCCTTTTTATCTCTTTTTTTGGCATTTTTAAAGATCTCCTTTTACAGTTCTTTTTCTAGCAATTATAAAGGGGGTCATTAATAGTTCTTTTAGCTAGCGTTGTTAAATATCCAATGTTGGATGAAATCTGTTTTGTAGTAGTGCACAATGAAGATTGTTGAGAGAATTAAAGTAGGTTATATATAGATATTCTCTATTAGAAGTGGAACCTGAGACACTGATAGTTCTAGTTGAGAAATTAGAGGATCTGTTTTGAGAGAACATTGCTCACTTCATGCAATTCATGGAATGAGACCTAGGGTGGGTTGTGAAAAATATGTCTGGTTAGATGAGGCTATTTTAGCTGTTGCACCCTATGACTATTACTATAGAGGGTGGACCTGATGGATATGAGTTCAGGATTGAGTCTATTTAGACTATAACTAACTACATAGAGACACTTGATAATAAGAGAGTCAAGTTGGTTACTAATATATTATGTGGTTAGGCGAAGAGATGATGGGACATTAAAGCTATAACTGGATAGCTGGAAACTATAGAATAGATAGAATTCCTAGAGAAGTTCCTAGATAAATTTTATATACAATACGTGAGATCGGAGAGAATATATGAGTTCATGAGATTGGATTAGGGGAATATGTTCATGATTGGCTATGTTTGACTCTTTATAGATTTGAAGTTCTATATTCGAGCATTGGGAGGAGATGAGGCCACTATGTAAAAGAGGTTTTAGGATGGGATTAAATGTTAAATTAAGTCCTTGGTAAATATATTCTAGATAAGGAAGTTTCTATTGGTATTGAATCAAGCTCTCATACCTAAGGAGAACCTATAGTAGGATTCCAATGGTAGATAGGTGATTTCTTCTGCACGACAAATGAGGTCTGACTTTTTAAAGTATGATACTTTTTTACGATATTTATCCCATAAAATTTTCAAGAACCATATTCAGGGTTAAGGGTTTGTTAAATAGGACCATAACCATGTGGTTTTCCACTAGTGTGGTAGGATAGGAATTTTTTTGGAACATTGTCCATGACCACTAGTGGAGTTCTGAAGCTGTAGTAAGATGGGAGATCAACAGAGGTTCCATAGGAACCTATGATGGATGGTTAGTGATAGAGGAGCTAGGAAGAACCAATGCGTGGGAATGAGATATTATTCACTATATCAATCTAGTAGATGAACTTCTACTTTATGAGGAGGTAGAGTTAGTGGATGTGGTTATTTTTGGGAAAGAGTTCCCATATCATCAGAGTGGTGTAGCATAGAAAAGTTAGTGTTCATCACAATGAAGAGGGGTAGGATAGTTACATATCATTCAACCAAAACATGAGGATAGTGAGGATGAACCATCGAAAAAGATAGGTAATATTCTTGTAGATTCTACATAATCTATTACCTTATTTGACACTGGTGCCTCTCATTTCCTTGGTTATACAAAACATGTTAATGGTTTGATCATATTGGTGGAGTTCGTAAGTGGGGTTATGATGATAAATAAACTATTGGGAGTATGGACTAGAGATATTTGTTTGTGAATGGGTTGTTCTCTTGAGATTAGAGAGTACCATTTTCTCTGGGATCACGATATTCTTGATATGTCATTCTTTGAACGAATTACTGGTATAGAATGGATTGCCACATACTAATACCTCCTTAATTATTACCATAAGAGAGTTAATTTTACATCTCCTAAGGTGGACTATTACATTCACCATAGTGTGGGATATCTAGGTAGGTTGATAAGGGCTAATTACTTAGAAAACAGGAGATCTCACAGCCCAAGTTGCTAGTTTTTTGCTGGAAGACGAAGGTGTAAAGTAGGATGTATTTCAATTTTAGTGGACTAGTTTTAGGATGTGTTTCTAGATGAATTCCTAGGGTTTCCACCTAAGAGAGATTTAGAAATCACTATTGATATCATGTCGGGGGTTGATCAAGTTTCAATTCCACCATAATGGATATCCATGATAGATATTTAAGATCTAAATACTTGGATGGTGGAGTTAGAGGATAAGGGATTGTTATATCTGATTACGCCACCTTAGGGTGCATTATTACTATTTTCTAATAAGGATGACAAGAATCATTTCTTATGTGTCAACTAATAGAAGTTGAACTAGATTATCGTGACCAAATAGTATCTTCCTTCACGCATCGATGATATTTTTTAGGAGTTGAGGAGAGCTTTTGACTTTCCAAGATTGAATTGATTTTAGGGTATCATCAGCTAAGAGTTTTAACTTCAGATATATCAAGGAATACTTTCAGAAGTAGGTATGTCCTATATGAGATCCTCATAATTCCATTTTGGTTTATGAAAAAACCATTAATATTTATGTCCTTGATGAATATAATATCTCATTCGTACATGGATCAGTTTTTTGTAGTGTTTTTGGATGAAATATTAGTGTACTCCAAGAATCATGAGGATTATTCCCAACTCCTTGACATCATCCCGAGTACATTGAGAGAGTATTGGCTATGCACCAAGCTATCTATGTTCCAGCATTGGATTGATTAGGTAAACTTTTTGGGTCACATTTTCTTAGAGGATGGTGTGTTAGTGGACCAAGAGAAATTTTAGGCAGTGGTGTCTTGGGAGCAGCCTAAGAATGTTTTTGATATTTGAATCTTTTTTGGTTTAGATGGATATTATGAAAGGTTCACCCAAGACTTTTCCCAATTGGTAGAACCATTTATATTTTTGACTGAAAGGGGATAATTTTTGAATGTTCAAAAACAAGTGATAAATATTTCTAGGATTTGATGAAGTGGATGACACCACCACCGATATTAATCCAACTTGATCCAATTGAAATGTATATGGTTTATTGTGATTCTTCTGGGATATGAATCAGATCAGTGATGACATATGGAGACCGGGTTGTGGTTTTGGGTCTCAACAGTTGAGGACACATGAATAGAACTACCCTACACATGACCTCGAGTTGGTTTTAGTGGTTTATGATTTAATGTGTTGGTGGAATTATCTATTTGGAGATATGTTTATTATTTATATCAATCACAAAATGCTGAATTATATTTTTTCAAAATGAGATTTCAATATTCAAAAGTGAAGATGGGTTGAGTGTATGCAGTCATTTTATTTTGAACTAGTGTATACTCCTGAAAAATGAAACAGTGTTGATGATGCTTTAAGAAGAAAGACTCAGATGTAGGACGTTCATGAGTCTAGTATTGAGTGGATGTTGATGTCTCTACTAGGTGAAATTTATATGGTGGTTTGGGAGAGTCAGGAAAAGAATACTCTCTTATAAGATTTATTGGAGTCTACACTTTTGAGCTATATTAGAGATAGGTGGTATGATGATCTAGAGTGCTTGACCATGATGGAAACCCATGAATGTGGGGAGTCAACATCATGTTGGAGCTTAGATGAGGACGAGATCATCTATATCAGGAATCAGGTTGTTGTGTATATAGTCATGTAAGTGGATTCAATGTTATAATTTAATGACTTGATGTGGGAAGTACATCCATGCATGACCAAAATTTTTCAGGGCATCCAATTATAGTTTTAGTGTCTAGGAATGAAAAAAGAAATAAAAGATTTTATGAGATGATGGTACACCTATTATAAGGTGAAGCCCAAGAAAAAATTACCCATAGGTTTACTACAACTATTTTACAATATGGAGTAGAAGTGGGACGATGTTACCATGGAATTTATGGTGGGTCTCCAAACAATTCCTTAAAATAATGACACTATTTAGGTTTTTGTGGATAGAAATATGAATGTATCATGTATCATGCCAATACATGATACGTTCTTAGAGTAGATGTTGGAATATTTTTATGTAAAAATGATAGTCCATCTTCAGGGGTGCCACATACTATAGTTTCATACCATGACTCATGTTTTACTTTGTGCTTATGAAAGGGATTATATATGGTTCTTGGTACATATGTTTTTATTGAGTATGGATTTAATCCATAGAAATATGGGATGTTGGAGCATACGATACTGGTACTTGAGGATATGTTGTGACCATGTGTCCTAAACTTTGGAGGATCCAAGGAGAATCACTTATCTTTGGTTGATTTTTCGAATAAAAAAAGTTATCAAGAAACAATACAGATAGTACCATATAAGGCACTTTATAGTAGACCATGAAAGTCACCTTTATGCTAGATGGAGGCATGTGAGATGGAATTTTTGGGAACAAGTCTTGGGTTGGAGACATTGGAGTTGGTTTAGTGGATTTAGAAATGAATGGATATGGATCAGAGTAGACAGAAGTTGTACGATGATAAACATCGACAAATCCTAAAGTTTAAATAATATAATAATGTATTTATTAGGGGTTATCCTAGACTGGGACAACATAGGATATAAATAAAAAGAAAGTTGGAACCTGGGTTTGTTGGACCTTCTAAGGTTGTGGAAAAACTCGGGCTTGTGGCATACTGATTAGCCCTTCCACAACAATACAGTTCCATGAATGACATTTTCATATGTCACAACTATATAAGTATCACCCTTACCCTTATCATGTGATCGAGGTGGATGATGTTTATCTTGATATAGATGCATCCTTTAAATAGAATTCGATACATGTGTTGGATCATAGTGAGAAAGTGTTGTGGGGAAATACTATGTATATACTTCATGTACTATAGATACATGAGAGTGTGTGGGGGGGAAACATGGGAAAGGGAATCCGATATGAAGGCTCAATGAGTCAATATTTTTGAATTAGAATCTTAGAGAGGATTGGTGTGAAGCTCCGGGATGAGCTACTATAATATTATGAGATTGTAATATCACGAACTTTTATGGGGATGGATCAAGCTTGATTTCATATAATTATTTTTTATTTGTTTAAGAATACATTGGTTGGGTTTTAACGTGGGGTGATTTTGGGGGAATATTGAGAAAAATTGAAAGAAAGAGGGTTGTTCATGATTGGAACATGGTTAGATAAAACCATGCACCCCATCCTATCAAACCATGAAATCCTGGATAATAGGGATTTTTACGGTAGGCACATGGATTTTAAAATCATGAAACCTCTTTGGAGTAACGATCAAATTCCTACAAAATATGTGAAAAATTTATGTTCATGTTTAGGGGAAACCATGCACCCCTACCCCAAAAACCATGATCGACTTTTATTTCCACCTGAAAATTAGTTTTGTTAATCACATGAACCAAAAAACTCACCCTATTTGACCTAAACTAGGACCAACTCGACTTATTCTGATTTCAGAGACTCCCAAATGGATTCCAAGCCTTCCTGAACTCTGTTATTCATAGTTAGATACCTGCATCTAAGATCTAAATCCTTCTTGAAAAGAGAATCCTATACCGTTTGGTTTCCCATTCTTCATTCCCTCTATTTATAAATATTTTGGGGGTTGTTCTTACAATTATGTAATAGATCTAGACCAAGTATCGTGGATCTAGATAAATATTCTATATCTATATCTAGATTAGAGAGATGTTGATTAATTTGATATTTATTTTGGGTTTAGATCTATATCTCATTAAACATCATTGTGCCACTTAATTTTTAAGGTATTTCCATTGGCCAATCATTCGTCAACAAATCAAGGTAGGTGGTATAATATTCAAATACCATTGTCAGAATTTTGATTACGTGTGTGAAAGTTGTAGAACATTAATTGTTTTTTTATCAATTGAATCTCTTATTTAAATTAATTAATTTGGTGAATAAATTAATAAAGGAATTTTGAAATTGTGGGATTTGGAGATATTTAATTTTGGCATTAATTATGAGATAGTGAGATTGAGATTTATATAATTAATTTCATAATTAATGATGAGTTATTGAGATTTAGATTTAGATAATTAATAGTGTAATTAATTATGAGATATTGGGATTGTGAAATGATTAATTAATTATTGAATTAATTAATCAAGCTTATATGGTTAACTGATTGTTAAATAAATTAATGGAAGTGATGTGATTATTTAATTAGAGAGTTAATTAATGGGATAGGAATGATTAATTTCTTTTTGAATTAATTAAAGGAAATTGATGTGATTAATTAATTCTTGAATTAATTGATGAACTTGTATTAATTAATTTATGAATTAATTAATGGAATAGAGTGAAGGTTAATTATGATAAGAGGATTAATGTAGATTTATTGTGATTGATGTGACATAGTGATATTTTTAATATGTGTGGGACATGGTCTACTACTTCAAAATCCCAAATTTGCAGGAAATTCTCTACTACTTCTGAATCCCGTAGTCAGAAATTGTTTGCTAAATATTTTTGGGACATGATGTCCTACTTCCAGAGGCCACATGTGCGGGACAAGGTATGCTGCTTTCGAAATTCATGGTGATAAATATGTTTGGGGCATGGTCTATTACTTTCCAATCCCAAGGGGTCCTAGCCATGATGACGTAGACCCAAATTGTTGGCATTAGACAATGGTTCCAATAATACATATTATAAACTAAAATAAAATGGATAATAAAATCCCATTTGTTTAATGAGTTTTGAATTGAAAAAGTGAAATGGTTCAGACTACAAAATAGACTAAAGCCATTATTGAGGCGCAGGTGTCCTCGAGAACCAATGTGTTTATATAGTTTTTTAATGGTTGGGGCCAAAGCCTCATTTATTATTAAATCAAAGCAAAGTCCTCTTTAAATGGGTAGAGGGAGATCCATTATATAGCCCGAAGGCCCAGTGGGAATTTATCCCATTACATGTCCCATAGGCACAATTTTTTGGCCTAAGGCCCATTCTGTGAATAGTACTACTACAATACCTTCACTGCTATAGTCCCACACAGTACCCGCCACCGCAACAGTACCCGCTGCCACTATAGTGCTCTGCCTCCGCTACAGTACCTGCCACTGCTACAGTACCATCATTGCTACAGTATTGCCACTTCTATAGTGCCGCTGCTACTATAGTACTACTACAATACCTATGTTCAATGGGTTTTTAACCCCCATTTTTCATAACTGTTTACTTTTGAATTTTATATATTTATTCATAAAATCTCATACACTTTTTTTGAATAGATAATGTTTTAGACACCATTAGTGGTGCCCTAATGAGTTGTACTCACACCCAACTCGGGTTTCCTAATTGGTACCCAAATAGACTATGTTTTATAGAAATAAAAATGGAAAATTTCCTGTGTTAGATAGAGGATTCATGATGAAGCATGATTGAGGGAACTAGACGTGGTTTGAGATCCTCTTGGGATTTTCCAGTTTCTTTATTTTGGGTTTTCATTATGACACTTGGCATGTAATTTAGCATGGAATATCTACTATTTATTTTGATATAGTATTTCTTGTTTTGGCCATATTGGGATTCTGGTACTCACATGTTTATGGTTATATGTTATTTAGTTGTTTTTTCTTATTTTCAACTAGTGTATTACTATGATAAAGTTGATATTGTCTCCCCATGATTGATATATTAGAGCCTCACTACTAATTGGTAACCTCTAGAATATGAGGAGGCACACCTAAGGTAATGTGGTGGTCCGAATCGGGTCATCGGTGAGTGGAACCTGGGTTGGGACATTACAATTATCACTATATATAATTGTTTACACTTTTTCCCCTTTCCAAATTTTCACATCCCACCAAAATCCACCAATGTTGAAACCTAGTTATCATTTAATTTTGGTATCATTTGTGTTTCCATCTTTCCTTTTCTAAGGGTGGTTTATTTTTTTTCACAATGTGGGTTTATATGGAGTAATTTTCAAATGTTAAACCTTTGATGATGAAGGTGAATATTTAGGATGAAATTCATTTTATGTGGTGTAGAATATTACACCAAGAGATTTTGTAGTATATTTTTTCAAATATTTTAATCTTTATGATATTTTATGTTATGTGAAACCCTAAGTTTATCTTGAGTTATGAATAATAGTATTTTTTTCATTATTAACCTACAATTATATGTTTCGATTGTGTTACACACAACATTGAGTTTAAACAAAACGTGTCATAATATTTTAAAATTATTATCTAATATGATAATTATCAACTAGTCGTTGGAATTGAAGGTATGAATAGGATTCATTAGATTATGAAAATATGTTTTACATGTATTTATATAATTATTTAGAGACTAATTAATTATAAATTTAAACAAAACACTTTTTAGAATAAAAAGAAATATTTTAGTACAAACTATTTTCATGCCCACAAGTGTGTCTTATATCAGTAAAATAAACAAATAAATTTTGGTTAGTGATTTTAATTAAATTCATAAAATATATATTCAATTTTTTTAACAATAATCTTATGTTTTTTTATAAATGATATAAGAATAAATCCAACTTTAGGCTTAAAAGTGTATTTTTCTAAAAATCAGTTTTATAGCCTTTTTAGGGTGCACTTATTATAAAACTAAAATTTGGAACTTAAATAAATGTATTTTATTAAATATAAATATGTTTTTAATAATAATTTAAGAATTATATTTTAGTTAATTTTTTGGATTTTTTCTAAAATGTTTCCTTTTTTGATAAATAGTAAAAAATACAAAAAATTAAATGAATAACGACATTTTGAAATAATTATTTACAAAGTATAATTATATTTTAAATTGTGGTTTAAGTTATTTTTTTTAATTATACATAAGATAGTCTATTTTAGGTCATTCGAATCAATTACACATTGAAATTGGATATAAAAAAATTCTAAAGTTTTAGATCATTTTTACTTTGAAACCCCGCTTTCTCATCACATCTATGTGATTAATAATAATTTATTTTTTTTCCAATTATTTGAATTGAATTGGGAAAATTGAATTAATATTTGAAATAATAATAATAATTATTTTATTATTTGTAGAACTTAATTTCTAACCAAATTTAATAGTGAATGTAGAAAAAATTAATTATTGCATTTAAGGTAAAAATTGGTTTATTGAGGGCATTAACTAGAATGATAAGAGTTAAAATGACATAAAATATTGTCATAATTTTATTTTCTGATTTTATTTCTAACTTATAAATCTATTTAACTTAAATATGTCAATTCATTTTCACCTTCCATTGAATATGCCCCATAAACTATGTTTAATAAAAGAAAAACCAAAATAGTACTTTTCTTACTATAAATACCTATAATGATTTTAGATGGGGAAAATTAACCTTGGTTCATATATAAATATTATTTTATAAGATAAATTTTTTATTGTTTTCATAAAAATTTATATGTAATTTTAATATTTCAATTAGTAACAAACATCCATAATAAATTCCAACTTAGTAATTTTTAGTAAATAAAAAACAAAACAACTTCTACTAAACAAAATAAAATTGAATTATACAGAACAAATTATTGTTTTTAATTATTTGTTATATTAATATATTATTTTAAATAGGTTTGAATATAATATGTGTAAATTACATTATTTTATTGATAATTTTTAAACCTAAACTGAATAAATAGTGTCAAAAGTGACATTAATGTCATTTTAAAATAAATTGTAGTTTAATAAATGATTTAAAATCAATAAAAATCCAAAAATTTGTAAAAATATTTAAAAATGTTAACAAATATAAATTATTCTCCATTTTTATCAACTATTCAATCATACAGACTATAATGACCATTAAATAGTACAAACTCGGTTTGCATTGTTATGATTAAAACAGTGTTTTTTCATGTTACTTAGGATGGTGAAAAAATTAATTTCCAAAATAGATATGATTTATATTTTATAGATTATATAAAATATTTAGAAAAAATGGGAACAAATTATTTAATAATTCTCCCTATAATTTTTCCTTAGAGGCTATATTACCAAGGTTATAAAACTTATTACCTTTGTGAAAAACTAAAATTATAAAAATAGGGAAACATAGAAGTTAAGGAAAAAAATGCTTAAAAAAAGTGTAACATTGTGTTTTTGAGGTCTTCATAGAACATATAATCCCTAAAACACTTTGAATATCAAGCACGTATCCATATTTTTTAATATTGACCTCCCAATAGTGAATACATTTGAGTATTTATAAGAATGTCACTCCTCCTCACCTATAAAAGGGCACTCAATCTCCGGTGTTCTTAACACCTATTAACCCATTTGGATCAACCAATATATACCAAAAAAATTCAAAAATTACATAACCTCATACTAGAATCCTTATTGTTGTCCTAAATCCATCCTTTTAAGGAATTAGTGAAAACCTAAAGAGGATACCAGAAAAAGAGAAAATGTTCTTCAAATGGAATCTTTATTTTATTCATTTCTCCACATAATTAAATTATTATTATACCATGAGTATATAATAAAATCAGTATCTTGGATATAATTAATTTTTTTTATGTTTAAAACCTATAAATACCCACACTTCCATCAACTGCGTTATAAAATCATTGTTCGTGTGTACTGTGGTCTACCGCCTCATGAATTGATGTCATTTTTTTCCATTAACACCTTTAAATAATGGGAATAATGATTTAAATACTGGTTATATATGAAATTTATGAAATTTATGACCTTTTGTGCTTCTATAACTATTATATCACACATACCTTCATGCCTTCCATATTTTTTTAATATTAAAATGTTTCTCATGTGTACGAAGGACTACCATCTCACTAGGTAATGTGTTTCAATCATTTTACATGGAATGTATTAAGCATAGGTTTAATAAAAATATGTGACATATATGAAATAAAAATTCAACTGAAATGATTATATATATATATATATAATTCACTTTTCTTTCTTTCAAAGTGACAAGAATATGTAAACAATGTTCATGTGTACGTATGACCAGTCATCTCCATGAACAGTGTATTTCATTTCAATTCAAAAAAAATTTATGGATTAATATAAATATATATATTTATAATGAATATATAAAATATTTATATCATGTTATAAATTTTTAAGATTATGAAACCATTATTTAAATAAGGGAACCAAACATGACAACTCAAAACGTATATGAAAAACAAAGCGGTTATAACCCAAAACCTAACTGTGACATTTCACTGTTAAAAAAAAGTAATAAAAGGTCTTTAGAAAACAATATATAATATTATATATATAATTTTTTTTTAAAATTCATATAATAAACATATATTTATTATAAATGGGTATTGAATAATTATGACAGAAGTTAAGAGTTATGGCCATGGATTTCCGTCACACTTTTTACTTTTTTGAGACACATAATATATTCACCATCAATATCTTCTATGTGGTGTATATACTGAACATGAAAATATTTTATGATGTTTCTAAATAAAATTATTTTATTTACACATCCATTTTAGGATGTATATTTTATGGGGTGTACAGTTCAAAATTTAACAAAATCTTATGGGGTTTTTGTCTCAAATTCCCTTCCTTGAGATGTACGTTATGTTATGAACCTATATTATTTTATGAGTTGTATATATAAAACCATTGAAATATAATATCATGCATATATTTATCCTGATTTTTTTATAATTTTAATTTTATGTTATTCCTTAATGGGGCTTATGATTCAGTGTTACCAAAGTGGTAAAAATTTTATGTTACAGTCTCATTATTTATTGGGATTTTTTATGATTAAGTCGCCAATGTTAAAATATCAGGATCTAACTCTAAATAATTGTCATGAAGTTTTTTATCATGTGTTTATTCATTATATATCAATGTAATTTACCATTTTCCCTACTCTTTTCTATATGAGATTATTAATACAATGTTTTTAATAAAATATAACTTTATTTATCTCTCCAGATACAAATATATTTTCATTCAATATAATTCTCTCTAAAATGTTTTTTCAAAATTGTTTTAAATGATATTTAAATATTATTTCAAATTAAAATTATTTTTAAAGTGGTTTATGTTTTAAGAAGTTTTTTAAATTATTTTTAAATCTTACTTTATAAGTGTTCTAGGTTATTTTGAAAGAAGAATGTTTACAAAATGTTTTTGGTTTTAAAAAGTTAATTTCAAAGTGGAAAATATATTTTAATCAAGAAATGTTTTAATTTATCTTTAAAAATTATTTTCCATCTAAGATGAAATCTATTGATGTTACCAAATCATTATTGAGTGTATGATCTAATGATATCATTCATATTCTTTCTATGAATGATTTATGTTTATGATGGCATGATATTTAATAATCACGTTTCCCTTCCATGGATTATACCATGATAAAATTAATATGAAACCAACTTCTTTTCCTGGGATATCGTATGATTGAACGATTATGAAACCTATCACTTTTCCTTAGATTATCGTATGATTAATTTTTTATGATACCCATTTCATTTCATGTGTTATGATATGATGAATGTTTATGATCTTGTGGGACACATAGATATGGTTTTATTTACATGACCTGTGGGACCTATATATCCGTCTAATGTATTGTGTAAATATTTAAAGCTCAAGAGATAGACAGGACTGTAATGGTAAGTGAACCATGTTTAGTAATATAGTGATGGAACGAGGTGTGAACATGGTATTGTAATATAGGGATGTAAAGGGGAGTGAGTCTGATTCAGTAATACATGGATGGAATAGGGATTGAGCCAAGTTCAATAAAATAATTTTTCACTATTAATGTATGTTAAATAATCATTTAATAATAAAGAAATGATTTTATATGCTTATATGTATGCCACAAATCTATGTTTTATGAAAATGTTATTCTCTCATTGCTTGTGCTCTTTGATTTTCTTATGATTCATGTCTTATGAACTGACAATATTAATTCCATGACCCATAATTATGGTCATTGATATGTAGGGTATGGCTTTTAGATTGTATTATCATGTTATCACACCCTTATTTCCATGTCATGTTTATTATATTCTTTCTATACCCTTACTGATCATCTGGTCTCACCCTTTCCTATGTTTCCTTTCCCCAGGTTATGAAAGTATGATTTATATAGGAGTAATAAAAGGTAATATATTTATGGGATAAATCGAATATCTTTCACCAAGATAAAATATTATATTTAAAAGTTTCCAAATTTACTAAACTATTAATGTCCTCACACATGTTTTTGTGTAATGTAATGAATATTCATCAAGAATGATGTAATAACCCTTTATGAAATGCCTGGGTGGCTATAATTCTCCTTGTCCACACCTATTATAATATAATATTCTCAGGAACCAATGGCATCTCAGATAGGATCTGAGATAAATCTATATATTCCACCACTGATGGTGTCTATACTAATTCATTATATGAATATAAAGTATAACTCTGTGCATGTATATCGAAAGTAATCAAGAGAAATATAATTAACCCATACCAAATTCATTTTCAACTGGTGTCTCTAAACTAGTATTCATTTAATTAATTAATCATGGTTCAATTTATATTAAGGATACCATGTAATAATGTTAATATTACTATAAACAAGAATGATAATAACAGAGTATCCATGTTGTAATGAAGGCATACATTTCCTTATGGTTGAGCCAACACACAGTAGAAACTCATAAAGGCTGGAAATAAAGGTCTAAGTGTAATACAAGTGGTACAACCAATGCATTCCTTTGTAAAAGAGTCTAACCGAGTCGATTGAGCTCATCCATAGTAATCTTAGGATAAGAATAACTAGGCCCAATTTGGTTAATCCCTAGATACATGTGTCCAAATAAATTAAGATGAATCTGAGGAGTATATCCAAGGAATTATATTATCCTAAAAATATTCAAGTTAATAATTGGTATAACTTCGAGGAATTAAGATAATAAGACATGGACAAGATTTCATTGTTGGTATCACCCATGGAAATTGAATCAATGAATCAAAATAATGTCCTCTATGTTCTCATGTAATTACCACTATAATCCAAGTTAGGCTCATGTCTGACCATTCATATAAAGATAAAAAGGTCCAAAAGTTGTAGTCACCTTATAAAAGTTTCATTTTTATTCATATTTCATCATATTCCATGTAATAACCATAACCATTACAATTAATTATGTTTGTTCTATTTCCTTTAATCATACATGAAATGATAAACTAAAGAATGAAACCTATTAACAATTTAAATACTACATTTAAGAAAAATGTAATATATATACATATACTTTCCATTTTAATAATTAATAATAGATTTATTTACCTCAAAGAACATTTCTAATCAAATTTCAAGTAGTGAACACCCAAATTATGTCCCAAATAATCTCAAGATATGTTAGCAAAGACATAAATCGATAACACACCAAAATTGGTTGGTCCTCATTGAGGTATCAACCTCTAATAGTGTAAAAGGGGTCTCACAAGTGCCATAACATACAATTTAGTCGATTGAAATTATGGAAGATGTATTTAATTATAAATGCTCGGTGAAGCTGGTGTGAACACAATGGAACATAATTTAAATGGTGATACTTTTACAGATAATTCATAGACCACTTACCTTATTCTTATATTAAATTCTTAATCTAGTATCTTCCCTTAGTTTTTCATGTATCGTAATAAAATAGAAGAATATACAAATGAAATAAAAATATTGAATATGATGTCACACCAAAACAACATCATTTATTGGAAGAAGAATGAATAAATGAGATTATATATTGTGGAACTAACCAGTAAGAATCTAATTAGATTAATGAATCTTGATTCATAGGTTGGATAGAGAATTTATCCAAGAAACTTGGTGGATTCCATGAGAGGAGCACTCCAATGGGAGAAAAAGAGGGTGATTTACACTAGAAAATGAAAAAAGGTGGGAGGGTAAGTTAAAATCCTCAAGTTAAAAAATTTATTTTTACCCACATTTTTTAAGGGTGTATGGTTTTTCCATAGGTTTGGACAAACTATGTGATATATGTGCATGTATTACAGTACAAGAAAGGGTATCCCATGGTTCATGTGAATAGTTTGAGAAACTATGTTAAAAATGTTAATTTTTCCTATGATAAAGTCTAAAATATTCTCACTCGGTCATGCCGCATGGGGTATATGGTTTGGGAAAACCATGCGTCCCTAGGAAGTGCACTAGATGACCCCACACAGTTTGATCAAACCATGCAGGTTAGGCTACACAATTTCTACTGATAGTATGTACCAACTATTTCCTCCAAAATGAGGGGCTCCAGGCTCCAAAAAATATGAATACACCATCATTTCATCCATATACTTAATATGAATTCATATTAGAAAAAACCAAGGAATTAAAAATAAATTAAAAGGTTATTTACCTCAAATAAAAACTGAGTTATTATAGGCTTACCCCTTAAATAAACTTGTCCCTAAATTTCCCTTCCAGGGGTGGTCAAACTTCATCTGTGAGTAACTCTGGCCACTAAGCATATACATCAGCCTCCCACTCCCTAGTCTCATTATGCACATGGTCATGCTTCCATATCACCCATACTAAAGGGATAAACCTGGAACAAAGAGAAATCATTCTCCAATCAATTATGTGTATATGATACTTCTAAAAAGAAGTATCGACATCAAATTTATTATCTTTGAGATCAAAATGTTGTGATTATTCAATATGGTAATGGAGTAGTCATGAAAAATTTAATATTTCATGCATGAAACAATTCCTATGGTGTAAAATAAATTGATAGGTTACCAACCGATTCTCTTCATGATCTCAAAATTCCCAAAATAATTGGGTGGTATATTCCCATTACTTTATATCCACCTATTCCCAATTCTAGGTGAAACCCACACGAGCACACGATCCCCAAACTTAAAGTCCAGAGTTCATCAAAGACAATCTATATAAGATTTTTGTTTAGACTGAGTAGTTGAAATCCTTTTTCTAATCAATTATTCCCACTCCAAATTATCCTACATGAGATGAGGTCTTAGTATTCTTGCCTCCCTTACCTCTATCTAGTATAAAGTTGAATGACATGGCCTACTATATAAAGCTTCATATAAATCCATCTAAATTGTTTACTAAAAACAATTATTGTAGGAAAATTCAAAGATGAGGATATATATCTCCCAATAACCCCCAAAATCAAGGATGCGTGGTCATATAATTTCATCTAACACCTTGTATAGTTAGTTTCAACTATACATCAGTATGAGGGTGGAACATTGTATAAAAAAGAACCTATGTACCAAAATATTCCTACATCCCTTTATAGAACATCAAAGTGAAACGATCATACCAATCTAAAATGATGATATGAGGGTCCCCATGAAAATGTATAATATCATATACATAAATTATTCCCAACTAATGAAATGATAAATTCTCCAAAATCATAATAATGTGGGAAAAATTCATCATTCGATCTGCTACTACCCAAACTATGTTACTACCTCAGGGAGACCTCAACAAAGTAGTCACAAAATAAATCCCTACATCATACCATTTCCATTCGATGAAAAGAAATGTCTATAAAAATCTAGAAGGATGCTAGTGCCCCAAATTCACCTTCTGACAGGTGTAACACATAATGATAAATCCCACAACCTTGCATTTCATCCCTAGCCACCAATACTGACAGTTCATGTAACGATACATCTTTGAAATACCTTAGTTCACTTCCCACTAAGAAGCATGCCATTATCACAAAAACTACTCTTTAATATATGTAGGCACCCATATATTCCTGTGACATGTAGTATTTCATCTCTGTTTATGGACCAATATGGAGGTGGGTCCTCATCAGAAATACTTTCCCATAGGAACAAAACTTTAGGACATAAGAACTTACTTTTCTTCTCCATATCAATGAGTGAATAGGTAGCTGCTAAGGATTTAGTAAGACATCTCTCATGACTCTCTTGAAACCCCATATTCATCTTATAAAAGTGGTCCCTCAACATACATTCATAACTAGCTTCCTAAATGACTTGTTCCTAAGTATTCCAGCTTAGTTATTTAGTTACTACATTTCCCTTTAGAGGTGTATAAGAAGGTTAAAAGTTAAATGCCTAAAGGTATTAAATATACATTCACTGTATGAGATTCAATTCGTGTCATATAAATATGTATTTTATTCTCTTGAGGTATGTATACACCAAAAAGGGTTATCCCATCAGATAATGACTCCAGTAGTGTAAAGTGTGAATGACCGTTACAAGTATGAAGTTTTGCGTCGGGTAATTACTCTCGTGAGGTCACAAATAGTAAGGTCCTTATGCAGTGTCTCAATCTTCTTGCATCGACACGTAACCAATAATAATTCTTGATGAATCAAACAACATTTTATAACCTCTACCAGGTTCTATAATAATTAGGATCGATGATGAATTAATCCATACTTTTAGCTAACCAAAGTCCTTATCACATGATTTAGACAACCAAAACATAACACCCTTGTTAGTCAGAACAACAAGAGGTTCTCCAAGGCCTAATAAGTCTAATATAAAAAACAATTAATATCCAGAAATCCCCATGAATCTCTATATATATCAAACTAATTCATGGTATTATCCTAAGAAACAACATCACTCACATTATCTACCTTAACTGATACTCCTGATTCTGAGATAATATGACCCAAAAAGTGAACCATTTTTTTCTAGAAGTGGAAATTTGATATCTTATAATATAACTAATGTTCACTCAACGTATTAAATATGATCTCAATTTTTTTGGGATGGTCCCTTCAACAATGAAAATTCGCCAAGACATCATCTAGAAAAATCATGATGAATGAATCCAGATAGGTGTGGAAAACCCTATTCCAAAATTCCATTAAAATAATGGGTTCATTTGTAAGACCAAAAGGAATAACTAGGTACCCATGTAAACTGTTCCAACTTTGTAAATTTTTATAGAGTATAATTGAGGGCCTAACTCACACCTAATAATAGCTTGATCTCAGATCAAACTTTGAAAACACTCTAGCTCCATGATCTAGTCGAAGAGATCATTTATTCAAGGTAAAGGATATCAGTTCATAATAGTAATATTATTCAACCATTTATAATCCATGAATATCCTAGGGGTTACATCAACTTTCTTGGAGAAAATGATATGTGAACTCCAAGGAGAAGTACTCTTTAGTCAAAAACCTTATATTTTAAATCCCCAAAGTGTCTCTTGATCTCCTAGAGCTCAGTAAGAGTCATCATATATGGAGGAATAGATATTGGAAATTTTTCTTGAATGATCTATATTTAATCTCTACCTCTCTCTTGAGAGGTGTTCCAAAAAAGTATTTAGAGAAATTATCTATAAAAGGATCCACCACCAATGGAAAATATGTTATATGCACCATCCAATCATACAAGAAATGTATAGAAATTTGCGTTATCACTCCTCCCATTCCATGATTCTCTATCATGGTTTAACTATCCTATACATACAAGTCTTCCATTTGTATAAATATACTACCCTCATATAGTTTTAAAGTCACCCTTTGGTGATTTCAGTCGATTTTTCCATGATAAGTCATGAGCCAATCTATCCCATGTATGAAATCAAACCCCATAATCTCAAGTGTAATGAAATTCCACAAGAAGTGTTAACATATAATATCAATAGGTAATTCCTTACATTGGTGTATAACCTATGACCACACTCTCAAAGGTGTGTCTAGCATCATCACCCCAGAAAAGTATATAACTTGAAGCCTAAGGATTTTCACGATCAATACTGAGATAAATGAGTATAAATAACATGTATCGAATAAAGAAGATAAAATATTAAAGGAAACTGGCATAATACCTCATACATTAGATGTACCTTCACTCTTTTAATTGGGTATCTGTTATAATTTTACAAATAACATGATACAAAATCCCGATCAATAGATGGACCACCCTAAGATGGTCCACTCTACTCACAATAAAAATCAAAGGTATTGTCACCCAAGCCACGACCACCTCCTAATAATAATCTGCCAAGGATAGTATATATTTCTTCCTAATTTAAAGTAAATTTTCTTACTTCTGAAGGTGGAGCTGGTGTAGTTACTCTTCTAATGGAAATAAGTGGAAAGGCCCAACAAAACATATGAATATGACACATATGGCTATAATCACGACACTTCAATGGGTCTCTATGGCACTACGACTTTACATTCCCTTGTTTTACTCACCTATAGTGTACAATAGATTTACTATGTGGATAATATTGTCACCACTACTCTGATGAGACACCTCAAGGGTACACTTCCTTCTGCTGGAAGAACTTCTACCCTGTCTCGGCACTAACCCTCTTTGGCTAGAACTGTCATCTTTGCTCATGTTGGGCTCATCTATAAGAGCTTGATTCATGATCTCAGAAATAACAGATAGGTGAATGAAATTATCTCAAGTATGGATGGAATAACTTATCCCATCCTCTAAGAATATCACTCATGATAGATCATCACCACTATGAATAGAAGAAAAATATATCAACATAATGAAACATGATAAATATTCAATGAAATACATACCACCCTTACCCATGCACATAATCATCGAGGCTCAGTTAGATCTTAACATCTTAGGTAAAAAATAATCATAAAAATTAGTCTAAAAGTCTTCCCACACCTTTCCCTAATGATGACCATACAAGGTAATCACATCCCACAAGCACTTGGGAAAATCACACATAATATATGTGGATATCCTAGAACTCATCTCTAGATGTGTCAAAAAATTCTCATATATACATAAAATGGATTTTATCCATGACTCTTCAGCCATAGGACCACCATCCCCTGGGAAGATAGGATGATACGAATGTGGGAACTCATAAGTAAGATTAAACATCATAGGTGCATGTCATGGAGCAACAAACATAGTATGCATAAAGCATATGAAAACCTATCGAAGCTAAGAGTTAATTCCCAGTTCAAGAATAGAAGGTGGTTCCATTTGTGGTACCACTAGAGGTAACATTGGTGGCTCAGGGCCCACCACCTATTGAGCATGGTCAACACCACCCTCTGGGTGCATGACATGATGACATCATGGTGGCATAGCTTTAAAAATTCCATGCACACACATCAAAACAAAATACATAACATGTAGGATTACTAATGAAATTATAAAAAAATAAAATTGTTTACTAACCAATACATTACCCCAACTACTCACATAAAAGCTCAGTGTATTTGTAACTATTCAAGTTTTTATTATAGGGGTTTTATTATATAGATCTTTAATTTCAATTTAAGGAGGGAATAACTTTTTAAATTTCACTTATCCTTCTATTTATAAGAAAATATATCATTAATAATTTAAATTTTACATTTTACATTTTTATGTGCTTATATACATAATATACGACTCAATAAAATGGATTTTCTAGCCTGGTTTATATATACCATACACTTTAATACTTAGATTGAAACCCATGTAATTCCCACCACCCCCAATATATTTAGTATTAGAATATAACTGGTAAAACTACTATGACTCAACTTGATGGATTTCATATTCCATTTTTTAAAGACCTATACTCTTTATAAATTTATTGTGGTAGTCATGTAATCAAACCCAAAGTATTTCTCATGTAACCATGGTTATAAATCTTATATAGATCGAAGTTGGATATTTAATATGACACCATCAATTATTACGGGAAAATTCCTTTTAGGTTCATGATGAAATTATAAAAAACTATGTTCTCTTTCCTATAGAAGATGTTAGTTGAAAAAGCTTGTATCATAGCCTAGTCCCATTCAACAATCACAAGTAACAAAAGAATAAAAGATGTAAAATCCACCTATATGGCATGGCACATGCATGGAATGTGAATCCTATGTTCCAATAATAATTTATGTAGGAATTCTACTCACCACACCGAGCTAAGGAGGAATCTCAATAAAGCATATAAAATATGACAATTCTTGTGAATCACCCAATGTGTAAAATATATGAACTGTAATAGGAGAAATATACAAAAAAATTCCCATTCTAAGGAAACTTGGTGATTACCCGGAACTTAGGTCAGCTACTCCTTGGAATTATTATAACCAAGATCTAAAACATTACTAATATTCTATCTATATTTTCCATAACATTATGAAGAAAGAAAATAAATGATCTAATACTACTTTTGGACGTTCTATTCCCATTTCACTCCTGAGTAATAGAACTCAATTTCCACATTGCCTTAAAACACCCCCACTATACGTCAGAGGTTGCTGACTAGAATTGAGCGCCTAAAGTGGGATAGTGGGGAGACATTGGATTCTAGTAAAAGTGTAGCACATTGGTGATATAACATGAAAATATAATAAGAATTAGTATACAAATGAATAAGGTAGAAGAATTAAGAATAATAAGTAATGTAATAAATAATCATCAAAAGAAGAAAATTATACCATAAAAAAGTTTACCTAATTTCATTTCTATAAAAAATAGAAATAGTAAATGCATGGAAGTAGATTGACCATATAATACATGATATAAAAAATAATCAGAAGGTGAAAAAACTATCCAAGCATCACAACCATAGGACCAGTCATCTGCTACTTAGATCCCATCCACAAGAAAGAAGCCAGGTGTCCAAAGCAGGATGCTTCACCTTTTCCACACCTATAATCATATAATATTCCCCAATAACAATGGTGTTTTGGATAGGGTGTGATATAAAAATCAGTAGTCCACCACCATATTTTTCTATACAAATACAGTATATGAATATAAAACATAAAATTTTTTAGGTATATCAAAAGTAAATTAGAGTGATATAAATAACCCATAATTTCGTTATCCTTAGTTGGTGTCTCTGAATATGTATTCATTTAATTATTTAATCATTGTTCAATTTATACTAAGGAGATCATGTAAAATTATTAATATTACTTTAAAGTAGAATGATAGTAATAGAGGATCCAAGGCGTAACCATGAAATCCACGACCTTAGAGGTCGAGCCAACTCATAGTGGTAACTCATGAGGAATAGAAATAAGGGTATGAGTGTAATCCATGGGGTTCACTAATGGAATTAAATTGTAAAAGAGTGTAATCGAGTTCACAAAGCTTATCCATTGTAATCCTAGATAAGAATGACTGTAGAAAATAGGGGGAATACATGGAACCTCATATATGAATACATCAAGTTGAATCCAAGGAGTGTATCCAAGGAATTATAATATCTAGAAAAGATCCAAGTGAATCATCCATAAAATGCAGAGGCATTCACATTATAAGGTAAGGAATTGATTCTATGGTGGGTTTATCCTACAGAAATTAGCTCAATGAATCAAAATGGAATCCTCTGAGTGCTCAAGGAATTCCCTTTGGAATCAAGGGTGCGCTCATGTAAGACCATTCCTATAAAGATAAAAAGGGAAAAAATTAGTAGGAACCATATAATTAATTCATTTGTATGCATATGTCTTCATAGTCTATGTAATACTCATTCTAATTAAATTTCATTAGGATCATTCCATTACCTTTCACTATGAGTGACAAGGTAAACTAAAGGTATGAAACCAATTATCAATTTAAATACTAAAGGTAAGGGTAACAAGGTATTTATACACATATACTTTCCTTTAAACAATATATAATACATTTATTTAACTCAAATAAATTACCTTATCGAAGGAAAACTAGTGCACAACAGAATGGTGTCCCAAATAATCTCTATATAGGTCATCAAAAAAATAAATAGATAAATCACTCTAATTTGGTGGGCCAAATTTATTTCTTAACCTCTGATGGCATTAAATTTGTATCGCAACATCCATAGCATACAATTTAATTTATTTTACATTAATCACCAGTATTTAAGGGTAATTTCCTGATGAAACATTTGTGCATACAATGAAATAATTAATAAATGGTGATTATTTGAGGGATAAGTTATATACCACCATCCTTATGTATATAGTAGATGCCTCATATAATATCAAACCTTAAGTTGGCACAGATATAAATAAAAGATAATAATAAAATCACTCACGGAAAATAGGTTATATGTGCTCTCATAAAAATAGAATCATCGATAAGAAGAGTACTGATTAAAGGAGAATAGGGATTAGATATATTACTGATAGGAATCTAATTAGATGAAAAAATATCAATTAAGATATTAGATGAATAATTTATCCAAGAAACTACTTGGATTCTAAGGGATGATCTCTCCAATTGGATAAGAAGAGGGTGTTGTCCACTAAGAAAAGAGAAAAAGGATAGAACAATAATTTTTAAATCATTAAAGGGGAATTTTAATTTTATCACTTTTTTTAAATGGCACACAATTTGGCTTCATGTTTTTCCAAAACATGCAAAAATTGTTCCTAGATTACTATCCATGGAAGGGGATCAGATGGTTCATATGCACAGTTTTAGAAACCATGCCCAAAATGTTCCATTTTTCTATACTAAATTTTATAGTTTTCTCTCACAGATCTATGACCTGGGTCACATGGTTTGGGAAAACTGTGTGGCCCTAGGTAGTGCACTTGATGACCCCACACAATTTTATTAAACCATGCAGATTGGGTAGAACATTATTTACTAACTATGGCGTGAAACTATTTCCTTTGAAATATATTTATTAAGGTTGCAAACAAGACTAAAACACCCTTGTTTTACCAATATCCTTATTAGGAATTCATATTTGGTCAAATCAAAGGTATTAAAACCAAATTCTAATGGTTTGTACCTTGAAGAAAAATAGGGATGTTGTTACCCAATTTTAGGCATCAAAAACATAAAACATTAAAAGAAAATATTTGATCAATTACATACCCATGTATCTTTTAGGTTTATAGTTTTATATAATTTGGAAAAACTATTACATAACAATGTGAAATTTTATACACATTATATATTTATCCCATAAAACATTTTCTTTATAAATACACACTTTATTCATTTAAGGTAACTCTCATATCTGGAACTATAATATTATTAACATTACTAATCACTATCAAGCCATCAAAAATATCATTATAAAACATGGGATGAAGGAAAAAATATTAGTAAGGGGAATATGGAAAGAACATAAGAAACATCTTATCCCATTTTTAAACCATGGAATCATATTTATTTCTCCTTTAACATAATAATCCTGAAGATGAAATAATTTTTTTTCATACACATAAAATCTTATTTATTTCCCAAATCTTTTCCTAAATAATTTTTTTATTAAAACATAATGATAAGATCATAATCATATAGGTTTATTAAAAAATACATTATATTTTATGGAAACAATTTTCATAAAAACATACTTTTTACCCTTAAAGGGAATAATCATTCCTTTAAAACAATGATCATTAGATTACATTATAAAATTAAAATATTTCTATGAAAATTAATTCAAAATAATACAAATGTATTATAGGTTCCTTTGGAAATAATAATCATAGAACCCATATAAAGACCATAACAATTGGAATAACTAACTCAATTAATTCCAACATAAGTATTTTGAGAAAATAATCATTACTGAAGGAATTAGAGAGATATATTATGCTCACCCTTCATGATAATAAATTTCTAGTGTGATAAAATACATGAAACACATAAATACTTCCACTTAAATCATCAAACTCAAAAAAATTGAACCCATATGAATTTTTTTTCAAATATTGATATATCCCTTTTATTTAAAACATAATTTTCAAGACTAAAATTTTGAGAAAAAATGGAATAAGGGTTTTTTATTTAAAAAAACATGGAATCTTGTAGAGGAATACAAATACCAAATAATTGTTTTAGTGGTAGGAAAATCTATTGATTTCATATATGTTAAAAATAATTCTTCTGTACTTTGTAAATAAAATTGAACATTCTGTATAAAATATAAAAAAACATTTCCTTTTAATGAAATTTTTAATAACATAAAACAATATCTAAAATTAAAATTTTAATTAATTTATTTAAATAATTTCTTATCAATTAAAAAATATGTATATGAATTAAAAAAATTAGATATAAATCTTTAAAACATTTTAAAACTAGTTTTTAAGATGGAATAACCCTTAAAACATGAAAACTTTTGTAAAATGAATCATTTAAATAAATAAAATTGAATGGAGTTTTAAACACATTAATTATTAGATAATAATTATAATATAAATCCATAAGGGGTTTTATACACCATAGAAAAGAAAACATTTGGTGAAAAAAAACATCTCTAAACTAAAGGGAATTGTGACTTGAAATCCATTACCTCAGGTATGAATTTCCACTTAGATTTTTTATTTTATTTTATAATAAACTTATCATAATTATTTACATTATTATGAATATTTTTAAGTTTCATTATCTAGTTATTTTTCCTTATATTTAACTTATTACCATTTTATACTTAATCAATTAATTGATTAAGTTTACTTTGGACATTAGATGGATTTGTGGAATTATATATACAAAATATCATTGGTAGGTTCACTATGGTCAAATGAATCATTATTATATCATTAAAAAATATTAATAGTTTCATAATTATCATTTTTACAGTATTTATACTTTTATAACCAACTATGAAATGTGGTTTTGAAAAATGAATTTTATTAGATCGTGGAGATGGTAGTCTGTATCTATGCATTAGTAACATTTTAATTACTGAAAAAATATGAGTGAAAAATTTTATTTATTATTTTAAAATTATATATTGATAATTATATCATATATATAATATTATTTCCAAAAATCCACTTATATGTACTATTTTGAGAGTTAATGATTAAAAATAAAATACATCATCTTGAGAGGAGATAGTCTCCACATACCCACAAGATATGTTTTTATTTCTAGTTGAATGGTAAATAAAGGGATAAAATATATAATTAATATTATAAAATTAAATTTATATCAAATTGGGAAAAGGCCTCAGCCAAAAACATATATCAAATTAGGAAAGGCCTTGGCCAATTCCACATCTAATTGTCTCATGAGACCTACTGATGCACCAAGGATCTATAGTGGGCTCCACCCTTCACATAATAAGTCCAATACATTCCTCATATAAAAAGGTTGAAACATAACATAAACATTCGTATTAAAACTAGCATACAAAATTTCAATAATTTAACCCTAAACCATGAATGGTATAAAAATAACACATCCATAGTCATACATATCTAAAAACCTTCAATACGATATGGAATATTTTTATCATAATAAATCAACTTCAAACAAGTTTAAAATCCATCAAAGGATGTTAACATAGATGAAATGAAAAATATTTGAAAGAAATACCTCTTTTTAATTCGAAACCATTTAAGTGTCACATAATTATAATAGAAAGAATTTATTTTGAAAATATTCTTATAAACTTTTAACTGAAGCTTTGATGATGTTATAATGGCAGAAAATAGCTGCACCCACCGTATAAGTTAAAAAACATTCTTACCTTAATTTTGTCAAAAATGTCATAAAGTACATTATTCGGAAAATGAGGGAATGTATACTTTCAAAACATATAAGGTAAAATAAGGGTATAAATGAATTTAACACATAGTCCATTAAATAGTGAAAATGTTTTTAAATACATTTGTAAGAAAACATGGATGTGGATGATAAAGAGGTCTCAGTAGATTCTTACGTAAAATCATCCTTGGATAATAAAGAGATTGTGAAATTAATCCTTACCTTGTAATTTTCCTTAGTCGATGGTAGATTATCTTACTGTATAATAGTCATAAAAAGTTTATTCAATTATACAAGAACTATATACATAAATATGATAACATATATGATCTTATAATATTTCTTTGTTAATAATATTATAGTAGTATCATCATTTCAGGTGTTAACTGATTAATTTTCCTTTATATGCTTGGTTATGTATGCCATGTTTGTTATGGATAGGATGTATTTGATTCACATACAGAGTGATATTATGTTCATAAAAATTATTTTTAATCATAAATTTAAAATTATTCTTAAATGATTATGATGGGGAATGAATCTCATCACATTCGTGGAGACAGTAACCCGTACGTATGCACGATCAAAAATATCGTTTTATTGATGGACAAATCATATGTAATTGGATGGTATAACATGTATATATAATAAATAACATGTTATATTTATTATTTACATCATTTATACTCATTATTATACCCATATATAAAATGAAGTGTTTGAATAACAAACTACACCACGACGTGGAGACGGTAATCCGTACGTACACAAGTATGGTGACTTTGTCATTTATATGATGGATAGAATAATTAATATGGATGTACCATTTTTATAATAACATCACAGTATATAGAATATACTTGATTTATTATTTTATAATGTAAACAACAAAGAAATAAGAAGTGGGAGAAGAAAATAATTTGAAATAGGTGATGAAATATTTACCTCTTCTTCGGGTTCTTCCTTTTTATTTGATCAAAAGGGATCCTTAGGTTAGAATTATGACCAAATGAAGGCCTATAGGATGAAAGGAGGAAAGTTGGAAGGATATTTGGGTAGGTTTTTACCGATCCAAAGAGATTTGAAGGTGTGAAATTAAGAGAAGGGGAAGTACCCTTTTATAAGAGTGGTGAGGGTCACTTTAGGAAAAGCATGATATATTATTTTATTATAAAATAATTTTCGGTTTAAATGGATCAAAAATGAATATTTAGAGTTTAAGGTGGGTATGGGTCAATAAAATCGCAACCAATTGGTTTTATACAGGTTTAGGTCACCATATTAACCTTATCTTTTAGATTTAACTCTTAGTTAAGTAGTTTGTCATTTACAATGTCTCTTTATATTTTTATATTATATGGTTAATAAACACACTATTACGATCCAAGAGAACCACATGTGGTTAATTATTAATATATATCACATTATCTATGTCCTTTTTCAGAAACTTATATTTTTAGGAATATTATATCAATTAATAATATAATATTTCATTTAAAAACTCAATTATGTTTATATTGACACTATTTAGTATTTTATTTTTTTAAAAGACATAAAAACATTATCACTTAAAATAAAATTTATTTAACCAAAAATAAAATGTCATATTAACTTATAAAATTAGTGTAATTCATCAAAAGTCTCAATTTACATTTATTTGGATATTTATAATATCAATTATTTTAATATTTCATAAATAAGGTAATTAACGCATCATCATTATGTCATAAATAAATTAAATTATATAATTTCTAAAAATTATAAATAAAAAACCATTATATAGGAAATATTTTTATCTTCCTAATTAATATTTATAGTCGAATTTATATTCCATTCAACCTTATATTAAATACGGTTTAGTTATTAAACATTGAATTTAATTATTTTAATACTTCTTTAAATAAAATAATAATAAATATCCTAATCTAATCGAAGTGGACCAAAGAGGATCATATTTTATTCCTAAGGTTGTTTTTGGTCGAAATATATTTATCAAATAGAATTAGGACATGTGTTAGGGTAATTATGATATCATTTTTACCCTTAATTACCCTATTTAATTTTAACCGTGGTAAATAAAAGTGAAAAGTTACTATTCACCAAAAATTATTTTCATCTTATTGAAACACATATTACATACTGATATTAACCATGTCCCGCAGATTTTTGAGATTAAACTCACAGAAGTGGTACAATTAATTTTTATGTAAATTTGTAAATGCTCCTAGGAGGTGGGTACAAGACTGTAAAAGTTCAATAAATTTTTTATATATCTAAATTTGTTATAAAATGACTCCAATGAATTAAATTGAACTTATATAGGTATTATCTATCTATTTTGACATAAAATAAATTTAAATAAAATAAATAAGTATTTAAATAAAAAGTCGGTTTTAACCAATAATGCAGTGTTTTTCACTATTCATCAAAAATTGAATGTTTTCGAAAAAATACCAAAACTTCACCCTAAGATAATTTCGATATTATGTATTAAAAAATGAAGTCCATTTTGAAAAATAAAATTTACAAACTTTCAAAAATTTGGTATTACGATTCATAACGGCTAGTTTGTTTGGTCACAGTGTGTTAGAATAACATAGTTGCGTACAATGCAAGCTATTACATTATTCGAAGGGAAACGTACCGTGGAAGCATGGGGTGTAACATTCTTCCCTCCTTCAAATAATTTCATCCTCAAAATTTCTATAATACTACCTCATAAAAAGATTTGGTTGGTTCTTCAACATATATTCTTCTGGTTCCCAAATTTCCACTTCCATCTTATGGTTTCTCCATAGAAATTTTACCAGAGGAGTCGTCCGGTTTCTTAATACTTATTCTCTTGTATCAAGAATTCTGACAGGCACTTCACAATAAGAAAAATCAGGTTCCGTTCAATTTCCTCATAGGCGAGTACATGTGTTGGGTCAGACATGTATTTTCTCAACAGTGATACGTGGAACACATCGTGAACTTTGGATAGACTTGGCGGCATTGCCAAATGGTAAGCTACAAACCTAATTTGTTCTAGAATTTTAAATGGTTTGATGTACCTGGGAATTAATTTACCATTCTTACCAAATCGTATAACTCCCTTCCATGGAGATATCTTCAAGAAAATGTGATCTTCTACCTGAAATTCCAAATCCTTCCGTTAGTTATTGGCATAGCTCTTCTGCTTACTTTGATCTACTTTAGGCTGCTTTTATGTGGGTTTGGATAATCTATTTTTTCCAATGTTTCCTAAAAAAGTTTTGGGCCAAAAATTTTCCTTTCACCAACATCATACCAACAAGTTGGTGTGCGAAATCTCTTTCTAAATAATGCTTCATATGGTGCCATCTGAATACTTGAATGGAAGATATTATTATAGGAAAATTCTATCAGAGGTAAATATTGATTATACATACCTTGAAAGTCATGTGAGAAAGATATCAACATGTCTTCTAAGGTTTTAATAGACTCTTTTGATTGTCCATCAATTTGAGGGTGGTACACAGTGCTCAAACGAAGTTCAGTATCTAGGGATTTTTGAAGAATTTTCCAGAATCTTGATGTAAAATGGGGATCACGATCAGAAAAAATCGAAAGGGGTGATCCATGAAGTCTTAAAACTTCATTAATATACATTATTTCTAAACGTTCAAGTGGTAAATCTTCTCTTATAGCAAGAAAATGTGATGACTTGGTATGAAAATCAACAATGACCCATATTGCATCATTCCTTCTTGGAGTTTTTGGTAGCCCCATGACAAAGACCATCGTAATATCATCCCATTTCCACTCAAGTATGGGAAGAGGTTTCATAACTCCTCTAGGATGTTGTCTTCCAGCATTCACTTAATGGAAAACGATACATGTTGACAAAAAATCAACAATATCTCTTTTCGTGTTATCCCAACAAAAATGTTCCTTCAAATATCTATACATCTTCGTTCTCTCAGGGTGTATAGATAATTTGGAGCTATGATCATCTTCCAACAATTCCTGTTTTAGATCGGGTAAACTGGGAACAAAAAGTCTCTTCCCAAATTTCAAAATTCCATCTTCAAATACGAAGTCACTCAATCTCCCATCATTTACAGCTTTAATCTTCTTTTGAAAATACTCATCATCAGTTTGAGAACTCTTTATCCTTTCAAGTAATAATTGTTTGAAAAAAATTTGGAATGGTATTGATGTTTCACCTTCCAGGGTTATTCCCATATCCATATTTACTAGATCTATAAAAATAGGAACCATTTCAAGTCTCTTCTTGTTCAAAACTCCATGGTTCTTTCTAATCAAAGCATCTTCCACCTTATTTTCTTTCCCCGGGTGGTAGTGTATAGTGAAATCATAATCCTTGAGTAGTTCAAGCCATCGTCTTTGCCTCACATTGAGTTCTTTTTATGAGAAAATACACTTCAAACTCTTGTGATCAGTATAAATCTCATATTTTCACCATAGAGATAGTGTCTCCATATCTTCAGAGAAAAGATTAGAGCTGCTAACTCAAGATCATGAGTGGGATAGTTATGCTCATGAATTTTTAGCTATCCTGATGCATAGTCAAAAACTCTTTCATTTTTCATAATGAAACAACCAAGTCTTTTCTTTGAAGCATCACTATAAATAATAAACCCATTGTTACCTGATGGTAGAGTCAAGATAGAAGGATTAACCAATATTCTCTTCAGTTATTCAAATAATTCTTCACACTCTTTTGTCTAAACAAATTTAACCCCTTTATGTTTGAGCGTGGTTAATGGGTTAGACAACCAGGAAAAATTATGGACGAAACGTCGATAATAACATGCTAAACCAATAAAACTCCATACCTCAGTTATAGTCATCTGTGATATACATTATTGGATTGCCTTATTCATTTAAGGATCAATAGAGATTCTATCCTTAGAGACAATATGTCCAAGAAAAGAAATCTCCTCAAGACATAATTCACACTTTCTAAACTTCCCATATAATTTATTTCTTCTAAGAGTCTTTAGTATAATGCGCAAGTTATTTTCATGATCTTAGTAGCTTTTGGAGTAAACCAGGATATCATCAATAAATACCATAACAAATTTATCAAGATATTCCTTGAAAAATCTATTCATTAGATCCATGAAGACAGAGGGTTCATTAGTCAATCCGAAAGGCATTATTGTAAACTCGTAATTCCTGTACCTGGTTCAAAATGTTGTTTTTGGAATGTCTTCAATATTTATACACAACTGATGATATCCAGATTAAAGGTCAATCTTTGAAAAATATTGAGCTCCATGAAGTTGGTTGAATAAATCATCAATACGAGGTAGGGGATACTTGTTCTTTATTGTTATAGCATTGTTCTCCCTATAGTTAATGGAAAACCTCATAGATCTGCCTTTCTTCTTAACAAAAAGGAAAGGGGCTCCCCAAGGAGAAACACTAGAGTGAATAAATCCCTTATTACTCAATTCCTGTAGTTGTTTCTTTAGTTCCACTAATTCCACATTGTCCATTATATATAAGGACTTTGATATGGGTCTTGAACCAGGAATTAAATCAATGGAAAACTCAATTTCTCATTCTGGAGGATGTCTAGGTAAATCCTCTGGAAACACTTCAACATATTCCTGCACAATAGGTACATCCTCTCTTCAAACATTATTTTCCACACCCATAATTATTTCATTCTCATCCTCCCCAATAATTGAATTTAGTAGAGATACTGGGGGTGGATCTAGATAAGAATCAGATGGTGACGTTTCTACTCTAAAGATAAGGCACTGTTTATCATCATCGTGAATTGTATCCTCTATCTTCTTATAATAAATTTTTGCATCATGGTCTAAAATCCAATCCATACCAAGGATTATATCAAATTAAATCATGGGTATGATGATTATATCTACAGATAAATATCACTAATATGCATTAATGGGGACTAATTCACAAAACATTGTTGCAATGATACTTCACTTAAGAGTTTTGACTGAAAACTCCCTTGTTAAATCAAATTGGAAATATCTAATTTTCTTAGAAAACTGGGAAGATATGAAACAATGCGATTGTAACACCCCGAGATTTTATGAGATATATTCTTTTTAATATTTCTATTGTACACTAATATTAGTTTGTACTATACGCAACACCATATTATCTTGCAGTATACGAAACACTATTCTTGGTAAGTGTTACACAA
The DNA here is from genome assembly GCA_963277665.1 of Viscum album. NCBI lineage: Eukaryota > Viridiplantae > Streptophyta > Magnoliopsida > Santalales > Viscaceae > Viscum > Viscum album. Next base: position 1,842,127,728 of record OY728147.1, read on the forward strand.
AATTTCATGTTTGTTTTGTAGAAATTATTCTACGCAACATTAAGTATAGATTTTGTTTAATGAATAAATGAAATAAGTTTTGATTATGTTATACGCAACACTAAACGGAGCATTCACTACACACAAAACTATCTTGTCTTTCATTACACGCAATCACAACAATGATAGCTTGCGTCGTACGCAATACCGAGTTTCACTAAACAAAGATATGCTATTAAAATATTATTAAAACTAGCCACTATGAATAGTAATACCAACTTTTTGAATTTTTTTAAATTTTAACTTTTAAAATGGACTTCATTTTTGGATTCGGAATATCGAAATTATCCTAGGGTAAAATTTTGGTATTTTTCTGAAAACGTTCAATTTTTGATGAATAGTGAAAACACTGGGTTACTATTTAAAAACCGACTTTTTTATTTAAATAATTATTTATTTTATTTAAATTTATTTTAGGTAAAAATTGATACATAATACCTATATAAGTTAAATTTGATTCATTGGAGTCATTTTATAATAATTTTAGATATATAAAAATTTTATTGAACTTTCCACCGTCTTTTACCTACCTCCTAGGAGAATTTGAAAATTCACATAAAACTTAATTTTACCGCCTCTGTGAGGGGAATCTTAAAAATCTGAGAGACATGGTTAATATCAAGGTCTAAAATGTGGTTCAATGAGATGAAAATAATTTTTGGTGAATAGTAACTTTTTACTTTTATTTACCACGGTTAAAAGTAAATAGGGTAATTAAGGGTAAATATGATATTATTATTACCCTAACACATGTCCTAATTCTATTGGATAAGTGTAATTCGACCAAAAACTACCTTAGAAATAAAATATGACCATTTAGGTCTACTTGGATTAGATAAGGACACTTATTATTATTTTAGTTAAAGAATAGTTAAAATAGTCAAAATCAATGTTTAATAACAGACAAATTTTTAATATACCGTTATGCATAAGATAAATTCGACTATAAATATACATTAGAAATCTAAAATAATTTCCTAAATAATGGTATATTATTTATAATTTTAAGACATTAAATAATTTAATTTATTTATGACACAATGATGATGTAGTAATTATCTCATTAATGAAATATTGACATAATTCATTTTATAAATACACACTTAAATATAATTTGATACCTTTTATGAATTACACTAATTTTATAGGTTAATATGACATGCTAGTATTGATTTAACTTACTTTGTTTGAACTAATCATTTTTTTATTATTTTCACAAAAATCAATTACCAAATAGTGTCAAAATTGACATAAAATAGTTTTTAAAACAAATATTATATTATTTATTGTTATTTTATTCCTAAAAATCAATGGTTTGTCCAAATGACTTAGATAAGGATATATATATTAATAATAAACAACTTGGGGTCCGTTTGGCTTGTTATAGTAAGTGTATTAACCTTATAGTGTAAGAAAACAAGAAGACACGGTAAAAGTAAAATTATTTAACTTAAAGTTAAATCTAAATGATAAGGTTAAAATAGAAACCTAAACTTGTATAAATTATATTTTATTAGAAGATTTATAACCATACCCACCTTATCTTATAAATAAATCAATTTGAAGCTATTAAAAACCGAATATGACTTTATAATAAAATAATATTTTTAGTTTTTCCTAAGGTGCCCCTCTCCTCCCTTATAAAAGAGCACCCCTTACCTCTTCTCTTCACACCATTTTGAGCCTTGATGCTCGGAAAACCCCTGCCAATTTCTCTTCTCCACTTCCCTAGAAAAATCCTAAAGGTCATGGTATTCTTCAAAGACCAACTCCAGTACCCTAAGAGGAGGTTAAGAAGAGGCACGTCAAAGAAGAGGTAATATCCATTACCGATCCTTTCCAATTTCTTTCTTCTTCTACTTCTTCTTCGTTAGTTTTATCATTATAAAGTAATAACATAAGTATTACTTATATACTGATATGTTATTATAAATATGAAACAACCCTATTTCACCTTCTATCCATCCTACAGAAATCAAAATAACCACGCGTGCGTACGTACGGAATACCATGTCCACGCCGTGGTGTAATCTATTTTCGACCACCACCATACTTGGATTGGTATAATGGTGTAAATAAATAACTATATATGATTATTGTAAAGTGTTATTGATTCTGAAATATTATACATACACTTAAATAAAATTCCATGATCATTGGAATGATATCATTGCTCGTGCTTACGTACAGACTACCATCTCCACGAACGCGATGAGATTCATTTTCCATGATTAAACATTAAAGAATGATTATAAAATATATATATAATGAATAGTAATGAAATATATGACATAATTATGCTACTGGATTTATGAATACATATATATATATGTCATCTACCTACTTCCATTCAAGTCAATAAGGATAAGAAAACAGCGTTCATGCATACGTATGGCCTACCGTCTCCATGAACGGTGTATTTCATTTCATTTATCTATCTATTATATATATATACTAAATATATATGATATATAAATCATGATTTACATTCTGGAAGTAATTAAATCATGATATAAGTAATAATAATATCAAGAACAACAAGTCCAAATACGTACGATAAATAAAACGATTTTACCCAAAACGGTACTTTAACCTGGAATTTACCAAAGAACAGGTAATATAAAGTCATAAGGGAACCATATATGATATCATAACAATGAATCTGATTCTGTAATAAGTCAATGACATTATTTAAATAATTATACAGGAGGTTCGGAAACATACAAAGCATATCAGACGTAAGGTAAGGGATAATTTTACAAATCTCATTTTTATTTGAGATTGCTTATACGTAAGTATTTATGGGGGTTATGTTTATCATCCATGTCAATGTTTTCTAAAAATGTTTTCATAAAATTTTTACTATTATTCCATGAATTTTTATAGTCATTTTTACCCTTTATTGACTTTTTACCATATTGTATGAATGGAATCTTTCCTTTGGTTTCCATATAAGGAACTTTTTTACTTTTCCGACAAAAGTACGAGGAGAATGTTATTTTTAACTTATACGGCGTGAACTGATTTTTTACGGTTTCATAACTCCTCATTTTCAAGAAGCTTCATCTACAAGATTTCATGACTATTTTCAACAAAAGCCTTTTCTTTTAAAAATTGCATGGAATTTTGAGAAAATAAAATGATTTTGAAAAGAAAGGATATTTTCCTCAAGAATTCATTTCATGTGTTTTATCAAAACCATTTTTTCTAAGATGAAAATATTTCATGTGTGTGTGTTTCAATTATAATATCTCTATGATTTACATGGTTTCACTTTTCTTATGATGAAATGATATCCATTTTTTTGTATGAATTATGTTATGATGGGATGATGTTTATGAATCCCATTTTATACTTTGGGTAATGATGAATGATTTATGTTCATGTTGTGCCACAAGTAAGAATGATTTCATTATGAGATGGGTGGGAACTATATATCCCTCCAATGCATTGGGTAAATATTTATATCTCATGAGATAGACATGGTTGGAATGGTAAGTTAATTCGGTTCAGTAATACAGGACTAGAATGAGGAGTGAACTCGATTCAGAAAGGGACTTTGTCCACTAAGATGGTCTTGGAAGCAATGCCTTGGCTACTATGGAAATCATATCATGTGCTTAATGGTTTCCACAATCACATGTTTTATTCCCATTCTATTTTATCATGATTGATGTCCATTTATGATATATGCCTTAGGTACTTCCATGATTTATGTCTTTGCTCAAGATTTTGATGTTTAGATTTTATGTTCAAGTTTTTTGCATTCAAATGTTTATGGATTGTTTTATGTTCTCTATGTTTACCCTTACTGGGCATTTGATCTCACCCGTTTTTATGTTTTCATTTCCCCATTATTTAAATTAAGGTTTTAGGTAAGAAAATAAAAGGGGGAGATCTTTATGGGAGATGTTGAAGATCTTTTACCAAGATTAGAAGATTATATTCCGAGTTTCCAAAGACACTAAACTATTACGGTCCTTTGGTGTCTGTTTTCTTATGTATTAAGTATTCTGAAAAAGTAATGTAATGTCCATTTACTTCAAGCTTTGGGTCTCTACAGTGATGATCTAGAATCAAATAAAGCATTGGCTAAACTTGAGGAAACCTGTAAAGTACCTGCCACCACGTCTTTCAGAGCTTCAAACTCTGCAGTAGTTATCGCATAAGCTTGGCCTTAATACCTTGGCCTTTTCAGAGGTAAGTTTCCTTGACACATAGGACATTCATTTGAATAATGTTCAATACTATTTAAATTGTATCATTGAACATTGGAAGATTTTTTCTTTCCCTTACAATCACTAACAAGATGTAATTTCTATCCACATTTGTACCATAATCTTTTTCATTTTAGACTAGAAATAAGGTGCTTCTTTCCACAATTATTACAGGGTGGAAATTCAAATCTTCCATTCTTCCATGTTTCCTTATTTCCTTTCCCAGAGTGTTTAGTAGATCTCTTCTTCTCTTGCTTTGATTTAAAGTTGTAAGATTTAGAGAATTCCTTTTTTGTCTTTACAACACACGAGATAATATCTTCATACGATGAGAAGGATTGTGAGACTAATGCTCAATTGAGAAATTGTTTTAAACCATCAAAGAAACAATAAATCTTACTTTTTGGGTTATGTATATATTCTGCAGCATGCCTTTCTAGCCTTGTAAAGTTAGCTTCATACTTTGCGACATTCTCATCCTCCTTTTTTCTCAGACTCATAAATTTTATTTCTATATCCGCTCGATGGCCACGAGGAAAGAATTTTTCTAAGAAAATATCTTTAAAATCCTTATATTCCATAATTGATACTTCTTAATCCTTTTTTGTGTTTTGAATTAAAGACCACCATTGATCTGCATCTCTAGTGAGGTGATAAACTGCCATGACAACTTTTTCCCTTTCACTACTCCCCAAAGCATGAAATATTTTCTCCAAAGAACTTATACATTGTTCTAATATAAATGTATTTGTAAACCCATTGAATGTTGGTGGTTGTTTCCTCATGAAACGATCTAACATTGATCCTCCGCGTTGGGGATCAGGGTGCTCTATACGGGTAAGGTTATTATTCATAACCTATGTGAGTTTTCCTAGTATGGTGATAAGCTGATCCACACCTGTTGCATCACTAGCTCCATTATAATTATCTTGAGAAGGAGGGAAATACCTACATGGATTAAGTGGGTTGATACAGTTTCCATTCTTTCCACTAGCCACCATTTCTTAACAATGTCATATAGTAGATTAGTTTATGAATCAGAATACATAATTCCAAACTTATAAAAGACTTAAAATAAATTGAACAATTCATTGATATAATCCATAATACTAAAAATGTTTTCTTTGAGGAAGTATATACTCATAAACCCTTAATAATTGTTTGTAAAGAAAATAATAAATACCCTAAGTATATCCCCTGAGAGTGTCGCAATCAAGAGTGCATCAAATCCCGTTGTCGTGGACCAGTTCCCATTCGAGCCTATCTCAAAGGGGTGTTTCCAGGTTTTAAACATAGGTACATATATACGAGAGCTACCTCTACCTGATCATATCTAGATATTGATGTATTTCTTAGAAAACTCACAAAATCTCTAGAGTACCAATTTTTTTGAAAGTTCTTCTATACTAATCCTCAAAGTCTATCTTAGGGTAATTTTCTCTAATCAGAGTTTTTCTAAATCTAGTTTACAAGGTTTATAATAACCTTCCTCTGATACCAACTGTAATGTCCCAACCCTAGTTACTCAGAGTCGGTGATTTATTACATAACATTGGCATGATATAAGGAATCATGTCCCGAAAGTCTGAGCAGTTTAGTATTATTGGAAACAAGATACATACAAAAGTTCAACATTAAAACTTGAAAAGAAATACAACACTAATTTATTCCATTAGAAACATCCATGCCTCCTAGATTTTTCCTACAAGTCACTCATAACTAAATTCTTCATATCCTGGGAAAATGAGACATAAGAAATGGGTGATCTCAAATGCTCAGTAAGGTTAAGCAATATAGTGGAAGATAACATAAACATTAGGCATGATGAGTAATTCAGAACACATACCTGTACAAATAATAAACATGAACACTTTATGGGAGGAATATGAGCTCAGAAAATAATGCCATAATAAAACAAAGTCATGGGTATTCTACTAGTCTAATAAACACATGAAAAATCATTATTATTTTCATAATGAGGAAATGTATAGTGCCAGACATTCTGAAACATTTTGTCAAAGCCTCGGCCAAGATGTCTAAAAATGATTAAGGTCTCATCCAAAACCATATATCAAATTGGGAAAGGTCTCTTCCAATTCCACATATAATTGTCTCATGAGACCTACTGATGTATTTAAGAGATATAGAGGGCTCCACCCATCACATACTAAGTCCAATACATTCCTCATATGAAAAGGTTGAAACATAACATAAACATTTGTATTAAAACTAGCACATGAAATGTCAATACATTAACCATAAACCATGAATGGTATAAAAATAAAACATCCACAGTCAAAAATATCACAAAACCTTAAATACAATATAGAAGGTTTGTATCATTATAAATCAACTTCAAAAAGGTTTAAAATCCATCAAAGGATTTTTACATAGATAAAATGAAAACTATTTGAAAGCAATACCTCTTTCTATTTTGAAACCATTTAAGAGTCACATAATTATAAAAGAAACCATTTATTTTGAATATATTATTATATTCTTGTAAGGGAAGATTCTATGATGTTATAATGGTATAAAATATCCTCACCCATCATATAAGTTAAAAAAAATTCTCACCTTAATTTTTTCAAAATGGTCATAAAGTACATTGTTTGGAAAATGACGGAAAGTATCCTTTCAAAACATATAAGGTCAAATAAGGGTATATATGAATTTTACCAATAGTATAGTAAATATTAAAAAAAATTTGATATAAATTTTTAAGAAAACATGGATATGGATGATAAAGAGGTCCCAATAGATACTTACGTAAAAACAACCTCTTATAATAAAGAGATTGTGAAATTAACCCTTACCTCGTACTTTTCCTTAGTAGATGGTAGGTTAACCTCATGTATAATAGCTAATTTATTTATTAAATTATACAGAAAGTATATACATAAATATGATATCATATATGATCTTATAATATTGCCTTTTTAATAATATTTTAGTAGTATCATCATTTCGAGTGTTAACTGATTCGTTTTCCTTTATATGGTTGGTTATGCAAGCCTTGTTTGTTATGGATAGTATGTATTTGATTAATATAAATAATTATCTTATGTTCATTAACATTATTTTTATTAATAAAATTAATATTATTATTGAATGATTACGATGGGGAATGAATCTCATCGCGTTCGTGGATACGGTAATCCGTACGTACGCACGAGCGACAATATCATTATATTGATAGAGAGATCATATGTAATTGGATGGTATATCATATATAAATATTCATTAACGTGTTATATTTATTATTTACATCATTTATACTCATTATTATACCCATACAAATAATTAAGTGTTTGAATAACAAACTACCCACGAAGTGGAGACAGTAATATATACGTAGGCAAGTATGGTGACTTTGTCATTTACAGGATGGATAGAATAATGAATATGGTTGTAATATTTTTATAATAACATCATATTATATATAAGATATTGTAGTTATTATTTTTTAATGAAAACAACAAATAAAGAGTAAGGGGAAGAAGAAAAGAACTTGAAAAAGGTGATGAAATATTTACCTCTTCTTTGGGTTCTTCCTTTTGATTTGATTAAAAGGGATCCTTAGGTTAGATTTATGACCAAAAATAGGACTCTAGGATTAAGGGAGGAAAGTTGGGAGGATATTGGGGTATTGGTTGGCCGATCCAAATGGCTTTGGAGGTGTGAAATTAAGAAAAGGGGAAGTAACCTTTTATAAGAGAGGTGAGGGTCACTTTAGGAACTGCATGAAAAAATTATTTTATTATAAAATAATTTTCGTTTTCTAATGGATCCAAAATTATTTTATAGAGGATAAGGTGGGTATGGGTAGAAAAACTCTCAACCAATAGGTTTTAGATATGTTTAGGTCACCATATTAACCTTATCTTTTAGAATTAACTCTTAGTTAAATAGTTTTTCATTTACAATGTCTCTTTATAGTTTTATATTATATGGTTAATAAAATTAAAATAATAAGAAAAACAAACACCATGTGGTTCATTATTAATATATATAACCTTATATAAGTCCATTGGTTTAACCACATATTTTTAGGAATATTATATCAACTAATATTATAATATTTGTTTTAAAAACTAAATTATGTCAATTTTGATACTATTTAGTATTTGATTTTTTAATCCATATAAACTTTATCACTTAGAATTAAATTTATTTAACCAACCATAACATGTCATATTAAACTATAAAATTAGTTTAATTCCTCATAAGTCTTAATTTACATTTAATTTGTTATTTATAATGTCAGCTATTTTGATATTTCATTAATAAGGTAATTACTACATCATCATTGTGTCATAAATAAATTAAATTATATAATGTCTAAAAATTATAAATAAAGTACCATTATGTAGGAAATATTCTTATCTTTCCAAATAATATTTATAGTCGAATTTATATTATGTGAATCCCTATATAAAAAATGGTTTAGTTATTAAACATTGAATTTAACTCATTTAACTCTTCTTTAAATAAAATAATAATAAATGTCCTAATCTAAACCAAGTGGTCCAAAGAGGATCATATTTTTTTCCTAAGGTTGTTTTTGGTCAAATAATATTTATCCAATAGAATTAAGACATGTGTTAGGGTAATTATGATATCATTTTTATCCTTAATTACCCTATTTATTTTTAACTGTGGTAAATAAAAGTCAAAAGTTACTATTCATCAAAAATTATTTTCATCTTATTGAACCACATTTTACTTACTGATATTAACTGATTCTCTCATATTTTTGAAATTCAACTCACAGAAGTGATAAAATTAAGTTTTATGCAAATTTGCAAATGCTCCTAAGAGGTAAATAAAAGACAGTAAAAGTTCAACAAAGTTTTTGTATATCTAAAAAATGACTCCAATGAATTAAATTGAATTTAAATAGGTATTATGTATCTATTTTGACCAAAAAAAATTAAATAAAATAAAAATTATTTAAATAAAAAGTCTGTTTTTACCAATAATGCAGTGTTTTTCACTATTCATCAAAAATTGAAATTTTTCAGAAAAATACCAAAAATTTACCGTAAGATAATTTAGATATTCCAAATTCAAAAATGATGTCAATTTTGAAAAATAAAATTTATAAAATTTCAAAAAGTGTGTATTACTATTCATAATGGCTAGTTTGATTGATCGCGGTGTGTTAGAATCACGAAGTTGCGTACAATGAAAGCTTTTTCATTATTCAAAGGGAAAAGTACTGTAGAATCTTGGGATGTTACATATGTAGTAACATTTTATAATATTTTTTTATGAATGTAAATTTAAAAAAAATTAAGATAACCATGGTTTTAATATTTTCAATTTCATGGATACTAGGTGGTATTTGAACCCCATTATTGAGTAAATTATATATATATATATATTATTCTATGAATTAATTTTGGGATTAACATTGTATTATCTAAATTAGGGAAAATATTAGAAAACTAAGACCCTTTTTGAGTCCGAAATATAAGGATTACCCTAGATGTGACATAATATTTGTTCGCACAGGGTTCTTTGATTGTTAATAATAATGGGAATTTATTTAATATAATTATTTTAACAATTAATATAATATATAATTAATCCTATAAACCAAGAGAACCCCCTTTATAATATCAAAATAATAAAATTTGTAGGTTTTTCCTCATAACACTGGGATTTTAGAGGATCCTCTCATGGTGGATATCTTTGGGAGTGATCAAGGAGAGTTTATGGAATCGGTGGTGGGTGCATCATAGATTGCCAATGATTTTTAAATTAGTTCCCTCTTTGATATCTATTGATCCAAATTGAGTTAAGTTCTTTTTTATTGATGGATTTAACCTAAAATTATTGTTTCCACAAAGATGGATTAATCTATCTTGAATTGAATATATTTTTGACTCAGTAAGGACCTATCAACTTACAATTTTTTATGAAGATTCCCCCTTTACATTATCAAATTTATTCTTCAAAATTTAATATCACATTTTATAGAAATGTCATGTAAGTCCATGTATATTATATTATTTTGTGGTTTCTTTGATTTTTCTCTCCATTCATTATGTGTTCACTATCTTCCATTATTTTGGTTAGTAGTTTGACCATTGTAAAAAATTACGATGTTATGTGATTGAATATAAGATCCATGTTAGTTAATTTTTATTCAACACCAAGGATAGTAATTCAGTAATGGGTTCAAGGAAATGCAAGGATGTGAAGGGATGATGTGATTGGGTTGTCTATCAAGTGGTGGGATGAAAAATAATAGGAATAAAATGTGGGATCTTTATTCCTATGATAGGTGGGAAAAAATCAGCCTCTAATTATGGATATTCTATAGAAAAACTATTTAATCTAGATCAAGTAGATATCTATGGTGAAATCATAGATTTGGGTAGTGATTTTATGATTGTAGATGAATCTGGTTTTAAGAACTAATCTACATAGCATGTAGTACAAAAAACACATTCCATTTATTTTAGGACTGTGGAAGCTAGGGTTTCTAGGTGAGTTAAATATCACATGCAATGTTATTGGATCACATTCCATGTGACCCTTATCAAACTACTCATCATGTAAAGGGAGATTAAGAATATGAGGCAATCCGACCTTTCACCCCATTTGGATAAACAACACATGTGGAGTTCCTTATTTTCACAAGAAATAGAGACTATGGTACATGATGAGTACCACATCAGGTCTCATATGATGTGTATTATCTAGTAGTGGTGAGAAGGGTTGAACCTAAGGGAATGTAGTGAGTTGATCCAAGGTAATTATTTTATTCTAAACTATAGAAAACGATGGAAAATAATTGATTGAAAATGAAGAGAACAATGTGTTAAGAGTGAAGCAGAGGCATTATAAGATTTGGACATTGGATTTATTAAGGGGAATAAATCTAAAAAATAAATATATATTAGATTTCAATTGAAATAACTTGAGAGAATAATGATGTTCTTGAATAATTTTTTCAACTCAATAGGAAAACAGGACCACAAAAAATTATTATATTCTTTTTTGAAAATATAACTGCTAATGACTTTCAAAATGATCTCTATATCTCTCAAGAGAGTTTTCATACAAAAATATGAATTGAAGTGATTATAAAATCATTCCCAATATAATCCATCATTCATTCATCTATTTTAATTATTTCTATTTTCATCTACTAAACCTGTCAGTAAATCTAAATGAAAATAATTTAAATGAACTTCAATAATGGTATTCTTCTGTAAATACATTAACCCAAATTGAGAACTAAATCATAGTATAATGGCCATGAAATAATTAATTTCTATACAAATGTTACTAGTCAAGAATATGAAATGAGTTTAACAAAATATAATAATTCCATCCCCATATTCAATTTATTATAACATGTTTGAAAATTAAATAGATAACATGAGAAAAAATTATATATAATTAAAAGAATAAAAATTTAAAGAGTAATATATAATCTTCTATATTTAGTAAAAATTCACCTCTCTTTGTTTCATATTTGGTTTTCTATCTTTTGTTGAATCCCTAATCATTCTCCCGAATGTATCACCAACTCCATCTATTCACAATTTAACTTCCAAAATTCATTTTTTCAAAAATTATTTTGTCTCTCTCAAAGATTTAATCCCCCATTAGATTCCTTTTAAAATTATCTAAACACCATATTGGTTTTAGTAACATCACCTATGGTTCATCATTTCTATTGAACATGAGAAATTTTATATTACTAACTTTCATCTTCCCTACACCGGTAGCCTCTTGAAAGATGTCTTCCCCTTAGTAACTAATGAATTAATGAAACTTTCATCCAAATATTCAATAACCTAGAAACACTACTAGATTTCATTCAAAAATCCATTTTTCATTATCTAATAGTATTATGAACGTCTCTTTCCCTTAACAAATGAATTTTTAAAAGTAGCATGCATAACTACTTAAATAGATCATACACAACCAGTTTCTTGGAAGCTATGATCATTTAAATCTTTCTCAGTCCTCGACACCAATCATGACAAGTAAAAGACTTGTATAGAATAATCATATCCTTTGATCGATATGTTTAGAATCCAAAACTTTCAGATCAGTATTCAACCTACTTCATTTTATCTTTAACATCATATAGAATTAGTTAAGTAATACTCACAAACTTCATTAAAAATTTAAAAAAGGAATTTTAGGTCTAGACTGATTAATGGATTTTTATAATTAAATGGTGTGGTTATTTACATGTACCCCCCATCATTGTTCTTGCGTACCAATTGAAACCTTCTCACAATATATACATTGATATCTCAATTTGGTCTGGGATATTCATCAATATAAAAAAATAAAAATTATTTTTATCAGCATTTCCATATTAAAACCTTGTTATTTTTCTCAATAATTCATAAAAATTATACTTTAAGATTTATCATTGATTCTTAATTTAGTGATTAATTTCAATTTCTAAATGATCCCCAACATCAATCTACCTCAATCTCACCCTGCACATATCTCATAATCTTATTAGTCTAACTAATCCAATAAATCCCTCATGGGTTGTTCTCTTCATCTCGTATGGGTATATTGTTAGGCTTATATTCATTAAATGGGATAATGTTGGGGTCATACAATAGATATGAATTGAGAGTCTCAACATCTATTTTCACTTATATGCTCGGGCTAGTGTGAAAAGTTTTATACCTAAACAAAATTTTAACATTAGGAAACCATAGTATGGACTCATCCCTATATGTTGGAAAATTTCTACATAATTAATTTTACTTATTGAAAAACTACCTATGACAATATTATAGTAATTCCCCTCTGAATAGTTTTTTGAAAAAATAGTAACATTGGAAACCTTTGAAAAAAACACTTACATGGATGCTTGAAAATTCAAATACATAGTTATATACATATGTAAATTAACTTCTACATAAAATTTAAAATTTTGAAAATCAATTTTCATGGGAAAATGTTAAATTAAAATTAAAATAATATTTTATCAATGATGTTCCAAATAAAAAATTACTCCAAATTTTTATTTAAGAAATTAAATCATAAAATAGGAATAAATAAATTCAAAAATCCAAATTTCATTAAAAATCATCAAATTAAACTTCTATAAAAATTTTACCTAGATGATTAAAAAATATTTAATATTTACAGAAAACTAATGATAATTTTTTTAATTAACTACTAAAAACATGGTATTTCATTAAAATACTCCAAGAATAATTATTCCAAAATAAAAATGAATTTCTTTCAAAATTTTATCAATTAAATTAATTTTAGAAAAAATATAAATTATAAATTATATAAAATAGATGTGAAAAATGTAATGAATTAGGTCCACACAAACTCCCCTAGATATAGTATATTTTTTCCCATGAGCAATATATTCAACATAATTAGGGGAAAAATTAATCTCATGATAAAAAAACTAAAATTCCCAAAAGAATCTACTTATAAATTTAATATTTACCATGGAATCTATTTAGTAGAAAATATGATTTACCTCTTAAAAAATTATTTTAGTGAATAGATGGTACTTTATTTTATAAAAATGATTGAAATTGATAACATTAAAATGAATTAAACACGCTTTAATTTGAATCCAACTAAAACTTGTAATCATCTCTTTACCTCCAAGTGAACAGACACACATAATTTAATAGAGGGTAAATAGACAAAAAACATGTATTTGTGATAATAATAATTAGAAAATGAATAATTAACTCATATATTAGTAAATATAATAGGGATAATAATTTAAACATGTATTTGGATTTTCATTTTATATCCAATTTAAATGTGTATCTTATGATATAAATTCAAATCAAATAGCATAAAGTTAATTATAATTTCACGAAATACTCCCAAAATTTTACAAGAAGTATGTTTTTACATGGGGTAAATCATGTGGTGTTCCCAAATAAATTAATTTTGTGAAATATATTAACCTCTTAAAATTGGAACATAATCCTCAATGTCAAGAAAAATTTTATAGGAAAAAAAATCAACTAATTTGAAAAAAAATTATATTTTTTATGTGTATGGAAATGAATATACCTTATCACATTTAAGACCCCTCCCTCATACTTAAAAACCAACATTTTCCTCATTGTTGAATATCATGATGGGAGAAATAGTATAAATAATATAAATAAGAAAATATTTTGAAGTAAATAGTGAAAATAATGTTCAAGGGTTATAATTTAGTTCAAGAAGTATTTTACAACAATTTCCTTCACTTTTACAAATCAAAATTCAACAAGCACATTATCTTCCATTTAAAAAAAGAAAGAACAATTTTCAATGCAGATCAAAACTATATCATGATGATGATTTATTTCCATAGCAAGAATTATTTTGGAGATAAAAATCATTTTATGGTGTTGGAAAGGTTTTCAATTCTATTTTTTACTAGTTTCCGTCAATCTATATATGAACAATATATTTATGAGGAAATTAAATTATAATAACTAAATTTAGTTTAATTAGTGGTGTAATAAAAAAATATGTAATATAATTCCTATAGAATATTTCGAAACCATAAAAAGAATCCCACTTCAACTGAACACCATTATTAAAGGAAGTATGTAGTTATATTCAAAAACTAAAATTTCAATGAAAAATGAAATCAAAACTCCCCTAATAGTGATGATGTTCCTTTATTCTCAACTAAAAAATAACTCTATCAGAAAACATATCGGTCACCACTTGCTATATCCATTTAGGTACCTTAATAGAAAAAATAGACCAATATTAGAAAAAAATATTTACAATCAATAGAATGTGTTCATCAAAGATGGTTGGAATGTGGAAAATGAGTTTTAGGGTACATATGAGTGAATTACTATGTTTATATTAGGGAAATTGAAATTAGGGAGTAAAAATATATATACATAACAATGATGAGTGGAATTTGTATTAAATAAATGAAAAAAAATTCTAAACCATGGGTTGCATCCCATATAGTGAAATATTTTTGTCCCCAACTATAATTTCCAAGAGATCTAACTATAGTTATTCCGTAGGTGTGGTTTCATGGTTAGAAAACACCCCAAATGAGGTTTCCATATGTATTTAAATAAATATTAAATTCTATGAGATTATAAAATTCTTGGAAATATTCTTAATACCCTAGAATAGACCACACATCCATAGAATAACCCTTTGAAAAAAATGAAATACAAGCTATCAAATTTTTGATTAAAAACCTGATTGTTATCCATTATGAATTCCAAGAGAGATTTGGCCTTATTGAAATGATTTTCAATTGAAATAATGTTAAAATGTTCTTCCAAGGTAGTGGAAAATCTCTAAAGATCTTCCTTACAATAAACACTCTAGAAAACTAAGAAAATAGATATGAAAACTACTATGTTTTGAAAATAATCTTTATAAATATGATTCTCTATTATAGTTTAAAAAGGTTTTAGGTCATTTGAAAAAAATTAAAACATTCTTCTAAATTTATCTCATCCTATATGTTAATTTTGATAATCATTTTTCTAGTTTAGAAAATAGTGGAGTGTTAAAATTTGAAAAGTTATAAATTATTTTACTTTCATACTCCATCAAAACAAATTACACTAACATTTGGTTGTTTACAATGATTATAGACTAAATGGGTTTTGCATTATTTTCCAAAACATGGTAATTTAGTTCAATATCTTCAAGTTAAATTTTCTGAACAATTATACCATATAATTTTTTCAAGTATTGAATTTAGGTTTTATGTTTTTGAAGAATTGTATCATTTATGTCCCAAAAATATTTGGTTAGTTAATCACCGCATTCAAACATCAATTTAATTTTAAAATTAATTTATTTAAATTTAATATTTTCAACATGATAAATTTAGTTTTTTATTTAAATAAATGGTCACCATTTATAAAAATTCATCATTTAAGGACCCCTTAAATGAATATTTATTCTTCAGGATTTACGTGGTCTTCAAAACATTACAAATTGGTTCATCATAGAGTTTCACTAATTTATCGTTATTGTGATACACTTGGAATCCCTAAGTGAGATTGTCCAAATCAAGTTTTTAATTATAATTTAATCCATCATAGAAATTATATAACAATACTATAAGAGAAAATATATGACTATAAAATATGATAAAAAACCCATTAAAAGGATACATTGCATCATAGAATCTCTACTTGCTACTCTTATGAATCTAGTGATCACGTTCCTATGTATCTATGTCTCAATATATATATTAAATGAATTTTAAATTTTATATTTAAAATTTGGGATTATGATTTAAAAGATTCCAACATTAGGATAAACATAAATCAAGAGTACTAGAGAGGAAATGTGACATCATAATTTAAGAGTCATTATAACTATAATAAATAGAATATTTCAAAATGCATTTTTTAATAACTTTTATGTCAAAAAATATAAAAAAATTCATCATGTATTTTTTGAATGTTTAAATGATATTTATGATTTTTTAACTCTAAGAAACTCAATTCACTCCTTCCATAGTAACAATGAAAAAATTCTATTGGTCTATAGGTCGTTGTGTACATAAATTTTTAATTTATATTTCCTAATATCACTAGAATTTTATAAAATAATTTCATCCCCAGGAGAAGTGGGTGAATTGATATATGGTCCTGATTTTATTATAAACTATAGAAAACATAATAAATAGCTTTTCGGAAAGAAGTGATTAGTCTATGAAAAGTAAAATTGAGTTGTTTTAAATGTTAGACCTCGGTTATGTTAAGGGTTAGAGGCATGAAAAAACAAATCTAGGTTTATTTAATTAAAATATCCTAAAATAAAAATGACATTATTATATAATTGGATGAACATAACAGGAAAACTAGACCACTAAAATTTATAATATTATCGAATGAAAATATTACTACTACTAAATTAATACATGATATGTTTCAATTTAGTGTTCTCTCACTAAAAAAAGAAATGAAGTGATTTAAAATTCATCCATCACATGAACCATAATTTTTTTATAAAGGTTCATTTTTTATAATAATTTGATAAAACTATTGGAAAATTTTGGTGAAAAAAATTGAAAAAAACATCAATAATGATTTTTTTCTATTGATAATTTAACGAAAATTTAGAACTGAATCAGAGTAAAATTTATATGAAATAATAATTTTTTTCACGATCAATATAATCAAGGATATGAAATTATTTTTAAAAACTAAAATTGCTTCATTATATTGAGACATAGGCTTCTCATACATGGATATTACATCATTTTAGATGAATATTAATAACATTACAAATGTACATGCCTGAGGACCATAAAATTTATTCGTCTATGGAATCTTGGAACAAAATATTCTAACTTGGTAAAATTTCTTCAATGTTTACCACAATTATATTCCTATTTAGTACCCATATATAAACCATTTCTTCATAACTTGTGGAAAGGAAACAAAAGAAAGGGTGAGCTGATATGCTAAGTTATATTAAATAAAAGAGAAATTTCATCATAATAAGAACATAAGGTTAAGATAACACGATTATAATATTTTAATATCATACCTTTCAAATCAATTATTATACACTTGAGTCATGAAATAAATATTTTAAGATCTTAATACATGAATCATAAGGGAATCAAGAGCTTAATCCATGAGATAATAACATAAAAATAAGTCTGGTAATTTTAAAAGACACATAAACATATTAAATTATTTCTATAGTAATCAATTATAACTACCAATTCTATCTTAGTAGAACAGGTTCACTGATCAAACCACCTTAGTAGTCAAGGTTTACTGCCAATACCATCTTAGTTGTCATGGTTCACTCCCAATACCATATTAGGGGAAAAATTCCCCTAGTGAACTAGGTTCAATACCAATTCTATCTATGTTTGTCTCATGAGATATAAATATTAATCTAGTGCATTTGAGAACGATATATTCCCCACCTATCACGTAATTAAATCATATATATGTATTCCGCATGATCATAAATATTCATCATATTATAAACCATGAAATAAAATGGGTATCATAGTCATTTGATCATATATTAACCTATGAAAAAGGGAAAGGTTTAATAATAATAGAATAAACCAAGAAAATAAGTGGGTTTCATAAGAATATAACTCATGGAATAGTGGGTTTTATAAGCATATAACATGTGGAGGAGAAACGAGTTTCATAATATCTTAACATCAAACCGTAAACCATTCAGAGAAAGAATATGAATGGTACCCTTAGATCATGTCACCAATAAGGCATGAGTAACACCAATAAGTGTCCTCTTATACTAAAAATAATTTGGTAAGATAATTTAAAAAATTTCATTATGAATATATCCTTTATGATTTAAAAAACACTTTTTAATGCATAGAACATTTTGAAAACCGTTTTATTTGAAAATAATATTGAAAATGTATAAAGAAAGAATTGAAAATCCTTTGAAAAAAACTATTAAGAAAAAAAAATTTAAAATCCATTTCCTTAAAAAAATTAAAATAACATTTAAAAGCATTTTGTTTGAAAATATTCTTGAAAACATGTTTTGAAATAAAGCAAATTTTTGACCGAAGAGAGAAATAAAGTAAGATTTTCTTAAAAAAAATACTTGATTATATTAAGTACCAAAGAGTATATAAATGGTATAATTATGTTATAATTTAATTAATAAACATATGTGAATAAAATTCACAAGAATTCTTGTGATATCGGTTAAAATATTTTATAAATGGAATCAAAATCATAAACAATCCCGAAAGACAATGAGATTGTAGTAGTAAACTCTTACAATTTTGGTAACATTGAATCATAATAAATCTAAATTAATAACAAAAAATTAATTATAAAATATCATGTGGATGAAAAAATTCATGATATTAACTTTAAAAAGGTTATTATATAGATATCACGAAATAAGATAGGTTCATAACATATCCTACAACTCAAAGAAGGCAAATTGTGACAGAAATACCCTTACCGCATTGGTAACATTTTAATTATAAACCCCATGAAAGATTGATAATTTAATGGATATTAAAATAAAAATAATTATACATATAAAAATCATAAAATATATATTGTGGTTATAATACACATCAATTATAAGAAATTGGTGGCAAACATGACTTGTGTCTTCTGAAAAATACAAGCGAGATAGAAATTTCTTAAATTAAGTCTTGACTTGCATTGTACTCATTAAATCATCTTGTATAATAGATATAAGTTTATCATACATGTATTATAGAAATAATTCATTTATATCATACCATATATTTTTTTCTTTTTACATTTTATTAAATTTTTATTAATAACTCCTTGTTAAAGTTACATTTCAGAAAATAACCGATTTGTTTTTTTGTATATGTTTTGATTTGTCATATTTTTTTCCTATTAAATTAATATTTATTTAATTATTTCCATAATGATAAATATTATATAAATATCATATATATTTATTATATATGTATTTATAATAATCTATAAAAAATAAAAATATGAATTGAAATACACTGTTCATGGAGACGGTAGGTTGTATGTACGCATGATGATTGATTCCATTTTCTTACCAAATTAAAAGAAATAAAATTATATGAGATAATATAATTATATATTAATATTTATTTCATTTATATCAAATATTTTTATTAAATCCAGGCTTAATACATTCTATTTTAAGTGTGGATGAATCACATCACTTCATGAGGTGGTAGTCGACCATACAAATGAACAACTGTATCGTATTCCCAAAAATTTGAAAGACTTATAGTATGCATGATATAAAAATTAAATAATAATAAAAATACATCATAAATCATAAATAAAAAATATAAAAAAACATTTCCATCATTATTACTAAGATTAATGGGGAATAAAAAAACGCACGACATCGGTTCGTGAGGCGGTAGTCCGCCATACATATGAAAGATGACTTCATAGCCCATTTGTGGGAAGTTATTATTGTTTTAGGTTAAAATCTTATAAAAATACATATAATTATATTTTATATAATTATTTTATAATTTAATAAATATATAATAAAAATTAATTATTTTGGAATTGAAATTAAATAGAATCATTTGTTGATGAACATTACATCTTCCTTAGGTATCTCCTTTTAGTTTATACCAAAGGATTCCATTTGTTTAATTTACTCCCAAATTATGACCTATATGATTATATTAATGAGTTTGGGATTATATTTTTAATGATATTGTCCAAGATAAAGGCCTTGATATTTGTAAATATAGTGGCGTATGGGGTGTCCTTTTATAAGGGAGGTGACTGGAAAACTTTTAAATTTTTCAAAGAGAGAATTATAACCACATTTTTATCATGTTTATTTGATCCAATAATGAACCAATATAGATATTATAATATATTATGTGGAAAAATATCAATCTAATAGGTTTTTTAAAAGTTTATATGTAATCTTACCCTTAATCTTAAAGTTTAGTCTCTTGGTAAATTCATTTTTCTATTAATTAACCTTATTAATTTTAACTGTTTAACTAATCACTTTAGTAAAAAATATTAAGTGTTACTTTTTATAAATTATATAATATTAAAATCAAAACTAAATAATACATTTTTCAAAATTCAATTCATAAAGGGTAGAAATTAATTTTAAATTAATATTGCAGACAGAACAAAATAACGAGTTTTTAAGGTGAAAATGTTCAATAGTTCCAAATGTTTTTATATATAATTTAAATGTGAAATTGATTCCAATGACCTAAATTTTATTGGATGATTTATAATTAAAATAATTATACATTGAAAATAATTTAAAATATATTTTAACTATATAATTTAATAGACAAAAAATAAGTTTTCAAATAAAATTCAGTATTATTCATTATTTATAAAAAGAATAAAATATTTTTGAAAAATCCATGAAATTAATCCCAATATAATATAGAAATTATGAATTCTAAAATATTTTTATTTTATTAAATTAAATTTATAAAAGTTTCAAAATTTAAATTCATTATTATTCATTGAAGAACATAAAATAAATTCTTTTGAAAAAATAGCATTTTCAAAACATATAGAATTTTCCAAAAATTATGTATTTCATAATGAATATGATTAACTTATATAAAAACATTATAAATCATATTTAAAAATTATTCATTACTACTCATATTACTATGATCGATGGGTAGGTTATAACTATCCTCTTTAAATATTTATAATAGTAAAATTTTGTTTCTTAGAAACTCAGTGTTGCATGTAACACAAGCTAAACCAGATGTTGCATGTAACACCATCCTAACTTGGGGTAGTGTATTCCAAAAGATTAACTTGATGTAGTGTATAATTAAATATTAACATAGTGTATCATATATTATAATCTGTAAAATAAATTTAATTTATTCAAAAAAGAGTTCATAAAAATTGAGGGTGTTACATTCTACCCCCATAAAATAAATTTCACCATCATAATTCATCACTATAATTCAAAAATAAGGATAAAATTGTCTCTAAATATCATAAAGTTCCCATGTATCATATTTTAATTAGTGATTTTTCTGATGTTCAGTACCCAGATTCCTCTGAAGGTTCCCCGAGCCCCATTGGCCACATGGCCTAAAGCGCAACTGCCTGAATGCCAGAGGATGTTGACCAGCAGCAGGGGCCCGGTATGTTTATATGGTGAGAATATTCCTTCATTACAATATCTTATCCCAATGTATAAGTAATATCACAATATAAGGTAAATAGAAGAAGCATGAAATGATAATAGATGGCATAATATAATCTTACTGAATAATAATAAAACAATTGAAATTGATATAAATATACAAAAGTTGATGATGATGCATGTAATTTATCAATAAAAATTTACAAATTGGATATAAAGTAGCATCCAATAATGATATTAAAAAGTAGAAAAAATAACCAAAAATGATCCCTAGAATCCCAATCTCCAACTTGATCATCTTATAATATCTTCATCATAAGAAAGAAATCACTCAAGTTTCTAAAGCCTGATGCTTCCCTTTTTCAATACCTACATATATATAATCTAATTGGTTACCAATGGAGAACTAGATATGGTTTTAGATAATTCTTATTAGGACACCACTAATAGTGTCTGTAAAATATGATCTGTGTATTATAAACTAAAACATTGTGTAATCATGCATATAAAAAATTAAATTAGCACAATAATGTAAATACCCAGGTACCTGCTTCACCCCATGACTGGTGTTTGAAAATGTTACAAGTTCATCAATTAATTAAGTTTCAGTTTATATATATATATAAGTCACGTAAGGCATATCTAGCACTCACACTACTTAGTGATATTAATATTATAGTTTCCAATATGTAATAAGAAAACCATGATAGAAATAATAATTAATGGTTATAAGGTAGTAACCAAGGAAAAACTATACCTAAAAGGTCACCATATCAGTAGTAATTAAAGCATGAAAAAGGGATTAGAGTGTAATCAAAGGATAAAATTCCAATGAATTCTATAATAATTTGATCTTACCATGTCTGAAGAATACATCCATGGTAAATCGGGATATGATATGGATTTCCTAAGGATATAACTTAGGAACCTCATGTCTAAAGAATCAATGATGGACCCAGGAAGCATATCTAAGTAATCATGTAATGATATAGATGGTATCTTATGGTTTCATATTGGGAATCTACTGATAAATGAGAAACATGTTCCTATGTTGGTATTAGTAAAGGAAACTAGAATCCTTGAATTTTAATAGCATCCTTGAGTGCTCAAGGAACTCCATTAGGAATCCAAGGTGATATCGATCAAACCGCTCCTATAATAATTTCATCGTCCATATGTAATTTGGAACCTCACATTTAATAAATTTAATTAATTAATCCATATAACATTAATACCATTTAATATGTCAAGGTTCAATCCATTTCCTTTCATTAGTGGTCCAAGGATAACTTGGCATGAAACCATTCAATCCATATAAGTCACAATCATTTCATATGGTTCATTCTAATAACTTTTATCATAATTGAAATGGGGTTCTACAACATGGAAACAAACATTCATTTTTATACAATTAGTCCAAGTCAAATATATACAATATACTTTACATTTACATTTACAATTTATTAATCATGTTGAAGAAGATACCTTAGGTAGGTCATGTGTTAAGAATATAAGGTACATGACAGTGTATATTAATTATTTTAATTAAACAATCAACTTTTAGAAGTTTAAGTCACGACTCAATCGAATAGTGGCTTTAATAGGATGAAAAAAATACGAAAATAATAATAATGGAAACACCCTACTTGGGGTGTTCGAAATTCTCGACGCAAACACCTATATAAAATTTCATATATAGAATGGGTATTATAACATTGTTTCAACAACTATAATAAAGGCATATAAATTTGAAAAAATATTCTTGATGTGATAAAAGCGACCACATAAGAATATATAAAATGAAGAAACAATAGGAGTGACTTATAAACCACTTACCTTGAACATATATGACTCTATTAATCTAGTATCAGCCTCTCAATCGGGTTAGATTGGAGTACATCTAAATAATGAATCAATTATGAGATCACATCTAAATAGAGTCATTGATATATATAATAACAAAGAAATATAAAAATCGAATTGAGAATGTACCGATGCAGATCTAATGAGAAAGATGACACTTCGATCAAACATTGGATGGACACTCAAGTTTGATACATCGTTTTGGTTTAAAAAAAGGATAAAATAGTATATTTAGGAGTTTATATTCCCTAGAATACCAAAATAGAGAAGGGATTTATTTAAAAAATAATTTAATCATAATTTGTTATTTTTTCCCAAAATTGGACCCCACACAATTTAGCCACTCATTTTTTCAAACTGTACGCCAACCATTCATGGTAAGATTTAGAAAGTGTCACCCACACTTATAGGTCACAAGAATAGAAAACCATGCCCCAACCATGCGAAACTGCACTATCAAAATTGGATAAATTATTTTATGGCCTAGAGACCCATTTCATGTGATTTGAGAAAACTGTGTTCCCTCCTAATTCTCACTGTCTAGCTTCACATGGTTAAATCTAACCATGTGGCATACCTTTCATGGTCTAATTTAACCATGAAACATTCCAAAACATCCATCGGCTGGGGTTCTGAGCTAAAAAAATCTATAAACACCCATTTAACCATTACTAACTCATAAAGAATCCATTTTAGGTTCATAAAGGAAAATTAGAACAAAATCTAAAGGATCCATACATGAGTGAAAAAACCAGGTTCTTAAATTCTTCCCTCTTTAGAGGAACTCATCTCCAAGTTCACCTTATAAGGTTGGTGAAACAATGTCTGGGAAAAAAAATCTATCCATTGGGAACATATGTCGGCCTCTCACTCCCAAGTCTTGTCATGTAGATAGCCATGTTTCTATAACACCTATACTAGAGGGATATACCAGCCTTGGAGAGCCATCGTACTCCATTCAACGATGCATATAGGATACTCCTCCAATGAATCATTAGTATCTTTATCATCTTCCTTATGATCAAAAGTATGAGACAAGTTTCCTGGTACTATAAAATTTTTAAAATGTGGAATACGTTATGCATGTCACGATATGTTTGAGGTAGTGGAAACTGTTAGGCTATTAGACTGACTCTTTCTGGAATATAAAACTGAAGGTTCCGGGCATAGAGGAAGCATGTGGGTGGATGTGACCACTTGAATTTTTTTCATTAGCAATGATCAATCCAGTATCAATATAATGATAAACTCCAGTCTCCACGGATCGATTCACAGAAATAGACAAAGAATAAGAAAGGTCTCGGAACTAAAAAAGTGGATCATCACTGGTTGATTATAACTAATTTAATTAATTGACAAGAAATAACTTTTGGGTGTTCTTTATTCATTGATATACTTGATCATGTTTCGATGTGATTTTTCGTTGCGTCATAGAAGCCAAGTGTAGACTTCTTCTAGTGGTGATCGACACGTGCACCTCGTATCTCTGGACATCTCCAAAGGAGTCTCCGAGTGCTATCGTGGAGAAAAATTTTCTTTCATTTTACACCTAAGATCATATTGATCCGATGGAAGAGGATCTCTCTCAGTCTTGAGAGCGT
Organism: Viscum album; assembly: GCA_963277665.1. NCBI lineage: Eukaryota > Viridiplantae > Streptophyta > Magnoliopsida > Santalales > Viscaceae > Viscum > Viscum album. The sequence goes on from OY728147.1 coordinate 1,842,153,055, forward strand.
TCTTGGAGGAATAGGTTCTATCAGCCTTGAAATAATTCTCCAGAATTATTTTGCACAACGATTCTCTTTTAGGAAAAAGGTGGGTTTGTGAGGATATTTATAATTGGGTTTGAAGTTGTAGAGTTATGACAACAAATAAATTCATTACGCATTTTATTTATTTCATTAACTCTTTTGAAAACCCTATGTTGAGTCATTAATTCCTTGACATGCGCCCACTCTGATTATAATAAATATCATTTAATAAAATGACATTATTTCTTCAAAACCCCGACTGGAAAAACTACATGGCGTGTGATCATAAATACACGGTGTGTAATTGTTTTTCATTGAAAACTACACAGCATGTACATTCAATGTACACGGCATGTATATCTTGTTTTCATTTATTATTTTAACTTCCAAAATGAAAACTACACGGCATGTACATTCAATAATACACGGCATGTACTTGCTTTCAAAATAATAACTACACGACATGTAATCATTAATACACGGCATGTACTTGTTTTCATTTTATTCTTCCTCCAACATTAAAACGATTTAGTCTTCCTTGAATAATTATTAAACCACATATGGGAATGATCTTTATTATACTTGAGATACTTGAATACACTTAGTGTGTGACCCTCTAGGCATCTTTCTCATTGGCATTAGATGAGATTTCCTAAAGTCCAAGAGTACTATCTAGCAACAGGTCAAGGAACCCAAGAGAATGAAGTTAACGTCGAATAGACGTGTCACCTCATATGAATGCTTACTGTGTAATTTAATCCCTTTTTCTCAATATCTCATCAAACAGGTTTCATTATAGTGTCATAAACCTATATGCTTGATCTGTCATTCTTTGACTTCCAGAAATAAACTCGTCGTGTCACTATGGCCATGGAATTTGTTCGATAGTTCTATTTAAATAAAAGGGACTGAGATATATACTTCCATAAATATGGAAGGGACAAATACTTCATCGACTTATCCATTAACAACATGCCATTCATGACACACCCAACGTACCCTAGTTCCTGCCAACTGTCTTCGTGATGGTTTTCGTCAGCAAATCTAAGTGTGCGAGTCATGACATGAGTTAATGATAATCTTCCATTACAAGGACCATTACACATGCTCACAGATAGTAATGTCTGATGACACCAAGACATGTAGAATTACTACTGGTGATTCTGTTATCATAATCTAATATATTGAAGATTACCAAGTGCGAACTCAATGAGAGAGAGTCTCATCTTCTTATGAGTGCTCGCACATGACCGTTTGTATACTATGTGTCCTATCATAGTATGTCATACAATAGTAGAACTTTATTTAAGAATATCATTATAGAATTTCAAGGTTCTCATCATATCAGGGATCTTCCATGACCTTATTAATAGAAAAAATATTCTAGGACATTATTATATTATAGTCATGCAGAATAATGAACAATATATAATAAGTGTACATTTATTTAATCAAAGTACAAATAGTTGGTTTTCAGGACACCAACTCTAACAAACTCCCACTTGGACTAGAGCCAACTGCCTACGACTTTTAGTCCACTAGACCTCACATGATGATCATGTTTCTTCTGAGTCAAGGATTTAGTCAAGGGGTCTGCCACGCTGTCTTTCATGGAAATACTGCTCACTGAAACTTCACCTCTCTGAGAAAAATACCTCAAGAGTTGATACTTCTAAAGTATGTGCTTTGTCCGCTGATGTGACCTTGGATCTTTTGCAAGTGCCACCGCTGCAGTATTATCAAAATAGAGTGTGATAGGATATTTACTTCTAGGTACAACATCCAGCTCTTGGACGAAGCTTTGTATCCATAATACTTCTTTAGTTTCCTTAGAAGCTGCAATATACTCGTATTCAGCTATAGAATCTGCCACCACACTTTTCTTTGAGCTCTTCCAGCTCACTTCACCTCCATTCAAATTGAATATGTATCCAGTCTGCGACTTCATGTCATATTTATCAGTATGAAAACTAGAATCTACATGTCGTCTGATGACTAGTTATTCGTCTCCTCTATAAACCAAGAACATATCCTTATTATGCCTTAGACACTTATGTATAGTCTTGACTGACATCCAATGGAAGTCTCCTGGATCAGTCTGATACATGCCTACTGAACTTAATGCATAACCAACATCTAGCCTTGTACATAGAAAAACATACATGACTGACCCAATTGCGGATGCGAAAGGGATCCTTGCCATTTTCTTTCTTTCCTCAGGTGTCTGAGGACACATTTTCTTGGAAAGATGAATACCGTGTGACACTGGAAACAATCCCCTCTAGGACTATTCCATAATGAATCTCTTCAGTATCTTGTCAATGTATGTACTTTGACTTAGGCCCAACATTCTCTTAGATCTATTATGATGGATCTTGATCCCTAGAATATATGATGCCTCGCCCAAGTCTTTCATGGAGAAGAATTTATCAAACCATGCCTTAACTATTTGTAATACAGGTACTTTGTGTCCAATTAGTAATATGTCATCAACATATACTATTAAGAAAAAGACTACACATCCACTAAACCTTTTGTAGACATAGGGCTCACATTCATTCGTAACAAAGACAAATTCCATAATGGATTCATCAAAACAAATGTTCCATGACCTTGATGCTTTCTTTAATCCATAAATTGATTTCTGCAACTTTCGCACCTTGTTGTCATCCTTTGGAGTCACAAAATCTTTAGGTTGTGTCATGTATACATCTTCCTGGAGGTTCCTGTTAAAGAATTCTATTTTGAAATCCATTTTCCAAATTTCATAGTCATGGTAAGAATTAATGGCTAATAGGATTCTGATGGATTTCAGCATCGCAACCAGTGAAAAAGTTTCATCATAGTCAATTCCTTGACGCTGTTTAAAAACTTTTGCAACTAGTCATGCCTTATAAGTGCTGACTTGCCCCTCCATTTATAGTTTCTTCTTGAACACCCATTTATTACCATCAATCTTTACATCATCTGGATGATCTACCAAAATCCATACTTGGTTTTGGTACATGGAATCCATTTCAGAATTCATGGTTTCTTGCCACTTGGTAGCGTCAGTGCCTTCAACTGATTCCTTGTAGGTAAGACAATCATCATTGTCAACCAATAATGAGTCACCATCCTTGGTGACAAGAAAACCATATCGTTTTAGTTCTCTCACCTATCTCATGCTCTTATGTAGTTCTTGTGTCTCTGGAATAGATTGTTCTTCCACATGGCTTTGTGGAATCTGTTCTTGTACCAACTTCTATGTATCTTGAGCCTCAACTTCATCGAAGTCTATCTATCTCCCACTATCTCTTTGGGAGATGTTCTCCCTCTCAAGGAATATGGCAGGTCTTTCCACTGTAACCTTTTTATCTAAGGGTTTGTATAGGTAATATCCCCTTGTTTCCTTGGGATATCCTATAAAGATACACTTTGTTCCTCAGGGTGCAAATTTGTTACCTGAAGAGGCCTTAACAAATGCTTTGCTACCCCACACATGTAAATTTGATAACATGGCTTTGCGTCCACTCCATAACTCGTATGGAATACCATTTATCGACTTAGTTGGTACATGGCTTAGTATGTGTGCTGTTGTTTGTAATGCATATCCCCAAAAGGATAATGGAAGACTCGCATGACTCATCATTGATCTCACCATTTCCAACATGGTGCGGTTCCTCTTTTCACTCACACCATTCCACTGAGCCATGTAAGGAGGAGTGAGTTGAGATTGAATCCAAAAATCCTGTAAGAAATCAATGAATTCCTAATTAAGATATTCTACTCCTCTATCTGAGTGGATTTTTTTAATTTTCTTACCAAGATGGTTCTCAACTTTATTGTTGTATTCTTTGAACCGATCAAAAGAATTGGATGTATACCTCATTAAGTAAATATATCCATATGTACTGAAATCATCATTAAAAGTTATGAAGTACAAGAACCCACCGCTTGCTTCAACTGGAAATGGTCCACACTCATCTTTGTGAACTAATTCTAGAAGCTCTTTAGCCCTTTCACCTTTCCCACTAAATGGGGCTTTGGTCATTTTTCCTTGTATACACACATGACATACACCAAGTGGTTTTAGTTCGAAAGAATATAAATACCCATCTTAATGTAATTTTATCAAATGGTTCTCATTAACATGACCTAGATAGTAATGCCAAAGATGGGTGTGGTATGAGTCATGTGAATTAATTTTTTCATCGATTTCCATTACTTGGTTTCTGTAGTCTAACACATAAAGGGCGTTATATAAATGTGCCCTACCAAAAAAAATGATATCTTTATAAATGTAGCAACATCCACATCCAAGCTTGAAGATGAATCCATTAGTATCTAATCTGGATAATTAAATAATGTTTTTGGTTATAGATGGTACATAATAACATCCTTTCAAAACCAAGACCATCCTAGTAGGCAATGTGAGGTAGAAGTTTTTGATAGCTACTACAACGAGTCTGGCTCCGTTGACTGCTCGAAAATCCACCTCACCTCGGTCAATCTTTCTGAATCTTAATGGTTTATGTATTTGGATACAGATGTGAGAACCAAAATAAGTATCTAATATTAAATGGGTAGAAATAGATAGATTGCATTTGATAATAAATGCACCTGAAGCTTCCCCTTGCTTCCTTGGCTGAGTACAATTTTTCTTCCAGTGGCCCTTCCTGTGACATGCGAAACAAATAGCCTCTTGTTCTCTTGCCTCCCCTTTGATCTTTCTTTTCATGGAAGGCCTTGAAGAAGCTTTGGGCTTAAAGATCTTCGACTTACCTTTCCTTTTATTCACCATGAGTAAAGAAGGCTTTTCACAATTCATGTCATTGTCCACTTTGGGAATGATGGTAATAATATCAGACAAAGACTTCTCAATGTTGTTCATATTGAAGTTCACAACAAAGTTAGAGAAGCTTAGGGGGGAGTGATGTAAGAATGAGATCGATACCCAGTTCATCAGGAAGTTTAAACCCTAGAACCTCCAAGAACTCAATGTAGCCAATGATCTTGACTACACGATGCCTAATTAGGGCACCCTCTCCAAGCTTGCTCTGAAATAGGGCCTTGGAGATCTAAAACCTTTCCTATCTTAATCTCTCCTGGTATAGACCATGGAGGTGCTCGAGCATGCTATAAGAATCCATATCTTTATGAGACTTCAAGAGCTCACTAGACATTGATGATAACATCAAACATTGAACGTCAAGTGCATCTCTCAAATGTTGATCATAAACTAGGAAATCTTCATCACTCACCCCTTTGGCAGGCAAATCAGGAAGTGAGGACTCCATCATGTAAAACATTCATTCATGGAGAAGGATAACCCGAAGTCACCGAAACCATTCCTGAAAGTTACTATCGGTGAGGATATTGTCTTTATCCAGAATTGATCATAGAGAAAATGTGGTTGACAAGTTTTTCATTTCGATTCTAGAAATTAAAAGAGTTGATTTATCAGTACTTTCTTGATTTCATTTTTATGAGAAATAATAAATTTTATTAAGTCTCCAACTATTATATCAAGTCCCAATAGACTCACCATTGAAATCGTAATGTCCAGTTGCTTTGAAATTATAGTGGCAAGGATCCATATTCCCCTTCGCATAACCCAAACAAGGGTTGGTCAAGCTATTTGAAGGTATTTAGGCAGGAAAGTCTTTGACAACTATGAGCTTACAATTTCTTAATCTATTGAGTGGACTCCCCAATCCTGAAATCTGAACATGGATTTCCTCAACACTTGCCTCCATTTTACAATAATTCTAGCAAGGGCTTCTCCTCTTGATTTAAAATGTTTAAGTCAACCCGAAACATTCATAAGAGCTTCCTTTATAAAAGTAAGTGTCCCAACAAGGGTTGGTCAAACAAATAGTTTTATTGATTCTTTACCTTAATCATGTAACATAAGGCATGGTCTGACTTAATATGGTATTTGAGGGATTTTATTCTTTATGTATAGTTTTTTATTATCACATTCTTGTTAATATTATGCGATGATTTCTTAAGTGATTAACCATGTTCTGATAATATTTACACATAGTACGGTTTTTATTTTATTCTATCTTTGCATGATTGTTTATTTCATTAATTATGTGAACGCAACAAGACATACATAATTAATAAACCATGCAATCAGATATAAATAAAATAAGATGGCATGATCATGAGCTTCTATTGGTTAACTTATCTAGTGGTTTTGATAAGCTAACCCTGACCTAGGTAAAACACCTTGAACCCGATGGTTCATGTTTTACAGCTCCCATCTGTCCACCTTTGCATCTTCTGGGGTTGGTTTCGCCTCAGCTTCATATTTTTGAACCGTCTCCACTGGCTTGGGAGATCCTCTATTACATGGGGTTTACATTAAAAAAACCATGGGCATGCAGTCCCTATATTTTATTGGAAGAAGGCTTGCAGGCCAAAAAATTTAAATTAATCAAATTTAAATAAATCCATACACACATAAAATGGATCTTTGGTCTAGCTCATGATCATCCATAACATGCAACGACATTTACGCATATTTAGAAATCAAATTCTTTTAATCGTTCTATTTATTCAAGATAAGTCGCGCTTGAATTCAAATAATTATGATCTTATAATTAATAAATTATTCATCTTAAATTTCTTTTTGAATTTCCTTGAGATTATTCTCATCCATATTCCTTGTACAGGTCTTTTTACTTTTGAGGAAACTTGGTGAAATTCCATTTTTGGAAAGTACACGGTGTGTAGTTTCTATTTACACGGTGTGTATTTCTTTTCCACCTTTATCCAAAGTACACGCTGTGGGCTTTGGCATGTTTTTTTATACTTTGGAAATTTTGGAGTAAACTACATGTAGATTAATTTAACACAGCGTGTACTTCCTGGTTATGCAGTTACTGGCTTGGTAATCCCGTATACGCGGTACATGGCTTCCCCTTGTACACAGTTTCACCTGGGCCGGATCAGACTACACGACATGTCGATTCAACATACACACCATGTATTATGGTTTCCACGCACCGTTCAATTATAGTCAACACGATGTAATAAATACTTAGGTATACTCAATTCACACGGTGTGGTTTGTCTGACCAGTACCGATTCGTTGAACCTAATTACATGATGTTTATTTTTTATTACACGCCATGTATTCCTGTGTTGAATAGACAGAAAGAGCGGCTCCTCTGAATGAGTTCGTCATTTTTATTTTAATCAAAATTAAAATTAAAAGGTTGTTTCCGTGATATGAATTGAGAAAAATAGGAGGAAGAATAGATCTCATTTATTCATATTATAGAATCTTTAATTGAATCAAATATAAATGCGTAAATTATCAATGATAATTAAATAACTGTAATTGACATTGTAACCTCCCTCTGATACCATTTGAAGGTTCTGGGCACAACGGAAATGCGTGGGTGGATGTTCCCACTTGCCTTTTTGTCATTAGCAATGATCAATCTGGGATCAATACGATGATAAACGCCAGTCTCCACAGATCAATTCACAGAAATAAACAAAGAATAAGAAAGGACCCAGAACCACAAAAGTGGATCGTCATAGGTTGATTATAATTAATTCAATCATTTGAAAGGAATTAGATTTTGGGTGTTCTTTCTTCATTTATATTCCTGATCACGTTCTTATGTGATTCGTCATTGCGTCGCAGAATCCAAGTGTAGACGTCCTCTAGCAGTGATCCACACATGCACCTCGTATCTCTGGACGTCGCCAAAGGAGTCTCCCGGTGCTAGCGTAGAGAAAACTTTGATTTTTTTTTCCTCCATAGATCATCTTGATCTGATGGAAGAGGATCTCTCTCGGTCTTGAGAGCATTATTAGAGGAAGAGGTTATTTTGGCCTTGAAATAATTCTCCAGAATTGTTGTGCACAACGATTCTCTTTTAGGAAAAAAATTGGGGTTGTGAGGATATTTATAATCAGGTTTGAGGTTGTAGAGTTATGACAATAAATAAATGCGTTATGCATTTTATTTATTTCATTAACTCTTTTGAAAACCCCATGTAAAGTCATTAATTCCTTGACATGTTCCCACATTGATTATAATAAATATCATTTAATAAAATGACATTATTTCCTCAAAATCCAAACTAGAAAAACTACACGGCGTGTAATCATAAATACACGGCGTGTACTTGTTCTTCATTGAAAACTACACAGTGTGTACATTCAATGTACACGGTGTGTATATCTTGTTTCATTTATTCTTGTCCTTACCAAAATTAAAAATACACAGTGTGTACATTCAATAATACATGGTGGGTACTTGGTTTCAAAATAACAACTACACGATGTGTAATCATTAATACATGATGTGCACTTGTTTTCATTTTATTCTTCCTCCAACATTAAAACGATTTAGGCTTCCTTGAATAATTGTTAAAACACATACATGAATAATATTTATTCTACTTTAGATACTTGAATACACTTAGTGTGTGACGCTCTAGGCCTCTTTCTCATTGGCATTAGGTAGGCTTGCCTAATATCCAAGATTACTGTCTAGAAACGGGTCAAGGAACCCAAGATAATGAATTGGATGCCATATAGACGTGTCACCTCATACGAATTCTTACTATGTAATTTAATACCTTTGTCTCAATATATCATCATGTAGGTTTCATGGCAGTGTCATAAACCTATATGCTTGATCTGTCATTCTTTTACTTCCAGAAATAAACTCATCGTGTCACCATGGCCATGAAATCTGTTCGACAGTTCTATTTCAATCAAAGGGCCCAAGATATCTACTTTCATAAATATGGAAGGGAAAAATACTTCCTCGACTTATCCATTCACAACATGTCATTCGTGACACACCCAAGGTACCCTACTTCCCGCCAACTGTCTTCGTGATGGTTTTCGTTAGAAAATCTATGTGCGCGAGTCATGAAATGAGTTAATGATAATATTGTAATCTAAACACCATTACACACGCTCATAGATAGTAATTTCTGATGACACCAAGACATGCAGAATTACTACTGGTGGTTGTGTTATCATAATCTTCTATCTTGGAGATTACCAAGTTCAAACTCCATGAGAGAGAGTCTCATTTTCTTAAGAGTGATCGCACATGACGGTCTGTATACTATGTGTCCTATCATATAATGTCATCCAACCGTAGAACTTTATTTAAGAATATCATTATAGAATTTCTAGGTTCTCATCATAGCGGGGATCTGTCATGACCTTATTAATGCAAAAAATATTCCCAGACATTATTATATTATAGTCATGCAAAATAATGATCAATATATAATAAGTGTACATTTATGTAATAAAAGTACAAACAGTTGGTTCTCAGGACACCAACTCTAACACAAACTACCTAATAAAGCATGATAACAATTTTCCTTGACTCTATATCTATCTATTCCCTAACCTGGGTGATACCCACAAGAAAACACAATCCTCAACCTTGTCTTCTAGAGGTAATTGATGGTGACTGACATAAGATTTATATATAGAATATATACTATAAATATGATTCCAGGTTATCTAAACCAGATCTATTGTATTTTTTATGAAATGGGGAGCTAGTAAGTCTTCATCACCTGCCTCTAACTACTATAGGGGTGTGTGGATTTTACTTCCATACAAGTCCTCAAATGGAGCCATCTGAATTGTCACATGGAAGCTATTATTATAGGAAAACATGATAAGAGGGATATGCTTCTCCCCAGAATGACACAATCAAGGATTCAAGATCAGATCATGTCCTTTAGAACATGTATAGTATTTGTTGACATTCCATTAGTCTGAGGGTGAAAGGATGTGCTCAGATTCACATGTTTACCCATAGCCTTCTTTAATCCCTACCTGAAATGTGATGTACGATGAGAATCCATGTCTAAAATGATAGAATAAGGAACTCTGTTTAGTCATATGATCTCATGGAAATACAATATTTCAAACTCATTAGCTAAGAAATTCCCCCATATAGGAAGGAAGTGGGATAATTTTGTTAGTCTATCAATAATTAAACATACATTGTTTCTGCCTCTAGGAGACCTAGGTAATCTAACTTCAAAGTCTATGGAAACATCTTCTCATTTCCATTATGGGAATGGAAGTGGAAGTAACAATATTATAGATCTTTGTTGTTCTGCCTTCACCTGTTGACAGGTGGAACACCAAGTGATAAATCTTATTATATGATGTTTCATCCCTGGCCACTAATACTAACATCACATTCCTCGATACATTTTGCAGATACTTGGATGAAAATCCCACTGAGAAGCATGGGAATCATGCATCAAATCCTCTCTAAAATCTATAGGAACCCATACATGTCCATGCATACATGGGATTTCATTTCTATCCACCAACCAATCTGAAGGCTGGTCATATCCTTAAATACACTCACAGTGAACCAAGCCCTCGGGTTCTAAAAATTTTCATCTATTATACTTATCAATGAGGGAATAGGTAACTATCAAGGTATATAGATATAACTACTTGTTACTATCATGAAATTCTAGATTTAGCTCATAAAATAGGTCCATTAATTTCCATTATTCAAGAGCTTCCCGTATGGATGGTGCCTAAGTTTAATGGATCAACACTTCATCTACTACATTTCCATTTTTCGGATTATAGGAAAGATCAAAACTAAATGACTAAAGATATTTAACCCATATTCACTATTTGAGATTCAATTAACATTGTGTAAAGATATATGTTTGTATTTTGTGTTCTGTATACCCCAAAAAGTACACACCTAATAGATAATGTCTCCAAAAATTCAAGGCATGGAACACTGCATGTAGCTCAAGGTCATGTGTTGGTTAGTTTCTCCCAACATGCATCAATATACAAGATCCATACGTAATGAATTTATCATCATAAATTAGTAATACTCCGAGGCCGATGCCTGATTTATCACATAACACTGTATAACTTCTACCAAGATCTCGCATAATCAGAATAAGTGCCGAGAAAATACTTTTTTCAGCTCTTTAAAGTAATTATGACACTCTTTTGACCGAAGGAACTTAACACCCTTCAATGTAAGACTAGTAATCAGAGAATCATGGTGTGAAAAGTGTTGTATAAAATTCATTTAATATTCATCCAATTCCAAAAAAATCTATATGTCAAACAAGTTTGTTGGATTCGCCAAGGAAAATATAGAACTAAACATTTCTAGGTCAATAGGGACTCCTGATTCTAAGATAACAAGACCGAAGAAGTGAAATATGTCGATCCATAAGCACCATGTAGAAATATTGGCATAAATATGATTCTCTCTCAGTGTATCAATGTGTATATCATTTTCTATATGACTGTGATAATACTCCAAGATTTCATCCAAAAATACTTCATCAAAAGAATCTAGATAGGGGTGGAACACCCTATTCATAAAATGAATGAAAATGATTGTGTAATTTCTGATACCGAAGGGAATACAACGGTACTCACACTGACTATAATATCTAAATTTTTTTATGAGGTATGTCTTATGGCCTCACTCACACCTGATGATAGACTAATCATAGGTCAATCTAAGATAATGCACTTCCTCCTCAGATATTTTTAATGATATCATCTATTCGAGGTAGTAGATACCAGTCTTTGATCATAATATGGTTCAACCATCTTTAATCCACACATATACAAATTTTCCCATCCACCTTCATGGTGAAAATCACAGGTGAACCCCAATAGGAAGTTCTCGGCCATATAAAACCTTTTCCCTCTAAGTGGTCTAACTAAAATTTGAGATCTAGAAGCTTAGTAGGTTCTATCCTTTATTGATTAATGGACACTAAATCTTATCATGGAATGAGCTCAATCATAAACTCTACCTCTCTCCCATAAGGTAATCTAGAAAAATCATTGGTAATAATGTCCCTGAAATGATCTACTATCAAAGGGAATTCATAATAAAGTAAACCCTGACCCTCCATGATGATAATGAAAATATGTACAATCACTCAACCAAGCCCATGATTCTCTAGTCCAACTATAATATACTATACATCCGACTCACCCTTATATGGATAATTTCTACCCTACAGTGATGTAAATGATAACCTATGGTGATATAAATATATAAACTCCTGATACATACCCAAAAAATATATCCATAGAATGAAATATAATCATGTCATCTTGATAAGAAATTTCCCCCAAAAAAATTTAAATTCCTACCTCAAGGTGACAATCCCAATACTGGTGTATTCCCTCTAACCGTACTACCAATGGTGTATCCTTAGTCATTACAACATAGTAATATTCTATTTCAAGATTAAGGATTTCGATGATAGATAATAAGATTAATGAGTGTGAACCCCCTATATCAAATAAAATAGATACTATAGTGGATACTACTAGAATAATAACTCATACTGTAGATGGTCATGTGACCTGATCCTCGAGTATTTACTGTACTGCATGAAACTGACCTAATCCAACACACTATATAATAGCTAGAAAACCATGATAAAAAATACTCTTCTTGTGCCTCTGGTGATCAGGAGTCTGGCTACTATAGCCACAACCTCCTCCTCATCCAGTCTTATTGTTACTACCCCTACTCTCTATATGAATCCATGTAAAAGAAACTAATCCCAATAGTGGATCCAATGTACAACCTCTTCCATTAGAAGTTGATGGAATGGTCTAACAAAATATCTATAAGTTCCACATATGGTCAAAATCCTATAACTCTAGTGGGTCTCTATCACACTGAGTCTTTAGGTGCCCTTGTCTTCCACACTGATGACACGCCATGGAGCTACCATCATGGGTACTATGGCTTCCACTACCTAGTTAAGAAACCTCAAGAGATAATTTTCTTCTACTGGAAGAAATAATATCCTGAAAAATCCCTATTCCTTTATGATCAGTACTATTTCCATCCCTCAAGTTGTGTTCAGTGATAAGATCCTAATTTACTATTTAAAAAAATAGGTAGGTGAAATACATTCACCTTAGTAAGGATGGAGTAGATGATCCCGTCATTGAAATGTCTAGCACATGAATTCTCATTTTTATCTAGAATCATTGAAAAATGATATAACTCTTTGAAACAATAAGAATACCAAATAAATGATATAGAACCCTGCTCGAGATTCATGAACTCTCTGGATATGCTGGCTCTCTATGTTTAAAGAAATAACTAATCATAGAAGGAAGCCTATAAATTATCCCATACCATGCTCTGATAGAGACCATCCTAGGTAACTACATCCAACTAATTCTTGGTTGAATATCAAAGCATGACATAAAAATCTTAACCCTCCACTATAGAGGTATCTCTAGATGCTCAATGATAGACAAGGTGGACTCTATCCAATACTCAGTAGCTTGTGAACCGTTATCCCCTAAACATTTTGGAGGATACTACCTCTAGAACTCATAGATTAGATTATCCATTGCAGGTTAGGTTCATGGAACACCATTCATGGACTATAGTAGACATAGGAAACTATCTCGAACATGAGAATTAGATCCAAAATCTGGTACATTAGGTGATTCCTCAAGTGGCACACGTGGAGGTAATAATGACATCATAGGGTCCACCATGTCTGCATCTTGGTGGTCTCCACCCTCCTGGCACACGACATGAAGACATCATGGTGAAATTGGTATAAAAATTCCAAGAACATTCCTATGTACAAACTAGATGAATATAGATAGAAACACTATAAGAATATTAATATAAGAAAGGGATCACTACCCATGGTAGACTACCCCAACTACCCATTTAGAAGTCCAAATATTGGTAAGTTCCCAGTATTAGTTTTAGGGGTTCGAGTTGATGAAGGTTCAATAGTACCATGACTCATCATTTACTAGAAACCATTTCATTTATTTCATATTTTACTTCTAAGTTAACTCCTTTAGCTTTGATAAACATGACAAGGTTGGATAAGGATGTGCCACCATTACATTTTAGAAGCCATTTTTAACTTTTACAGTTTTCATTTACTTATAATTTATATCGATGCTCATTTAATATGAATGACCATCCCAATGAATCTAGGACCATAATTTTTATCACCTAAAATGACATCCATTTGATTTTAATCTAATGGATCATCTCAGTAAATTACTAATTCCATTACACAAGGTCCCATAACACCTCATTAATTAAAACCAACAGTCACACAATTACAGCCAAGGAAAATAATAGGCATGATATAACTACCACATAATCACTCAACAATAAAATTCATATGAAGAAATGAAAATATTGAGATGCACCTATATGACATTGAATTATACCTCACCTGCAAATTCTAGGTGCCTATGATGTTGCATGTAATAATGATTGTTTCCCAGATATCATTGGTCCAAGGATGAAATAAGATTCTAAATCATCATAATTTTAGAGACCCCAAACTTGATGTATATGGACATTACATTACATTTGCGGAATACTTAATACATAACCAAAATAGACTCAAAAGGACCGTAATAGTTTAGTATCTTTGGAAACTAGGAATATAATCTTCTAATCATGGTGAAAGATCTTTAACATCTCCCATAAAGATCTTTCCCTTTTGTTATCTTACCTATAACCGTTCTTTATATCTTGGGGAAATGAAAACATAAAAAGGGTGAGTTCAAATGCTCAGTAAGGGTAAATATAAAGAACATCAAACAATCCATAAACATTCGAATGTAAAAAACATGAGCATAAAATCTAAACCTCAAAATCATGGGAAATGACATAAAACATTGCAGTACATAAGGCATAGATCATAAAGGAACATTAATCATGATAAACTAGCATGGGAATAAAAGATGTAATTTTGGCATCCATTAAGCACATGCTATGATTTCCACAGTATCCAAGTCATTGCTACCAAGACAATCTTAGTGGACAAATTCCCTTACTGAATTGAGTTCACTCCTCATTCCAATAGTGTATCACTGAACCAGATTAACTTGTTGTTCCAGCCATGTCTATCTCATTAGATATAAATCTTTACCCAATGAATTGGAGGGAGATATAGGTCCCAACCATCTCATAATGAAATCATTCATACTTGTTCTACAAAATAACCATAAATCATTGATCATAACCAAAATATTAAAATGGGTTTCATAAACATCATCCCATCATAACATAATCCATATAAAACAAATGGATATCATTTCATCATAAGAAAAGTGAAACTATTTAAATCATAGATACATTATACTTGAAGTATACACATATGAAATAATGTCATCTTATATGGAAAATGGTTTTGATAAAACACTTGAAATGAATTCTTGAGGAAAATATCCATTCTTCTTCAAAATCATTTTCGTTTCACAAAATTACATGCAATTTTAAAAGAAAAGGATTTTGTTGAAAATAGTCATGAAATCTTCTAGAGTAATATTTATAAAAATAAGGTGTTATAAAACCATAAAAATTCATTCATTCCGTATATGTTTAAAAAAACATTCTCCTTGTACTTTTGTCGGAAAAGTCAAAAAAGTTTCTCATATGGTAAACATTACAATATTCCTTCCATAACATGTGGTAAAAGTCAAAAAGAGGTAAACATGACTTTAAAAATACATTTAATAATATTAAACACTATATAAAAAACATTTTTATGGACATGGATGAAAAATATAACCTTAGTAAATACTTACGTATAAGCAATCTCGGATAAAAATGAGATTGAAAAATTATCCCTTACCTTATGTCTGATATGCTTCATATGTATCCGAACCTCCAATATAATGATTTAAATAAGGTCATTTAATTATTAAAGAATCATATTAATTGTTATTATATCATATATGGTTCACTTATGACTTTATATTACCCGTTATTTTGTAAATTCAATGTTAAAGCAGCATTTTGGGTAAAATCGTTTCATTTAATGTACGTATTTCAACTTTTTGTTCTTGATATTATTACTTATATTATGATTTAATTAATTCCAAAATGTAAAACATGGTTTATATATAATATATATTCATCATATAAATATATATTATAGATCGATAAATGGAATGAAATACACCGTTCATGGAGACGGTAGGTGGTACGTACGCATGAACGCTGTTTTCATTTCCTTATTGAATTGAATGGAATTAAGTAAATGAAACATATATGTACATAAATAAAGTATCATTATTATGTAATATATTTCATGATTATTTATTATATATACATCATAATCATACATTAATGGTTAATCATGGAAAATGAAACTCATCGTGTTCATGGAGACACTAGTCCGTACGTACGCACGAGCGATGATATCGTTCCCATAATTATTGAATAGAATTGTAGTGGATGATATAATATCTCAGAATCAATATGATGTTATAATAACAATATATAGTTATTATTTACACCATTATACCCATCCAAGTAAGGTGGTGGGGGAAAAACTAAATACACCACAGCGGGAGACGATATTCCATACATACGCATGCGCGATGATTTCATTTTCTGTAGGATGGATAAAAGGTGAAATGTTGTTGTTTAATATTTATAATATCATATAAGTATATTAGTGATACTTATTGTATTACTTTACAATGAAACAACTAAATAAGAGGAAGTTGAAGAAGAAAGAAACTTGAAAGAATCGGTAGAAGAGATTACCTCTTCTTCGACGTGCCTCCTTTAAACTTCTTCTTAAGGGACTAGAGTTGGTATTTTGAGAAGACCAGAACCTACATAATATTACTATGGAAGTTTAAAAGAGTAATGGGCAGGTTTTGGCCGAGCCTGAAGTCTCAATGTTGTGTAAAGAGGAGAGGGATGAGGTGCCTTTTTATAAGGGAGGAGAGGGGCACCTTTGGAAACCTCAAAAATATTAATTTATAATAAATAAAACCCCACTTAAAAACCTACAAAAAGAATCATATTAAATTACTATATGGGATAGGGTAGTAATATCATCAATAAATAAAATTTAGACATGTTGGAAATTTATTTTAAACCTTATCAACTTGATTTATCCTTATTTAATCTATTTAATTTTATTTATGGTAATAAGATTCTAAATTTTAAATTGTTATAAATAATTACCTATGTGTTGTGTATTTTCTATAATTGGATAAGTTATGTCATTTTAGACCATATAAAATTTAATTTATAATTTTAAATATTTTTGTGATTTTTAAACAATTTTATATTATGTTATTTTTATAAAATAAAAATAGTGTTAATTTTGAAACTATTCATTTATTTGACTTTAAATAAAATCCACATAGATGATATATTCAAACCAAAATGTTTAACAGATTTATAACATGTCATATTAATCTATAAAATTTATCTCGAACATTAATTAGTTAATATAATGTTTATTTTAATATTTATAAAACCATTTATTTGATATTTCTCTTAATAAAAAAATTACTACATCGTTTTTTATAATCATTTAATATATTTATTATTTGCATAAAAATTAAAAATAAAATCCTATGATGAAGATAAATATAATAAATTTCACAATAATATTTTTAATCTAATTTATTATCTTAAAACCACAACATTTAAATTGTTATATTTATTAAGTTATGAAGGTGACATCTTTGACATCATTAAAAATAAAATAATATAAATGTCCTAATATGTTTTATAAGGCTCCAAATGGTCCAAAAATCGACCCTTGTATGATTATGGTATATATATACTCTAAAAATAATGTTTCCTTAAGTTTCTGGTCTTTTTTATAGGTATAAGTATTTTAATAAAAACTATATTATTGATTTTTCACTAAATAAATAATTTCTATTTCATTAATGTATAAGCTATTAAGAAAATTAAATATTTCTTAAAAAATAAAAATAAATTTCCATGATAAACAAAAACATTTTATATTTCAAATGAGTATTTATAATCGAAATTATGTTCTATATAACCTTATATTAAAAATAATCTAATTATTAATGTTTGAGTGAGACATATTTCACTTTCTTTAAAATAAAATAATCTAAAGGTCTTAATCACATCTAAGTGGGTTCCAATGGATTCCATTTCGACCTAAATATTCCTTATAAAGAAATATAATCAACCAATTATATTAAGACAAGTGTTATGGTAATTTTATAATATTATTTTTACCCTTAATTACCTAATTTACCTTTAACTGTGGTAAATAAAATATACCGTAGTTACTATTCATAATGACCAAAAATAAAAAGTATCCTATTAACATAATTTAAACCTACTAATTCCAAATATGGAATCAATTTTTACAAATTCAAAAGACAGAAGTTGCAGTAATTAGTTTAAAATTAATCCCATTGTCGAAAAAATGGGTTTTGTTTAAAACATTGCAAAAGATTGAATTGATTTAAACTACGAATTCAATGTAAAATAAATTATAATGAAATAAATTATATTAAAAGGTAATAATATATTATATTTATAATTTAAAAAATTTTACTATTATAATTTAACCATATAAATTATCTCGATGAAAAAAGTTGTTTTTAAGTAAAATTTAGCGTGTTTTTACTATTCATCAAAATAAGAACGTTGTTAGAAAAATATAAAAACTTTATCCAATGTATATTTTTATATCCTGATTCAAAATAAGAAGTTTATTTTGTAAAATTGATCTTATAAACTTTTAAAAAATTATGTTTAAAATGGGTGCGCCATCAAAAGGCGACAAAACTGTATTTTTTGAAAAATACTTATTTTACCCGAAAAATTTATTTTGTTCTCATAACATGTTCTAAAAAATGTGTAAGATGAATAATAATATTATAAAAATCAATATTTAGTTAATACTATTCATAAATTATAGTTCATAATAATATTATAACCATATATCGTTGTTTAGTGAAACCTGGTATTGCGTACAACACACACTATCGAGGAAGGTCGCGATTGTGTGTAATGCAAGCCAAGTCCAGGTTGCATGTAGTGAGAGACTCCTTTATTGTAGAATATTACAGAATCCAACAAGAATTCATTTATACATTGAATATATACACACACACACACAAATACACACTCAATATTGCGTAGAATAACTACTACTAAACAAACATGAAATTGTGTGTAACATGATCCAAGAATAGTGTTACGTATATTGCAAGCTAATACAGTGTTGCGTATAGCGCAAGATAAACTTGGTGTAATATTCAACAGAAGATATGAAAGAAATTAAATATAATATATCTCATAAAATCTCTGGGTGTTACATTCTACCCCCTTAAAATGAATTTCGCCTTCAAAATTCTTCGGGGTTATAAATGGTTTATTACTTGAGAGTTTCTTTCATAGAAACCCACATCGTAGAAGGAATACTAAAACTTAATTTTAAAAAATGAACATTTGAAACAAAACGGATACCCAAAGTAACTCATCACTTGGGTTCCCACAAAAGAGAACATAGGTGAAAATATGGATATGGAAGAGAAATCTAACCGTCAAGTTCTGATGGAGAGTGGTAGAGAATAGGGCTATGAAAAAGCCAACAATCACAAAGCCATAAATTTGTGATGATCTAAGGTACCATATGATTCATCAGATATGAGAGCACTCGGACAACATTTTTGGTTTTCAAGATCATTACCCAAATGTTGAAGAATTTTTGAATTAAAAGAAATACTTACTTGATTTTGGTACAATCTCAACATTTCTCATCCCTCGAACAGTTTCCACTTCATCTCTTAAAGAAATGAAGTTGAATTTGTCTTTCACGTAGTTTTAGAAGATCATGTGATAGAATGATAGGTCATTACATCTGTCTCAAACATAAGTTAGAAAAAGTTATATACATAAGTCCATCTATGGTGAAATTAATCGGATATGGTTCCAAAATGGACTTATACCCCATCTATCATCCTGCTTAATAAAATAAAACTAGTTTCTACTAACCAAGGACTTCCTGTAGGCCAGTGGTAGGCGATAAAGGCCTGCCGCACTTCGGTTGTGGGTTCGATTCCCACAGCCTTGTTCGACGCGACGGGTTGTTCCCGTCCTGCAGGTTTTCCTTTTTCTAAAACTACATTATTATAACCTTCCATCAATAATATCAAAAAAAGTTCTATCCTTAAACAATACTAACTTATTCCCAACATAATCCATTCTAATCTTTATGCTTATCCAAAATACATCTGTCCAATCTCATATTATAGTGAAAAAGATTACCAGAGAGGTCATATAACAAGCATGTTAATACCGTCATTTATCCCCCATATATCATAAGATATATCTTGTTGATCACATTCGAAACATGTGAATACATTAATCATGTATTCTTACCATAGAACCTTAGTGAAAACATGAATGCTGTCAAATGTTAACTATCTCGACATACCAAAATCCCAAAATTTCTACATACTCAAACCATAACTTTGTCCTTATATCAGCCATGAGATCATTTGATTTTCTCTTTATCCCTTCATTAGGCACATATCATCTTCTTTACAAAAATAGTTCAATCACTTTTAATGGTTACCGGTACCATATAATTATTGAAAAACCGATACATATATATTCCAAAATTCCACGATACCATAAATGAGATTCCATGATACTATTTTGAAATCCCATTACATAAACACTTAATTATTCCACAACATCATTGTCATAATCAACATCACAAATAGTGATCACATGTCACTTCCCTTTATCCTTTTCCATAGTAGGTTTTTCACGTCGATCATCATTAACCCTTGGATTAGGGAATTGATTAGCATAATGCCTCTTTTCCTTGCACTTGATGAATTGAAGTATTGGTGGAGCGTTCTCTATATTCGTTTCTCTATTCACATCATTAGCTATCTTTTTTCCATTACATCGACACTCAACTGCTCGATGACCTTCTTTTCCACACTTAAAAAACATTTTATAGTACCTTTTATACAATCTCCACCATGCTTCTTTCCACACTTTGAGCATAAAAAAACATTCATATTTTTTCACCATTGTTCTGAGATTTCTCCTTGAACTCCATATTTCGTTTTTTGTCAAAACCATGAGATGGATATGTAACACCAACTTCCATTTCTACCATGATAGCACAACACACAATTTCTTCATAGCTATTGAAGTCCCTTATAGCTAATTCCCTTCGAAGACTTGGTTTTAAGCCATTGAAGAATCGATCAACTTTACTTTCAGGTTGGATGATAAAGCCAGATGCATACCTTTCAAGCCTTGTAAAATTCACTTCATATATACCAACAGATTCATCATCCTTTTTCTTAAGCTCAAGGAACTCTTTTTCGATCTTTGTTCTAAGAATACAAGGGAAATACATATTGAAAAACAAGTTATTGAACTCATCCCTTTACATTGATTAAATTTCATCTTGGGGACTTTTATTATTAATTAGAGTCCACCACTAGTATGCTTCACCTTCTAAGCAGTAAACAGCCAGAATGAATTTTTCATGTTATGAATAGAAAAGTATGGAAAATATCTTTTAAATGGTACTAATCCATTGTTTAGTAACAAGTGGATTAGAAGACCCACTAAAAGGAGGTGGATTTTTCCTTACGAATGACTCAATAGAATATTGTTCTGTTCTCTGCTCATTTGGAAGTCCAGAATGATTCATAGCTTGTGTAAGTATAACAATAATATTTTTCACTCCATCTCCCATAGCATTGGTTTATTCAGAAGGACAATCACTGCATTGTCAATTACATTGATCAACACAGTTCCTTCGGGTTCCACCCATCGTCTAAAACCAAAAAAGAATAGTGTGAGAGAAAAAAATCATGCTAGGGAAAACAACATAATAAAGGGGGGTACCTTCAATATCTAACATCTTATGTTTAATTCTAATATCGTTACAGTAATTCTAGGACTATAACCTATACTTATACTTAACCTTAGGGACATACCTAGATATACCTTAGAAATATTTCTAGGGATCTCACTAAAGTTTTCGCATCCTAGTTTCCAAGGTTAACTAAATCTTTCCTCGAATACCAAATGTAGAGACCCCAAACTTGATGTACATGGACATTACATTACTTTTTTGGAATACTTAATATATAAAAAAATAGACACACAATGACTGTAATAGTTTATTGTCTTTGGAAACATAGAATATAATCTTATAATCATGGTGAAAGATCTTCAACATCTCCCCTAAATATATTCCCCTTTGGTTTTCTTACCTAAAACATTTCTTTATATTCTGGGGAAAGGAAAACATAAAAATGGAGAGCTAAACATAGAGAACATAAAACCATCAATAAACATTTTAATGTAAAAACATGAGCATAAAATCTAAACATCAAAATATTTAGAAATGACATAAAACATTGCCAGACATAAGGCATAGATCATAATGGAACATTAATCATGATAAACTAGCATGTGAATAAAACATTTAATTGTGGAATCCATTAAGCACATGTTATGATTTCCATAGTATCCAAGTTATTTCTACCAAGACCATCTTAGTGGACAAAGTCCCTTACTGAATCGAGTTCACTCCTCGTTCTAGTCCTATATCACTAAACCAGATTAACTTGCAATTCTAGCCATGTATATCTCATGAGATATAAATCTTTACCCAATTCATTGGAGGGAGATATAGGTCTCACCCATCTCATAATGAAATTATTCTTACTTGTGCCACAAAATAAACATAAATCATTCATCATAACCCAAAGAGTAAAATGGGTTTCATAAACATCATCCCATCATAACATAATCCATATAAAAAAATGGATATCATTTCATCATAAGAAAAGTGAAAACATGTAAATAATAGAGACATTATACTTGAAACATACATATATGAAATAATGTCATATTATATGGAACATGGTTTTGATAAAACAATTGAAATGAATTCTTGACGAAAATATCCTTTCTTCTTCAAAATCAATTTTTTTCACAAAATGCCATGCAATTTTAAAAGAAAAGGATTTTGTTGAAAATAGTCATGAAATCTTGTAGAGTAATCTTCATAAAAATAATGCATTATAAAACTATAAAAATCCATTCATGTCGTATAAGTTAAAAAAACATTCTTCTCGTACTTTTTTCAGAAAAGTCAAAAAAGTTCCTCCTATGGTAAACAAAAGAAATATTCCTTCCATAACATGTGGTAAAAGTAAAAAAGAGGTCAACATGACTTTAAAAATACATTTAAGAATATTAAACACTTTATGAAAAACATTTTTATGGACATGGATGAAAAATATAACCCTAGTAAATACTTACATATAAGCAATCTCGGATAAAAATAAGATTGAAAAATTGTCCATTACATTATGTCCGATATGCTTCGTATGTATCTGAACCTCATGTATAATGATTTAAATATGTTCATTGACTTAATAAAGAATCATATTCATTATTATGATATCATATATGGTTGACTTATGACTTTATATTACCCATTTATTTGTAAATTCCATGTTAAAGCAGCGTTTTGGGTAAAATCATTTCATTTATCGTACATGTTTCGACTTGTTGTTCTTGATATTATTAATTATATCCTGATTTACTTAATTCTAGAATGTAAAACATGATTTATATATAATATATATTCATAAACTAAATATATATGATAGATCGATAAATGGAATGAAAAACACCTTTCAGGGAGATGGTAGGCTGTACATACACATGAACACTGTTTTCGTTTCCTTATTGAATTGAATGGAATTAAGTAAATGAAACATATATGTACATAACTACAGTATCATTATTATGTAATATATTTCATGATTATTTATTATATATACTTTATAATCATACTTGAATGGTTAATCATGGAAAATGAATCTCATCGCGTTCATGGAGACGGTAGTCCGTACGTACGCGCGTGCGATGATATTGTTCTCATAATTATTGAATAGAATTGGAGTGGATGATGTAATATCTCAGAATAAGTATGATATTATAAAAACCATATATAGTTATTCTTTACACCATTATACCCATCCAAGTAATGTGGTGGTGGAAAAACTTATTACACCATGGCGTAGAGAAAGTATTCCGTACGTACGTACGCGTGGTGATTTCGTTTTATGTAGGATGGATAGAAGGTGAAATAGGATTGTTTCATATTTATAATATCATATCAGTATATTATTGATACTTATTTCATTACTTTAAAATGAAAAAAATAAAGAAGAGGACGTTTAAGAACAAAGTAACTTGATAGAATCGGTAGAAGAGATTACCTCTTCTTCGACGTGCCTCCTTTAAACTTCCTCTTAAGGGACTAGAGTTGGTATTTTGTGAAGACCAGAACCTCCAGAATATTACTAGGTATGTTTAGAAGAGTGATTGGTAGGGGTTGGCTGAGCTTGAATACTAAAAGTTCTGTAAAGAGTAGAGGGAGGAGGTTCCCTTTTATAAGGGAGGAGAGGGGTACCTTTGGAAACCTCAAAAATATTAATTTATAATATATCAAACCCCACTTAAAAACCTCCAAAAAAGACTCATATTCTAATATTAGATGAGATAGGGTTGTAATATCATCAAAAAATAAAATTTAGAAATGTTGGAATTTTTTTTTAATCCTTATCAACTTGATTTATCCATATTTAATCTATTTAATTTTATTTATGTTAATAAGATTCTAAATTTTAAATTTTTATAAATAATTACATATGTGTTGTGAATTGTCAATAATTGGATAAATTATGAAATTTTACACCATATAAAGTTTAATTTATAATTTGTAAATATTTTTGTGATTTTTAATCAATTTTATATTATGTTATTTTTATAAAATAACAATAGTGTTAATTTTGACACTATTCAGTTATTTGAATTTAAATAAAATCCAAAAAGAGGATATATTCAAAATAAAATGTTAAATAGATTCCTAACATGTCATATTAATCTATAAAATTTTTGGATAAAATTAATTAGTTCAAATAATGTTTATATTAATCTTTATAAAACCATTTATTTGATATTTCTCTTAATAAAACAATTACTACATCATTTTTGTATAATCATTTAATAAACTTATTATTTGCATAAAAATTAAAAATAAAATTATATGATGAATATAAATATAATAAATTTCATAATAATATTTTTACTCGAATTTATCATCTTAAAACCACAAAATTTAAATTGTTATATTTATTAAATTATGAAGGTTCCATCTTTGGCATCATTTAAAATAAAATAATATAAATGTCCTAATCTATTTTATAAGGCTCTAAATGGTCCAAAAATCGACCCTTGGATAAATAGGGTATATATATACTCGACCAATAATGTTTGGTCAAGTTTATGGTCCTTTTGATAGGTATTATTATTTTAATAAAGACTATATTATTGATTTTTCACTAAATAAATAATTTCTACATCATTAATGTATAAGCTATTAAGGTAATTAAACATTTCTTAAAAAATAAAAAAAAATTACCATGATAAATAAAAACATTTTATCTTTAAAATGAGTATTTATAATCTAAATTATATTCTGTATTACCTTAATTTAAAAATAATCTAATTATTAAAGTTAGAGTGAGACATATTTCACTTTCTTTAAAATAAAATAAATTAAAGGTCTTAATAAAATCCAAGTGGGTTCCAATGGATTAAATTTCAACCCAAATAAGACATAGGAAAAAATATAACCATATAAATACATTAAGATAAGTGTTATGGTAATTTTATAATATCACTTTTACACTTAATTACCTAATTTACCTTTAAGTGTGGTAAATAAAATTTACCGAAGTTACTATTCATAATGCCCAATAATAAAAAGTAGCCTATTAACATAATTTGGACCCAATAATCCCAAATATGGACTTTATTTTTCCAAATTCAAAACACAGAAGTTGCAGTAATTAATTTAAAAGCAATCCCATTGTCGAAAAAAACGGGTTTTTGTTTAAAACATTGGAAAAGATTGAATTGATTTAACCTATGAATTCAATGTAAAATCAATGGAAATGATATAAATTATATTAAATGGTAAAAATATATTATATTTATACTTTAAAACGATTTACTATTATAATTTAACCATATAAATTATCTCGATGAAAAAAGTTATTTTTAAGTAAAATTTAGCGTGTTTTTACTATTCATCAAAATAAGAACGTTGTCAAAAAAATATCAAAATTTTATCCAATGTTAATTTTTATATCTTTATTCAAAAGAATAATTTGATTTTGTAAAATTAATCTTATAAAATTTTCATAAATTATTTTTAAAATGGGTGTTCCATTAAAAGGCGGCAAAACTGCATTTTTTGAAAAATACTTATTTATCCTGAGAAATTTATTTTGTTCTCATACAATGTTCTAGAAAATGTGTAAGATGAATAATAATGTTATAAAATTAAAAATTGATTTAATACTATTCATAATATCTAGTTCATAATAATATTATAACCATATATCGTTGTTTAGGGAAACTCAGTATTGTGTACAACACATGCTATCAACGAAGGTCACGATTGTGTGTAATGCAAGCCAAGTCAGGGTTGCATGTAGTGCAAGACTCCTTTGTTGTATCGTATAATAGAATCCAACCATAATTCATTTATACATTGAATATATATATACACTCAATGTTGCTTAGAATAACTAATATGAAACGAACTTGAAATTGTGTGTAACACGATCCGAGAATAGTGTTGCGTATACTACAAGCTAATATAGTGTTGCGTATAGCCCAAGACAATCTTGGGGTAGCATACAACAGAAGATATGAAAGAAATTAAAAAGAATATATCTCATAAAATCACAGTGTGTTACAATAATAATCAACAACACCATATTTCATGTGATTCATCTAATGGTGAAATGATATGAACAATAATTGGAATACAAAAAACAACAATTGTAATTAAGGAAACTTGATATTTACCCCAAACATGGATTCGTGATACCTAAGAATATCTTATGAACAAGATCCAAGAATTCCTAATCTCAAATATATTGTACCCAAATAGTAAAGAAATAAATGAATCAAACTAATTCCATGGTATGATGTCCCAAAACTAGATTTCAATAAAGGTGCCTTGAGCCCAATTGGCCCCACTGCCTCAATCACATCTTCTCAAAATCCAGTGGTTTTTGACTAGTAGTGAGGTCATATGGTGTGTCTATGGGGAGACTACTCTCTGATTACCAGATTTTATCATAGTTGATAAGTAATATCACAATATAAAGTAAATAGAAGATGTAATGTAATAATATTTGATGGCATATGAGAAGCTAACTAAATAACAATACAATAACTGAAACTAACATAAATATAGAATAGCTGATGATGATACATGTCATGTATCTATAAAACTGGAAATCCTGTATAAAAAGAAAAATATAAGAACACTATAAAAAGTAGAAAAAAGAATCCAAAAACTTACCTAAGAATTCAGAGCTCCATCTAAATCATCTACTACTGGCTCCATCAAAATCAAGAAAGAAATCATGTGTCTAAATTGAGATGCTTCCCTTTGATAACACCTAAATACATATAATCATCTTGGGTAACCATGGACTCTTGAAGAGGGTGTGATATGAATCTAAAAAGTCCACCAAGAACATCATATATGACCTCATTCCCATGTAATATAAACTGAAATAGTGTGCAAGAATACATATATAAAATTAAATAAGTACAGTAATGTAAATACCAAAGTACCTTCTTCAGCATTCAGCTGATTTTTGAACATGTAACCAATTAATTAATTAATTAGTTTTTAGTTTATATATATATATATATATAATTAATTTGAGTTATAGCTAGCACTGACATTCCATGATGATAGTAATAGTAGAGTCTCCATGTTGTAACAAGGAAACCATGATGATAATAACAATAGAATGTTCCAAGGTAGAAGCCAAGGTAAGACAGACCTCAAGGGTCACCAAATTAGAAGTAATTATATCCAGGCTGAGGGGTAAGAGTGTTATCCAAGGATCATCATCCAACAAATTCCATAATAGTTTCATCTAATTGAGTCCAATGAATACATCTAAGGTAAAACAATATATGATATGGCTAGGACCAAGGAAACAACTAAGGAACCTCATATCTTTAGATTCCATGCAAGATCCAATGATTGTATCCAATGTATCTTATAATGATATATATGGAATGCTATGGTGTCTTATTAGGTATCCAATGATAAATGAAGACCAGGTTCCAAGGTGGGTCCCAGCCAAGAAAACCAACATCTTTCAATCAGAATATCATCCTTGAGTGATCAAGGAATTCCCTCAAAAATCCAAGGTGAGATCAAATAAAACTACTCCTATATTGATATCATGGTCTATATGTAATTATACAAATTACATTTAATTATTTTAAATAATTAATTTATATAACATTCATACCATTTAATATTTCAAGGTTTAATCTATTTCCTTTCATTAGTGTGGAAAGGCTAACATGGCTTGTAACAATTTAATCCGTATAAGTCACAATCATTTCACTTGGTTAATTTTTATAACTTCTATCATAACTAGAAAGGGGTTCTATGACATACAACCAGAAATTTATTTCTATACAATTAAGCTAAGTCATATATATACAATAAACTTTCCAATTCCATTTACTATTATTTAATCAAGTTGAAAAACTTACCGTAAGTGGGTAAAGTGTTATGAATAAAACTTATTACACTTTATAAATTCATTGGTTTAATTAAAGACTCACCTTTAACAAGTTCAGATCCTATCTCACCTAAACTGTGGCACTAACAGGATCAAAAATCTACTAAAAGAATAATTATTGAAACACCCTACTTGTGGTGGTCAGCGATCTGGAATTAACAATCAATGTCAAATTACATATATGGAATGGGTATTAAAACATGATTATAATGGATATAATAAATTCATATAAATTTTAAAAATAATGCTTGGAAAAATCATCACAACCACATAGAAATTTATAATGTGAAGAAACTTGGGGATTGATTTATAGAACACCTACGTCGTACTCGTATGACTCTCCTAGTCATGTATCAACCTCTAATTTGGCCTACATTAGATTATATCTGAAGAACGAATCAATGAAATGAAAATAGGGCACATGATCTGACATCAAAATTGCATCATTGATAGGAAGAATAATGATTGAAGATTAAAAAGGATTTCATAATGTACCGATGTGGATCGAATGAGACAAAAATAGTTATATCGGACTCTGGACGGATGCTCCAAGTCGATTCCTAATTTAGGCATGAACAATTCACAAAATATGAGTTTTAGGGGTTACTATCAACTAGAAAACTAAAATAGAGGAGGGTTTGATTTAAGAGATCATATCAGGTTAATTTTGTAATTTTCCCAAAATTGTTACTTGCACGGTTTGGCTGAATGGTTTTCAAAACCGTGCGCCAACTATGCATGGTCAGCTGTATGAAGGGGGAACCCACACGGCTAGGCCACATGGTTAGAGAAACTATACACCAACTGTGTGAAACTCCATTGTAATTTTTTTTTGATATTTTTTCACAGTCACTTATCCTGTTTCACAAGGTTTGGGAAAACCTTATGCCCAAATGTTTCTCCATATCTAGCCTCACATAGTTAAATCTCACCTTGAAGAATGCCTCACACGGTTTAGTCTAACTGTACAACATTCCAAACATCTCCTTAAGCCGAGGATTCAAGATCTGAAAAAGCTAAAGATACCCACAAAAAATTCACTACTCATTATTCATCCGTTTAAGGTCCATAAATGAAAATTGGACCAAAATATAAAGGGACCATACTTGAGTGAAAAACCAGTTTCTTATTGTTTCACAACAAATTTTGGACCAGGTGAGTAGTCTTGTTTTGTCAAACATTCTCTATATGATCTAGAATCACCAATGGTTGATCCTTGTAAGAAATATCTTTGTTCAACATTATGAATTCTAAGTTTATTACATGTGGAGGGGAAAGTATGTACTTCCTCAGCATAGATATATGAAACACATCATGGACTTGAGAGAGGTTTGGTGGAAGTTCCAAGCAATATGATACCGTCTTGATACGATCAAGAATTTAAAAGGGAACTATATACATAGGGATTAGTTTCTCTTTCTTTCATACCTCATAACTTTATTCCAGGGATATATTATTTAAAAAACCTTATGACCAAATTCAAATTCAAGATCATGACATAGTTTATCAACGTAACTTTTATGATGACTCTGAGCTAATTTCACATGATGTTGAATGGCTCTAACATTCTCACATATTTATAAATCTATCTCAGGTATCAATATCTTTATTTCTCCAAATTCATTACAATACATTGGATCTCTACATTTCATTCCATTGAGATCATCATAAGGATCCATCTGAATGATTGAGTGAAAACCATTATTGTATGAAAACTCATTTAGAAGAAGGTATTGATCTTAACCACCTTTGAAATCCATTCAAAAAAGATCTTAACATTTCCTCTAGGATTTGAAATGCACTTTTAGACTGACCATTTTTCTAAGGATGATAAGAAGTGTTGTAAATCAATTTTTTGTATCAAGGTCTTGATGAACACCTTTTCAGAACATTGAGGTTAACCATAGATCCCAATCAGTTATAGTAGAATGTGGTACACCATATAACCATAACAATTCAATAATGTATATCCTCTAATTTTGATCCATAAATAAGTATTATCTAATAGTGATAAAGTATGCTAACTTAGTAAGGTGATCAACTACCATCCATAGAGCTTTATGGCCATTAGACATTATGGGGATTCCTACATAAAAATCTATGGTAATGTTTTCCCATATCCATTCTAGTATGGATAATGGTCGTACTCCCCCTTATAATTTTGTCTTTCACCCTTAATTTTCTGGCATGCCAAACACTTAGATATAAGATCAATGATATCTATCCTCATTCCATCACAAAATAAGTATTATTTGAAATCTATATACATCTCTATAATTCCTGAATAAATAGAGAATAAATCACTACAATCTTCCTCTAATAGAACCTTCTTATAATCTGGTATAAATAAAACACATACACGATTCCTAAATCTTATCATCGTGATCATTGTTAAACTAGCTAACATTTTTTACCTTATTTTTGGGATCTATATATTCCTTCTATGCCTCTTTAATCTTCATATGGACAGATTGTTGAGCATTCACCTAAGAAAGATAAGATTTTACCCCTTCAATATTTTCAGATCCAATCATTAAAAATATAGAAATATTATATTTTTTGATCCCTATCATGGATATTATAGTATGACTCTTTCTACTAAAAGCATCAGATACCTTTTTCTCTATCCCAGGGTGGTAATGTATTGTGCAGTAAAAATAATTAATCATCTCTAAACATCTTCTTTGGATCATGTTCAACTCCTTCTGTTCGAGTATACACTTTAAAAGTTTTTGAGCAATATATACTTCCAACTTTTCTCCATAAATATAATTCCTCTATGTATTTAATGAAAAAATTATATAAGCTAACTCAAAATCATGATAAGGGTAATGTTTCTCATGAATCTTCAATTTTTGGGAGGCATAAGCTATAACCATGCCATTTTTCATGAGAAAACATCCCAATTCCTTCTTAGATGCATCAATATATATTACATAACAATCTCTATTGTTTGTTAATGTAAGTATAGGG
Source organism: Viscum album (assembly GCA_963277665.1). NCBI lineage: Eukaryota > Viridiplantae > Streptophyta > Magnoliopsida > Santalales > Viscaceae > Viscum > Viscum album. The sequence continues at coordinate 1,842,184,546 of OY728147.1, forward strand.
GTGATGAATAACCTTATATTTTGTTCCTTGATGTTTTCTTTTCAATAATCTATCAAGAGGAACATTGTACCCTTCTAAGTTAACATGGTGAGAAGGTTAGGCAATTATGAGTAACTATCCACAAAGTTTTATTAATATCCAACCAAAAAAAAAGGAAATTTTGGATCTTAGTTACCATGGTTGATCAAATCCTATATAAAATAACATTATTCTTAGATGGATCCATAGATATACCAATTATTGAGATTATCTGACCAAAAAATGAAACCTCTTGAAAAAAATATTCACCCTTTGTAAATTTTTCATATAGTTTATTCTTCATTAGGATCTTTCGTAAAAATATTAAGTGATATTTATTCTCTAACTTGGTCTTTTAATAAAAAATAATTTTGTCTCTAAATATTAGAACAAAATGATTGACATAATCTATAAATACACTATTCACTAAATCTATGAAGACAGTGGGAGCATTCATAACTGAAAAAAACACCTATATAAATTCTTAGTGTTAATACCTTTTTTAGAAAGCTATATTGGGTATATCCTCCGTTTTAGCCCTCAATTTATTAAAATCTAAATGAAGGTAAATCTTGGAAAAGTATTGATCACTATGTATGTGATCAAGAAAGTCATCAATATAGTGTAGAAAATACCTATTCTTGATGGTTATCTTGTTCAAGTACTGATAATCAATGCAAAGTCACATTGATCCATCTTTATTATTAAAGAATTGAATAGTTGTACCACGAGGTGAAACACTTGGTAGAATCATCCCCTTATCAAGGTTTTCATGGAGTTCCTTCTTTAATTCCTCTAACTTAAAAAGATATATTCTATAGGGAGTCTTCGAGGATGTAATGGAAATATGTATGAGTTATTTTGAGAATTGAAATTGATGTTTTGGTGGAAGAAAATGAAATTATTCTGAAAAAACATCAAACAATTCCAGAAAAATTGGAATATCATCGATGTCCAGTTTCTCCCTAATCATCTGGGATAAACATAGTAATATCCCGATCTTTCGTGAAGGTATTTCCATTTTATTTTTTTTGGTTAAGCTCTATTTTATATATGATGAAGTGGTTTGAGGTGTTTGAGGAGTTTTTGGGGGTGTTCTGGGGGTGTAGGATATGATAAGAGGAGGAAAAGTGGCCAAATAGTGCATAACACACAGTTACTAAACCATTAGTGAAAACCGTGTGCCTGGCCTAGGAAACTATGTTGCATAAGAACCATTTTAGATAAATGGAAAATTCATGTTTACGACTTGGTTTTCCAAAGAATGTGGGTATCTATTGGTAACTATGAGACCTAACTTTCCTTAGATAATGTCTTGCAAACGGTTTGCACATGGTTTGTAAAACTATGTGTTTAAACCATGCACCCAATTAAAATTTAAAAAATTTACAGTTTTTCCATATTAATATTTTTAGATCCACTCTCAATTCTCCCCCCACTTGACCCCTCCACCCTTAGTGATTAACTAGAAGCCCACTCCTCCTCCATGTGTTATTTTACTTGGATTCTTTGGTGTTTAGGGTGCATTTGGGTGTGAGTTGAAGATACGAGTGAGTCCAACACTTCTCATTTGTATATTTTCTTTATTAGGGATTTTATAATCTCTACTCTTCTTTTGATTATCTAAAATATTCCTTTTTTGTGGACTTTAGGTTTGATATTTATCAGATGTTTGAGTTCAAATCAATGTTGTATATTAGGCAAGGTTTTGTAACCAGACATGAGGTAGGTGGTCTTTAATCATTTTCCCATAGTATTGATGTTATATATGTTTATTTGGATGTGCCTATATGTTTCCTTGTGGTGTTTCTTCTTAATTTGTTATGAAAAGTGTTTTGAGCCTTAGATAGAGGTGTGAAACTGTTCACGAATCCCATTGGGTTTGTCGATGATGAGAGACTAACCCTAGGGCTACCCATGGGATAAGTCAAACCCATGTAACTCGTAAAAAAAATTAGCAAACCTTGAGATAGGGGTATAATGAGAGAGAGTGATTATTAAATATGCATTTTTCTTTCAATGGGGTTAGTGTTTAATTGAAACAATTATGTGTTGGATTTTGTAAATTATGGAGTGTTTTTAAAATGGGCTCGATAGTATATTTAGGGGCCCTGGCATAATTATATATTCATTGAAGGAAAAATGATGTTTTTAATGTAATTAAATTTTTTAAGGGAGGTGTTGACCTCATGGATATTTTTAAAAGGGGTTTTAAAATGAGTTTTTAGATTATTTTTAATTTAGTTAAAGGTCCCCTTTTGTGAAATTGGTTAAATGGTTGAAAAGGAAGTGAAATCCTTAGACATGTTTTAGTTTTTGAATGGGAAGAACCATGTTTTAAAGGAAGGTTACAAGATTATTTCAATGATTATTTTGATTATTGTCTATTATTGTGATATATTTTATAAAAGTCTGATAAGACCACAGAAGGGACATAAGGGTTAGTGAGATATAACCTAGAAAAATTATTTTGAAATGTTAACATGATAATGAAATTAACTAAATAATAAATCTTATTAGTTGATTATATTTCATAAGGGGGTGTTTGGAATGATGTGGAATAGGGTTAAATGGAATAAAGTAATTGTGTCAAAAGACTTATGAGTTGATAATTGAAATTAATACTTTTCTTAATTCTTAAGAATTGATTAATGAACCGAATGGGTTGAGGAATGAGAATGGGAAATCAGTTTAATGGGATACACAATGTAATTGGTAAATATGTTAACACATTATGGAATATGATTGATTTATGTGTAGATTAATTATGAATTGTGAATATAATATTATTGTTTTACTATTTTTTTAAAATTTTATATGTGTTAAATTATTAAAGAATCATGTGCACATGGATTGGTGGTGGGATAAATGACTCAGGATCCACGCATGGGTCAGGTAGGACTAATGTTGTAACCCCACCATGGAGTTCATGGGTTAGGGTGTTAGACTGATGTTGTATTCCCCTAATGGTTTTATTTTGTTAAAACTACCTGGATTGAGACTCCAAGGTAAGTGTTATGTAATAAAATGTTGGGATGTTGGAAAAAAGTTATATGCTTCCCAAATTAAGGTAATGGTGTGGGTTAGGATGTTTGAATGAGTCTCTATGATTCCCTAACACATAGACCAGGCCGTACTAAGGGACTAGGGTTCTGGGGTTTGTTTATGATTATAATTTGTAAATTCTTTGTGAGTAGTAATGGATGTAACACCTGATGTGCGGTAATTAACCAGTGTAATCCAATCTATAATTTATGTAAATTCCTAACCCATGTAACATGATATGAAGATGAATTTTGTAAGGAAGATAACATAAGTGATAAAATGGAAATAATGATGAAAACTAATTAAAGGAAAATTGTATCTAATGGGTATGAGATGAGTTGTGATTAGTTAAATCCCTTTATGGTTGAATGTTTGTGTCACCCATGGTAACTTGGCATAGACTTCTTATTTGACTTGAATTATATTTTTTGATTCGTAGATTATAGAAAACTCAATGTGTAAATAGATATCAAATAATTACTTATTTTTTTCCTTTTTTCATTGTTTATTCATTTCACTGGGTTATCTCCATACACTTTCATATATAATAGTTTTTTCTTTAGGAACTATTGGTGGTTGCATGATGAGTTTTACTAACACCCTCAGACCACCATGACACTAGGGAACCACAGTAAATGCTACTTATTTAGGTATAGGTTCAGAGGAGGGGAGTGGTGTTGGGTTGAGCATGGTATGACAGGTTGAAGCATAAAGGTTAGGACTGGGTTGGGACTTAAGTCTGAGTTTAGTGGATTTTGATAGTTTTGGTTCAGGATTATATTTTATGACTACCTGACATGTAGTGTATTCACTGTATTTCATTAGAGTATGTGTACATGGTAATGTATTGAGTTTTTTTTACATGCTCTCAATTGTTTTAATTTTTGGTGATTTTATCTATTGATTTGACTTGCAATGTAGCTTCACTATAATAATAGGGTGTAGTCTACCCAGGTTTCTCCATAGACCTACACTACTAGTCACCATCCTCTAGAATATAGAGAGGTGTGCCTGAGGTCATGTGATGAACTATCTCCAGGAACCAGTTATATCGGCTTCTAGGTTGGGGAAATTAAAATGTGGTATCAAAGAAAGTTGTCTTTTACATTACTGTTTGGGGGTATGGTAGATTAGATATTAAGACAATGTCAGGGGCTGGTAATGAATTTTTTGTTGGGTTCCTACTACCCCATGTATAAAAGAAAAATACATGTTTCATAGGGTTTGAATCGATGTTCCATTTTGTGTATTTACGGTTGATTTTTATTTCCACCATGAGTGTTGCACCTAGATGTGATGTTATTGGTTTATTAGGGTTTGTCTCTTTTCTCGGTGTAGCAAGAGAGGGTGTTTGAGTTCATGCATCATTATAGGAACATAGGATAAATAGTTCATCCTTATGTTGCTTCTTATTGAACAATGAATGACATGATGATGTACCAAATGGGTATAAAAAGTGAAATTGAATGAAATGATGGGTTATAAAGAAGACTCTTGAATGTGTAAATGATTTGGATTTTAAAATGAGATGTTTTGAAATGTGAAATCTTGGTTTTAAATGGTATTTTCTTATTAAAAAGTGAAATGGAAAAATAATGGATCCCTTTAGGGACACCATTAGTGGTTACCCCCCCCTTATGTTGGTTTTTTACCTTGTGTTTGGGTTTTTTGGGTAGTGAGTGTGCCTCATTTTTGAGACCTCGAGTTGCGGGATGTGATATGTTGTTGAATTTGATGTACCGATTAAATGAGATGTTTCTTTTTGCATATTTGGTTAGGTTGTGACCTCGAGTTTGTGAAATAAATAATGCTAATGGATACATGGTGACAGTGATGAGTTGAGACCTTGTGAGTTGTCTTTTTTACCCTAGAGTGGGTGTTCAGTTCATGGTACCAATGTATATGTGCAAGTATATTTAATGTGGTAATTTGAGTAAATAGTTATTGGTGAGTTAGATGTATTATGTTTGGAAGAAGGGCAGGATAGCTATTTTGTGAAGTCAATTGTTTGAGGTTTGGTGTGTATTGATTAGAGTGAGCTAGTGATCCCTGCTTGGTGTGACTCCAATTTGGGGAGGTTGGTATGATTTACCTTTTTAGGATGACCTGTGAGAGAACTTAGTTAAGGTATTAGTGATTATGGGTCTGCTGTACACATGTAACCTTTCATACATTGGTATTGGCACACAAAGAGAGTTTCCAAGTGTTGGATTAACCAAGAGTTCTAATTGAAAATGTTAACTATTTTGGGAGATGTGCCCTGATTTGCATCTACGAGTTAACAATCTTTAGAAATCAGGGGAATACTTGAAAGAGGTTGTCCTAGTGTTGGAGGTTCCATAGAATGTGAAGTATATTTGGTTTCTTCAGAGGTGAAATTGATTTATGGTGGGTGTCATTGGGCTTTGGTAAAGGTGAATAGATATGCTTTAGACTAACTATAGGGAATAACTAAAGTGCTTATGATTGGTTGTAATGGTAGATTTAAAGGGTATGATCATTCAGAGACATGAACCTATGGTTTTGTTGGAGTTATATGTGGAAGGAAATGTTGGTTTGGGTTTATCTTCGGTGATGTACAACTCATGTGATATGGAGATGGATTTTCTGTTAGGTCAGAGGAGACTGCGAGACCTGGGTGGTTCTAAAATTTATTGGGTGATGGACATGTATTGGAGATGCATGATGTCATTGGGATATGTGCCAAGGTGGGTTGGGTGTATTGTATGTTTTTTCCATGGAATCAAGGTGGAGTGTCCCTCATAGTGCAAGAAGGTCGTGAGGTGGCAGCGAGTATGGTTGGAACTTCTAACGATGTAGTGGTGTTATAGTGCTGATAAAACATCAATGAGATGGAAATCCAAAGTCCATTGATACTTTGAGGTGTCCTTATGTTAATAGTATATGGGAATGGGGGATAGTTTAGGGTGGTAACTATCACCATATTTTTAGCGTACTTCTCGCTATCCATGATCATTTCCCATATCTTGTCATCTCCTTAGGTGAATTGAGATGGATCTGGCTTATGCCAAGTGACTGAGTGTGTTTTGGTTGGGTGTGGGACATCTCAGAGGATACACCCAAGGACAAGTATGTGTATGGGAGCTGTATGGTGCGAGATAACACCATCAAACAGTTGCAGGGATAGATCATCAGAGTGGAACAAATGTTAATGAATGCTATCACTGTTTTTCTTAGGAGACAAAGTAGTGGACAATGCTTTTTTTTGTATTGCAATAGAAGTTGGACCATCACGTTCAATTTTTGAGGTTCATCTATATTTGATAATTAGCTGTGTAGGTTGAAATTTCATGAGTAAATTAGTGGAAACAATACTCCCAAGGTGAGGAGTGTTATACTCATCATGAATGTTTAAACCATGCCATGAAGTGGGTGTAGTGTAATTGAGATGCCAATGAGAAACTAGTGATGTGCATGTTCGGGTTCCGTGGAGAATATTAGGGTTGGATTTATATGTTAAGGTAAATTGAGCCCAATAATGGCTCTGTACTGGAGCTACTTCATTAGGTAATTAGAGTAGTCTCATCATATATGTGTTAAAAGGTATTGTAGAACATGCAAATTGTTTGAATAGTAGTCAATGCTATGATAGAAGAGTTTACTAGAAGTTGGGGACAACTTCGGTAAGTGTGTGTGGTAGATGGTGGATAAGCGAGGGGCTATGTATCTAGGTAAATTAGAGATGTACCAATAGTAAAATCTGGGCACCAATAGAGTGAGTCGACTATGGATGGCCTAACTAATTTGGGAAAAAAGGAATAGATGTGGTGGGTTGCAATCCACCTCTGGTTAATGTTGGGAGGATAATCTTGTTTCAGTAAATGGTATGGTTCCTCAGGAAGATCCAAGTTACCTATTTGAATGGGTATGGATAGTGGAGGTGTCAAATCCATTTGGTTTTGATGTAAAGATAGAACTATAATATTGGATGGCGCTCTTATCAGTGTTTGAGCATGGTGAGTTAGAAAACACATCAGGTAAGTTGTGAAAGTCATGTGGTTGATATTTTTGGACTCTTTTTTGATTTTTGGAGTGATCATTACTATGAAAGGGGTGGGGAGAGGTTAAAGCATATGGTGGGGAGTGTCATAGTGGCAATGTTAAAAGTTAAAAGTGTAACTAATTGGCTGAGTTGGATGGAATCATATGAGATCCATCTTGGTGAACAGTGTTGGTGATGGAAATTTTCTAGTTTTTGTACGGTTTAGTACCTTGAGGTGAATATTATGTTTGGGTTGTACATTCCAAATGTTCATAAATGAACTAATCCTATTGGGTCATGTACTATAGAGAGGATTAGACTGAGAGTGTACCTGTTTACTCTCATAGGGTAATATAGTTCCTTTTCAGTGTTTTTTAATGCGATGATCCATTAATATTGATTTAAACTTCTCTTATGTTTGGTACATGTAATGGTGAGCTTAGGAGGATGTGTCCTCAGAAAGAATCAAGTTTTGATTTTGAATCTCAGTGAAGGAAATGTTTTTGTTGTAGGAATATTTCCATAGTCTGAGCATTTTACTAACATAGATGAGATCAGGAAGAAACTTGGAAAATGAAGGTTGATCAGTTGTTCATGGTCTAAAATTTTATTTTTTAAGACTTCATAATTCAGGGAAATGTGGATCGAGGATGAGTCGTTATATAATGGGGAGGTTGTAAGATCCCGATCTTTCATAAACTTACATCTCTGTTAATTTTTTTGATTAATCTCACTTTTGTGGTTGATAAAGTGGTTTGCGGTGCTTGAGGTGTTGTGGGGGGTGTTCTAGGGTTGTGGTGTAAGAAAGGAGGTGAAAAGTGTCCTAACAATTCATAGTGCACATTTGGCGCACAGTTAGTGCAAATCGTGCGCCTGGATCAGGAAACCATGCGGCATGGAAACCATTTCTGACAAATGTCTGGTGCATAGTTACCACACTATTATCCAAATTGTGTGGGTATCTCTAAGAAATTATGCAAACCAACTTCCCTTAGATTGTTCCTTACGCATTTTTGTTCATGATTTGGAAAACCATCCACAAAAACCGTGTACCCCATTAAAAGTTGAAATAATTATAGTTTTTCTATCTCGGGATTTTAATATGCCCACCTGATTTTTTCTCCCATTCAACCCCCTCTACCCTAAGTGATGAAACAGTATCCCCCACCCCTCCATGTGTGATTCTACTTTGATTATTCGGTGTTTGGATCATGTTTTGGTGATAATAGAAGATCATGATGAGTCTAACACTTCTCCTTGTTATATTTTACAAATTAGGGCTTGTAGAATCTATCCTATTCCTTTGAATCTATAAGAAAATCATTTTCTAATGAAATTTAGGTTTGGTATTTATTGAATATTTGAGTTTGAATCAATGGTATAGATTAATAATGTGTTCATCAACAGACATGAGGTAGGTTATTCTTATGTTTTTCCATAGTCTTATTGTTATATATGTATATGTATTTGTGCCTATATGTTTCCTTTTTGAGTTTATTCTTTATTGGTTATGAAAAGTGTGTTGGGACTTCAATTGAGGTGTGAAACCCTTCACATACCTTGCTAGTTTTTTTTTGAGGATGTGAGGCCGACCCTAGGGATACCCATGGGATAAGTCAGACCAATGTAATTTGTAAAAAAAATTCGTAAACCATGAGATAGGGGTATTATGAGAGTGAGTGGGTATTAAATAGGTATTTGGAATGTGGGTAGGGTTAATGGTTAATTGAAATAATTATTTCTGGGAATTTTTAAATATGTTTGTGGTATTGAAATTTTTTTGATAGTATGTTTTGGGGCCTTGACCCGATTATAGATTTATTAAAGGAATGATGATGTTTTTAATTTAAGTAACATTGTAAAGGGATGTGTTGACATCAATATGATTTTATAATGTTATTTAAAATTATATTAAATTTAGGGAAATGTATCCTTTTTTGAAAATGTTTAAATGGATGAAATAGAAGTGAAATACTTGGGAATGTTTTCGTTTCTAAAGGAGAGGACCCATGTTTTAAAGGGTTTTTTCAAGATGATTTAAATGAGTATTTTGAATTGTTTTTACTAACATGATGTAGTTTATAAAGGTTAAATGGGACCATAGTAATTGTAGGGACATAAGGGTGAGTCATATAGAACCCAAAACAATTATCCTGACATGTTAACATGAGAATGAAACTAACTAAATGATGCATGTGCTTAGTTGATGATATTACATAAGTGGGTGTTTTTCATGATGTGAAAAAGGGTTAAATGGAATAATGTAATTGTGTCAAAAGCTATATGAGTTGATAATTTAAATTCATACTTGGTTTAATGATTAAAAATTGATGAATGTACCCAATGGGTTGAGGCATGAGAATAAGAAATGTTCTATATGGTCTATCTAGTGTATATGGTAAAATGTTAATGGGTTATGGAATAATAATGATTTATGTATTGATGAATTATAAATTTTTAATGTTATATTATTGTTTGAATATGGTTTTGAAATGGTATATTTGTTAAATTATTAAAGAAGCATGTGCACATGGCTTGGTAGTGGGATTAAGGACTGAGGCTCATCCCATGAGCTGGTTTGGATTGATGCTCTAACCCTACATAGAAATACATGGGTTAGGGAGCTGGAATGATTCTCTATGCCCCCAATGGTTTCATTCGGGGAAAATAAATGGACTAATGATCCAAGGTAAGTGTAATCTAATAAAAGGTTGGGTTGTCAGACTAAGGATCTATGATTTCGAATATAAGTACATAGTGTGGTTTGTGATTTCAAACTGAGGTTCTATGCTTCCCAAACACATGGACCTAGCCTGATTAAAGGATTTAGGGTCTTGGGTACATTGATGATTCTTATTAGTAAATGCATTGTGAGTAGTAGTGTATCCCTCATGCATAGTAATTATATAGATTACGCCATAATGTAAATGATGTAAATACTCATCCCAAGGAACATGAGATGAAGATTAATTTAGTAATTAATATTACATAAATGATGAAAGGGAAATAATTATGAAAATAGATTAAATGAATATTGTAGATAATGGGTATGAGATGATTTGTGATTAGTTAAATCTATTATGGTTGAATGTGTGTGTCACCCTTTATTACCTGGATTAGACTTATAGTGAGACCTGAGTTAGTTTTGTTGATTGTTTGATTCTAGATAACTTAATGGGTAAATGGATATTAGATAATTGATTAAAAATATTCTTTGTTTATTTTTTTTATTTATTGCATTTGGTTATCTGCATACACTTCCATATATATTGGATATTGTTTGAGACACTATTTGTGATGGACTATTGAGTTGTACTCACACCCTACTGGGGGCACCATTTCTCTTGGGAACATGAGAAAATGGTACTTGTTTTTAGGTACATGTTTAAAACCGGGACCTGGTGTTTGGTTGTGCATGAGATGATGTATTGGAGCATAGTGGTCAGGACCGGGTTAAAACTCAATTCCGAGTTTAGAGTCTTTTGATAGTTTTGTTTTAGGATTATATTTTATGACTACTTGACATGTATTGTATTCACTATATTTTGTTATAGCATGTGTACATGGTCACTTATTGGGTTTTGTTTCATGTTTTCCATTATTGTTCCTGTTGGTGATTTTATCTGTTGATTCTTCTTATGTTGTAGCTTCACTCTGCTATGCATGTATAGTCCCCCCATGTTTCTCATTAGACTTGTGATACCAGTAGGAAGCCTCTAGAGTATGGGGAGGCGCACCTGAGTTCAGGTGAAGACCAATCTCAGGGCACTAGTTATAGTGGCATTCATGATGGGGACATTACAAAAACCACTTCTAAACTAGAATCATGACCCATAAAATGGATGCGATTTCCATCGAATGTTCATATTTATCATCACATTAATATATGATCATAATATTTTATCAAAAGTGATGTTAATTCCATTAAAATTGATGTGAGCCATATGTAATTAAAGTCTATCCATGCTTAATATAACATAAAATTCAACTAGAGTAAGAATAATAAGATTTTCTGGAATTAGATTCTCGTAAACATAAACTAGAGATGAACCATATAATTTTGTTGAAATAATCATACCATTAGAGGGTTTTATTACTAATTAAACAGATAATCACTTTAGTTATATTTTTATACCCTTATAAAATTCTTTATATATATAAAAGAATGGTTTAATTCATAGTCAAATAAGACATTAGTAGTTATGTAGTGAATGGTATGTTTACCTTTACACACATTGTTACAATTTCCGTCATAAGAAATGGAAATCACATTATATTTACCTATTTCCATTGGATTATGAAGTTTAAAAAATCAATCATCATAGTTAACCCTATGATTTGGGAACCAGTTAGAATGATGCCCATTCTTCATACACTTTAAGCAATGATGTGTGGGTGGTTCATTTTGTGAAACATTGTATCCTTTTTCATCACTAGATAAATTTCTCCACTACTTCAGTTGTAAAAATAATTATATCTACCCTTCACACATATGGAATCCCACCTTCTTATTAATAACTTTTCATTACATAGTGCAAAAAGAGGATCCTTTAATGTAATGTTTCTTGTAAATAAGGTACGTAATACATGAAAACGTAAACAAATTATTGTAATTATACTTGAATACATATTCATGAGTTCAACCTAAGTTACTTTTATTGCATCTTATATCCTTGGGAAAAACATTATAGGAATGGGGTGAGCATGAATACCAATATGGGAATAAACAAAGAGACAAAATGCACGTGATCATGATACATATCAAGAAAAATATTAGGCATAAAAATAAGGCATGAATAAGTATCATAATTTTTTAAATAAAATGAGTCATAATACTGAAATGTTTTGAAAACATTTAAATATTACATTTATAAGCATCGAACCATGGTTTATCACTAACTTGTCATAAATAAAAATTACCAAGGTTACTCATCATGTATCATAAAACATGTCATCTCTAGAGATTAAATTATTTACCGAATATATAGAATAACTATTAAGGAGAACCCATTTATATTTATTAATTAATATAATCCATATAGGTCATAATAAATAATTCCATTAATAGCCAACATATAATAAATAATGTATTTCTTATCAAAATCATGTCATACAAAAATGCTTAATGACATGATCATTACATCATTTTTAAACCACAGAAAGGGAATTCGGGTTTCATGTCAGAAAATCCCTAAATAAATTATTCATTTTTATATTAATTTGAATACCCATTTAAGTGAAAATATATTTTGTTATTAAATTAAAAATGGAAAAAAAATTCTCATGTAAAAGAGATAAATTCGAGAAACAAATTTGGCAGCATGACAGGTATAAAAGATGGTTTTAGAAAAGGGAAAATTGAGTAGGTAAATTGTTATCACTTTGAATAGAGAATATTATTATATTAATGGGGTAATATAAAATTAAATATTAATTGGTTTTGAAAAATATATGAAAAACCACAAAAGGTAACTTGAATGGAATAGATAATTAATGATTTCCCTTAACTTGATGATTTATTCCTAAGTATTGAGGATTGGAACCTTGGGGATTGAGGAATATTGGGGGGATCTATGTGAGAAAAAATCCCACAAAAATCATGGAGGATGAATTTGGAGTGTATGGGAATGGTTTTGTGGGTGGTTATTTGTAAGAAAAGTGGAACAATTGTTTAATAATTACCTAATATAGTTATTCGAAATCTAGGATGTGTAAAATAAAAAATCATTTTCTTAGCCATGGTTTTTTTCTTACAGTTTTTAAAATTTGAGTAAAAAAATATGATATTTTAATCCACCTTAACAGAACTCAATTTTTAAATACTTATTTGGGAATGGAAAAAGAAATTTTATACAAGGTAATTTTTTTAAAATAAAAATTTTCATTTTAGAAATTGGAAAGTCACTAACACATTTTATAATGGATTAAAATATTTTAAAAATACTTACTATTAAGAGAATAACATATTTTTTGTTGTGGATTGTGGTTAACTAATTATTACATCATTATTACATAATTATGAATTCATAAAACATACTGGAAACCCAAAAATGTATTTTTTCTATTAATTAATAAAATAATGTATTAAAGAAAAATATCATAAATTCAGACTAACCAAATTTCAACATGATTATTTCAAAAATAATTTTTCTTTTATCCAAATAATTCTCTATGCATGATAATTATAACATTAAAAATATAAAAAAACAATTTGTTGAAAATATTGGTTTTTATGGCATAATCAAATTACTAGCACTAATAAAACATTTCATAGACCATTAGAAAATTATTTTATAATTTATATTGATGTGAGAGTGTTTTAAAACAATATTTTAATCCAATAAATATTATTCAGAATAAACGAGTTTATTAAAAAACTATATAATTTTTTTAGAAAAATAAAATTACGATTCGTTTTCGTTTTCGTATAAATATAAATTTATCAAATTCACCTCAATTAAACATATATTTTTTAAAGGAAAATTATACTTAAAAATGAATTTATGGAATAAAAATTTTATTTATACAAAGGAAATTACACTTTATGAAACTAATTCATAATCATGTAATACCTTATTACTCTTGTGTATTCCTTAAGGGTGAGGTGTGTGGTGGTGGTTGTTTCATGGGGAGGATCATCTAACATTGACCAAGTGGCAATCTTCACTAACTTGACCTTCTCACATAGCTGATTTTGTTCAAGATTCAATTATTGAATATTTTCTTAAGACTGGTCAAGGGTGAACCTAAGTGACTCTAACTCCCTCCCAAGTTCATAAAATTTGGCTTCAAATGATACGACTCCACTTGTTAAAGCCATCAATTATTATTTTAGTATTATTTATCCATTGCCATTAAAACTTATAAACACTAATTATAATGGTATAGTTATCATCTGAGGGTATAGTTTGCAATGGTGATATTGAACAACAATCATATTTACCAATAGACATATTTTACCACTGGTTATATAGATGTTTAATCCCAATGGGCACATTTCCATTTATACCATATAAATACCACTTCATTATTTCATTCAAAATTCAACAAACTTTGTCCCTAATGTTATATATTCATTTCGTAATATGTTGATTGTTTATCTATTTTTTTTATTTTTATACTATTTCATTTGGGGGAATGATTCTAGTATATTGGGGTAATCCATATTTTCACATTTTAGCTCTACTATTTAACATTTTTTGTCAAGTTTCAATGTTTATCATTTTACGTGGTTTCATAGATGGCTAATGCAATAACCATTATTAATGAGGCAAAATTTTATTGGTTCTATTTATTTTTTATATCTATATTATTATATAATATGTAACAAAAATTTACTAATGAATCAAATATCATTTAAAAATTTTGGGTCATTACATTATTACCCCCTTAAAAAATTTCATTGCTAATATTTTAACTCATTCCCTAGATTGAGAAAAGGTGAGAGTACATCTATATCATTTTATAATTTTCTTCCCACATCACTTATTCATATTTATGGTTTCTCTACAACAGTTTGATGAGTTTGGAAGTATTTTTTCATTTAACCTTGTACCTACAGTCGAAGATCTCCACCAAATTCTCCTCTTATGAGATGTCATGTTCTAGTTGAACCACATATTAATTCAGTATATGCAAGGGATTACACATGTAATTTTTCAAGAAATATATGTAGAATACATCATGGAATTTATAAATATTTGGTGGAAGTTCTAGATGATTTGCCACTACTCCTATGTGATCATGGATTTCAAAGGGGCCAATGTACCTATGTATAATCTTCCCCTTCTTTCCAAATCACATGACTCTCTTCCATGGTGATGTCATAAAGAAAACATTATATCCAAAATAGAACTCTAATTAAATTAAATTAAATGGATTTTCAATATCTCTTATAAGGACTCTTATTAGCCTTTATTTTTTGTTGGATGGAAAGAACATTTTCAGTAATATCTTATACTATATTAGACCCAAGTTACTTTCCCTCACTAACTTAATCCCAACAAGTGGGGGTTCTATATCTCTTCCCATATAGATCTTCATATGGTTCAATATAAATACTTGAGTGGAAGATTTGTATGTATAAGAAATCAACTAATGGGAGTCCTTGATCCCATCCACTTTTAAATTCTATAAAGCATGTTCTCAGTATGCCCATAAGCCTTCAAATAGTCATTTTTCATTTGACATCAGTTTGGAGGTGATATACTATATTGAAATTAAATTTACTATTTAGATCATTTTGATGAATTCTCCAAAATTTAGATTTTAACCTGGGATTATGATTAAAAATTATATAAAGTTTCACCCCATGAAGCCTCCCCACTTCCATTTCATATATATTGGAAAGTTGGTAAAGAGATAAATCTTTCCCAAAAGTGAGGAAATGAAAAATCTTGGTGAGTCGATCCAAAATAAACAATGTCTCATTATTTCATTATGATGTTCTTGGGAGACTTGTAAAAAAGTAAACAGTGATATTGTCTTATTTCCATTTTGGTATGTGTAGTTGTTGCAATACCATTTTAAGAAGTTGTTGATCTACCTTCACATCCTGAAAAACCAAGAACCTTATAGTGTAGTCGGAAATATCCCTTTTCATATTATCCCACTAATAATGATCATGAAGTTTCCTATACATTTTAGTGATTATATGATGTGTAGGGAATATAGATCTATAAGCTTCATCCATCATATTCTTCTTTATCTCTAGTATAGATGGAACACATAGCCTTTTATTAAAATTTAACACACCTTCTTTATCAACATTGAACTCAAGAAACATCCCTTTTTTCACATCCACTATCTTCTTCTGTAATAAAGAATCTTCTCATTGATATCTCTTGATCTTGAATACTAATGATGGTTTATAAATAATTTCAGACATGATTGATGATATCCCTTCCCTTATGATTACCATGTTCAACCTTACTAGGCTATTGATTAACAGATCTCCTTAAATCCTCATCATTTCTAGAACAACAAGGTATTTCCTAAGTAATTCATCAGTTACTTTGTTTTACCTTCAAAGATGATATTGATTTGAATGGTTATAGTCTTTAAAAAGTTCAAACCATATACTTTTCCTCTTGTTAAATTAATTTTTGATGAATATATACTTAAAACTTTGGTGGTATGTGTGTATATATCACTTTTCTCACCATAAAGATAGTGCATCCATATTTTCAAAGAAAAAACAACTATATCTAGCTCTAGGTCATGTGTAGGATAATTATTATCATGAGGATTAAAATGTCGAGATTAATAAATGATCACATCATCATTTTTCTATGAGAATTAACCCAGCATAGTTCAGTGATACATCACTATGAATAAAAAATCTCCTCTAACATAGGGTATGGTTAACATAGGTTAAATAAAAAATATCTTCTTCATTTATAGAAAACACTCTTCATAATCCTTTCTCAAGATGAAATTAGCTCCATTCATAGTTGAATTGGTTAGTGGATTATAAATTTGTTATTTTTTCACAATCCTCTTATAATATCCTACAAAACCAAGGAAACTGTAAATCTCAGTTACTATTGTAGGATGAGGCCACTCAACTACATATTTTTTCTTGGAAGGGTTAACTAAGATTCCTTCATTGGTTACACTGTTCCTTAAGAATGAAACTCATTCTAAAAAAATCATATTTTATGAAATAAAAAAATATATTCTCCTTCCTTACAATTTTCAATATAACCCTTATATGATCCTCATGATCCTCATGAATTTTGGGGTATATCAAAATATCATCAATAAAAACTACCATGTATTTATCAAGGTAGTTCTTAAAGACCTTATTCATCAAATTCATATATATAGTAGGAGTGTTGGTCAACCCGAAGGGAATAACAAGAAACTCATAATTCCCATATCTTGTTATAAAGGAATCCATTAGAAAACATTATTTTTTTACCCTCAATTGATGATACCTGTATCAGAGTTCAGTCTTAGAGAATAATTGATCACCAAAAATCTAGTCAAATAAATCATCAGTCCCTAGAAGAGGGTAATTTTTCCTCATAGTGATCTCATTGGGTTCTATATAATCAATGCATATTCACATTGATCCATCCTTATTATTTTCAAATATAATAGGTTCTCCATAAGGATACATACTTGGTCATATAAATCCCTTATCCAAAATATCTTGCTATTTTTTCTTTGATTCCTCTAACGCCATTTCATCCAATCTATATGGTGTCCTCTATATCAACTTGGATCCAGTTATGAGTTGAATAGAGACATATACCTCTCTATCCAAGGGATTTAAAGGTAACTCTAAATAAATATTTCAAAGTATTAATAAATTATGGGAACATTCTCTATATTTATACTTTCATTAACTTCTCCCTCTTAATTGGTTATCTCTATAAAGAAGGCTATGAGAGGTTATTCTAGAAAAAGATCAGGTTGGGATATATCTCCTTTGAAAATTAATATAGGTAGTCCATTTAGGGCTACTAAAATTTCCTTTCTTATAAATTTGATATTAGCATTATACTTTGATATAATGTCTATCCCTAGTATAGTTTTCAATAAGACTATGTTAATGACTACTAGATTTTTTATGAGGATGTACATACCAAAGTTAATACTAGAGTTTCAATACACTAATGATATTAGGATAATTCCTCCAGGATACTTGATAGATAACTCTAAATCTATAATTTTGGGGATTGATTCTGTATTATTTCCAAACATGTATGAAATAAAAGAATGTGTAGAACCAGAATTAATCAAATTACTTTCTAGCATTGAGATAGTGATGATTGTACCCACCACCATATCATTTTGAGACTATATTTCATCCATCATGATGGAGAATGTCTCACCTTTCTCCCTTTTCCTATCCCGAGATTAATGGTGGTTCCCTTTTATTATCATATAATTTTTACATTGATTGGAAATGTGACAAAGAAATCCACATATAAAGCATTGAACATATGGATAGGTCTACACTATCATCCATTTTTCATTAGTGTTGAAAATTTGATGCTTTACTTCCCCACAATAGTTCTGAGATATATGAACATCTCTTCCGTATTTTTAGCATCTTACACTCCAAATAATGTTGTTCCACAAATTCTTCTTCCCAATTTTTTTTCACATGGGAGGTTGAAATTTCCTTCCTCCTCTTCCATGATCAAAATTATTCCACGAGTTTGGATACATTTTTCTCTTCTTTTCATTAAAGATATCTGAGCACTGTGACTCCCCATACTCCAATTAATTATTTATATCACTCTACACTATCTTATTATAGCTTTCATAGCCTTAATTTTCTATATTCCTCTACAACTGGGGTCTCAATACATCAAATATATTATCAACCTTTTCATTAGGGTCCCAATAAATTTATAGGTGTATCATGAATATCTTGTAATGTTCATTTCATTTATCCCCACTAATTCATTTTACTTTTATTTAGGTCTACGAGTTTCTTCTCTATTTTTATTCATATCAAATAGGGAAAATATTTATTGAAAAAATATTCACCTGAACTCTTCCCACTCTATAAATTCAATATATCTACATGGATTCATTTTTTTAATCAGTTTCATGCACTAATAAACTTTTCCTTCTAAGTGGTATTTATTCAGGGTGACATTATCTAGTTCCAAACAATAGAGTATAGAAAAGATGTTTTATATAGATCTATTCCATTTTTTATCAATCAACAGGTTCCAATATCTTCTATATTTTTATAACTTTCTACTCCCAAGAAGGAATTTCCCTAAATGCTTCTTCCCATGTTTATTTCACATGGGAATATGAAAATTATTCCCCCCTCTTACATGATTGAAATTATTTCCTAGTTTTGTCTCCATTTCAATATTCTTTCCATTAGATCTATGAGACCACTACATCTCTCCAAACTCTAATTCAACCTTAATAAAACTATATACTATATCCTCATATATTTCATAGTCTATATTGTCTATATTCCTCCTCATATAGGGTATCAGTCCACCAAAGAATCTATAAACCTTTCCATTAGGGTCCATAACAAAGATAGATTTGTATCAATCAAGTATTTTAATATTAATTTAATATCTTCCCACTAATTCATTTTCCTTTTCATTCATCTCTTGGAATTAATTTTCCATTTTTATTTGTATCCAACAGGGAAAGTATTTATTAAAAAATATTACCTGGAATTCTTAACACACCATAGCATTAATATCACTTTTTGGATTCATGTTTTTAAATTAGTTACCAAAACTAATTATCCTATACTTCCAAGTGGTAAACTTCCTGGGTGACATTATCTATCTACAAAAATGGGATTATAGAAAACACCATTTCAATAGAACTACTCCATTTTTAGAAATCAATGGGTTGGCAGATTCATTAAAATAATGTGGCTGTTCATGAATAAAGGACTTAATGAAAATTTGTTCCCTATGAGGTGAATATAGTCTCTCAACTTGAATCAAGTTATTGTTCCTAACTCGTGTTTGTTGATTCATAATCCTCATGAAGTTTTCAATATCAGATTCTATCATATTGTCAACAGTACATCATCTGTTTCACTCACCATTTATGTGGCTCCTCCTATTTGCCTCCATTTTTCTAAAATAAGAAAAACATACAGAGAAACAATTTATATATATGAATCTTAAAAATATAATTGGATTTTATGTATTAAAAGATAATACTAAAATATGGTATTAATCTCCTCTAAAAACAATTACATTTTTTATATATCCTTTATAATGAATCCTAAAAATCTTATGGTTAACCAAACATATCCCCAAGAGTCTAAAAATAGCTGAAAACAAGGCCCATTTCCCTACACTAATTCCCAATCAAGTCTAGCTCAATACATTTTTTTCTATTGTTACCCCGAGTTATATCTATTTCGGATCCACAAACCCTTGTGGTATCTAGACAAGGATGTTTTTTTCGAAACAACTTACTTAATAATTTCAAAAATACTAGGATGTTTTCTTATATTGATAATTTTCACCTGTATTATTCACAATTTTTTCATGTATTAGTATCCATAAATGAATAAAATTTTCATGGATACCAATTATGAGACACAACCTTTTTATTTGATAACATTTCAATACATAGTACAAATGGGGGATCCTATAACGATTAGCTTCTTGGAAATATTGTACATAATACCGGAAAAAATAAAACATTATTATAAATACACTTGAATAAAACATTTTGGGTTTAACCTATGTTACTTATAATACATATAATATCATAGTGGAATACATAAAAGGATAGGGGTGACAATGAATCCCAGTAAGGGAATAGGAAAGGGAGTAAAAAATAATGTGATCATTAGACATATCAATAAGAACATAAGGTGTAACAATAATTAAAGAACAAGATGCATATCATAATTGTAAAAAAAATTAATGAAAACATGGAAATGAAGTTATAATATTTAAATGAGACTTTCATAAGCATATCAGCATGGTTTATCACCAAGGTATCACAAATGAAAATTACCATGGTTATTCACAATGGTACCGTAAAACATATCATCTATAAAGATTAAATTCATTACCCACTAATTTAGATCACTATCAAGGAACAAAATATATATATATATATATATATATATTAATTAATTTGATCTATATAGTTCAAAAAAATAATAATTTCATTAATAAATCCGGGAAAATAAATAATGGGTTTCCTATAAAAATCATGGCATTCAAAAGTGCTTAAATTCGTGATCATTACATCATTTTAACCCAAAAAAAGGGAATGTCAGTTTCATGTAAGAATATATTAGAATAAATTACTCATTGATACTATTTATTAATACCCATTCAAGATAGAATATATTTTGGTATTCAAATAAAATGGAAATGATAATTTATAATGTAAAAGAGTGAAATTCATGAAATAAATTTCACTGCCTGGCAGGTATAAAATGTGGTTTTGGAAAATGAAAAAAATGAGAGGGTAAAGGGATATGAAATTGATAAAAGGATACTATTATATCAATATAATTATATAAAAAGGAAAATTTAATAAGTTTTTAAAATAGATGATATACCACAAAATGGGAACTTGAATGGAAAAGAGATGTGGAGATTTCTATTACCTTTGAGAGTAATTACTGTATCTCGAGAATTGGAACCTTGGGGATAGAGGAGACCCCGAGGGGATACATGGGAGAGTATATAACCTTAAATTCATAGAATATTTATTGGGAGTTAAGGTTAATGGTGAAATGGGTGGTTATTTATAGGAAAAGTGGAGGAATTGTTTAATAATTTCTAAATAAAGGTCTTAGAAATCTAGGTTATGGGAAATGAAAAATAAACTGTTTTAACCATGGTTTTTGTTCATATATTTAGACATTTGAATATAAATTTAGGATATTTTAAGCCAGAGGAACCTAAATCCATTTATAAATACTTATTTTGTCATAAAAAAGTAAATGTTCCAGAAATTATTGTTTTTAAAATCAAATTTTCCATTTTAGACTTTCGAAAGACGCTTACTGGAGTGGAAATATATTAAAATATAATAAAACACTTAATATTAAAAATACCATATTTTAATCATGGATTTTATTTAGTTAATTATTACATCATTATGAAATAACTATAAAGTCATAAAACATACCAAAAACCCAAAACTGTATTTTTACTATTCACAGAGAAATAAAGTACTTCAAAAAATTATCATAATTTGAACATAACATAATTAAAACATTATTATTTAAAGATTAATGTTTATTTTATTATAATAATTCTCTATGTATTAAAATATTAACATTTAAATAAAAAATCATTATTTATTTTTATGTAGATGTCTTTTGGGCATAATCAAATTTCTAACACTTATAATAAATTACCTAGGCCATTTTAAAATTATTTTATCATTAATATCTAAGTGATAGTGTTTTAAAATTATATTTGATTAAAAAAATGTTATTCATAATACTTTTGTTTAATATAATATTGTATAAATTTATTATAAAAATAAAATTATGTTTCATTTTCATCCAAAAATAATTTTATCAAATTCATCTCAACTATGAATCTATTTTATTAAGAAAAAATATTATTAAAATATAATTTATAGAATAACTAATTTATTTATACAAAGGAAATTAAAATTTATCAAACTAATTCCTAGACACATAACCCTTTATTACTCCTGTGTATGTCCTAAGGGAGAGGTGTGCGATGGTGGTATATCTGTGGGTTAGATTAGATAACATCGACTTAGTGGTAATCACTAAAACTTGAACTCCCCCCCATAGGTTATTTAATTTGATATTAACTTTATGAATCTCATATTGTGGTTGGTCAAGGGTGAACCCTAGTGACTCTAACTCCTTACCAAGTATAGACATATGGGCGTCAAATGACACAACTCTACTAGTTGAGGCAATTGATTCTCTTTTCTGTATCAATTATCATTTTTCATAAATAATTACAAACAATAATTATAATGATAAAATTTTTAGCCACGTTTATAGTTTCCAATGTTCATATTAATCAATGGTCATATTTGAAAAATGGTCATATAATGGCTGAATCCTCATTTACACATTTCCTTTTATACCCAATAAATACAACTTCATCATTTCATTCAATATACACTAAAATTTCTATATAATCTTATATTTTCAATATATAATATATTGATTTATTTACTATTTTTTTATTTCTATAGAATTTTTAGTGGGGGTGATGATTTCAATTGATTGGGGTGATCCTTATTTTACCATTTTAGCTTTTCTATTTTATATTTTTTATCCAATTGTAATGTTTGCCATTTTAATTCTCTTCATAGCAGACTAATTTGACGACCAATATTAAGAAATTAAAATTTTGTTGGTTTAACTTTATTTTTTATACGTATAATATTATATAATATCTAATAAAAAATTATTCAAGAATAAAATATCATTTAAAAATTATGGGTCCTTGCACCACACATAAAATATTTTCTAGTACTCTTGAGAATCTTTCCCGCATGATTCTTTCCAAACATTAAGGATAAAGGAAAGATCATATTATTTTATCAATAGTTCTTAGATTTTTTTTGAATTCAATATTTCAATTCTTATCATACCCATGAGACTGATGTGTAACTCCATCCACTATTTCCACCTTAATAAAACATCAACCAATTTCTTCATAGTTGTTAAAGTCTCTTATGTATTACACCCTCAGAGATTTATATTTAATACACTATAGATTTTATCAACCATACTTTTGGATTGGATGATAATTATTGAATCATACCTCTCATGCCTTGTAAAATTACCCTCATAGAGTCTAACAGATTCATCATACCATTAAATTAACTGAATGAACTATTTATCTATATTCATATGAAGAACACGAGAAAGTACTTGTTGAAACATAAGTTATAGAACTTTTCTCAATCCATGGATTCAATTTAATCTTGTTTCCTTATATTTATGATTATATTAAACCTATAGTTATCTTCACCTTTTAAATGATAAAAATCCAGAATGAATTTATCATGTTTTGAACATCGGAGAATAAAAAATGTTTTTTTGTCGTACTAATCCATTTCTCATCCACTAATGAATTAGTGAACCTAATTAAGGATGGTGGAAATATCCTAATCAAGAACTCAATAGAATTTAGTTCCCTTATTTTCTTCCTTCAGAGTCCAATATGATTCATTGCATTGGAAATTTTTTTGATCATTAAAATAAGATTTTTCATTCCAACCCTCATTGTATGTGGTTTTTTAAGAGGAAAATAATTTAATTTTTCATCTCATTCAACATTAATGAAGTTCCTTTGCGGTTTATCCATTGACCAAAACCCAAAAACATGGATTAAGGAGCAATTATCATTGTTTGAAACCACACAATCTTGAAAAACCAATTATAGTATTTCTAAATCATGGTACATTTTTTTACTCAATGAAACCTTAGGTTTATCATAGTTCATTAACATTAATCATCTAATTAAACACTTCATTATGGTTCATAAAGAGTTTTTGAATTCTAAAATTATATCTCTAAGGATTGTGAAACTACGTGTGTACTAAGGATCTTTGTCTTGCATCAGTTCCCGATCAAGGATAGTTCAATACATTATTTTTGGGGTTGATACTCCATTGTATATCTATGCTAGAGACACATCCACTTGTACTATATATAAAGGTATTAATCACTATGAAATTTATACATCTATCCTTTATCCAAATTATAGGTCATTTTAAGATAATTTAACTCATCCTTTTACTCATCCTAAGATAGATACCTATACAAATCCTTATAAATATACCTTGGGATCTCACTAATATTTTCTCATCGTAGTTTTGAATGTTTGAATAAACCTTTGCTTTGATATCAAATATAGCGACCCATGTTTCTCATATATGGATATTGAATTATTTTAGATGAGTATTCAGTACATTACAAAATTTCATGCATGAGGACCATAATAATTTGGCGTGTTTGGAAACATGAAACATAATATTCTTACTTGGTGAAAGGAATTCACTATTTCCCATAAATATCTTCCCATTTAGTACTCTCACATAAAACATTTCTTTATAACATGGGGTAAGGAAACCTAAGAAAGGCTGAGCTTAGATGCTCAATAAGGGTAAATAAAGGAGATGTGTAAGAATGAAATGAACATAAGGTCATGATAACATGGAAATAATATTTTAATATCATTCTTTTCATTTAAAAGATTATACACATGTGTCATTGAATAAAGATTAGCATATCATGAGACAAGATTCATAAGAGAATCAAGAGAATATGCCATGAGAGAATAACATTGTAATTATACATGGAATGTGGTGGACACATAAAAATATGAAATTATATTCATACTAATCAAGTATCACCGCCAAGGCTATCTTAGTTGATTAAGTTCTTTCTAAAAACCATCTTATTAGTCTTTGTTCACTACCAAGACCATCTTAGTAGTCAAGGTTCACTCCAAAGACCATCTTAGAAAAAAAAACTCCATTATTGAACTGGTTTCACTCACTATTCCATCAATTTTTATCTCATTATATATAAATATTAAAATAATTCATTTAATGGAGATATAGGCCCCACTAGTGAAATAATAAAACCATACATATGTGTTTTATAAGATCATAAGAATTCATCATATCATAACCCGTGAAAAAAATGGGTATCATAAACATTTAATCATATCTTAACCCATGGAAAATATATAGGTTTCATAATCATGTCATAACCCATGAAAATAAGTTGGTTTTATAAGAAAATAACCCATGGAATAGAAACAAGTTTTGTAAGAATATAAACTGTGAAAGAGAAACAAGTGTCATTAACATCATGGCATCAAAACATTAACCATTAAGAGAAATAATATGAATAGAACCATTGTATTAAATCTTTAAAAAGGAATAATTAACACCAAATGATGTAATCAAAGATTTAAAATTATTTCTAAGATCCATTAAAAAATTTCATGAGGAAAATTTTAGTTCTATTTGGTAGAAGACTCTTTAATACGAAAATCATTTTGAAAACCTTTTTCTTTGATAATAACATTGGGAAATTATAAATGAAACTTTAAAAATACATTAAAAATATTTTTTTTGAAAATAACATTCCATTAAAGATATATTAAAACATTATTTTGAAAAATTAAAAACATTTTTTTCAAACACCGTTTTGGAATAAAACAAACTTCAAACTAAAGAGAGAAATAAAGTCTGATTTTCATAAAAACATTTTATTTATTATATTAAGTAAAAAATAGTGTAAAAATAATAACATTACATAATTATATAATGAATAGAAATAGAGGAATAAATTCATGATAATTATTGCGATATAGATCTTAATATTTCATCAATAGAAGCATAATCACAAATAATCTTGATAAATGATGAGATTGTAGGAATAAATGTTTTCCACTTTGGTAAATTTGAAACATAACTCCCATGAAGTAATAACATAAAATGAATCTTAATATATCATGGGTATGAATAATTTCATGTTATTAATTTCCATATAGACTATATTTACATCTCATGAAAGAATATAGGTTGATAACCTAACATACATCTTAAAGAAGGGAACATGAGAGAAAAATACACTAACACCGTTGGTTAAATTTTAACCATAAACCCCATAAATAAGAGATCCTAAAATAAATATGTAAATAGAAAAAAATTATCATAATAATAATCAAAAAATCCATAATTGGTCATTATAAACACCACATACAAGAAATAAGTGTTGAAAATGGCTTGTGTCTCACAGAAAATAAAAGTGAGACGGAAATCCCTTAACTTTAGTCTGGAATTCGATTGTACTCATCCAATACTCATTTATAATAAATTTAACTTTATTATACATACATTATAAAATGACCTTAATTTATATCATACCATATATTAATTTCTTATTATAACGAACTGAACTTTTGAATAATATATTTTCCCTAAAAATGTATGTCTTACTTCATCCTAATAAATAGAAAATATATAAGTATAATTGAAATATGACCATTGGGTTTTGACCATTATATGACCATTGGTCAATATTACTATTGGAAACAATAATACTTTTTAACATTATAATTGTTGATTAAAATATAAATAATAATGGATAATTAATGTAGAACGAAGATTCAATGGCCTCATCCAGTAGACTCGGGCCGTATGAAGCCCATCTGTTAGAGCTAGGGAAGGAGGTAGCATATCTAAAAATTTTTTTAGACCAAGCCCACTATGAGCTTCAATATGTTAAGCTTGAACATAATCTCCTTGAGGAGAAGTTCAAGCTGATAAAAATTAACACTAGGGAAAAGTTGTCCAATATATCCCAATATTCTATCACCATTGCACACCTTACTCATAGGTCCTATGCAGTTATTATAAGGGGCTATGTAATGAGACCTTAGTTAGTTTTTGTAATCCTTTAATATAAATAAAATTGTTATTTCTTATAATAGTAATTTTTTTGAATTTTAGATATCAAAAAAATATAAGATGAATTTTAAGAAGTTTCATATTATTGATTAATATTGAAAAATAGGGTTTTTGAAAATATTTTTTAATAAATTAAATAGTTAATAATGTGAAATAATTTTCAAAGAGTAGACATGTAAAATTTTTATTAGTAATAAATTTAGAGTCTGATAAGATCAACATAATTTTTGGTGGATTGTAAATTATGAATAGTATTATTAACCTTATGAATAGTAATGTGACCAATAGAGTAGTAACCTCATGTAAGATGGTTTAAATATAATTTTGGCATCTAGCTTGGTAATTTTATATAATATCAAATGTAAATAACTGTTTCATAAATTAATAAATAATTATTAGTATTTTTTCTGGTAAATGGTGGTTTTAATTAACAATTAAATACCTCATATTTAGAAAATTATTATATTAAAATGGAGTTAATTTTTGAATTCAAAACATTAATGTTAGGTTAGGGTGAATTTATGAGAATTTTATATATTGTTTTGTTTTTGTTAAATAGTAAAAATAAAGTTTTTGAGTATTTGATGTGTTTTCCGACATCATAATGATGTAATATGAAATTTAAAATGTTGGTCAACTAATTTTGATTAAAATATTATATTAGGTGTCCCAAGTGTCCAAAACCATGGTCAAATACCAAGGATATCTCATAGTTTTTCAAATACCATTAATGAGGTGTCTCTTGGAAATTAATAAAATATTCCCTCATCTTTTCTATAAATTCCAACCCATTCCTTCATTACTGGCATTCCAAATTACTCCTAAATAAATATCTTGACTTTTTACCTCCCAAGTAGTCCTCCCAAGGTTCCCTCAAGCCCCCAAGGTCCGAACCTTCTAGTTGTTGAAGTTACTCTTCAAAGTAAGGGAGCATTTCACCCTCCTTCTTTAGTCAAGACATATTTTATGTTATGTTTTTAATTTCTATTTTCTTATGTTGGGGTATGATATTATATATCTATATGGATTTAAATTTTATGAAAAAATTATGAGAGACCCTTTTCACTCTCATCAACTAATTTTATTAATTTTTAAGCAACCTCGTTAGGCTGCTGAATTTTTGTAAGGGAATTCGCAACTTCTCTTTTTTTATTTGAAGTTATCTTTTATGTGGTAGATTTTTCAAGTTTCCATACCATTTATTTATTTACAATATATTTTATACCTCTAATAAATTATGAGTATTTCATGAATGGGTCGCCCTTTCCCATCTTTTTTTAATGTTTTCTAAAACCATTTTTCATAGCTGTTATGCTTCAAAACTTTTGTCTCAAAATCTCACTCTTTTTCTGAATAAATTATCTTATTTTATTTATATGAATACTCAAAACTATTTAATTTCCATGGGTATTCATCAAGAAATAAAAGTGATATTTTTTATTCTTGAAATTATATACATAAAACCCCCATTCCCTTTCCATGTGTTATAAATGACACAATGATCATGTTTTTAAGCGCTTTTTAAAACGTCATGATTTTGATATGAAACCCATTTATTTTATTCTATTTAGTTTATTTATGGAATTTATGATTATGATATATGTGGATCACATGAAAATAAATAAATATTAAGGGTATTCCCGAATATATCTCTAATTCATTGGATAAAGAAATTAATCTATAAAGATGATAAGTTTTACGAAACCTTGGTGAATAACCAAGGTAATTTTTATGATAACTTGGGGATGGGACTTGGTGATATGATTATGAATTCAAAAATTATATTTTTTAGCCACATTTAAAAGTTATTATTAATGTTAATTTTATTATTATATTCCTATTTATCACGCCTTTATGATATTCCCCATGTACTTATTGATATCACTCAAGTTAACATGCAAACTGTTTCACTTATTTTCCCTTACAAGGCCTTCTTCTCACCCTTTATTTCATGTATGTTTTTCAGTTTATGATAGGATGAACCTTGAATAAGCCTTTCAATTTGAATATAATAATATTTTATGTTTTGATTTATTATGTCCCATTTTTTTAAGACACTATACTTTAAAGATCCTCTAATTATAAAATGAAATGAAATGTTATGTTATAAGAAGGCGGGATGCCATAGTTAATATAAAATGATAGTTTATTTATTTGTGGAAATTAGGATATGAATAATTTATAAATAACACTATAAAAAGTTTAAATATAGAAAAACTTCATGGTTTTTTATGAAATATTAAGTAAGTGGTTTTTGAAGAAATAAATCCATGTCGAGAGATGAACAAGTGGATGTGGCTCTAGAAAATATATATTTAGGGATAAATCCAGAAAACACCACCTTTATATAGACTCAAACAAGAACCAGTGCATGAAAACAGGCATTGCTTCACTCCTGGTTTGACACTCCGGGCGAATATGTTTGGTTAATTACAAGCTTTTTATGAATCATTATGAAGGATTTATAGGGAAATGGAATTTTTATTAAAAAATAATATGTTTAAGCATGAAGTATTAAGGAATAAAAATCATTTTATTTAAAAGATTAAAAAATGAAATAAGCTTCTCACTAAGGTTTTATTCTTTTATAAAATAGCAGGAAATTGGAGGAACTGTGAAAATGGTGACTGAAATAGACCATGCACTGATTTCCCTCTGATGGAAGCTGGAATAGAAAATTTTATTATAATGATAAAAAAAATGACTCAATTTATGGGAAATAACCTAAATCAAGCTAAGAGACCAATTTCACCGTGAAGGGAACAACTTTCGGTCGAGTCCTTTATGCATCAACGACCACCAACATCCAGTGGATATACCGACCCATTGATTTCTGAATAGTGGATCATCTCTATTGAGAGTATATTTTACGTGATCCACTGTTCAGAACAAGAAAAGGTCACCCTAGATGTTTACCACTTATAGGGAGAAGATGACCAATTGTGGGAACAAATTAAAAACCTAAGGCCTAGAATGAAGGTTGAAGCTATGGAGTGGTAAGAGTTCAGAGGGATATTCTTCAGTAATTATTTCCCTCATTCGATGAGAACAAAAATGGAGAAATAGTTTTTTGAGATGAATCATAAGGAGAAAGAATATGTGGGAATCTACGAGATGAAATTCACAAGGCTTTCACATTACACCTGTAGATTTATCATGGATAGAAATGGGAAGGTTGCTAAATTCTTTGGTGGACTAAGATATCATCTAGGAAAGAATCTAGCCAACTGAGACTATGATAGCTATGAGGAGATCATATGGAGTGCAATGAAAGTCAAATTTAATTTTAGTGAGACATAGTTGTCTTATAAATCTACTGACAAGGAGAGATCAATAGAGCCAACATTAGGGAGGATATTTCATCAGGGAAGAGGAGTAAAGAAAGTGTGATTTCCCATGCTTAATAAGTATGCTAAGAAGAATTTGGGGAACCTTCTGATTAGAAGATGGAAGTGCAACAAGTGTTGAAGAGATGACCATATTTCTTAGAATTATCGTAGTGAGGTGAAGACACAACTTCCCAGCTCTGAAAATATGGGGGAAGATGGTGGAGGACCTACCTAATGTCCAATGATTCAAGTGTGGACAACTTGGTCACTTTTCTAATCAGTATCCATATATGAGGGTAGTGGAGGGGAATCACTATGAGCCTTAGCACAGGCCAAGGGAGAAAGGTTGTTCTTTTCCAATCACTATGGATGAATTTGATGTGCCAAATTATGTGGTGGTAGGTCTTCTTTTTGCTACCTCAAATTCAGAAATCAATTTGTTTGATTCTCATTCTATGCATTCATTTATTTTATCCAAGTTTTCAGAGAATTTAGAATCAACTTCTGAATTTCTAAAAGTATAGTTATTAGTCAAGACTCCTGGTGGGGCTATCCAAGCATCATCATTGTTTAGAAACATTAGTATTTACTTTATTTAGCACAATTTTATTAGAAATATAGTAGTCATTCCCATTATAGAATTTGACATTATACTAGGATGAATTGTATCTCAAAGTATACTACTGAGATCAAATGTATATGTAATGAAATATCAGTAGTCTTGAATGGGAAGCCTACAATTATCCTCTAATGAGATATGTCTTAGCCTGATCTTTTTCTAGAAGCACCTCTTATAGCCTTCTTTATGGAGTTGATCAGTGAAGAAGAAGAAGACAAAAATGAGAGTATACTTATATAAAATGTCCCCATTATCCAAGAATACATTGATGTGTTTCCCAAGGATTCACCTGGACCTCCCCCAGAAAGTGAGGTAGAGTTCTTCATTTAACTCATACCTGGATTTCAATCGATATCAAAGACCCTGTATATGATGGAAAATGTGTACCTAGAGGAATTTAAGAAAGAAATCCAAGATCTTTTGGAGAATGATTTTATCTGACCGAGTGTGTCTCCTTGGGGGACACATATTATCTTTGTAATGAAGAATGATGAATCAATGCATCTATGCATTGATTACAGAGAACTGAATAGAATCATAGTAAATAAAAAATACCCTCTTCCAAGAATTGATGACTTATTTGACTAAGTTTGTGGGGTGTAATTACTCTCTAAGATTGATCATCGATCTACTTATCATCTATTGAAGGGGAAGATAGAAGATATTCCAAAAATTGCCTTCCAATCAAGATATGGGAATTATGATTCTGTTGTTATGAACTTCTTCTTGACTAATGCTCCTTCTATTTTTATGGATTTGTTGAATAGAGTCTTTAAGGACTACCTTGTTATCTTTGTGGTAGTTTTTATTAATGATATTTTGATATATTCCAAAATTCATGAGGATAATGAGGATCATTTAAGGATCATTTGGAAAACTCTATTGAAGGATATGATTTTTGGAATGTTTAGAAAAGGTGAGTTCTGGTTATAAAAAGTTTCTTTCTTGGGGCACATTATAGATAATAAAGGACTCACAATTGACCTTACAAAGACAAATGTTGTAGAGGAGTTACCTCATCCTACAACAACAACTAAGATTCGAAGTTTCCTTGGATTATCAGAATATTATAAGAGGTTTGTGAAATTTTTTTCATGAATTTCTAACCCACTAACCAAGTTACCTCAAAAAGGGGTTAAGTTCATCTAGAAAAAGGTGTGTGAGTAAAGTTTCTCTGAGATGAATAAAATATTGGTTACTAAACCCATGTTAACTCTTCTCTCAAATAGATAAGGATTCATTATTTTTAGTGATGCTTCTCTGAAATATATTCGGTGAATCCTCATGCAAAATGAAACAGTGATTATTTATGCATCTCTATAGTTGAAGAGTCATGAGAAAAATATCATACGCATGATCTAGAGTTGGTTGTGGTAGTTTTTTCTCTGAAGATATGAAGGGATTATCTTTATGGAGATAAGTGTGATATATACATAGATAATCAAAGTTTTAAGTATATTTTAACATAGAAGTAATTGAACATGAGATAGAGGATATGGTTTGAAGTTCTTAAAGACTATGATTTTTCAATTAATTGTTATCTTAAAAGGGAAACCAAAGTTGCTGATGAATTAATTAGGAAAGACCCAATTGCTTTGTCTATGATGATGATTCAAAGAGAGCCATTTATCCAAGACCTAGTGAAAATGGACATGGAAATTATAAGGGAAGGGATATCATCAAACCTATCCCAAATGATTTCTAAACCATCATTACTAAAGAAGATCAAAAAAGGTCAGAAAGAATATCCTTTATTATAAAATAAGTTTGAGGCTATAAAGGATGGTAAGTTTCTAGAGTTAAATATTGATGTACTAAAATTTTGTACAAGACAATGTGTTCCATCTATTTAGGAAATAAAGAAGGAGATGATGGATGAAGCTCATATCTCTAAATTCTCTATACATCCTATAAGTGAAAAATGTATAGATACCTTCATGATCATTATTGGTAGGATAATATAAAAAGGGATATTTCTAACTACACTACAAGGGGCCTATTATGTCAGTAAGTGAAGGTAGAATGAAAACGTTCATAAGGTCTATTAGAACCACTACCCATACCAGGATAGATTTGGGACAATATCACTATGTAAGTTTTCACTATTCTCCTAAGAATTTCCAAAGGAAACAATGCAATATGGGTAATAGTGGACCATCACACACAAACATCCCATTTTATCTCTATTTGAGAATATTTATCTATTGATCATCTTGCTAGGATTTATGTGAAGGAAGTGGTAAGGCTGCACGAAGTTGAACTTTTCTATCATAAATGATCATGATATAAGGTTCACATAAAAATTATAGAGAAGTCTTCAATATGATCTGTGTACCGAATTGAATTTCAGTACGACCTATCACCCCCAAACTGATATCCAATCTGAAAGGACTATTCAAACACTCAAGGAAATGATGAGAACATGCTCAATGGAATTTCAAGCTGGATGGGATCAACATCTCCCATTAGTTGAGTTCTCCTACAACAATAGTTTCCACTAAAGCCTTAAAATGGTACCCTATGAATATTTATATGGGAAATGAAGTATAACTCATACTTGTTGGGATTTAGTGGCTGAGATAAATATTCTGGGGCCTAATCTTCTGCAAGAAATGACATAAAAGGTTCATACCATACAACAACACATTAAGGCTACTCAGAGTTGACAAAAGATCTATGCCAACAACCGTCGAAGAGACTTGGAGTTTGATGTTGGTGACACGTTCATTCTTTGAATTCACCTTTTAAGAGAGTCATGAGGTTTGGGAAGAAAGTAATGCTCATACCTAGATACATTGGTCCCTGTGAAATCCTTGATCCCATAGGAGCAGTGGAATATCAACTTGCACTTCATCCAAATCTAGAACAAGTTTATGATGGCGTCCACATATCCCTCTTGAGACATTTCATACCTAACCCTTCATATGTACTAAATCCAGATGTGGTATTACTGGAACATGACCTCTCTTATGAGGAGAATCCAATGGAGATATTCGATCACTGAGACAAGGTTCTACACAACAAGACTAGAAATATTGTTAAGGTGTTGTGGAGGAACTAAAAATAAAAATAAGTCACGTGGGAACTAGAGGAGTCTATGAGGCAGATGTACCCACACCTTTTTCTTATGATAATATGAGTTAGAATTTTGGGGGAAAAATTTATTTAGGGGGGAAGAATGTAACTACTCGAAATTTTGGATAGTATTTTGTTTGATGAAAATTTATTTCTTAATATGTCCTAATCAATAAAAAATATATAAATATAAATGAAATGTGACCATTGGGTTTTAAATGTTATTTGACCATTGGTCAATATGACTGTTGGAAACAATAATAAATTTTAATGTTATTATTTTTGTTTAAAATATAAATAATAATGGATAATTAATGAAAAAATAGTCTGTGGCCTCATCCAGTATACTCAAGCATTACAAAGCCCATCTGTTAGAGCTAGACAAGGAGGTTTCATTAACGATTTTTGCTCTGGACCAATCCCAACATGAGCTTTAACATGTTATTCTTGAACATAATCACATTCATGAGAAGTTCAAGCTGATATAAATCAACACTTGGGAAATGTTTTTTGAGCCGCCCCAAGATTTTATCACTTTTTAACACCTTAATCTTTGGTCCTATGTAGGTGTTATAAGGGGAAATGTAACGAGACCTTAGTTACATTGTCTAATCCTTTTGTAATTATTCTTTCTTATTACGGTAAATTTTTTCAATTTCAAATGTCAAAATATATATAGGATGAATTTTTAGATGTTACATATTATTGATGAATTTTGAAAAAGTGTGTATTTTAAAATATTTTTTATACTTTAAATATTTAATAATGTGAAATTATTTTAAATAATGAACATATACAATTGTGATCAGTAAGAAATTTATATTCTGATAAGATCAACTTAATTTTTGGTGAACAAAAAATTATGAAGAGTAATATCACCCTTATGAATAGTAATGTTTCCAATGAAATAGAAAGCTCATATAAGAAAGCATAAATATTATATAGGAATATTGAATTGTAATGTGATGTAACAACATAAGTAAATAAATGTTTCATAAATTAATAGTTTTGTGTTAGTACTTTTTCATGTAAACATTAATTTAACATAAAAATTAAATATCTCATATTTATAAAATTATTTTCTTAAAATAGAGTTCATTTTTGACTTCATAACATTGATATTAGGTTAGGGTTAATTTATGAGTTTTTTATAAAATGTTTTGTTTTTTGGTGAATAGTAGAAATACAGTTTTTGAGTTTTTGGTGTGTTTTATGACATCATAATGATGTAATATGTAATTTAAAATGTTGGTCTACTCATTTGGATTAAAATATTATATGAGGTGTCCCAATTGGTCAAACCCATGTAAAAATACAATAGGCAAGCCCTTAGTTTTTCAAATACCACTAATGAGGTGTCCCTTAGAAATTAATATAATATTCCCTCACTTTTTCTATAAATAACAACCCATTCCTTCATTCCATTCATTCCAAATTACTCATCAAAAAATATCTGGACTTTTGACCTCCGAAGGAGTCCACCGAATGCTTCCTCAATCAACCCAAGGTCCCAACCTTCTAGTTTTAGAAGTTACTCTTCAAGGTAAGGAATCCTTTCACCCCCTTTTTTAGTCAAGATTTATTTTATGTTATGTTTTTCACTTCCATTTTATTATATTTGGGTATGATATTTTGTATCCCTATTTCTATAAATTTTATTTCAAAATAATTTGATACCCTTTTAACTCTCATCAATTTTTTTCTGAATTTTTAAGCGATTTTGTTCAGCTGCCAGAATTTCGTATGGGAATTCACAACTTGTCTTTTTTTCTTCCAAATTATCTTTTATGTGGTATGTCTGGAAAGATTCCATATAATGTTCGTATTTACATTATATTATGTACATATAATTTTGTATTAATATTTTTCGAATGGTTGAACCTTTTCCTCTCTTTTTTTAATGCTTTCTAAAACCATGTTGACGATTTGTTATGCTGAATAATTTTCATCTCAAAATTTCTCTTTTTTCTCAAAAAATTCTTTTAAATTTTTTTATATGAATACCCCAAACTATTTAATTTCTATGGGTATTAATCAAGTTATATAAATGATATATTTTAATTTGGAATTGACATACATAAAACTCTCATTACATTTCCATGGGTTATAAATGACATAATGGTAATGTCTTTAAGAACTTTTTAAAACATCACGATTTTGATATGAAACCCATTTTTTTATTCTTTTTTGTTTTATCTATGAAATTTATGATTATTATCTAAATGGATAAAATGAAAATAATGACATATTAAGGGTTCACCTTGATATCGCTCCAATGCATTGGGTAAAAAAATAATATCTATAGATGAAAAGTTTTATGATACCTTGGTGAATAACCTTGGTACTTTTTATGACTCCTTAGGGATGGAACTTGGTGATATAATTATTAATGAATAAATTAAGTGTTTTAGACACATTTAAAAGTTATGATTCATGTTATTTTTATTAGTATATTCATTTTTATCATTCATTTATGATTTCCCCCATGTTCTTATTTACATCGATCAAGTTCACATGTAAATTGTTTCACTTGTTTTCCCTTACTGGGCCTTCTGGTCACCCTTTCCATTGAAGTATGTACCCAGGTTATGAGATAAAATAATTTTACATATGATGAACCTTGAAGAATCATTTTAAATTAAACAAAAAAATGTTTTATGTTTTCATGTATTATGTACCTTTTTTCTAAGGAACTGGACTTTAAAGATCCTATGATTGTAAAATGAAATGAAAAGATATGTAATAGGAAGATGGTATTCCATACTTATGACATTTTATTATAGTTTTATTAAGAATTCCATTTTTAATTAAAATTTTGGGTAATAACCACTTTATTTTTCATGTATGTTTTGATTTTTCATATTTCTGGTCATCTTACACTAATGATGATTTAATTATATCAAGAATTATAACTATGAAATAAATATTATATATATTCAGTATATTTGTATTTATAAAATTTTTTTAAAGGTAGAAATTGGAAATTGAATATACCATTCATGGATACGGTAGGTCGTACGTATGCATAAATATTGTATCTATTTTATTGTTAGATTTAAAGAAGTAAAATTATAAGATATATTATCACTCCAGAATAATATTTTTGTAATATATATCATATATTTTTATTAAACCCATTCATAATAAATTCAATGTAAATCATGAATGAATCACAGTGCTTTGTGACGCGATGGTCTTCTATACAAAAGAACGATGTTATCGTATTCCCACAAAATGGAATACATGAGGGTATATGTGATATAAAAGTTCCATAATCATAATAATATAATAAAAAAATTAATATAAATTATGAACTATTGTTTACCAATATTCTCAATAGTAATAGGTAATGGGAAAATAACAACATCTGTTCGTGAGGTGGTAATCCATCTTACACACGAATAGTGATTTCATATCTCATTTGATTGATGTATGTAGGATATAAAGATTTAATATTAAAATAAAAAATTATTATTATATTTAATATAATGATGTTATTATAAAATAATTATATAAATATAATTAAATTGTTTTGAAGAAAAATAATATAAAAATGTTTGTTGATGAACGTTACCTCTTCTTTGCATATCTCTTTTTTATTTGTAAAAAATTCCATTCTTGGATATATTTATAGAAAAATTAGGGAATCTAGAACAACATTATGGAATTTTTGAAGATATTTGGATAGGTCTTGGCCAATCCAAAGGGAATTATAAGTGTGAATAGATAGGGAACTAGGGTGGTCTTTTATAAGGGAGGTGATTGAAATACAAGTATTTTTTTGAAAGAGAGAATTCTACCATCATTTTTTCATGTAAATTGTAAAAAATAATGGAAATATATTGATACTATAAGGTATAAGGTCAAAATATTTACTTCCAATGGGAATTGGACAAGTTTTTAGGTCATTGTTTCTCATAAACTTATAGTATAGTCCCTTAGTAAACTCATTTTTTTAATTGATGAGATTATTTTTAATTATTTTCACTAATTAGTTTCTTAATAAAATATATATTATTAGAAAATATAAATTTTTAGTATTTAAAATATGTAATCCATTTTTCCAAATTTAATACATATAAATGGTATAAATTAATTTAAAATTTATCCCACAGATGGGGCGAAGCAATGTGGTTTTAAAGTGAAAATATTCAAAAGATTGAAATGTTTTTATATCTCATTTCAATGTAAAATTGATTCCAATGACATAAATTAGATTTTTGGATATATAATTGAACTAATTATAATTTAAAACCAATTTAAAATATAATTTAACTATAAAAATAAATTAGAAAAAAATCAGTTTTCAAATAAAATTTATCATTTTTCACTATTCATAACAACTATAATTTTTCAAAAAACTCTGAATAATTTACACAAACATAATTTGTACATTATGAATTAAAAAATTAAGTATATTTTACCCAATTAAATTAATTTTTTTTAAAATATAACTTTATTATTGTTTATAGAAAGAAAAAAGGCGTTTCTTTTGAGAAAATAGTATTTTCAAAACATATTGACTTTACCAAAAATTATTTACTTCATTATAATTTTTCATATTTATAATAAAAATTATATATAATATTTAAAAATTATTTTCACTATTCATATTACTAATTTTAATGGCCAGGTTATAACCACCAGGTTTGAATAATAATAATAATAAAATGTTCTTTTGTAGAAAAATAATGTTGTATGTTACGCAAGTTAAACCAAGTGTTTCGTGCAGTGCATGGTTAAATTGGTGTAGAATATAATGAAAACATAACTTGGTGTACAATATAAAGCAAACTTAACTTGGTGTATCATGAAATTAATGTCATCAAATAAATTTAATTAAATAAAAAAAACTCATAAAATCTCATGGTGTTACACACCCCCTATACAATTTAACACGATGTGTTTGAAAATAAAGCGGATAACATGTGAAAAATGATAAATATTCATAAGAATAAAAATATAAGTATAAATAAAAAACCATTATGGTTGATTTTAAAATCCACATCACCTTACTCCATCTTAATATTCCCCTCACTCATTGAATCTCCACTCATACAGCCTGATATAGCACTAGATTCCTCTATCCAGAAGTCAATTTTAAGAATTTGGTTTTTGTTTTAAAAATTAGTTTTTATCTATACTTATTTTCAACTACAAAAAGATTCCATTTTATAGTATCTAAAAAAAATTAATGTTATCTATGGGTTATTAATGCTACTGAATAGGTATATATTTCTGATACTAACATCATGTTTCCTTTCAATTATAGTCTTGTGAAAGAAGTTTTCTCATACTAACTATGTAATGCCATGGAAATGCATATAACATAGGAATAACATGGGAACACTATCAAATTTAATTCATACTTACTTTATTTTCATTATAAATCAACAATATGAACATATCCTTAACTTGTAAAATTAATTTCAACCAGTAGCATGCTTAGCTTCTTCAACATCTCGTACATAGCTAGGTACTTGGTATCTATGGTCATTTCAAACCAGCTTAGTCCACATCGTAAATACTTACTAGTAAACCACTTGGATTTCAGTATAATCTAATTTGATCAATATGTTTATAATAAAAAAATCATAGATTAGAATTTTTCTAGATTTCATTCTATCTTTTACAATAGATTGAATCAGTTCATAAATACTCATAGATAACCATTGAAAACTCATTGTGGATTTTAATTGCATGAAATTTGTGAAATTTTGATGATTATATTGTATTAAACTAATCAAATTCAAAAACCAATTTAATGAGATAGTTTAAACCCCCCTATATTTTCATTGCTATAACCAAATCAAAATAATCTCATAAAATAGTTTATAAAAACTCTATTCAAACTCAAATTTTCATCATCTTAAAATAAAGAAACATTTTTATCTTCATTATAATATCTAGGAATCATTTTTCATTCTATAGTTTTTTAAAAACCTATCTTTATGCCTTCTCATTGATTATTAATTCAACGATTAATCTTTATTTTAAATTGACTTTCTACTTCAATCTACCTCAATCACACACTAGAAATATGTCTTCATCCACTTGGTCAAATTTATCTTGTTAATCCATCATGGGTTGTAATATTCAAAAAGCACCAGTCATGGATTGAGATCATATTCATAAAGTGGGTAAAATTTTGGTTTGGTTAGTAAAAATTTCTTGAAAGGATTAGATTCTATTTTCTCTTATATTATCTGTCCAATGTGAAAATTTTCAAACAAAAGCACATGTTAACGTTAACCAACCCTATTATATACTAATTCCAAAACATTGTTATATAGTTATGTGTATTCTTTTGGATACAAAGAAAACTGTCAATAAGAGTCTTCTAAACATTACCCAACACATTTGTTCCATAAAAAATTATTACAAGGTAAAACATTGAAAAACTCTTATATATATTATTGAAAATTTAAATATATACCCATATGTTTATATCAATAAACTTATGAAATGGATCTATGAAAATTATATCAATTTTCATTGAAAAATGATAAATTAATATTTAATTATGATTTTTTCAAGGAAGTTCTAGTTAAAAAAATACCACAAAAGTTTTTTAAAAGAATAAAATCATGGAATATGAACCAATAAATTTTAAGATTAAGATTTTATTAAAAAATATAGAATAAAACAAAAATAAACATTTAACCAATATGATTTAAAATATTTAATCCTTATAAAATAACAAAGGATGATTTTTTCAATTCTGCACTAAATACAATTTTTTTTAAAGTATTCAAATAATAATTTATCAAAAATATAATTAAATGTATTCAAAATATTTTAAATTAATTAACATTTAGCATCAAAAATATTATCAACAATATCAAATATATGATGAAAATTTTCATTAATTAAGGAAAATCACACATCCATGAAATTGCATAATCCCACACACCATGTACCCTAAAAAATAAATTTTATACCCCTCCAAAAATATTATATTAGTCATGTATCCTTGACTGGACATATTTTTTGGATTTTTGGGTATTTGATATTGGGTTTATTCAAGTATAAAATAATAGTGGCCCTAGTTTTGAATATAAGGATATAGAACATCGTAAAGAAATCTCGACCGATCTAACAACATTATAAATATTGGGAATAGATTTTGGGAATTTATTTAAAATAGAAAACCTACTTGATGAAAGATTTATATCAGGGTATGGTTCCCTCTCATTATCCTTAGGCTAGGTTAGTAATCCCATTATAGGGTTTTGTAATATATTCATCAACCTAAAAATCAAATAGAGTTGATATTCCCACCATTGTTACATGGTATGAGATCTATTGTATGTGGCGTCTCTATCAACCCTATTTAAAGAGATCAAAAAAGACATAATATCTTCTACTGAAGCTAGTATCACCCTTTACTATTAGGAGAACCAGGTCCTCGACTACAGGTTCATATATGTTTCACATGATTATAGTTTGGTTAGATCAGGGATCTTGGAAGGCATGTATAATTTTTTCCCAAATTTAAAATAATGAAACCTTACACTATAACGTGGTTCCCAAATATGAGCATACATGGGTTCAACATTCTCAACTCTCTTGATTTCATTTGAGTGATATTTTTTTCTTTTGATGCCTTATTTTTTTGGTAATTTTTGGGTATCATGATAAGTATGTATATAATCACTTTTTGATAGGATCTAAAAAGATGTGTCATGTTATATGATGATGATAAGAAGTTTGACATTGATCTAGGGGGAAAATGTGTGGGTGGTGGGATGTAGTGTTTTTTGGAAGTGTCAACTAGACTATGGCTAGACTCTAGAAGATTCATGCTGGGGTAGACATATTATTGATTGGTAGTTTGGAACTAATTTATTGTTGATAGGATTTCTTACCCTTTATATTTTTTATGTACTATAATACTCTATTGTGGGTTTTTAGAGGTTTTTGATGAATTTATTACTCTATTAGTTACTATTACACATTATTTGGGTATTTCTAAATATGTGTGTGTGTGTGTGTGAAAACAATTATA
Source organism: Viscum album (assembly GCA_963277665.1). Lineage (NCBI taxonomy): Eukaryota > Viridiplantae > Streptophyta > Magnoliopsida > Santalales > Viscaceae > Viscum > Viscum album. The sequence goes on from OY728147.1 coordinate 1,842,226,554, forward strand.
TTAGGCTTTGGCCTCCCATGTTTGTGATATTCCTACTTGGTTCTTGTAACTAACCCCGAGATGATAGGTGGTCGTATTGGGGTGGCACACTCTAATTATTATTAGACTAGGAGGGGCCCTATTGTAAATGGTCTGGAAAGAGTGTTCTCATGGTGAAGAAGTCCTAGGGGTAGAGTTTAGGGGAAATGGTGTTAAGGATTAAAGAGTTCATCTCTCAAGAGGAGGACCCTAGTGATGTTGTAGAAGATTATATATCCGTGCATCTTCACTCATAATAATTGTTAATTACATGTTATACTGAGAATTTTATTTTGGGGTAAACAATGGTAATTTCATTATATATGAATTAGTTTTTCAATTTCATTTCCTTCTTGAGTCATCTCCCTAAATATTCTCTTTTGATTATTGTACATAGTGTCAATATGCGAGATATCTCTATAATAATATGAACTAATTATTATTGGTAAAATTGAAAATGATAACTAACATAGTGATGAGGCTTCTATTCAGGGTCTAGTACTTGTGTTGTTTCATATAGGAAATAATTAGGTATATCTTCCACCTATTTAGGGATGATCAGTTCCTCCTTCAGCAATTCAGGTAGATGATCAATTTCCAATCAAGTACTAGTAAGTTCCAACATTTGATGATGATGATTGATAGAGGCTAAATGTACTGCATGAGTTCCATAGGTCAAGTATTCCTAGGTTTTAGATAACTCCATAAGCATACACTGTAGTGGAATTATTAAATTCAATGATCCGAGTATTCTTCCTTATTTAAAACCCCTTTAATAAAATGGTGGTTCTTATGGAATAAATTATTCTTTGTGTGGTGGGATATTGGTGGATATCTATGGATCATATTTATGTCTATGTGACTCTTAGACCATTTTCTTGAGGGGATATTCTGTGAATGATATTTCCCAAAAGCTCTTCATTAAATGTTAATATATTAGTTTCTTGAGCTACAAAAAGATATCATGATGGTCATTAAGTATTTTTCAAGGTTTACTAACTTCACATTCTACTCAATTGATATAGTTCATGATGGTTTCTTCTAGGGAAAAAAATTATGCCCGGGATTATCTAAGAGATTCAAAATAGTGTGGTTCCATTATGTATCCCCACCCACTAGGGTGATGGATCAAGCCCCGATGGTAAACCATTTTCTATTATAGGATCATATAGATTAATGTGGGGACAAAAGCCTCCATGGAGTAGATTTATTAGTCATACGTGGCTAAATATGATTATTTTTATCATGAAATGAGAGGTGTCCATGTGTTCAAGAACATACAAAAGAGTTAGCCAAATAGAAATCCAAGAGGGGATATGGTCATCCATGGGATAGAAGATGCTACTCTTGTGGGGGCCTGGGCATATGAAAATGGTTATTCAACATTTAGTATGAAAACTTAAAGATAGATAGTGGATAATACACTAAGATAAATACAGTGAAATGACTATATATTTCTTAAGGGAGGTCAATGAGATCCTTCACAAAGAGGTTCTGAGAGAGGAGCTGAAGGAGTTGTATGAGGTGGTTAACTTTATGACCTAATATTGTTTATTCCACATCCACGCTATCAATGGTGGACTCAAAGATCTTGAGGTCTAGGATACAATCTATTGAAAGCAATGGATGGATATAACTAGGTATCTCAGGATAATATTTGAGATATGATTTATTTCTTATAAAGTATAACATCATTTTTGGTAGACAACGCCATGACCTATACTTTCTTTTTATTGTCCCTTATTCAAAAACTAGATATTCTATTAGATCATCTAGCCAAAATAATTGGCCAAATACACCTACAAGCAGACGTTCTAATCACACTCATCTATTAGAAGTGTAACTTAACTATTGGAAGATATATATTCACATGGGATCTCTTACTAAATTTGATGAGGTGTAGGATGTCATTATTGGTATCGATAGGATATCAATAGCCTTTACATAGATTTATTCTTTATGTTATAGAGGAACATGTATATGAAAGGATGGATAAATTTTTCCCTTTAAAATATAGAAGGATTTTTATAAAATATGAGTTAGACCATTGTGTAGGAAGTTGTAGTTTATTTCACACTATTTAGAAAATGTGACCCCTAGGGTGACATAAACCATGGATTTTCAATTCTCAATAATGCTTGAAGGTTATATTTTTGTTTTCCTTTAAGGATGGAGTTTTTCTATATACAATTCAAGGAGTTATTCATATATTTAATGTCACCTCTGTACCATTCTCATAGCTTCTATAACATATTTGATTACCCTTGTTGAGCATGAAGAGCTAAGGGATAGGTTGGAGGATCTTTAGAGGAAGGGATTTATTAGACCTAGTACCCCCCTTAGTAAGATCTTGTATTTTTTTCTATGAAATCTGATTAGATAATGAGGTTATGTGTTGACTATCAAATACTAAAATAGGTGTTAGTCAAGAATAGATACGTTTTATCGAGAACTGATGATCTCTTTGATTATTTATAAGGGAAAAGTGATTCATAGAGACCGAACTCTAGTTATGTTATCACCATTTATGATTATATGAAAATAATAAACTTAATATGGTATTACAATGTATCAGTGGTCATTACATGTTTTTAATAATTCCTTTGGTAACAAAAAACTCTCTAATAGTATTAATGGGTATCATGAACTTGACGTTCTAGTCTTCGCTAAACCAGTTCATGGTGGTCTTCATTGATGAAATCCATTTTTAATTGATATCAAAGTTCAAGTATTTGATGTATTTTAGGATTTTTCTAGAATTTTTTTAGAATTAGATGTATGGTAAAAATTTTAGGGGTCATTTAAATATTAGATATGTACACTTCTTTCTATATGTTATCTTGGAGGAAGGAGAGGTTATAAACCTAGTGAGGATCCGAGAAGTGTTAACTTTGTAATAACCTAGGTACTATTATGATAAATAATTTTTAAGCCTTATTGATATTCAATAATTATATTTAATAAAGATATACTCAATATATTAATATTAGTAAAAAAATCAAAAGAAAAAATATTTATTTCTAATAAAATTGGGTTTTGATGGATTAAATGGTCTTATTTAAAATATTTTTTTTTAAATTGTAAAATAGGAACTTGAAGTAATCAACTTCATTTTTTAATTCCAAATATAAATTTTCACTTAGTATTTATTGTTGATAATTGTCCTAAATGTTTGATCTTTTAATGAATAATGATAACTAATGTTTTTTTATTGAAAAATATCTTCTATTTTCAAGTATTTACAATGTTACATTCCATTTTTTCCTAATTTAATATTTTATTTAGTTCCTTTTTGTTCAAAATAATACAATAAATTTTATTTTAATTAACATTATACATGAATATGGGGAAAATTACTTTTATAGATAAAAATTCATTTTTCTAGAAAACCCTTTTTATTGTGGTTTGTCAGTTTAATTATAAATTAATTTATTCCACTGATATGAATTTAATTTTTGTAAAAAGGACCCTGTTTTTTTAATTATTATGTTCAAATTTTTTAAAGTGTTACCTTTTATTTTTAGCCACCGATAATAACAACCACAAAAAATATTTCTCACCTTGGTAAAGGTAAATCAGGTAATTAAGGTTAAAAATAACACGATAAGGGATAAAATAAACATAAAAATTTCCGTTAATATATTTTATGAGTGGAATTATAACTTACTCATCCAATATTCAATTTTTTTTCAATTTGGTGAAATTTGTCTTTGAAAATGACCTATATATATATTTTTTAAAAAAAATTCAAAATGCCACTCTCTTATTTTAAAATTTATATTATATGATCATAATAGAATAAAAGTAAGATGTGAATAAATATTAACTTTTTTTAGAATAATGAAATTATTTTTATGATGGTAATTTATTATTAATATTTAGTGACAAAAATAATTATCTTAAATATTTATGCAATGCCAATATACTGTTTGTGCATGAAGTGTAAAATTAAATAAAATGATTTAAAAAAACAATAGATTTAATTTTTTTGATTAATTATATTATAAAATAAATTATATGGAAAAAATAATTTATTATTTATTTTTAAATGGATTATATTTGAATACCATTGTTTTAATGTTGTTTTCAATGTGAAATTATATGTATTGTTTTTAAAATAAAATCAATAGTATTTTATGTTAACTATATTATTTATAAATATTTAAAAATATAAAAAATATATTAAGAGGAAAATTTGGATGATACATGCTTTAATTTTCATCTATTTTACATTTATGATCCATTTTTTATCTTTGAATTATATTGATGACCCTTTTGTTTGGAAAATTTGTTGTTGTGGTTAAGGTTAAAAGTGATTAATGGAAGGGTTAATCCAAAATATATGGTTAAAAATGATATATAAACCTACAAAATTTTTATCATTTGAATATTTTAGAAATAAATCATCTTTATTTTATAAACCATGACATTTTTGAACCATTTTACAAGACTTAGACACATATTATATTATATTGTTTTAGGTATTTCCAAAGGTGCTTGTCCCCTCCCTTATAAAAAAACCCCATCTCTTCATTTAATGCCACATTTTTAGCACTATTACATGGAAAATATATTCCCAATTACCTTCCTATAATTCATCACCATGTCATGGAGGTATTATTTTGGGTATAATACAAACTCTATAGGGATTAAGGTGTACAAAAATCGAGGTAGTTCGAAGAAGAGGTATAAACTTTAACGAAATGGTTTTTGATTTATTCTCTTAACACATTAAAATAACATTAGAAAAAATAAGTATATTACATAATATTATATGTTATTATGTTATTTTAATAACCTATATTCATATCCCCTACAATAAAATGGGAAATGAAGCCATCGTTCGCGTGTCTGGAGATTTACTACCTCAAAAACTAATGTAATTCATTTTCCATAAAAACCTCTTATGGAAAGTTATAATTACGGATTAAAATTGAATATATGATATTAATTAAATAATTATAATTATTTGAAAATAATATATCATCGATTTTTTTATGTTTTAATCCATTGAAAAATGATAACGTCATTCATGAGTATCTCTTGATTGCCACCTCTATGAAGTGGTGTTATTATTGTTTCATAACGCATCACATGGATAGTATATATAAATTATTTAATGAGATAATTTGATATTTATGAGATAATTATTACTCTATAAGTATAAAATAATACTCACCTTCATTCTATCATGTTCACTGAAAAATTAAAACGTTACTTATGCGTACGTATGACCTATCTTCTCTATGATTATAATGTAATTTTTTTTTTCATAACCATATTTCAGGGTTATTTTTAAAATCAAAATTATTGTATTAAATTTACTATTATTACTATATTTTCATACATATTATTAAAAAATAATTACAACTTTTACCATTTTCATCATTCTATATTTGTTTCGAAATTATGAACCAAACATCCTCAAAACACCTCAAGTGGACTTCACCGATTGAGAAATTAATTATTTCCATTGAATAAATGGAATTAATTGATCAAATATTAAGGGGTTAAAATATATTAATTTTTTAATAATTCAAATAATTTATATAAATTTTTTATACATGTCTTAAATTATATTCATAATAAGTATGGACTTGAGGTAAGGTACTTCATCTCAATTTCATTTCTTTAAGGAATATTTTAATGTTATACACTAAATTGGTTTTATATTATGTATATAATACCTATTTTTTATATCATTAGTCTTTAATAATTTATTTTAATTTAATTTTAAATTCACATTATTTCATACATGTGAATTTCCCTTGAATGTTACCAAGTGGTGAGGTATTTCTTAACAAAATTTCCCTTTATCAGGTTATAACTCTTTTAATTGAATTTTTTATGACATTATTATATGTGAATTGATATATAAAATGTTTTAAGATGTATTTAAAATTATTTTATAAGAATTTACATACGTTAACATAATCACTTCATGGATTAATTATCACATAAAAAGTTATTATTTTTATAAGGGGTTTCTTTGTCTCAATCACATTTTATTGAGACATGTTTCATTTCGAGGACTATAATTTTTTCATAAGGTGTCTTTACTTTACCATGAATTTATTTTTATATATTAATTCATGAAATTAATTGGATTTTAAAATACCTATCATATTATTTCTTTTAATGAATTTTGAATGTGATTGTTTCTAAAGTGGTAAAGGATTCATGTTACATGGTCATTTCTTTTCAATATTGTTCATGATTACTTTTAGAGAAATCATATTATAAAATTTACTTAAACCACATAACTTTTATTACCAAATGGTTAAGAATTTTTTTATATGGGAAATTTTCATTTCCTGTATTATTTATTAAATAATAATAAAGAAAGATATTTGTAAGTGATACTGATATTGTATATTATTTTAGAGAGGGAATTTTTATCTTTCATATGCATGATTTTTGAAATGTTTTCACAAATGTTGTTTTTATAAATGAATTATTCCCAAATTTTATTTTACATGATCATTGTACTTCATTCAAAAGTTTTTAAAATGTAGTTTCATAATATTTTCAATATGATTCACATTTGACTCTCATTAATTTTTTTTAATAGAATATTATTTTTAACATTTACGACATTAATGTATTTTCTCACAATCATGAAAATTATTTTATTTTATTTTTCATTAATATGTTTCCAAGGTAATTTTAAAATAAGCGCGCATTCTGAATATTTTTTAAATTTTTAGTTTTGTAAAAGTAATTTTCAAAGTTGGGAGGTTCTTTTCCTTAAGAATGTTTTTAAAGATATTTTAATGGAATTTAACTCTATTAATTACCACAAACCATGATGATACTTATGCTTCATAAGGGATATTTTGTAATGATACCATCCTAATTATTTCTATAGATGGATTTTTATTTTTTTATATATTGTCTTGGAATATGTTACTTTTCCACATGTAAATAAATCTGTGAAAGAATATTGGTTACTGTTTTATTGAAAAGTGAGAGCATCTAATTTTTTCTCATGATATGTCACATGTATGGCAATGTGATTAGGGATTGAATGAAAATACTTTTGTTACTTTGTCTGATATATTATGGTCGGGTCCATTATTTTCCTCCAATGTAATGAGAAAAGGAATGGAGTTAACTGGTTATATGTTTATCGTAAGAGATTTTATGAATTTATTGGTTACTTTATTTCATTTACTAATGTGATTTTATTAATTATATGATAATTATGTTCTAATATACTAATTTTTTTTACCTTTTTTCAATTATTTTTAATAAATCATCGATAAAGTATTGGTTTTAGATGGCTTGTGACTGTTTACTTATATGAATCTTTTCTTATATTAATGATTTTTTCCATGTCACTTTTTTTATCCAAATTCTATGGTTTGGAATTATATTATTTTATTATAATGTACATAGACTATGTAGTTGTACCTTTATTATCATCTTATACTCATTAATGACATTCAATTGTTAATGCTTATGTTTTCCTTTACTGAGTGTTTTTTCTCACCCTTTAGAAGTTTCTTTTCCATAGATTGGGAGGTAATATATTATATAATATATGTGTAGAAGTATTCTATGTGAGATATGATAAAGTAATAATATATAATTATAAAATATGTGAGTAGTGTAAAATTAATTACACTTTTAAAGACATGAATAATGTTATATAAGAGTTTAAACTAATTCAATAAACCATTAAAACTAAAAGGTCATTGGGTATATAAGAAATCTGGTATTTACATTTGATGTTGGATGTTTTGTATGGTTTAAATTTGGTCACATTTATTGGTATTAAAGACAAAAATTTGAATAATATATTTTTTTATTTGGATAAAAAAGTGTGGGTTTGGGACTTTTACATTCTTGGGAGCCACTAAAAAATTTGATATAGGTTTAGAGTTACGTTCGGATAACTAGGTATTTTTAGTGATTAATTTCTCATTTCCCATGGATTTTGAATCCTTTATTTATTTTTCATATAAGGGATATCCATTTTTATTTTTGGAGAAATATCCAGAGTCATTTGAGGTGTTATGAGAGAGGCTAAAAAGTGATCAAATTTTAAGACTTAAAAAAAAGAACATTCATTTTTCGGTGTTCTGTGATGCTTATAAATATGGTGTTTGACGTGTTTTGATGAATAATAAATAAACTATTTCATATGGATATTTATAGATGAAACCTCACGAGAAGAATAACATGACCCATGATTTGGAGCTGGAAGCTATCGTGTTTTATATAATGACATGAAATACCACCTTCTTGGTGTGAAATTTTTTGTCTTATTTCATCATCAAAGCATCATTTATATATTCTCTTAGAGATACCACAACTAGGGAAAACAACATTGGATAGAGTTCTCCTTGTACTATGACATTGAATTCATATGTGATCCATGAAAAGGTAATGTATTGTTATAAGGTCTAAGTATGATATCACATTCCAAGTTACTTAGAATGCATCCGAGTAGCTGGCCTCATTGATGTTTTAATTTTTGGATAAGGGAGGATGAACATATCTTTGATCGATGGTCTTGTGCCCTTAACATTCCACTTCATAAGGGATGCATAGCTTAGATACGTTTATTACATGTTATTTTATAACAAGATGTTTATAGGTTAAGATCCTTATAGATTCTATGAAACTTGGGACCATGTCATTCTCTTCCGAGGATAGGAAGTGTTTTTAGTCATTGTGAAAAGGTGTTGAGGGAATTCTATACATATCAAATTATGGTTCATCCTAGACTGGAAAAGATATATCATTATATTTGGAGGTATTTTTGGTGGCCAGTACTAAAGATGTATGTTTTAGCGTTTATTTTGTGATACCTTACTAGTCAACAAGAAAAGGGGGAGTATTGGGTTTCATAAGGTTTAACAAAACTCATCATGTTAACAGAGTAGATATGGGATAGTAAATATATATATATATATATCATAATTCCATGAATGGTGAAAGTTCATGACTTTATTTGGGTGATCACTAAGAGAATAACTAATTTTCTCACCTCTTTAGCATCAAATAATATATTATAGTAGAAAGCATGGGGTTCTTGTACGTGCAAAAGATTTTTTGACATCACAAGGAATACTTGATGACTGTATCTATTCATGAATAATTTTTTCAATATTGGTTTTATAAAGAATTATAAAAGGATTTTTAGAATTTCTTTCATATGATATCTTCATTCAACAACCGGACAGATGTTTAACCATGAAGACCACTTACGTTCTCCAGGAATTGCAACATGATATCTTTCTAAACATTTTTCCAAGGATGGGAGTATCATCTTACCTTGTTGGAGCTTTCTTAAAAAACTATCTATCACTCCACCATTATCATGGTTACATTTTAGGAATTTTATAGGAGACCTTGTCATTTATTATTTTACTTATCATATGTGGGAGATTCAGCACTCCTGGAGCCCAAGTTAGTGTATGTTATGACAAAGAAGGTGAATATAATTTTGAAATAGATAAATAATATACAAATATGTTAGACGTATTATGCAGAAAATTGATGGAGACCCTTGGATTTCAAGGATAAATACCATGGGTTCATGAAGATCTCACCATATTATATGATGTGGAGGTATGTATAGGGTGGAATATTATCTATTAGATTAATTGGTATGTTCAAGATCATGTAGAGGAAGGTGATTTTATAAACAGATGTCCTTAAAACCATAATTGGATCAGGTGCAAAAATTATTCCACATTTTATAATATATGGATCTACTTACATTATACTTCATACATTATCTACTAGCTAAATGTTGACATCTATGATGTACAAACCTTCTTGGAGTAGAAAGTGGTGATCAGTGATTGGTAGGATATGAATCTTTTTAGATGATCTATTCCATAGGTGTGCATACTTTGATAGCTCAAAAATCTTCAGGATTGCTCATGGGAGCATGATAGTAAGAAATGAGAACAATAATTTCACCCTTTTTAGATGGTTTTTAATTTTGGGGAAATCCTTATGAAGTTAATGAGTGTGTAATGAAATTATTTCTTAAGACTCTACCCTTTTAAAATTTTTATGATGACCAATATTTTATTAGGGTTGGTGGTGTAGATATTAGGTGTTGTTGGAACCCTGGTATTGAGTAAATAAAATATATATAAATATTTTATTATTCTAGATGCATTTTCTGGGGAATAAAATTATATCTTATAAACGAGGTTTTGAATTTAAAAACTAACATTGTGTTTGAGTTTTAATTTTTGTGATACCTTATATGCATCATAAGTATTATTCTCATTGGGTTTTGTGATGGTTCCTAATCAAAAGAGGGTATTTAAAATAATAAATTTTATAATAAATTTAATATATAATTAATCCTTTAAAACTAGTGATCCACCTTTATAATATCCTCTTATGAAAATACCAACAGTTTTTCACATATCCCGGGGATTTGAGATTTTCCTCCCATAGTGGAGATCAATGTCAACAATCAAGCAGAATTTTCTGAATTTGCAGAAGGCGCATTAAATATCATCAAAGATGTTAAAAGAGTATCCCTATTTAATAATGAATTTATTTATTCAAGGTGACAAAATTTTAAATGGTGGATTTTCCCCATCGTTATGGTTTTTTAAGCATGGATTAATCTCTCTTAAACTAAATAGGTGTTTAATCATGGAATAGACATATAAACTTAAAATATATCTAAAATTATTATTTGAGATTTTCTATTCTTAGAATTTATATTATAATATTGATTATTTAATATCTCATTCTATGATCAACAACTGAGTTATACATGTGCATAAGAGATTATTTATTTTTGTGTTTTCTTGAGTTTCTCCCACCGTTCTTTGTGGGTTCTCCATAGGAATTATTTTTTTGGATAGTTCAAATGTTATGCTAACTGATTCCATTATGATATTGGATATAAGATCCACATTCATATATTTAGATTCATCATCTAGGATGGTGATATGAAAATGTTGTTTGGGTGATGGTATCACATAAATAGATGATGGGTTATGGTTGTCTCTCTAGCGGTGGGGTGTGTGATCATGGAAATGTGTTAGAGGATATTTATTTTAGTGATCAGTGGATGGAGATCATCATATCATAGGAAAATTCATTTTATGATACATTAAATGTATATTTGGAGGATATATAGGGAGAAATTAGTGAATATTATTGATATTTTAGGTTTGGAGATGAATCTGGTTCAAAAAACCTGACTACACGATGTCTAGTTCGGAAGAACAGAAACTGTGTTTCTTGGGGCTATGGAGGTTTGGGTTTCATAGAAAGTAAAATATCACACATTGTGTGATTATATCACATGATGTATGATTCTTATATGACTACTCAAATATTATAGGGAGTATGTTTCTGGGATGATATCTGGCCTTACGGACTGTGTGAGTGGACACCACATGTTTTGTACCTTGTTTTCACATAGTATGAATATTTTGGTAAACAACTTGTAACTTTTACTGGATTCACACATCATTCATGATAGCCTACGTATCATATGTATGGATCCATAAACTCCATGTGGGGTTTCATTTCATGACCCATCTATTGTATAGATCTACATTCCATGTTACATAAGGTTCATGCTATGTACACCTCTCAGAACCACATACTGACCATGTCTCATTATTTGGACTCAACATTGGACATGTGAGTATCCCATCTTGGGTTTTTCATTATAGAATTGAATACGTGTCTTAATTTTTATGAAATAGTTGTAGAAGTTGGTAATATGATCAGGATTGATCACATCGACATTATACAGATCAATATTGGATTTCAGTAGTTCTTGGTAAATGTAAAACCTCCCTGATGATAATGATACTTTCAGGCATAGTTCCCTCTCATAATACCAAGGTATATCAATAATCCACCACCCATATTTTTGGGCCATGGGATCCTATAACTATTCATTAAAAAGGGTCTATATTATATCTAGTATTATGGGTTATGGGGTCCTAAATCTTGGGTGTGGGTATCCCCTACCTAAAGAGATCTTTTGAGGTGAAGAATCATTAGTTGGATTTGATATCCCCCTGTTTGTCAGACTAGATAATCAAGAGGGGGGGGGGGGTGAGTTGTCTTCCAATTTAAATTTCTGTTAAAAATATTTCTATTAAAATCCTTCAAATTAAATAAAAATTAAACTGTAGTGAATTTATAAAGATTGTAAGTTTTCAATTAGTTTCTCAAAAGATTGATTATTTCTCAGTTAACTCAATCTGAAGATTGATTAACATTTGAAACTAACTTACTGGCTAACAAAAGTTATAAACACTTTCTAATTTAACTATCAAAGTTACTTTAAAAAATATATTTGCATTTAAAGTACTTAGAAGTGGAATAGAATATAACTTAAACTAAAACTAAGATGCACAATAGATAAAACCAAGAGGTTCAGTCTCAAGCCGAGACTTAGTCCTCTCAAACAATTTATATAAATTTTGATCCACACCATGGATCGGGGTTAACAATAGTACAAAGACTATCCAGGTCCTCAGACCTCTACCATAGTTCTACGTGTGAAACAACAAAACAATATCACACAGGCTATCCGGGTCAAACTTGACCTCTACCACTATCCAGAATGGAATACAAGAGAGTTATAAAGGTTTTGTGTGAGGATTTAGAGATCCTCTAGTTTATCACAGGATTCAGTGTTTGTCTAAAAATTCAAATCACACACACTGCTCGAAAATTAAATAAAGGAATCAGTTAAAGAGTAGATATGAGTTTAGAATGCTCTAGTGATTTGAAGTGCAGCTCTGGACTCCTTTTGATTAAACATAAATTCTTCTGAGTACTTCTTTGGTTTTTTTTCTTGAAAACAGAGTGTCATTTTTTTATTTGACTTCCAATGTAGTTCATCTTGAGTAAGAGAGTATTTGTTGTAACACTTGAGCTTCTTCTTCTTTGAAACTTTAGCTTGATGTGTAGGAATTCTCTTTGAGTTCTTCTAGTGTTCTTTTTTTTTTGAGTTTCAATTCAAGTGTCAGACAATTGCACGTGTATTCCTCTATATTTTTCTTCATTAACTTGATATTACTTTTATACCTTGAGCTCCAGCAATGGGAATGATTACTTTATGATAGGTATGAGGTACAATAACCTGAAATGCCAACCACTATCATTAATTAAAAGAAGGTGAATTAAAAACATAAAATATGACCATTGCTAAATAAATAAAGAGAAATAGAGTTTAAAGATATGATTAATGGTTTCCATCGGTAGCTGTTAGTATCAGTGATCTTGTATCGATAGCTCTTCTGTCGGTAGCTCCCTTTATCTGTAGCTCCTTTTATCCATAGCTTCTTTTATCAGTAGCTCCTTCTACTAGTGGAATTATTGTATCGGTAGACTATGTAGTGGTAGCCATATTTCTGTATCAGCAGACTTGTATGAGTAGCTGTTATTTTGTATCAGCAGACTTGTATCGACAACTGTTTGTCGGTATCTATCTATATCGGTGGACTTCATAACAGTAGTTGTCTATGTCTTTATCGATGGACTTTATATCGGTAGCTATTTGTCGGTATCTATCTATATCGATGGACTTCATAACAGTAGCTGTGTATGTATGTATATATCGTCAACTTGTACCAGTGAACTTTACTTATCGGTGGACTATGTACCGGTAGGTCTGTATCAGTCGACTTGTGCATACCGATAGACTTGTTCTATCAGTATCTCTTCTTCTATCGGTAGCTCTTGATATAACAGTAGGTCTGTCTGTTTGTATGTATTAGTAGCTATGTGCATACCAGTGAACTTATGCATACTAGTGGACTCAACACTTATCTGTTCTATGAAAAACATATCCAGATTGAGTTAGAATTATTTCAAAGTAAGTATAAACATAAATAACCATTAATTAACATATTCCAATGATTAGTTTGATATTTTTCCCCATAAGTTAACATATATATATATAGGATTATAAACACATATTAAAGCATGATTGGGATTATCAAAACATATTAATTGAAAATTGAAATTATAAAAACATATTAAATTAAAATTGATATTATCAAAAGAGGTGAGGTCAACAATATCCCCCTATTTGATAATCACAAATTAGGATATTATAATCCAAAATAATCGGTAATGTCTCAGTATAAAATACAGTGGGTCTTATTTCTTTTTGTGAGTAATGAAATTTTCAAATGTGATATTTTAAATGTATCAGAGGGCATAGTATGAAATAAAATTGTATCAGAGGTAATAATAAAAACAAACAAATGTATCAGAGGTAAAATTATAAAATAAATTTACCAGAGGTATTTGTATTATACTCATAAATATTAAGCTCATATTTCTCATATTCCTCATATTTCTCTATATCAGTTATCCCCTTCTATATCAGTTCTCCCCTATTTTATTAGTTCCCCCCCTTTCTGATTTAAAAAAAGAAGGGAATAAATGATGATAGATGTAACCGAAGGTAAGAGAAAATTAATGAATGGATATTTTACTTGAGGAAAAAAAACATCAAAATACAGAATTTATCCAAAAAGAATAAAATTGATTCCTATCAAAGATCCTAGTCACTAATCAATCCAACTCTTGAATCTACACTTTGGATTTGGCTTTGGGTTTGGATGTAGATTCAGGTTGGGTAGTTTCAGAAGAAGGCTTGGGAATTCCAGAAATCACTACTAGAGGTTGAGCAATAGAGACTGTTCCTGACCTGTAGTGGGTATCCCTCTGATAGATCATAGGAGTGAGGCTCGGATAGCTTGGACTAGAGTCATATGAGGAATGGAGGCAGACTGAGCAGAGGCAGGTAGAGCTGGAGGTGAAATGATTTGAGTACTGTCTACATGCCAAAATGTTAGCAACATATTCCTGAAGTACATAATGATTCCTCCTCCTCTTTCCATTGTAGAAATGAAGTCATCCTTGTTCTCCATACATTTTTCTAGAGAAGGGGTCAACTCCCTGAGCTTGCTGACTTGTTCTTTGAAGGCTTGATTGACTGGGGGTAGCTTCATGTTTTCTAACATAAGATTGAAATGGTTTTTGAGCTGATGCTTGGTATAGACCCTTAAGAAATAGTAATCCACTTTGTCTTTTAACTCTTTCTAAGAAGTAGTGGCATCTCTCATAAAATTCTGAACAATTTTCCCTATATCCCTTGTGGTAGTCACCACCTGGGTCAAGAAGTTGAGTCTACTGAGCCACTGGTAAAAGAATTTCCAATCTACTCTCTCATCACAGTTCGAATCTAATCAATATCTAAAGAAGGCTTGGAAGAACTCAGAGGTACAACAGTGAAGGCTACTATTTCATTAATCGATTTAGTTAGCCCACTTATGACATTTTTCACAATGGAGTCCTGGGTGTTGACATGCTGCTCCATGGATTTGTTAAATCCATCAAAACATACACAAATTAACTTACTACACCTTTAATGTATTTGATATCAGTATTCATTTGAGCTTGAGAACCACTCAAGGTAGTTAGAGACTCAACAGAATGCTTCAGGGCAACAACAGGTCCTATCTAGATCTCAATTTGAGAATGACATACTTTCATCTCATTCATCATCTCTATCATAGGGCCTGACACCATACACCTAAGAGAGAGTTATAAAGATTTTTTCATATTTCTCAGTTCTTCAACAAGATAGCTCTTTATGTCTGCAAAAGATGAAGTCCAAGTTTCCTTAAACTCATGCTTTGAAGATTCAAGATCAGCCTTAGTAACAAGATTTTCTGGCACAACTACAGGTTCTCTATCTGATGCAATAATAGCCACAAAATCATTCATAATATATTTAATGGAAGATATCAATGAGGTTTCCATTCTACATATCTCTTCCACAAATGAGGTATTAAGATCAGACTTCAACTGGTCTAGATCATCTTTTCTTACTAAATCCTCAGGTAAAAATTCAGACGAGATATTATAGTTAACTTGTGTTCTATCATGGGTGTCTCATATTCAGAATCTGGGTAGTCCAATCCACAAACCAGAAAACCCGGGTCTTCTACCCAGTCTTCTATTACATCAGCTACTAAAACATTGCTAAGTCTAGTAGGATTCTCCCCCTCAACTGGTGCATTCTCTTATATATGTATAACAACAGCACCCTCAGTATCTTAGTCATCCACAGAAGAATTTTCCAACACCATCTCCATTTCTCCAACAGCAGGAGGCTCCTCAGAAATAGGTGCAGTTCTATCAACTTCAATAAGAACTGCCTCTACAAGCACAACAGTACATCCAATTAATGGACTCAAACTCAAGGTGGCAGAAGCAGATGCTTCATTTTCAGATTCATCTTCCTCCTCATTCTTTGGAGCTTGCTGGTCTCCCTCATCAACAGGTGCTTCTTCATTTCTCTCTTCCAAGATAGTTTCCTTTATAGATGATACAATTTCAACAACAGGACTTGGAGGCAAGTCTGGATCCCTTCCATCATCTATAGAGGTATCATCTTCTTCATCAGTATCATCACTATACCGAGGTTCCTCTTCATCAATTCCTAGACCTGGATCCCTCACATCCTTAAGCCAAGAAGGATGATCCACATGATTAATCTTATCATATAGTTTCTCATCATCACTGACCCATTATCTTCTCCATGTATTCCAATTCATCTTCATGTACTTATAGATAGTTTTAGTAACACAAAAGTTTTCTTTCATAACCACTGTCTCATCCTAAGACTTAGCCACACCTCTTACCTTGATCATCATAGAGATCAGTTTTTCAAAGAATAAAGCCTTATTTTTTGACTTTGGCCTAGTCATATCCTCAATTTGAATCATTAACAGTCTACATATATTCACCTTAACACCATGCCTTAACAGATGATGCAAATAAATATCTTGGTATTTCAGATTTTCAAAGTCCCCTCTTCTTGGACTTAGCACATGTTGAATGAACTTGAACAACAACTGGTTCTCTCCATCCATTTCCGTAGAAAATACTTTTCTTGGTGTACCATTTCCTGTTAATTCTTCCAAAGCAGCTTCATACTCAACGATGTTATTGGTAGGAGGTACTGATTTCAAGAAATATCCAAAAACTCCTTCATGTGGGACTTTCAAACATTCAACCCACTCAACAGAGGAAAAAGATATTTCCTTTACATTCACAAATAAAACCATTTTGTTCTCAGCTTTTGATTTTTTGAAACGAAAAAACTCATATAATTCTTTTACCAGCTTCAGATAAAAGGGTCCATTGTTATTCGAGAAGCATTCTAACCATTTCTGGTCCTCCAGAACCTCTAGAAATAAAGACTTACTGGTCATCAACCATTTCGCGCACAGCTCTTTCTCAACTACTATCTCCCTTTGAACGAGATGAGGATTAGTAGGTTTCTTCACTTCACTTCAACCACTAGACTCTCCTTTGAGTCTCTTTGCATTCAGCTCATCATCCTTTCTACTGACTGATGGTCTCTTCACTCTTGCCATTCTACAAATCGCAAGGCTTAGGGTTCGAAGATTTTGGAGCTAGGGCTTGAAGGTAAAGGGTTTGAGGTTGATCTATATGAGGTCAAGACTTATGTTTTATCATTTATGAATCAAAAATCGAATATATAAAACATATTAGGTATATTATAAATGATACAAATTCTGGAGGATAATGATACAGAATTTTAAAAATAGCACAACCTAACGGTAACACATACCGGTGAGGTATTCCTAACGGTGAGGTATTTTTATTGGTGAGGACTACTAACAGTGAGGTATAACTGTAGGGTATAATAGCGAGGTTCATACTGGTGAGGTTTCTAATGGTGAGGTTTCTAACGGTGTGGTTTTTAATGGTCAGGTTTCTAACGGTGAGGTTTCGAATGGTGAGGTTTCTAACTTACATAGTCTATCATTCCTAACTCATGTCTAATGTAACTTAAACTATCCTAACTTAAAGGCTTGGTGAAAATGTCAGGTAATTGATCTTTATTACATATAAATTCAAGAGTAATATCACCCTTTTGGTAATGATCTCTCAAAAAGTGGTGCCTTACATCAATGTGTTTGGTTCTGGAGTGATACACGGTATTCTTAGAGATGTTAATCACACTAGTGTTGTCACAATTTATAGATACATGTCTAAAATCATATCCATAGTCCAACAAAGTGTGTTTCATCCATAGAATTTGTGCACAACAACTACCTGAAGCTAGATACTCTCCTTCATCAGTAGAAAATGAAACTAAATTCTGTTTCTTACTACACCAAGATACCAGGGACTTACCTAGAATATGATATGTTCCAGAAGTGTTTTTTCTATCCAACTTACAACCAGAAAATTCAACATCTGAATAGCTTATTAAATAGAATGATTGTACTTTTGGATAAAACAAACCTAAATTTTTAGTATGTTTAAGATATTTTAATATTATTTTAACAACAAGAAAATGGTATTCTTTAGTATTAGCATGAAATCTTGCACACATACACACACTAAAAAAAATATCTGGTCGACTAGCAGTAAGGTAGAGTAGGCTCCCAATGATACATCTGTAGTTGGTTTGATCCACTAGTTTTCCAGTTTCATCAGCATCCAACGTACAAATAGTACTCATAGGTGTATCAATTTCCTTAATACTATCTAAACCAAAACCTTTTAAAATATCTTTTGTATATTTACTTTGATTTAAAATAATACCAATTACATTTCGAAATACTTGAAATCCATGAAAATATTTGAGTTCTCCCATTAAACTCGTTTCAAATTCATTTTGAATAATTTTTGAAAAATCAATACACAAAGAATTTTTAGAAGATCCAAAAATAATATCATCAACATAGATTTGTACTATCAAAACATAATTAGAAATTCTTTTAATAAAGAGAGTTGGATCATTAATCCCTTTATTAAAACCATTTGAAATAAGAAAATTGCTAATTCTACCATAGCAAGCTCGTGGAACTTTCTTTAAACCATATAACTCTTTAGAAAGTTTAAAACACGATTTGGAAAATAAGGATTAGTAAATACATGTGGTTGTTCAACAAAAAAAAATCTTCAATTATAAAACCATTTAGAAAATCAATTTTAACATCCATTTGATATAACTTGAAATTCATATGAGCAGCATAGGCAAGTAGAATCCTAATAGCTTCTAATCTTACTACAGGTGCAAAGGTTTCCTCATAATTGATTCCTTCCTCTTGACTATACACTTGTGCAACTAGCCTTGATTTGTTTATAATGATATTTCCTGATTCATCAACTTTGTTTCTAAAAACCCATTTAGTGCCTATGTTCAAAGTTTCCTTAGGTCTACTAACTAATTCTCAGACTTTGTTTCTTTCAAACTGATTTAATTCTTCTTGCATAGCCATTAACCAAAATTTATCATTGATAGCATCATTGATATTCTTAGGTTATAACTGTGAAAGAAAGGCTTAATGTACAACCTGATTTCTTAGAGAAGCTCTAGTCTGTGTCCCTCTATCAGGATTAACAACAACAACATCTAAACGATGATTCTTTAGAATCCTAGTTGATCTAGTAAAGGTAGGACTAGAAATTTCATGTTCTTATCTATGTTTGGGTTCACCAGAAGCAGATTCTGGAATATTTCCAGAACTGGTTGTCTTTATAACAGGTTCATTGGTTTTATCATTACGGTCCAGAATAGACAGATCTTCTTTAATATTTTCAAGAGAAACTTAGGTTCATGTAGATCAGTTTCATCAAATTTCATGTGAACAGATTCTTCAACACATTTAGTTCTTTTGTTAAAGAATCTATAAGATTTACTGGTTATAGAGTAACCTAGAAAGATTCCCTCATCACTTTTAGAAGAAAACTTGTCAAGATTATCCTTATTATAGATAATAAAGACTTTTTCAACCAAAAACTCTGAAGTAACTAACTTTAGGCTTCCTATTATTCCCCATTTCATAAGGGGTATTTCTAAGAACAGGTCTAATCAAGACTCTATTTATAATATAACAAGCTATGTTCACATTTTCATCCTAGAAAATAAACAGGTAAGTCATACTCATTAAGCATATTTCTTGCAATTTTCTGAAGGGTTCTATTTCTTCTTTCTACTACACCATTCTGTTGAGGTGTACAAGGGGAAGAGAAGTTGTGACTATAGCCATTGTGTGAGAATTAAGATTCAAAGTCATGGTTTTCAAACTCATGTCCATGGTCACTTCTCAGGGTCTTAATTTTAAGTCCACTTAAGTTTTATACAAATTTTTAATATTTAATAAAATAAGTGCAAGATTCACTTTTGTGAGCAAGAAATTATACCCAAGTGTATCTAGAAAAGTCATATACTAAGATAGACATAGTGCTTCCCATTTAAACTAGAAACTCTAGAAGGTCCAAACAAGTCAATGTGAACCAACATGAGAGGTTGAGAATTTGAAACTTCTTTCTTTTATTTAAATGAAACTATATGTTGTTGTCCCTTTTGATAGGGATTACAAACTTTGTCAGTTGGAAATTTTAGTTGAGTTAGGTATGTAACTAAATTTTTCCTAGTCAGTTTTCTAAGTGAATGAATTTTGCAATGTCCTAATCTTGTGTTCCATAGCCATGATTCTTTATGAAAAGCATTTAAAAAAGTAATTTTTTGTTTAGCTAATCAATTCAAATAAACTGCATAAACACTTTCATTTCTTAAGGAAAGAAAGACTAAAATAATAGAATTAAAAAATTACAATAATCATTTTCAAATTTAACATTGAGACCATCATCACAAAACTGAAAAATAATTAACAGGTTGTATTTTAATCCATCAACAAGTAAAACTTTAGAAAGTAAAACTGAGTCATTGTTAATAATCTGTCCAAAGCCGATGATTATTATTTTTTATTATCACCAAAGGTGACATGTCCTCCATCAACTTTGATTAAACTCTTGAAGCATGAGTAATATCCAGTCATATGCCTTGAACTTCCACTTTCTAAGTACCATGTCTTCTTATACGAACTCTTCAAGAAAGTCTCCTATAAAACAGGTTTAAACAGTGAATGATTTTGGTACTCATATTTTCTTGGGTATAGACAGGTTAGCAAGCATAAATTTTGGTACACAAATTTGTCTAATGGGTCTCATATAATCAGTAGATTAAAGATATTTTTAAAAATATATTTTTTTGATCTATAACTATGTGAATATCTGGTTGAGGCCTAGAAACTTCCAGAACTAGACCTACCAACATTCTGTCCAGATTTAGGAATAAATCTAGTTTTAGTAATCTGTCTCTGTCAATCCCAATAGCCTATTCCAGTGTTATATTTTGGTGCCACTTGTTTTCCAAGAATTTGAGTTAGAGTATTTTTTCCATTTGTGAACTTTTCTAAATTTTTTCTAAGTTGGTCATTGGATAATTTCAGTTCAGTATTTTCCTTAAGTAATTCAGCATTATTTTCCTTTTCTATATCAAGTGTAGATTTAAAAGAGAAGGTCAAAGCATGCTATTTCTTCAAGGTATTATACTTGTCCTTCAATTCATTACAGGTTTCTTCTAGCATATTACAATATTCAAATAATTCTTCACTAGTCATATTTTTAGATCCAGAATCAGAATAAACTCTAGAATAATATGAATTTAAAGCAGGAGTATCCAGTCTTACCTCAGATGTGTTTTTCATGAAACACATGTTATAATTTTGAGATATTTCATCCTGAGAAGAATCAGAATCACTTGAACTATCTTATGAAGCACTCCAAGTTGATTTCATTTATTTCTGGTACTTATTGTACCTATAGTCATATTTATTTTTGAATTTTAACTTTGGGAAATCAGCTTTCACATGTACTTTCCTCTGGTATTTGTAACACACTATCTCATCACTTTTATCAGTTTTCTTCCAATATTTCCTATAATTACCTCATTGGTCAAACTTAGCCTTATAATTAGATTTTCTGAAAAAACTTCTTCTTTCTATAAAACTTATTAAATTTCTTGGCTATCTGAGCCATCACTCCATCACTATCAGAATATGAACCTTCACTTGTTGAGCTTTCAGTAGGTATGTTAATTTTCTCCTTGTCCTTTCTCTTTGAGGCATTAGAATTAAATTCCACTGACATCATCTTTGGTTCATCATCTTCCTCCTTATTTACTTTCAACTCTTCTTCATACATCATTAACTTTCCAATCAGCCTTTTGATAAGAAGAGCAATTATATCACACGATTCTCCTATTGAGACTGATGTGCCTCTCTATCTTTCTGGAATACATCGTAGTATTCTCATAATCTACTCCTTTATAGGAACAACTTTTCCAAGTGAGCTCATTTTATTTACTATCACATTGAAACTCAGATACATGTCAAAAATAGGTTCATCAGGATTCATTTTAAAATTGTCATATTTAATCATGTAAGTGTTCAATTCATTTCTTTAGCATTGGTTATTCCCTCATTGGAAATAGCCAAAGTATCCTAGATTTCATAAGCAGTTTTACAAGCAGATATTTGATTAAATTATTGATCTCCTAAAGAATAGTACATGGCATTCAATGCTTTAAAATTATTATTGTAAGCTATTTTAGTAGGTTCATCCCAAGTAGTTCTTTCAGTTTCTGGAATCTTATATTGAGTCTCTA
This sequence comes from Viscum album, assembly GCA_963277665.1. Classification (NCBI taxonomy): domain Eukaryota; kingdom Viridiplantae; phylum Streptophyta; class Magnoliopsida; order Santalales; family Viscaceae; genus Viscum; species Viscum album. The sequence continues at coordinate 1,842,249,100 of OY728147.1, forward strand.
TAGCAGTCCAGATTTCAAAACCCATACTTTCTATGTAAATTTTCTTATTCAGTTTCCATTGGGCGTAATTAACACCATTAATGAAAGGTGTCCTGTTGGTAGCAGCAACTTATAATCTACTATCCATAAGTAGATTCTAGAAAATATATTTAATGAGATAGAATTTAGAACTAACAGAAATTTAAGATCATTAAGACACAACTAAAATCACAGTTGAAAAATAGAGTATTTGTAAATCCTTTAAAACAAAAACAAACAACCTCTCATACCAAATGTTGGTCAGAGTGGATACTCAAGAGGGAGGGGGGGGGGGGGGTTAATTGAGTTCCAATTAGAATTTTTGTTAAAAATATTTCTATTAAAATCCCCCCAAGTTAAATAAAAATTAAACTGTAGTGAATTTATAAAGATTGTAAGTTTTCAATTAGTTTCTCAAGAGATTGATTATTTCTCAGTTAACTCAATCTGAAGATTGATTAACTTTGGAAACTAACTTACTAGATAACAAAATTTATAAACACTTTCTAATTTAACTATCAGAGTTACATTAAAAAATTGATTTATATTTAATATACTTACCAGTCGAATAGAATATAACTAAAACTAAAACTAAGAAGCACAGTAGTTATAACCAAGAGGTTCAGTCTCAAGTCGAGACTTAGTCCTCTCAAAGAATTTATATATATTTTGATCCACACCCTGGATTGGGGTTAAAAACAGTACTAAGACTATCCAGGTCCTCATACATCTACCACAGTTATACATGGGAAACAACAAAACAATAGCACCCAGGCTATCTAGGTCACACTTGACCTCTACCACTATCCACAGGGGGGTAAAAGAGAGTTATAAAGGTTATTTTGTGTGTATTTAGAGATCCTCTAGTTTAGCATAGGAGTCAGTGTGTGTCTAAAAATATATATCACACACACTGATCGAAAAGTAAATAAAGGAGTCACTGGGAGAGAGTGGATATGAGTTTAGAATGCTCTAGTGATTTGAAGTCCAGCTCTGGACTCCTTTTGATTAAACAGAAATGCTTCTGAGTCCATATCTGGTTATTGTCTTGAAAACAGATTGTCGTTTTTGTATTTGACTTCCAGTGTAGTTCATCTCAAGTAAAAGATTATTCGTTGTAACACTTGAGCTTCTTCTTCTTTGAAACTTCATCTTAATGTGTTTGACTATTCTTTGAGTTCTTACCGTGTTATTTTTTTTGAGTTTCATTTCAGGTGTCACACACTTGCACATGTATTCCTCTATATTTTTCTTCATTAGCTTGATATTACTTTTATACCTTGATCTCCAGCAATGGGAATGATTACTTTATGAAAGGTACAGGGTACGGTTCCCTGAAATGCCAACCACTATCATTAATTAATAGCAGGTTCATTAAAACATCAAATAAGATCATTTCTAAATAAACAAATAGAAATAGAGTTTAAAGATATGATTATTGGTTTCCATTGGTAGCTTTTAGTATCATTGATCTTGTATCATTAGCTCTTCTGTCGGTAGCTCCTCTTATCGGTAGCTTCTTTTATCGGTAGCTCCTTTTATCAGTAGCTCATTCTACTGGTGGAATTCATGTATTGGTAGACTATGTAGCAGTAGACATCTGTCTATATCAGCAGACTTGTATCGGTAGGTGTTATTCTGTATCAGAAAACTTGTATCGGTAACCGTCTATTAGTATCTCTCTATATCGGTGGAATTCATAACTATAGTTGTGTATGTCTGTATCGGTGGACCTTATATAGGTAGTTGTCTGTCGGTATCTGTCTATATCGGTGGACTTCATAATAGTAGTTTTGTGTATCTGTATGTATCATTAGCTTGTATCAGTGACCTTTACTTATTGGTGGACAATGTACCGATAGGTCTGTATCAGTAGACTTGTGCATACCGGTAGACTTGTTCTATCAATAGCTCTTATTCTATCTATAGCTCTTGATATAACAGTAGGTATGTCTGTTTGTTTGTATCAGTAGCTATGTGCATACCGGTGAACTTATGCATACCAGTGGACTCAACACTTAACAGTTCTATGCAAAACATATCTAGATTGAGTTATAATTATTTCAAAGTAAGTATAAACATAAATAACCATTGATTAACATATTCCAATGATTATTTTGATATTTTTTTCACCATAAGTTAACATATATATATATATATATATATATAAGATTAGAAACACATATTATAGCATGATTGGGATTATCAAGACATATTAAAGTAGAATTGAGATTATCAAAATGTATTAAAGCATAATTGAGATTATCAAAACAGGTGAGGTCAACACCCCCCTTACACTACTAGTTTCTATATACCCTCTACTATATGTATAGAGAGGTTACAAAATTTGAGAGTTCAGTAGACACATGGATATTGGAAAGAATGTGGAAACTTTTATCAAGTTATGAGGTATGAGACCCCGTACTATGACTTAGATACTTTCTATATGCATATTTGGTTTCTTATCTCTTAACTCCTTAGTTTTTTTAGAGATGAATTTAATTTTTAAGAATTATTTCATTGGATATTATTGTGTATCACAATGAGTATTTATATAATCACTTATGAATGGGATATACCCTCACAAGTTGAATATTTTTCAATTGATAGGCAGTTTGATGGTGATCTAGGTGGACCAAGTGTAGGTTGTGTCTCATGTTTCTTGGTGCTGGTCTCAACGGGACCATGTTCAGATTCATAAGGTTGTATGTAAGGATAAAATTCTTATATATTGTTAGGTTGGATATATTTATTGATTAATGAACTTTTATTTTACCATATATATATATATTATGTATTTTCATATTACATAGTGGGTTGTTAGAGTTTATGCATGAACTTATTACTTGAGTAATTATTATTCCACTTTATCTAGGTATGTACAAAGATTTTTGTGTTTCCGACTATGTATAGGTACATTAGGAAAAGGCATCACATGTGTTTGATATGTCCACTCAGTGTTAGTAACCAACCCCTAGCCTATTTTAGGAGGGATTTGGGTCCCACACATAGCCTACTGTTGTCCAATAAGTGGACCTAATGAGTTAGTTTGTGTCATATTTCATAATTTTATTATTCAAAGGAGTTTCATACATAATTCTTCTCTTTACTATGGATTAATTATAAAATTAATTTTGATGACGATGATGGTATTATTTAAAAAATAATAGTTTGTCGTATGGGTATCATATATTATTACCATTTAATAAGGACTTTATTAAATAGTCTTTAATTAAAATATTGACCCTTTTTAAACTCATTGTATCTATTAGTGACTCAATATACATATTTCATCACGAATTACACTTTTTTTGTGAACATAAACAATCTATGACTATATATATTAGACAAATTTTTTAAATCATATCATATATGACTCTTGGTTACTTAAGTGGATAAACCCTTATCCAATCCATCATATGGATAAATCCAAAAATATTCCTCTAGTATCCTTTTACTTATGGTTTCCCAACTACTAAAACCCAAAGAAAATTCCATGAAAATAGAACCTAACCATTAGGATTAATTAATTAATTTCTTTCCCTATGAAATTTAATATAGGGGAAAAAATCATTATCATGTCCTACCATGTTATAAAATTAGGGTGTTGAGATGTGTAGCTTTGGAAGGAATCCACAATTAGTATTTGAAGGGGTAGTCTGAATACTAATTTATATTTTTTTATTTTATTTTATGTACACATAATTTTTAATCATATTCCCTCCACCAAATCAATATATTCAGTACATATTGATGTGTATCTATTTAAATTTCCCATAACATATGTTACTTAAACATAATAAAATTTCAAACATATATACACATATCCCAATTCATCTCTTGGATAATGTACATATACTCTTCATATGAAGATTTAAAATTATATCAGGTTGAAATTATCCACTTGAGGAGGACTATAGCCATAAATAGCCAACCACAACCCTTCTATAACAAATCCTAATCCTCCAAGATAGTGGGAATTCTGACCCAAAATATCTCTACCCAAGGGAACATTACTTAAGAGAGAATTAAGTTCATGAAAAATCTAACACATAATATATATAAACTATGCTAGAAAACTAAATTCAGGTTCATAAATTCAATTAAAAACCAATTTAATGGTAACTAAAAACTAAATCTAATTTTTCTATTCCTAATATGGTATAAAAATTTATATGATGCTTTTTTTCTAATAAACTATTGAATTTAAAACAATTCATAATATAATTTTTTTAAACTATGAAGAATGTAGGGAATAAACTTTAAATAAATGAACACATCATATATGTTCACAAGTCATAAAAATTTATGAACTATTATAAAAATATAGATTAATCACAAACACTTTAAAATTTTATCTAATTAATTATAGAAATTCCATAACTCTAGAATATAAATAATATACATTTATTGTATGTATATTTCTTATTATTCATTATATGGAATATTAACTTAAATATATGATATTTCTAAAAAATAAAAACATATTATAATTTAATTATATACACTATTAATATTGTATTAATTACCACATTTTTTTACATTATTTAATTCAGAATCATATTGATCAAAAATTGAATTTTTGATGTGGTGTAAATAATTTCCAAATAAGGAACATTTAACTTGAACTCTTTAAATTCATCATTATTAACATCTCATAATTTTATTAATTATAAACTTTTATATATAATGATTTATTTATAAACCCGATTTAAAATAACCATTTATATTACTAAATAAACCTTTACTTATAAAACGTAGGAAAATCTATATAAACTTTTCAATTAGTACTTAATATCAACTTTTAGTTTTTAAGGAATATTTATTAAAAATTATTTCACAACAATTAATTAATCAATTTTAAACTACATATAATAAAATATTTTTAATACTTTTTATAAATTAATAAATATTAATAAAATACCATTTTCAATATTGACAAGAAATTTATAAATAATTAATTACATTTATAATTGAATATAATGAAAAATAAAATTTTACTCTCTAAATCATATTCAATGATTTTGAATCATTGTCTATTATGAGAAATTAAAATAAATACATATACTATCATTCATGTTATATGATTAATGGGTCATTCATTTTTTATGATTTGTCAAGAAGTATGAATATCAGTTTTAATAATATATATCATATCTCATTTACAATATGACTCCCATATTTCATCAATATACAAAATAATAACATAATTTAGGATGGGAGTGAGTCATATGTTACAAAACTTTAAGAACTTAAAGATATATTATAAATCAAATACTATTATAGCACATAGCATAAGGTATGATTTTATCATGACATATTATATTTAATATCATGTAATGATTCACAATACAAACAACTTTTCATATTATAACAATTATTGTATAGAATGAAATACTATTATGTTTTTCATAAATCCAAGAATTATTTCATTAATATAAATCCTAGGATGATATTATACCACTTTTGGGATGTTAAAGATCCTATTAATAAGATAATAATTCAATCCCAACATCTACCATGAAAATATAAATGAAATATATGAAAAACTGAAATGAAGAGCATTGTAACCATGAAAACCTTTCACTGAAGAAGCATTTCCATTATCACAATTTCATTTGAATGAGTATGATAATCATAACCAAAATATTAGATGATGTTATCCCACCTCTGTAGGTATGCATAGGTTGTGATGAATTACCCAATATTCGAGTGGGAGTCATATTATTTCAGGGTATGTTCATGGATCATAAACAAAGAAGTACGAATAAGAAAATATTGGATTTTAGAGTTTAATCCAATAATGTATTCATTATCTTAACTATGTACATCATATAGAAGTGGGTTTTATTATTATTTGAGGTTTCACCTTTAGTTTTTTCATTAACTCATGTGCTATGACACATGAGTAAATTCTTATTCTTCATTCATCAAAATCAGGCATGAAGAGAATCTCCATAGAACAATTTTTTTGTAATAGTTCCTTGAATGGTAGCTTGAATTTGAATAAATATATTGAAATAATAATTATTATCACTCCACCTACATGAATACTATCACATGATAATGTCATCATACCAAATGAAATTGATATGCTATGCATTATGATCCAACTTAAATCATACAATATGATTGTGTGATTCAGTTACACAAGATCATATTTACTATGTTATGATTAACACTAATAATATCCTATGATTGAAATAATGCTATAAATTCAAAGTCATGAAATATTATTTAATTCCTTTCTTACCACATCTTTCTCTAATAATATATTATTGTAAATAAAATGGCATGAAAATCAATTTTTTATACACCTTATGATATTGATCAATAATTAAATATGGTATACCCTAATTTATTTTATGAAAATATGGATTTGGAGAATATATAACCTTCACTAACAGGTATCGAGGTCACCCAAACCAACTATAAGCAGACAATCTATACTAGCACATCATCTCAATAACATGTCTCAAGGGGTTAGCCCATTAGATTCCCTTTCATCTCAACCCATTTCAATAACTTAATCTATCCACCTCCCAACCTCAACCCATTATAAATTAAAGTAGTTCATACCCAATACTCACGAGTAAAACTCCAATCCTTTTAATACAATAATTAATTATAATGAACTATTTTTGAGCATAAAAAAACAATGTGGATAACCCTACACAAACAAAACACTATATATATAGCTATTTCATACTTACCCATGTATACTAATGGAACACATATTTACACATAATTTATTCTAAATCATAACATTTTTAAGTCCAAAATTTTTTTATTTTAAGGGTAATTATCATATTTTGTTTTTGGTTTAGTAAAAAAATATTTTAATTATGAGAATGAAATATTTATTGATTTTTATTTATTTAAAATCAATATTTTATTTTAGCAAGAAATTTTATACCATAATAAAAATTGTGATATTATATTTTTTGTGGGATTAAAATGACGATCGTATAAATTTCATTCAATTATAAAAAGGCTTAAATCCAATACTTTTTGGCCTAAATAAAGCTCACAATTAATGCCTTCGAATATGTTACTAGAGTAGATGAATATTAAATATGAGAACATATCTCACAAAATTTCTCAAGGAGATATATGAGAGGTTAAGGATAAATTTATTTAAATATTTTTTTCATGATTCTACCCATATAAATTATAGGAATACATTAGAAACTGTTGGATATGGATATGATGATTTTTTCTAGCTAGAAATTTTTTCTTTAGTAATTTGTTGATACCATTCACTAAATGTTTCCAAATTAACTAAATTTTTTTGGGTAGATAGAGGATAAATGAAAAAACATATTAAATGAAGTACACCTTATATTATTCTTCATTTAATAGACAAAAATATGAAAAAATTTATATAAATAATTTTGATACAAAATATTTTCTCCTCTTTCCAATAAATATATAGATATGCTTCCATCAAAAGGTTTTCCCATTATAGTTATCCATTTTATATTAATTAGAAGGTGTGGTGTTATATTATTTTTCATCATTATTAATATATATTAGTTTTCAATTTTTTTAGTTTTCATTTTATTCCCTTTTTTTCTTTCATGATTTCCCCCACCGTGCTTCATTCATCTATATAGTAACAGATAAATAATTATTATTTTTATTTTCTGGGAGAGTGGTTATTTTTTGAGTTTTTACCAATTCAATATATGCACACTTGCATGAATTAATTCTCATGAAACAATATAAAAATTTAATAACATTGAAAATAAATCTTATATTGAACCTTATATAACTAACTCACTAAGAACCATTAGTCGATTAATGATCAATCCCCTGAAAGCACAAACCCTAATCAAAACCCAATAGATTGGGGATTTAAGATTATGTAAGAATAAATAGGGGAGAAATTTATATTTTATTATTTGAAAATGAATTAATTATAAATGGATTAACAATTCTAATGATGAATATTTAACAGTCCTTAAAACAATCCTTGGATTCCAGTTCAAAGAAAAAAGGAAATGAAAATGTGGGTCATTGTTCGTGTTGGTTCAATGGAGGATGAATTAATGTTAGAAAAGGGGTATTAGAGTATAAAATATATAAAATTTCCTAAAATTTACCCAAAATAAATTGGGTACATAATTTTTTGACCATTTCATTGGTTCCCTCACTAGGTTCCCTCTACACGCCCACCAGTTGTCCAATTGGGATCTTGGAATTACATTGAAACTTAATACTCCACAAGGTACCCAGTTCCCCTATACCAACTAATCAATGTCCTCTTAAAACATATTTCAATATCAAATCCCTAAATACCCATTTCAAAATTCCTCTGAGCACTAGTATTGAGTCTTATTAGGAGATGGTTTAGGGTTGATTATAAAAAGTTTACTATCTCTTCTTACCAACATAATAATTATTCTTAGGAGTAAGATTATACTTTAATGTTTTAATTGTAGAAGATTTTATCATAGTATATTATGAAGATCTATCTTGGGTGATTTATTGATAGTTTATCTTCACATCCATTTGAAGACATTTAATATTAAGAGTTTATTTCTAATCATTATGATCATTCACTCTATCTCCACATTATTTCATCATATTATATATTTAATCCTTATTTATTTTATTTTTCTATTATAGTGGGATATCAAAATCATTTATTCATATAATTTTTAAATCATGTTTTCCAATATTTATATCCATATAGAGTTTGTGTAATTTCTCCAATACATTTATTACTTCCTTGAAAACATTCACATGTTCCACTGTCTCAAAATGACCTCTTTGAAATTATTAATTAATCAAAGAATATAGTTTATTATAAAGTAAAAAAGATTCATCCTTGGATTAAAAAAGTTATCTGTAAGTCATACACTTCAGATACTTCCTGGATAAAGCATCCTCCATCTCTTTATCCTCCTCTTCTAGATGTGATTCTTTATAACATATTTTTTTGATGAATTTGAATATATAATTCTACACATCAAAAGGTACATTAATTTGATAATTATAAGCCTTGTGATAGAGTTCTTTGTATGATTCAACAAAACAATTCACATATATTGAAGATAAATCATTTGAGGTGTCATAATCAATAAATTTATTAATATATTTACCACACTAATTAACTTTAGTTACTAGTTGATAATACTTCACTTTTTTAGTTTTTTCATACATCATAGCCAATTTAATTTTCATATTTTAAAAGGAGTTGGCCAAAAACTCTAAATTAGAACTAATAGGAATGGATACAAAATCTTCAATATAATTATCTTTTATTTCAAATAATCACTGAATGTATTCAAGTGAAAACATATAGGAAATAAAAAAATTAGATCTAATAAGGTAGGACCTTAATATTTTATACTAATTTATATTACTACATGGATTTGACAAAATACACACGAGAGGGTACTGAATCAAGTGTACTAATTTTTTTTATCAAATTAAAATCTTCTTTAAACTATTTTCACCCTTATTGTACTTAAATATATTTTTTGTTAAGACTCAAGTGGGACTATTTTTTCCACCCATCACAATCACCACATCTAATTAAGAATGTAAATACATATAATAACATGGTTTTTTACAAGGTTCATATCCAATATAGGGAAATTACTCATTATTACGATCAAATATCACTAAGTCACAAATGATCTTCAATAAATATTATTATCAAAGTATAGTGGGTTAGTCGAGTTAATTTTGAAACTAGGTTCCCAATATTACATAGGTGAACATTTACCATATTACATAAGTAAATATCTTCACTATATTCACCAATTGAGTTTTTCACTATTTTACACAAGTGATCATGATACATTTTATAGGTTATTTATACTGGCATCACCCTAGTCTTCCTAAAAAATATCTTTTTATCTTTATTAATGTAGTTCACATGTCTATAGAGATGCAATAACATAAAATAAAATTTCTAATCTCAAATAACCATTAACTTCAATAAAATTTTCAATAAAATAATATAATAATTTGACTCAATTAATATAATTACTTCCAATTATTCTTTAAAAATTGTTGTTGGATTCTATCAAGTAATTATTCAAGACAAAATACCTAGAAGATATTACCTGGTGTGTATATAATTAATTTCATAACATAATAAATTTTTTCTATAAAGGATAAATTTTAAATTTAGTCTCATTGATTCTCACTTCAAGTAGACACTCATAGTCTTGATCCTTCTTGGTTAATCTTATGAAACTTTAGCAACATGTTTTGTAACTATGATAGGTTTGAGAACCAACCTTCTTCCATTCTTTATTGTCATTTATTTGATACCCAAATAATTTATAACATAAATAATATATTCAAACTTATTCTTCTTCATTAAGAGTTTAATATGCCTCGATGCACTCACAATCATCACTTATATCTCTTAATTTTTATTTTTATTATTCTTATCTACAATCCAAAACTACATAAACGAACTATCCTTTTTGGGGGTTCATTTCCCAATTTCCATAAATTATGAATTCGTAGAGATTTAAGTGAAAGAGAAAAATTCGTGAATATATTATTCCATGATGACCTTCAATACCTTTTCCTTTCTCAAATCCCATCTCCCATGTAATGATATCCATATAGTTTTCTTTCTTTAAGATCATTTTATTATCTTGAATTAATATATCTTAATTTTATTCCACTATTATGATTGTTTTTTTTAAAAAAAATCTAATGGAAACATTTCAAATATTCTAAATGTTTAATTAAAATTTTATATAATTAGAATTTTTATTATTGTAAAATTATAATTCCAAGATTTTCCACTCAAATTTGATCTTCCTTCCCAGCATAAAGATCATCTTCTTTATTAAAAAAATTGAATTACAAATCATTTTTTGATTTTTTACTCCTTGAAGAATATACCCTTTATTTTTTTATTTTATTTTTTATTTAGAATTATTATTCTTGAATATCTTATTCATTCTATAAAATTTTCTAATTTTCTATGAAACATGATGCTTGAAAATAAAATTCATTTTTATTACACAAACTAGAAAATAATTATTATGTTAAATGAAGATGATTTTTAAATAGGTGGGAATCATCCTTAACCAAACATCGATTCTAGATTAATTAGACAAACGATTATTACAAAAATGAGTGATGATATTTATGCAATCCATGCAATTTCTATTTTTTTAGCTCTGTTAGAAAGATCCTTGAACAAATATAGATGATCGTTATAAATAAAATAATGATCATTACACAACTTAGGGATTATTTACATAACTCCCTATGTATTATCCATTTTTAAGCCTTATTCTCAGAAATTATTGAATATCTTCAAATGTATATGGAATGGTTTCAACTCATTTGAGGTACATCATAAACCAAAATCCAAGTTGTCTTTCAATAATAATTTCATCTTCCATATTCCAAAATATTTATTGGATGTTATCTCTATAATTCAATGAGTTTTTACCAAAAAATTGAACCTATTTTTAGATTTTAATAACAGTTCTACAAGATTTCATGTTAATAGTCTTTTTTTGATGGCCCTTCTCTTCTATCAACATTCATTTGTAGCTTGTTTTAGGTAGTATTTATAAACCTTTATAACATTAAATCTATATTAGTAAAATTTCAATAATTGTATGATTTCAGGGATACTCATACAGTACAAAAGATCATTTATCCATTACTCATATTGCATGGGAAACACCAGCTGCTACTTTTGTGGGTGGATTCTCACTCCTTAAACCCTGACTTCAATGGACCTATTTACATGATTATTGAAAAAATACAACCAACACACCTTACGTCACTTCAATGTTTTCTTAATTCTATTTCATATCGATTAATAATCAAATAAATGGTAGAAATATTTTCTTAAGAATTGAAATAATTTATTATAATTCTCCTTCAAAAGTGATCGATTTAATTTATTAAGATAAAAATACACAAAACATAATTTTTTTGTAAAAATATCCACTTTTAACATTAATTTTTTTTACTAAATCTCCCTAAAATTTAATATTTATATTATAAATATTCTATTTTAACAATCCAATGGTATTGGGATCTTTCATTTAATTTTATAAACACATAACAAAATTATTTATAAAAATCATATTAATAATAATATATAGTGAATAAAAATTATCAAATATTTAAATTAAATAATATCATTTTGTTTAATTCCATAATTATATTTTATTTTTAAATTATATTGTTTTTAATCTGTTACTAAAAAATTACTAAACTACAATGTACCTATTGAATAATTGTACTTACAATGACTATTTATCCTAAAGAACCTAGTTTAATTATGGTACTATTGAGAGGGGTGAATCAATGCGATGATATATTTCAATTTCTTTTAAAAGTAAACCATTTTGTCTATTTAAGATCATGATACACTATTTCTTTGATACTTTATCACCCATATGAAATAATAATACAATAAAAACTGCATATAGGAATTTTTCATGTTTTAACTCCAATGATAAAAATTACTACTTTTATGTTTCAAAGATTTCCATGACATATATTTTATAACTATGATAATTTTGATGAGATTAAAGTTTTATAAAAATATCTCATAATGTTTTTATCGGTATCATTCATTTCATAGGGTTGGTATCACCCACTTCTCGATTGCAATATGGAATTATTTATATTAGTAAAACTAGTTTTAAAGAATTTCTCTAGTTATTTGTATAGACAATACTATTAGTGTAATAAAATATTTATATAAATATATAAATAGAATTATATTATTGTAGTGGACGAATTATTAATACCTTGGTTTATCGTGGGGGTATTATATATCATATATCTCTAGATGATAGTTTACTTAACTATCACTAGTGTAAGAAACGGAGACAAACAAAACCCTAGTGTAATTGGGATGGAGTTAAATGTAGAGGTGGTGGAAGGATGGGATATATATACCTCTTCTGTAGTACATTTACATCTATTTATAGTGATAAGGGACCTACACCTACCCTCTGTTCTATGTAGGGCAAGTATTATCACACTAGGCATGCAGATGGAATACCCCCAGTTAGTTAAGCCAAAGTAGTGGTCAAGGAAGAGGTAGAAGGACTCATGTTTTGATGAACTAGTAGAGAGGGTCAGCTTGTGGAAGTGACATTGTGACTCAACACCATGGAAGGGTACGGTTATATACAATGCATCTTATTATAGATGAGAAAAACACAAAACCGTCAACTGTTTGAGGTACAATTCATATAGATTAAACTTTAGTGTCAATTTTATTTGAAACAGGTGCGCCTCACTATTTCATAGCTAAGGTAACTATGGAGATTTTGGAGCTCAAGGTAGAGTTTTCTTATGTCATCATGAAACATGATATGTCGTAGGATATATGATCAGAGATAATTCACCATTTTAAGGATTTTCCCCTTGAGATAGGTGGATATTTATTCATGTGGAATCTTTTCATCCTTGACATGAATAGGTTTGATATAATAATCAGTATGGACTAGTTAGTTCCCTATCAACCCCATATCTACTTTTATCACCACAGGGTATCATTTTCATCACCATAGAGAGGAATACATGTACACAAGGGATAATGGGATTTACATACTTCATGACATGGACATAATCACCAGGGACTGGGTAGAGTGATAGACCATATTGGTAGTCTTTTCTGGGATGGTAAGAGGTTACAACCCTCTATTTTTTCTCATGTATTCATCCATTTTAGGGACATCTTCCACAATGGATTTTTTGGTCTAGCTGTAGTGTGAGAGGTAGAATTTACTATCAAGAGAGTGGTAGGAGTAGAGATAGTATGAATTCATCTATACTGGACAACACCTATACAGATTTTGGAGATCAAGAAATAGTTGGATGACCTGGAGGGTAATTTTTTTATGTCCCAAAACTTCTCCTTGGGGTTAACTAGTCTAATTTGCTAAGAAGACATATGGTAACATTATAAATAGCATGTATTATTTATATTTGAACCATTATATGTTAAATAACTAGTATTCACTACCTCAAATAGACATCCTATTTGGTCATCTTAGAGCAGCAAGGGTGTTTTCAAAGATTAATTTGAGTTCAAGATATTATCAGTTACCTATCAAAGATTCACTGATACCTTGTATAGTTTTTCGGAGTAGGTCTAGTCTATATGAGTACTTGGTAATATTTTCAGGTCATAAGAATACACCAACTATTTTCATAGATCTGATGAATTTGGTTTTTCAACCATAATTGGATTCATTTATGGTATTGTTTTTGGAAGACATCTTAGTGTATTTTCATTATCAACATGACCCTAAATAATATCTTGAGATCATGCTGAATACACTGATAAAGCACCTGATTTCCACTAAGCTCATCAAATTCAACTTTTGGTTCGACAAAGTCCACTTCCTAGGTAATATTATATCATATTTTGGATAATATGTAGACCCAGATATTGTGAGAGCTATAGTTTCTTAGGTAAGACCCAAGAATATTTTTGAAATACAGAGTTACATGGGGATAACTTTGTATTAAATATACTTCATCCAAAATTTGTCATTTATAGAAGCACATATTATGAGATTGTCTTTGAAATGTGTGAAATTATTATGTAAAAAATATTGTGAAGAATAATTTTAAGAGTTTGAGGGAATATTGAATTAAATATAAACCCTTTATTATGTTAAATTTGAGCATGAGATATAATTTTTACTATGATACATTAGGCATCAGGCTATGAACTGTTCTCATGTAGGAAAAAATGAGTCAAAATATATGGGTCTCATCAGTTGAGGCCTCATGAGTGGAATTACCCAATTCCCAACCTCAAGATAGGTGTCGTAGTTTATGTTCTACACTACTAGAGACATTACATACATATAGAGAGTCTTGTGTTATTCATGGATCACAAAAGCCTCATGTACATCTTTATATAACATGACATGAATCTCAAGCCACAACTATGGGTTTAACACATACAATAATTTGATTTTGAGATTGCCTAGGCTCAATGAAAAGGTAATGCTATAATCGATGCTTTAAGCATGAATCCTATAAAACATGTGTATCAAGAGGCCAAAATTGAGTGGAATCTCATGGAATTCTTTTTTATAATGCACATTGAGTTGCAGAAGGATCATGGGAAGACTATCTTCATAGACTTAGTAGTGACCTCTATTCTTCTTGAGTTTGTGAGATTGTGGAAAAAATAAAATCTTGAGGGCTTACTCTTAAGAGAAAGTATGTTATATAATGATTCATCTTCTGGTTCAACTATAGAAGAGGGTGAGACATTACATTTTTGTGAGAGTGTATGGGTCCCAACACATATCAGAGAGGAAAAAATGTTGAAACATAATGCCTTGGTTTGGGAAGTATATCCTAGTTTCATGAATATGTATCAAGAAATATGGAACTTTTATTAGTGTCCTAATATGAAATGGTTGATACCATGTTTTATCTCCCAGTGTCCCACCTATCAGCAAGTGTAATAGGAACATGAAGGACCATAAAAAATTTTATATCTGTCTACCATTCTTGAGTGGAAATGGGATGATGTCTCTATAATATACATGACATGATTACCTAGATCACTTCATGGAAATTATATAGTTTGGGTAGTCTTTAACCATTTAATGAAGGTCTCACTATTCCTACCTTTTGAATATCCATTCTTGGTATAAAAACTAGAGAAGATGAACATCAGGGAGGTCATGTGGATTCATGGATATTATAATTATATTGTATCCAACAAAGAATCTCTCTTCACAAATAAATTTTTGTAGGGTTTTTAGAAGGCCTTGAGTTCACATGTTCTTCTTAGCTTGACCTATCACCCTCATACGGATATAGATATAGAGTGTACAATTTAGGTTTTTGAGGACATCATGAATGTGTCCTTGATTTTGGGGGTTTTGGGGACAAACAAAAACCACTTTTTGGGTTTTATTATAATTTAATATTTCAGTATATCGTTAAAATTTCTATTTATGATGCCTTATATGATAGACATTGTTGATCCACTTAGTACTGTTTAGAGGCATGGTAAGCTTCTTTCCTTGGATCATGTCTTGTTCTAGAGACTTCAGATGTATGATCATGACCTTTTTTGGAGATTCATTATGCTCATCTAGAGTAAATATTTTACTCTTGTTTCGGTATCTCTTGGGTGGGTATTTGTTTTAGGGTGTTTTGGGTAAAAATCGGGAAATTTGGAAGCAAAAAAGGGGAAGTCCATGGTTGGAACAGAGTTGTCCCAAAACGTGCACCCACCCCTAGAAAACCATGAAAGCCCAAAAAGATTTGGATTTCATAGTTGGTGCATGGTTTTTTAAATAGTGTTCCTTATTTGTAGAAACTATATGGCCCAAATGTGAGGTAAACAGTTAGTGATTAAGACATAGAGAATTGTTCTCCCCAGACTAAGGATCTGTGTGTAAAACTTTTAATCCCCCACTTTTTTAATTAAAATCCTTTAACCCTAAAATTTCTCTCTAATTTCCCCCTTATCATCCTAATAAGGTTACCTTTGTTTATTGAGGTCTTGGGAAGTATTCCAAGTCTCCAAGAACATTTTTCTTGATAAATTAAAGATATAATTTAAGTATCTCCACATATTCTAGTATGTAATATCTTCTTGATTATTTTTTTCCCATCTCTGCTATATTTATCTCATCCATTAGAAGGATGGTTTCTTCCATTTGTTTTGTTTTAGATCTATGATTTAATTTTTATTAATATATTTGACCTTAAATCTTTTTCTTGGTTCTAAATCTCTTCCTCTATTGTGAAACTAATAGTTTCACATCAATTTGGGGTTTTCTATTTGGCGAACACTCATCTATGATCTTGAGGTAGGTAGTATAAATTTCAATTCCCATAGTCTTGATTTAATTTTTTAATGTAAGTAATTGTGGAATTTCAATTACAATTTTTGATAATTGAATCTTTAATTTAATAAATTAATTGGTTTATTAATTATCTCGATCATGAATTCAGTTAATTAATGGGATTATTCAATTGGTCAAAAAACTGGATTGGGAAAATTGTTTTTTTGATGTGATAATTATTTGATTGATACTGTGAATTAAGGGAGGGTTGACATAACACTGAAGGGTCAATGGTTTATATGATTAATTTTTTTAAATTGTTAAATTCTAAAATTATCATACTTTTCCATTGATTATAGTGATGAACCACGATTTTTTGAGGAATTGAAATGGTGTAATAAGATGTGATTAACTTACAGGAGGAATAATGATGATTAATCATGACATATGTGATATATGTGATGTTTTTAATATACGA
Organism: Viscum album; assembly: GCA_963277665.1. Lineage (NCBI taxonomy): Eukaryota > Viridiplantae > Streptophyta > Magnoliopsida > Santalales > Viscaceae > Viscum > Viscum album. The sequence goes on from OY728147.1 coordinate 1,842,266,383, forward strand.
GATAAACATGTTTCGGAGTAGGACTGCTTCTTTAAAAATCCATATTTGATAATTATGAGTGTGGGATAAGGAATGATGCTTCAAAAGGATATATGTGATAACTATTAGTATGAGACACAATTTGGGGATTCAAAAGCCCATATGTGATAACCATGAGGTGTTATAAAATGTATGATGCTCCAAATATACTTGGGGTGTGAGATATAATGTTATACACCCAAAATATTGCCATTGAATATGGTTCCAAGTATGCATGATATGAATTGAAATTAAATGGAAAATATAAAGAAATGTTATAATAAATTTTGATTCTCTACATGGTATGGTTTAAACTCCTTCATTGGTCAAAGAAAGTATTGATTCATCAGGTGTCATCATGAACATAGGTAGTTGTGTGGATAAATAATGAATAATGAGTTGTGAAAAACTATTTACTTGCTTTATTGTTCTTTATTATCTGTACAATTTCATATACTATTATAGAGTGAATAATTTTTTAGACAATTCTAGTGGTGGCCTAGTAAGTTGTACTCACACCCTAATCAAGTTGTATAATTAGTACCTAAGTATAATTCATATTTTTAAGATAGGATAAGGTCAATACCCTTATGTTAGATGGATGAGTTGGGATGGATCATGGTTAAAGGATCCAGACTTGGTTTTGAGACCCACAAGTGAGTTTTCAATGTCTTTATTTTGGGTGTTCATTTTATATTTGGCACTTATATGGAATGAAATGTTTAGATTTTGGTTCAGTTATTGGTTTCATTTTTTTGCATGTGATGTTGGTATTTATTAATTTGGTATGATATTTGGTTGTCATTCATTCTCTTTTGTTTATTATTTATTTATTTTTATTTTTTATTTACTCTGGTAATGAGGGTAGACTCTACCCATGATACATCTATTTGACCCTTACTACTAGACAGTGACCACTATGGTATGGGGAGCACACCTGAGGTCATGTAATCAATCGGCTTGGTGACCTGTTGTGTGGCACCTGGGTTGGAACGTTAAAAAGTGTTATTGGATCCAATTTTATTTCTTTTCTCAAGAAATACTCTTTGGGAAAGGTATCCAGAAAACTAAAAAGAGTTAGACCTTGGTCATGAATTTATGCAAGGGATTAGCTAATCGATGTATGGGGGGACCCCCAAGTACCCTAGGTGGGATTATTATTATTGATGTTTGTCGTTACAGTTAGATGTTTTTTAAACTTAGGTGACAAAATTTTTGTGTGATGTTATTGTTTAGACATATATATTCCTGAAACAGTAAGGCACAATGTTTTAGTACACATGCACAATTTGAGGAACTCATGGATTATTGTGCCTTGTATCATTTATATGCATGCACGAAAAAGTAGTTTTTGGGTGAGTTGTTTAAATGAAAATGTTTTTCTTTAATTGTGTCATTTAAATTAAATCGTTCCTAATAGGAAATTGAGAATTTTAAATTACACTAAATGTGGTAAAATTAAATGGATAAATTCATGTCTATTGTGAACCATGTAAAGTTAAAATTATTACCCAATGTTTTTTGTGACCCAGTTGAGGGACGGTGGAGGGTAGTGATGTTGCCTTGGTTGTGACCGTGGGTTGGGTTATTAGGAAAGAATTGTTATGAATTATTATGAACGTATCTTACATAAATGCATTAATGTAGTGTTATGTGCCTTGAAATGTTTTTTTCATCGTAGAGACATGAATATTTGATGAATCTTGTTCATAGGATGAAAAGAGGGAACGACATGAAATGTGCCTCCACACATTAGGCTTCCATACTTCCGAGTGATGAAATTGGCGTGTAGTTCCTTGATATATCTACTTAGTTTATGAATTTTATGGAAGGATATCCATGTTGTGTTGTGAAGAGTATGTCTAACCACACTAGAGAGCCATTTTTAGCACCCTCCAACATCAACCAAAGAAGGTGGACCTCAGGTAGCTATGTTATATACTGAGTCTATCCAGACAATCCCTAACCATTTGGGGACTCTTATTAAGAAGAGTTTCAAACTGGATACTTGTATATTAAGGTTTCAATAAAAGAGTTGGTGTGTAATTCATATTAAGAATAGAAATATGAAGAATGTGGAGGAGATATAATTTTAGGAGAAGTTATTGGAGAACTTTTACTCTAAGACACTCAAGCAGGAGAGGGTATCTGAGTTCTTGTAGTTGACTAAGGGGAATATTTCCATATTAGACTATCCTAGTCACTTCATGGATTTTTAGTTCTTTGATCTAGAATTGGTAGAACATGATAATTTTGTAACAAAATCGTTTTAGGGTGGGATTAAATGTGAAATTAAGTATTAGGTTAATATATTTTGGTTGAAGAAGTTTTTTGAGGGATTGAATCTAGCTCTCAAGACTAAGTGGAAACTGAAGAAGGATTCCAGTGAGATTCTTGTTGTTTATTCTAGACAACTAGGTTATATACCTCAGAGTATAGGAAGAAATGTCGTGAAAATGTTTTCTAGAGTAGTGGAAAGAAGAGTGGCCAGGGGGAAGGGTTAGTTACTCAGGACTTTACAAGAGTAATCTTCCCCCAGTGTGGTATGCTAGGTCACATTCATAGATAGTTCCCCCAACCATTTGTTGAGTGATAGGATTATAGTGATATGTGGAATCTAAAATGATTATTTAGGAACCCTTGATAGATGGGTAATGTATGAGGAGAGAGGAAGAATAAAAGTTCTTGAAGGGGATCTTCTGTCCTATACTAGTCTGGAAGTTATAATTATATTGGTTGTTATTTTTGATGTATTTGATATGGTATTACTGGAAAAGAGCGACCATATTGTCCAAGTGTTGCGTCTTAGGTGACTCAGACTACAAAACTAATATGAGGGGTATGGTAGTTTCATGAATTCGGCCAACACTTGGGGATAGTGAGGCTGGACCATTGATAGTCATAGGTACTATTCTTGTAGCTTCTATGATTTCTAGAGAATTATTTTATACATTTTACTCTAGTTTATTTATATCTACAAAACTTGTGGATGGGTAGAGTCTCTTTGTGGATATTGTGATCATGGTTCGGAAAATAGTTACACCGTTGAGAGTATGGTCTAGAGACATAAATTTTTTAAAGGGGTTCTCTCTTGAGGTTTGGGAGTATCATTTCTATTGGGATATTTAACTCCTTGATATGTCATGATTTGAAATAAATTTTCATATGGATTGTTTGGTGGCATACCAATCCCACATTAATAGTTACCATAAGAGAGTAACATTTATATCTCATAAGGGTGAGAATTATATTCATCATGGAGTGTGGGAAATCAAGGAGGGACATTTTGGGCTAGTTCCTCAATAACCGGGGGAGCTCACCGCCCAAGTTTCATGTCTATTTCTAGATGACAGCATTATAGATTTTGAATTTTTCCACCAGTTTTTGATAAATTTTAGGATACTTTTCCTAAAGAAGTCACACTGATTCCACCTAATAGAGATGTAGAGTTTATGATTGAAGTCATGCCTAGAGTTGATCTAGATTCTATTCTGCCTAATAGAATTGATCCAACAAAGATTCAAAAGAAAAATAATAAATTCAAATAGTATATGGATATGTTATTTATTTATCAGAGTACATCACCTTGGAGTTCTATGATTCTGTTTCATAAGAAGGATGATAGAACATTTTTCTTATTTGTTGATAACCATAATTTGAACTTGATAAAAGTGAATAAACAGTATCCTATTTCATGTATTGATGACCTCATTGACTAGTTGAGATTACTTAGTGTGTTCTCCAAGATTAACATGAGATCTGGGTATCATCATATTAGAGATTAACCTTCTGGTATACTACACACTACTTTAAGAAGTCATCTTGTCCTTTATAGGTTCGTCGTGATTCCATTTGGGATGATGAATGATCTGAATGTTTTTATGTCCTTGATTAACAAAATCTAACACCTATACCTAGATTAGTTTTTGGTTTTTGTTGTTGTTGAATACTTGTTGTACTCCAGGATCCCTGACTATCATGCCCAACACCTTAACATCATCTTGAGTACACTGATAGATCATTATCTATATTCCAATCTATATAATTTTCAATTATAGATCAATCAGGTATATTTCATTTTTCATATCATCTCAGAGGAAGGTGTGTTAGTGTACCAAGATAAGGTGCATGCCGTTGTTTCTTGGGAGTACCCCAATGATGTTTTTGATATACGTATATTTATAGCCTCAGTGGTCTACTATCGAATTTTTATCTAGGGAATTTCCTTATTGTAAGTACCACTTTAGATATTGAAAAATAAGGGATTTAAGTTTCAATTTTTTAGGGAATGTGAGAATGATTTCTAGGATTTAAAGAAATGCTTGAGTAAATCAGTGAAATTAATCCAACTCGAGATGGGTGAGGAGTATATAGTGTTTTGTGATGAATCTGAGATCATGATTAGAGAATTTTTTATGTAAGGAGATTGAGTTGTGGTGTATGGGTCAAGGAAAGATTAATCCATATGAATGGAACTACCATATGCATGACCACGAGTTAGAAGTAGTGGTTTTTGATTTGATGTGTGGGTGGAATTAAATATTGGGAGAAAAGTTTATTATGTATACTAATCATAATATATTAATTTATATATTCTATTATAGAGATTTAAATCTATGACCATGGAGGTTTGTTGATTATATGTTTTTATCTTACTTTGATCTAGAATATACACCTAGAATGGGGAATAGTGTTGCTGACACTTTGAGTAGAAACACTAAGAATCAAGTAGTTCTGGAGTCTAGTGATGAGTGGAAGATGATGACATTTTTAGAAGAGATGGAAATTGTCGGAAATGAAGGCTTGGAACATATGAAAAATATATCAATATTATTGGAATTTAGACTTTTGAGTTGGATTAGGGAAAGGCAGTATGAGGATCCAAAGTATTTTCTTTTGAGGAAAAGAATTAACAATGGGGATTCACCTTATGATTAGACCATATATGAGGATAAGATCATCTATGTTAGGAATAATATTGTTGTACCTATGAGTACGTGGGAGTATTTGATGAATAAATTGTATACCTAAAAGTGGTCAGTGCATCTAAGTTTGTTCAAGACGTACCATGACCTATGTTGATAATACTGGTTGATATTATTGAAAAAGGATATTTTAGGGTTGTGACATGATGCTACACCTATAAATGGGTGAAGTCCAATAATTAATGACTTGGAGGTTTATTACAGACATTTCCTATTCCATAATTAAAGTGTTATGACATTACCGTGGAAATCATCTTGGGTCTCCTATAGACACTTTGAAATAATGTTGTTTTTTGGGTTGTTTTGGACTGACTAATGAATGAATCGCATTTCTTTCATATTAGAGATACTTATTATTAAAAAATTATGATTCTTTCATGTTCAAGAGACAACCCATCTTCATGGACTTTTGTAGAGTATAGTTTCATTCCATGACTCCTGTATCAATTCATTTTTCTATCAAGGATTGTATAAAGATTTTGGTATAATGGTATATCTATGTATGGATTTCCACCCAAAAATAGATGAGAAATAAGAATGTAATATTCAGGTTATGGAGTGTATGTTACGAGCATGCATTTTTTACATTGGTGGGTTCTGGAAGAATCAATTAGTTATCACTAATTTATTACATAAAACCAGTTATCAAGAACCAATTTAGATGGAACCATATGAGGGGTTTTCATTTTAGGCCATGTAGAACACCTCTATACTGAATGGAGGTAAACAATTATGAGTTCCTAGTACTGGGTCTCTTGATGGAGACATTAGAGAAGGTATAGATGATTTTGAAACATATTTCTATGGCTCAGATTAGACATAATTCATATGCTAATCAACATCAATGACCCCTTGAGTTTAGATTAGGTGATCATGTGTTCCTACAAGTGTATCCTAGATTGGGTCACCACAAAATTTAGATAAAGGGAAATTTTTCAACTAAGATTATCATACCTTTGGATATTGTAGAGAGAATCATAATGGTGGCATACTGATTGTATCTTCCATATAAGTACAATACGTGCCCACTGTTTTTCATGTGTCATAGCTTCTGTGGTATCACCCCAACCCTTCTCATGTTATCGATGTTGATGGTGTTGAGCTTGAGACCGATGTGTCCTTTTTGGAGAGCCAATTACATTATATGGATAATATTGATAATGTGTTGATAGGAAACACCATGCTAATAGTTTTAGTATTGTGACAACATGGCCATGTTTTAGAGGAAACATTGGAGAGAGAAGTTGATTTTTAGGCTTAGTGGCCTAATAATTTTAACTTAGAATCTTAGAGATATTGGAGAGAACAGATTAAGGATGAGCTGCTATTAGATAGGGAGATTGTAAGAACTTGTCATATTCTAGAGATATCTCATGCTTTTCAATAAGTACTCTTTTACCCATGATTTTTTATATCTTAGGTGGGTTTTCTTTGGAGTTTCCTGGGTGAAAATTGTAAAATTTAAAAACAAATAGGGGTAGTTCATTTTTGGCACACTATTTTCCAAAACCATGGGAAAAACCTCATCAAATCATGAATCCGAAAATAGAGGGTGGGGGTGGGGTTACATGGTTGGAGAATAGTTTTTCAAACAATTTTTATTTTTAGGAGAAACCATGCACCACTAATATGAGGCACATGGTTAGGGAAAAAAATTTAGAAAATTGTGGTCTGCAGTCTAAGGGACCATGCAAGTAGTTCTTAATCCCCAAAATTTTTTAGTTAAAATTCATGAATACCTCATATTTCACATTCATTCTCCCTCATTCGACTTAAGAAGTTATTATACATTTTTTAGGTCTTAGAAAGTATTACAAGCCTCCACAAACTTCTTTCTTGGAGAATTGAAGATCTAATTGAAGGATCTACACCTATTTCAGTATGTAATCTACTCTTGATTACTTTCCTCCCTCTATCATATATTTCTCTAATATTTTATAAGAATTATTTACTCCATTGGTGATGGGTTATATCAATCTTCTCATGGATCTCAATTTTTTGATATTGGATCATGTTTTTGGTTCAAGATCTGTTATGAAATTGTGAAATTCAATATTCCGAATCAATTTGAGGATTTTATATTTAGTGATATTGAGCTAGGACCTATAAATGTAAATTCCAATAGTAATGATTTATTTTTCCACATATTTTTTTATGTAAATTAAATTTCCATATTTTGGAAACTTAATCATGAATTGAATTTATTAATTAATTAATTAATTAATTAATGGGAACATGAAATTGACCAATTAATGAGATTTTGAAATTGATCAATAAATGGTATTGTGAATTTTTTTTATTTGTTGTGATTATGATTTTATTGATAATGGTAACTATAGGAGGGTTGAATTAACCTTGATGGGTTAATGGTTTATATTATTAAGTTTTTATAAATGGTTAAATGGTGAATTGTTCATATTATTCCATGTGATTAATGTAATGAATCATGATTGTTTTGGTGAATTGATATGGTGAATAGTTATTTGATTAATTTTAAAAAGTTTAATGATTATTAATATAGATAAATTTTATAAATGTGATGTTTTTTATATATGTGATAAACTTGTGTGGGACAAGGACTGATGCTTAAAAATACCTTTTGTGATAACAACGAGTGTGATACACATATTGAGGCTTAAAAATACCATATGTGATAAATATGATTGTGGAACATATATTGATGCTTCAAAATCCCATATGTGATAATAATGAGGTATGAGTTAATGGATAATGCTCCAAATACACATGGTGTGCTATACTTGATGTTCTAGTCCCAAGATATTGGAATTGGAACATGGTTCCAAGTAGCTATGATATGAATTAAAATTAAAACGATAACACTACTGGAAATACACTATTTTCCAACGGTTCACAACCGTTGGGAAAGCCCCTCAAACCGTTGGTATATGATATACCAACGGTTCTCCCAACCGTAGGGAAGAAAGCCGTGGGGAAAACCTTTCCCAAAGGTTTGCTGGAAACCGTTGGGGTAGGCTGACAGAAGGCACTCTATCCCAACGGTTTGGTGAACCGTTGGGATAGTTTTTCCCAACGGTTTCTCCCAAACCGTTGGGAAAACCAAATATACCTTAACTATCCCAACAGGTTTGAAGAACCGTTGGGATAGTTTTCCATGGGTGAACTCTTTCCCAATGGTTCTAAACCATTGGGAAAAGAGATATTTACCAATGGTTCATTGAACCATTGGTAAAAAAATATTTAGGATTATATGCCAACGGTTTAAAACCGTTGGCATACCCTATGCTGCAAATTGCAGCGGCCTGCAATTTGCACAGACCCTCTCCCCTATACATCAGGCACCTCTCATCTCATCAGGCCTCATTTTCACCTCATTTTCGATCCAACTATTGTACCTGTAATAAAATAAAACATACATATACAATTACGAACAAATTCATACACATTTAACATATAACGGATCCTGAAACTATACACATCCATAATTAACTTACAATTCATAAACATACATAATTCATATATATTTCAATTTAAAATTTAGATGACAATTATATGTCGAATCCGATTGAGGCGGGGATGATTGGTACACGTCACATATGACCCATGGATTGTTCTCCTAAAGTTTCAATGGAAACCGAATGCGTTTGGTCGGTTTTGCATATGCCAGTTCTTTTCACTTATAATCCTACCCATTTTAAACAAAACAGACACAGTTAGAGCGGTGTTGGCCACACCGTGCCTCAGATTGAGGCGGGGATGATTCGTACACCTCACATATGACCCATGGATCGTTCTCCTAACGTTTCAACGGAAACCGAATGCGTTTGGTCAGTTTTCCGTATGTACTTAAAATGATGTCCATTTTAATCAAAAGAGAGCCACTTAGAATGATCCCGGCCACACTGCGACTCGGATTGAGCCCGAGTGGGCTCGTACATGTCACATATGACTGATGGATCATTGTGATAAATTATCCACAGATTCGTAATGCGTTTGGTCGGTTTTGCGTATGCCAGTTGTTCTTTTCACTTATAATCATGTCCATTTTAAACAAAAGATACACAGTTAGAATGGTGTCGGCCACACCGCTCCTCGGATTGAGGTGGGATTGACTCGTACACGTCACATACGACCCATGGATCCTTGTGCTAAAGTATCGACACAGTCCGAATGCCTTTGGTCGGTTTTTCGTATGTCACTTGATGATTTTCACTTAAAATGACGTCTTTTTGAAACAAAAGACCGACACTTTGAGTGGTGTCGGCCACATCGCATCTCCGATTGTGGCGGGGTTGATTCGTACACGTCACATATGACCCATGGATCGTTCTCCTAAAGTTTCAACGGAAACCGAATCCGTTTGGTCGTTTTTCTGTATATACTTAAAATGGTGTTCATTTTAAACAAAAGAGAGCCACTTAGACTTATCTTGGCCACACCGCGACCCGGATTCATCTCGGGTTGGCTCGTACACGTCACATATGACCCATGGATTGTTGGGATAAATTATCAACAGATTCGGAATGCGTTTGGTCGGATTTCCGTATGCCAGTTGATGCTTTTCACTTAAAATGACGTCCTTTTGAAACAAAAGACGGACACTTTGAGTGGTGCCAGTCACACCGCGTCTCCGGATTGAGATGAAACCACCGTGAAACATTCTAATTATTATTCGTGACGTGTACGCGCATACGACACGTCAATCGGACGTGCGGTTTGAGCGGTACGGCTCAATATTCGTGTTTTAAGTGATGCGCGCGCTTCGTAAACGCGCGTGAGGTGGGTCCAAATGGGACGAACGAAGTCGGAATGACATGAAATCAGACAAAAAATATGGGTGAGTGATTTATGAAGTGGTCGGGCAGACGGCACGTCAATCAGACGTGCCGTGTGCCCGCGGTGACCGACAACACAGTTCTGGTGTCATAAACGGCCAAAACGGGCGTCCAACGGTCAAATTCATAGAGGACGACCTTGGATTGAGCTGAAACCACCGAGAAACATTTTAATTATTATTCGTGACGTGTACGCGCATATGGAACGTCAATCGGACGTGTGGTTTGCGCGGTACAGCTCAATATTCGTGTTTTAAGTGATGCGCGCGCTTCGTAAACGCGCGTGAGGGGGGGTCCAAACGGGCAGAACGAAGTCGGAATGGCCTGAAATCATACGTCAAATACGGAACCGTGATTTCTGAAGTGTTAGAGCAGACGGCACGTCAATCGGACGTGCCGTGTGTACGCGGTGACCGAAAACGCAGTTCTGGTGTCATAAACGGCCAAAACGGGCATCCAACGGTCAAATTCATAGCGGTCGACCTCGGATTGACCTGAAACCACCAGGAAGCATTCTAATTATTATTCATGACGTGTACGCGCAGACGGCACGTCAATCGGACGTGCGGTTTGCGCGGTACGGCTCAATATTCGTGTTTTAAGTGATGAGCGCGCTTCGTAAACGCGCGTGAGGGGGGTCCAAACGGGCCGAACGATTTCAGAATGTCCTGAAATCAGACGACAAATACGGGTGAGTGATTTATGAAGTGGTTGAGCAGACGGCACGTCAATCGGACGTGCCGTGTGCACGCGGTGACCGACAACGCAGTTCTGGTGTCATAAACGGCCAAAACGGGCGTCAAACGGTCAAATTCATAGCGGACGACCTTGGATTGAGGCGGGGTTGACTCGTACACGTCTCAAATGACCCATGAATTGTTTTCTTAAAGTATCAACACAATCCGAATGCGTTTGGCCGGTTTTCCGTATGCCAGTTGATGTTTTTCACTTAAAATGATGTCCTTTTGAAACAAAAGACATACACTATGAGTTGTTCCGACCACACCGCGCCTTGGATTGAGGCGGGGATGATTGGTACACGTCACATATGACCCATGGATCGTTCTCCTAAAGTTTCAATGGAAACCGAATGCGTTTGGTCGGTTTTGCGTATGCCAGTTCTTTTCACTTATAATCCTACCCATTTTAAACAAAACAGACATAGTTAGAGCGGTGTTGGCCACACTGCGCCTCGGATTGAGGCGGGGATGATTCGTACACCTCACATATGACCCATGGATCGTTCTCCTAATGTTTCAACGGAAACCGAATGCGTTTGGTCGGTTTTCCGTATGTACTTAAAATGATGTCCATTTTAATCAAAAGAGAGTCACTTAGACTGATCCCGGCCACACCGCGACTCGGATTGAGCCCGAGTGGGCTCGTACATGTCACATATGACTGATGGATCGTTGTGATAAATTATCAATAGATTCTGAATGCGTTTGGTCGGTTTTGCGTATGCTAGTTGTTCTTTTCACTTATAATCCTGTCCATTTTAAACAAAAGATACACAATTAGAACGGTGTCGGCCACACCGCTCCTCGGATTGAGGCGGGATTGACTCGTACACGTCACATATGACCCATGGATCCTTGTGCTAAAGTATCGACACAGTCCGAATGCCTTTGGTCGGTTTTTCGTATGTCACTTGATGATTTTCACTTAAAATGACGTCTTTTTGAAATAAAAGACCGACACTTTGAGTGGTGTCGGCCACACCGCATCTCCGATTGTGGCGGGGTTGATTCGTACACGTCACATATGACCCATGGATCGTTCTCCTAAAGTTTCAACGGAAACCGAATCCGTTTGTTCGTTTTTCCGTATGTACTTAAAATGGTGTTCATTTTAAACAAAAAAGAGCCACTTAGACTTATCTCGGCCACAACGTGACTCGGATTCATCCCGGGTTGGCTCGTACACGTCACATATGACCCATGGATTGTTGGGATAAATTATCAACAGATTCGGAATGCGTTTGGTCAGTTTTCTGTATGCCAGTTGATGCTTTTCACTTAAAATGACGTCCTTTTGAAACAAAAGACGGACACTTTGAGTGGTGCCAGCCACACCGCATCTCCGGATTGAGATGAAACCACCGTGCAACATTCTAATTATTATTCGTGATGTGTACGCGCATACGGCACGTCAATCGGACGTGCGGTTTGAGCGGTACGGCTCAATATTCGTGTTTTATGTGATGCGCGCGCTTCGTAAACGCGCGTGAGGTGGGTCCAAACAGGACGAACGAAGTCAGAATGACATGAAATCAGAGGAAAAATACGGGCGAGTGATTTCTGAAGTGTTCGAGCAGACGGCACGTCAATCGGACGTGCCGTGTGCACGCAGTGACCGACAACGCAGTTCTGGTGTCATAAACGGCCAAAACGGGCGTCCAATGGTCAAATTCATAGTGGCCGACCTCGGATTGACCTGAAACCACCGGGAAACATTCTAATTATTATTCATGACGTGTACGCGTAGACGACACGTCAATCGGACGTGCGGTTTGCACGGTACGACTCAATATTCGTGTTTTAAGTGATGCGCGCGCTTCGTAAACGCACATGAGGGGGGTCCAAACGGGCCGAACGATTTCAGAATGGCCTTAAATCAGACGAAAAATACGGGTGAGTGATTTATGAAGTGTTCGAGCAGATGGAACATCAATCGGACGTGCCGTGTGTGCGCGGTGACCGACAACGTAGTTCTGGTGTCATAAACGGCCAAAACGGGAGTCAAACGGTCAAATTCATAGCGGACGACCTTGGATTGAGGCGGGGTTGACTCGTACACGTCTCAAATGACCCATGAATCATTGTCTTAAAGTATCAACACAATCCGAATGTGTTTGTCCAATTTTCCGTATGCCAGTTGATGTTTTTCACTTAAAATGATGTCCTTTTGAAACAAAAGACATACACTTTGAGTTGTTTCGACCACACCGCGCCTCGGATTGAGGCGGGGATGATTGGTACACGTCACATATGACCCATGGATCGTTCTCCTAAAGTTTCAATGGAAACCGAATGCGTTTGGTCGGTTTTGCGTATGCCAGTTCTTTTCACTTATAATCCTACCCATTTTAAACAAAACAGACACAGTTAGAGCGGTGTTGGCCACACCGCGCCTCGGATTGAGGCGGGGATGATTCTTACACCTCACATATGACCCATGGATCGTTCTCTTAATGTTTCAATGGAAACCGAATGCGTTTGGTCGGTTTTCTGTATGTACTTAAAATGATGTCCATTTTAATCAAAAGAGAGTCACTTAGACTGATCCCGGCCACACCGCGACTCGGATTGAGCCCGAGTGGGCTCGTACATGTCACATATGACTGATGGATCATTGTGATAAATTATCAATAGATTCGGAATGCATTTGGTCGGTTTTGCGTATGCCAGTTGTTCTTTTCACATATAATCCTGTCCATTTTAAACAAAATATACACAGTTAAAAAGGTGTCAGCCACACCGCTCCCCGGATTGAGGCGGGATTGACTCGTACACGTCACATACGACCCATGTATCCTTGTGCTAAAGTATCGACATAGTCCGAATGCCTTTGGTCGGTTTTTCGTATTTCAAATGATGATTTTCACTTAAAATGACGTCTTTTTGAAACAAAAGACCGACACTTTGAGTGGTGTTGGCCACACCGCGTCTCCGATTGTGGCGGGGTTGATTCATACACGTCACATATGACCCATGGATCGTTCTCCTAAAGTTTCAACGGAAACCGAATCCGTTTGGTCATTTTTCTGTATGTACTTAAAATGGTGTTCATTTTAAACAAAAGAGAGCCACTTAGACTTATCCCGGCCACACCGCGACTCGGATTCATCCCGGGTTGGCTCGTACACGTCACATATGACCCATGGATTGTTGGGATAAATTATCAACAGATTCGGAATGCGTTTGGTCGGTTTTCCGTATGCCAGTTGATGCTTTTCACTTAAAATGACGTCCTTTTGAAACAAAAGATGGACACTTTGAGTGGTGCCGGCCACACCGCATCTCCGGATTGAGATGAAACCATCGTGCAACATTCTAATTATTATTCGTGACGTGTACGCGCATACGGCATGTCAATCGGACATGCGGTTTGAGCGGTACGGCTCAATATTCGTGTTTTAAGTGATGCGCGCGCTTCGTAAACGCACGTGAGGTGGGTCCAAACGGGACGAACGAAGTCGGAATGACATGAAATCAGACGAAAAATATGGGTGAGTGATTTCTGAAGTGATCGAGCAGACGGCACGTCAATCGGACGTGCCGTGTGCCCGCGGTGACCGACAACGTAGTTCTGGTGTCATAAACGGCCAAAACGGGCGTCCAACGGTCAAATTCATAGCGGACGACCTTGGATTGAGCTGAAACCACTTAGAAACATTCTAATTATTATTCGTGACGTGTACGCGCAGACAGAACGTCAATCGGACGTGCGGTTTTGCGCGGTACGGCTCAATATTCGTGTTTTAAGTGATGCGCGCGCTTCGTAAACGCGCGTGAGGGGGGTCCAAACGGGCCGAACGAAGTCGGAATGGCCTGAAATCAGACGAAAAATACGGGACAGTGATTTCTGAAGTGTTCGAGTAGACGGCACATCAATCGGACGTGCCGTGTGCCTGCGGTGACCGACAACGCAGTTCTGGTGTCAAAAACGGCCAAAACGGGCGTCAAACGGTCAAATTCATAGCGGACGACCTCGGATTGAGGCGGGGTTGACTCGTACACGTCTCAAATTACCCATGAATCGTTTTATTAAAGTATCAACACAATCTGAATGCGTTTGGCCGATTTTTCGTATTCCACTTGATGTTTTTCACTTAAAATGATGTCCTTTTGAAACAAAAGACATACACTTTGAGTTGTTCTGACCACACCGCGCCTCGGATTGAGGCGGGGATGATTGGTACACTTCACATATGACCCATGGATCGTTCTCCTAAAGTTTCAATGGAAACCGAATGCGTTTGGTCGGTTTTGCGTATGCCAGTTCTTTTCACTTATAATTCTACCCTTTTTAAACAAAACAGACACAGTTAGAGCGGTGTTGGCCACACTGCGCCTCGGATTGAGGCGGGGATGATTCGTACACCACACATATGACCCATGGATCGTTCTCCTAAAGTTTCAACGGAAACCGAATGCATTTGGTCGGTTTTCCGTATGTACTTAAAATGATGTCCATTTTAATCAAAAGAGAGCCACTTAGACTGATCCCGGCCACACCGCGACTCGGATTGAGCCCGAGTGGGCTCGTACATGTCACATATGACTGATGGATCGTTGTGATAAATTATCAACAGATTCAGAATGTGTTTGTTCGGTTTTGCGTATGCCAGTTGTTCTTTTCACATTTAATCTTGTCCATTTTAAACAAAAGATACACAGTTAGAACGGTGTCGGCCACACCGCTCCCCGGATTGAGGCGGGATTGACTCATACACGTCACATACGACCCATGGATCTTTGTGCTAAAGTATCGACATAGTCCGAATGCCTTTGGTCGGTTTTTTGTATGTCAACTGATGATTTTCACTTAAAATGACGTCTTTTTGAAACAAAATACCAACACTTTGAGTGGTGTCGGCCACACCGCATCTCTGATTGTGGCGGGGTTGATTCGTACACGTCACATATGACCCATGGATCGTTCTCCTAAAGTTTCAACGGAAACCGAATCCGTTTGGTCGTTTTTCCGTATGTACTTAAAATGGTGTTCATTTTAAACAAAAGAGAGCCACTTAGACTTATCCCGGCCACACCGCGACTCGGATTCATCCCGGGTTGGCTCGTACACATCACATATGACCCATGGATTGTTGGGATAAATTTTCAACAGATTCGGAATGCGTTGGGTCGGTTTTCCGTATGCTAGTTGATGCTTTTCACTTAAAATGACGTCCTTTTGAAACAAAAGACGGACACTTTGAGTGGTGCTGGCCACACCACGTCTCCGGATTGAGATGAAACCACCGTGCAACATTCTAATTATTATTCGTGATGTGTACGCGCATACGTCACGTCAATCGGACGTGCGGTTTGAGCGGTACGGCTCAATATTCATGTTTTAAGTGATGCGCGCGCTTCGTAAACGCGCGTGAGGTGGGTCCAAACGGGACGAACGAAGTCGGAATGACATGAAATCAGACGAAAAATACGGGTGAGTGATTTCTGAAGTGTTCGAGCATACGGCACGTCAATCGGACGTGCCGTGTGCCCGCGGTGACCGACAACGCAGTTCTGGGGTCATAAACGGCCAAAACGGGCGTCCAATGGTCAAATTCATAGTGGACGACCTGGGATTGAGCTGAAACCACCGAGAAACATTCTAATTATTATTCGTGACGTGTACGCGCAGACGGCACGTCAATCGGATGTGCGGTTTTGCGCGGTACAGCTCAATATTCGTGTTTTAAGTGATGCGCGCGCTTCGTAAACGCGCGTGAGGGGGGTCCAAACGAGCCGAACGAAGTCGGAATGGCCTGAAATAAGACGACAAATACGGGACAATGATTTCTGAAGTGTTCGAGCAGACGGCACGTCAATCGGACGTGCCGTGTGCCTGCGGTGACCGACAACGCAGTTCTGGTGTCATAAACGGCCAAAACGGGCGTCCAACGGTCAAATTCATAGCGGCCGACCTCGGATTGACCTGAAACCACCGGCAAAAATTCTAATTATTATTTGTGACATGTACGCACAGACGGCACGTCAATAGGACTTGCGGTTTGCGCAGTACGACTCAATATTCGTGTTTTAAGTGATGCGCGCGCTTCGTAAACGCGCGTGAGGGGGGTCCAAATGGGCCGAACGATTTCAGAATGGCCTGAAATCAGACGAAAAATACGGGTGAGTGATTTATGAAGTGGTTGAGAAGAGGGCACGTCAATCGGACGTGCCGTGTGCGCGCAGTGACCGACAACGCAGTTCTGGTGTCATAAACGGCCAAAACGGGCGTCAAACGGTCAAATTCATAGCGGACGACCTTGGATTGAGGCGGGGTTGACTCGTACACATCTCAAATGACCCATGGATCGTTGTCTTAATGTATCAACACAATCCGAATGCGTTTGGCCGGTTTTCCGTATGCCAGTTGATGTTTTTCACTTAAAATGATGTCCTTTTGAAACAAAAGACATACAGTTTGAGTTGTTCCGACCACACCGCTCCTCGGATTGAGGCAGGGTTGATTGGTACACGTCACATATGACCCATGGATCGTTCTCCTAAAGTTTCAATGGAAACCGAATGCGTTTGGTCGGTTTTGCGTATGCCAGTTCTTTTCACTTATAATCCTACCCATTTTAAACAAAACAGACACAGTTAGAGCGGTGTTGGCCACACCGCGCCTCGGATTGAGGCGGGGATGATTCGTACACCTCACATATGACCCATGGATCGTTCTCAACGGAAACCGAATGCGTTTGGTCGGTTTTCCATATGTACTTAAAATGATGTCCATTTTAATCAAAAGAGAGCCACTTAGACTGATCCCGGCCACACCGCGACTCGGATTGAGGCGGGGTTGATTTGTACACGTCACTTATGACCCATGGATCGTTTTCCTAAAGCATCAACACATTTCGAATGCGTTTGGTCAGTTTTTCATATGTAACTTTTTGTTTTCACTTAAAATCTTATGGAAATTCATATAGAGTATTTTTATATCATATTTAGTATGGATTAGATTTTAGTTGATTGTGCTATGAAACATTTCAGAGCTAATAAAATTAGGGAAGGTAGAGGGGCTGTCCGGGGGGCTGTCCGGTGGGTGTCCGGGGGGCTGTCCGGGGACCAAGGAGGATGGTGGGGGGGGGGGGGGGGCTGTGCGAGGTCTTTCCGGGGGGTGTTTGGGGGTTGTTCAGGGGGTTGTCCGGGGTTGTTCAGGGGGCTGTCTGGGGGTTGTTCATGGGGTTGTTCAGGGGGTTTTCCGGGGGTGTTCAGGGGGCTGTCCGGGGGGTGTGTGGGGGGTTGTCCGGGGTCCAGGGGGGGGGGGGTGGGGGGTTGTCCGGGGGCTGTCCAGGGGGCTGTCCGCGGGGGCTGTTCGGTGGGGGCTGTACAGGGGGCTGTACGGGGGGCTGTATAGGGGGCTGTCCAGGGGGCTGTCCGCGGGGGCTGTCCGCGGGGGCTGTCCGGTGTGTGTCCGGGGGGCTGTCCGGGGACCAAGGAGGAGGGTGGGGGGGCTGTGCGGGGTATGTCCGGGGGGTGTTTGAGGGTTGTTCAGGGGGTTGTCCGGGATTGTTTAGGGGGCTGTCCGGTGGTTGTTCAGGGGGTTGTTCAGGGGTTGTTCAGGGGTTGTTCAGGGGGTTGTCCGGGGTTGTTCAGGGGGTTGTCCGAGGGGTGTTTGGGGGGTTGTCCGGGGTCCAAGGGGGAGGGTGGGGGGGTTGTCCGGGGGGCTGTCCGGGGGGCTATCCGGGGTCCAGGGTGGAGGGTTGGGGGCTGTACGGGGGGCTGTCCAGGGGGCTGTCCGTGGGGCTGTCCGGGGGGGTGTTCGGGGGGTGTTCGGGGTCCAAGGGGGAGGGGGTTGTCCAGGGTCCAAGAATGAGGGGGGTTGTCCAGGGAGTTCTCAAACACACAACCACTAAAAGACAACAACATCCATAAAAACAGACAATATATAAAAATAACTCAACTCCAATACTATACTACGAGTCTAGATAAAACCAACAACTAGAATAGATTAAACATCAAATCTCAGTAATATAAGTCAAAAAATGTAACAGATCAATATGTCCCACATCAGCATCACCATCACCATCATCGTCATCATCGTCATCAACCTCTTCATCGTCCTCCTCATCGTCCTCACCCTCCACAGTGCCTTCCTCCTCGCCTTCGACCTCCTCCTCGCCCTCCTCATCTCCCTCCTCTTCCGCATCAGACTCCTCTCCATCATCATCTTCAAGCTGGACATCGGCCTGAGCACTACTGGAATTGCCACCTGGTGCACCATATATAGAATGTATCGACGACATGTATTCATCAATCGCTGGGCTGGCCTTTGCTGGAAGTGTTGGACGTAGAACTTAAATAAATTTCATAAATGCACTGTTTTCCCTAGCAGACTGTTCTGCCGTCTCTGTGGCCCTTTTCTCAGCCTGTTCTGCCTGTGCCCTAACTTGCTGCAGCTCGGTGGCACTACAACTCGTACCTGAGGCAGGCCAATACCTCGTCGGGGCTATCCTAGGTCGGCAGCGTACTCTGCCAGAATGATCATCTCCCAACACCTGATGTAAGTGATCAGATGGCCCAAAATTGTCTGCTTCTTGGGCATCAAGGGCCTCTAAAGCATCCTGTTACAAATATAAATATATTATTAAGTTACGAAATAGATATTAAAATATAAAATCAACAGATTAAAACTTACAATCTGTTACTGAGTCGCTTCATTGACAGCACTTCCATCCTTTTTTCGTCTACTCGAGCAAAACAGTTTTGCTCAAGGCACACGTCCTTCAATATTTTGTACTTGCCTCTACGATGACATTGAAAAAAAAAGTTATATAAAAATTTTAGCAAATGATTAAATAATTGAGGAAACAAAATAAAATGTAAGTCGTAAAGAAAACCTATAAACAATTGTCATACATGCTGCCCCTCATGATCCGACATCGTCGTGCGTCCTAGTGTATGGAGGTATTTTTTTGCATCAATGTTTTTTTTATTTTTTCCAGATGATTACTAAATAAAATTCGATAATGCAAAGGATAATATTAATGCAAAATTTGAAAGTTATTATTTAAATACCTCAAATGTAATTCATACCTTAAACTGGGTACTCGTCCAATGAGTAATCATCTGACGATACTGCTCTATAGGACAATCATCCACGACTGGTACCGCCTCTAACTCAGTGCCAACTCTAGCACGCCAACCAATATACAGCTCATGCTTGTAGGCTCTCCAAAGCTCTCTTAAATCCTTTAGACGTGCCAGTCGTGCACCCTCACCAGCAGGAAAATTAAATCGAAGCTGAAATCAAAATATTAATTCATATAAATACAAAAATAATTAATGGCATTAAATACAACATATGTTTTTACCCATATCTCTGCCCAAGCTCTATCTTTGACCTCATGTGGCAAATGTCTCCACGACAGCGGGCTGACGGGAATGATGTCGGAGTATTTGGCAAGCGTCGCCATAAAACTCCGACATTGCTGCCCTCTTTTCTCAACAATCTGATTGTCTTCATTATATTCCACCATAACCTGTGTGCGACGGTTCCACACAGAACGCATGCGTGTACGGCCCCGCCCCCGCCTCCTGTCAGTAGATGTATCTGTCATGAAAGAAAAACAAATATTTTATCAAAACATATTATAATGAAAATAAATATTCCTATAATTTTTTTTAGGGTTTTATAAATATACCTGCGCTAGTCTGATCAATGAGTGGCGCCGGATCCACAGAACCTGATGGAACACCGTCTGGTGGAACAGGAGTCGAAGACGATGGAATATAAAAGCTCGGAGAGACAGAAGTAGAAGGATAAGAAGATGGAACAGCTGTATGACCTGATGCTGACTGGGGAGTGGGAATCATCAAGGGATGTGAAAATGATGGGGCAGAAGATGCAGAAGGTAGCGAAAACATGGGAGGTCTAAATATCCCGTGTGTCCCTAACGACACACCGGGATCAGAATGTGGGAAGGCTGAAATGTCAGTGGGAGGGGCAGGGTCTAGTCGGGCATGCGCAGCTCTACGTCCACCTCTGGTACGAACCCTCCTCGTACCACCGGCCTGAGTACTAGGACCAGTACTAGGCTCCTCGTCGAATAACTGTCGACGTAATGGTGGATCCTACAAAAAAGTTTACAAAAAAAATTAATCACATGACATTATATATTCTGTAAATATATATATATATATATATATTTGAAATAAAGTACTCACTGTAGGCAGTAATGGTGGAATGCCCATCTCCTCCATCCGATGATTGTTCTCCGCCATTTTTTTTCTTCGTCTCTCTTCAATTGGCTTCATTTCCTGCATTGGAAAAAAAATATGTAATTAATTAGAAAAAGAAAATTAATGTGTAATCCAAAAAACTAAATATATGAGGGAATGAGGGGATTCATTGGTAATTTACCTATCAATTGTTTTAGAAGAGCTTGAATGAATTTAATAAAACATACAAGTTGTAATGTTCACCAAGTTAGAAATATTGTTTGATTTGGTTTGAATACAGTTCAATTCCAAATTAGAAAATGCAATTCAAATAAAACAGCAACCAATAAACATTGAAAATTCACATAACGGTCAAGTCAGCTAAAACATATTTGTGATCAATACTAAATAATTATGAATATTACCAACCTTAACAACCCAACTCGAGGTAAACCAAAAGAATTGAGAACATGGATGAATGATTCTATATATTTCCAACCACAACTTCAGGTTCACAATCAACTCTGACAATTGAGCTATTGGAGTCATCAAAAGATATAAATGGATTGGTTCCAATGGCAATAGGGATGGTTTCAATTCCATCATCAGCATCATCAAAAATTTGTCTTGGAATTACTTCAACTATGACACCAAATTCAGGTTGAAGTTGATCTTTGACATAAAAAACTTGTTTAGCCATTGATGCCAACACATATGGTTCTTTGGATGCAAGAGTGTGGGTCATATTAATTACTCTAAAAACATAATCATCAATAAATGTTCCATGTCTCGTCATCGAATCAAACCAATTACATTTCATCATTGTGACTCGTCCATGAGAGTAATAATCCAATATTATTATTTTCTCAACGAATCCATAATAACCCACATTTTCAAGTCGCGGTCTACTATCTGATGCACTGGCATAACAAGCTGTTGTGGCAGTAACCATAATACCATCATGTTGTGTTCTCATGTTTTTGGCTCGTTCGGTGACAATAAATATGTACCCATTGATAACAATTGATTTACAGTCACGAACCACGGTATTAGGACCAAAATCCAAAGCTCTTATTTCCTCAGAGACAGAGTCAGCAGAAAAACTCAATACCTGCAATATAAATGACAGTTAAACTTAAGTAAATATTGAAATAATTAATTTAAACAGTAATATTTTTACCTTCAATTTTAACCAAGCAGAAAACTCTTTGCTATGCAAAGTCTCTCTCCTTCTCAAAGATAAAGAACGATGCTTCCTATTTATCATTGTTTTATGTTCCCTGTAGATAAAAAAATATGAATAGTTTAACAGATATATATGTAAGATATACATATTCAATTTTGTTACCTGATATAGTCATCGAACAAATCACAGTTGAACAAAACTGTGCGATGTGCCATCTCCCGCTCTTCATGGATTAATTTCTTCAATGTATATGATCTAGGAATTCCTCCTGTTTGAGGAAGTGATGGAAAACTGGGTTCAATTTGCTCATATTGTTCTTCTTCATTTCTCATTGGTCTGTTCATTCTTGTAGTAAGATTAGACAAATACATTGAACAGAAATCCATACATTCTTGAGCTAAGTAACTGTTCACGATAGAACCTTCGGGATGATTTTTGTTTCGAACATAAGACTTTAATGTGAACATATTTCTTTCAGTTGGATACATCCAATGAAAAGAAACAAGTCCTCCGAGAAGTATTTCAGTTGGAATATGGAATGTCAGATGCAGCATGCATGTGAAAAATGATGGGGGAAATATTTTCTCCAACTCACACAAAATTAATGGGGCATCTGTCAACATTTTTTGCAAGAAAGATTTGGACAACTTCTTAGCACAAACATCTCTAAACAAATGGAACAACCGAATAACACCCACCCTTACATTATTGGACAAAAGATGACGGATTGCTATTGGAAGCAACTCATGCAGTAGAACGTGATAATCATGAGTCTTCAAAGATTTTAGCTTCAACTCTCTTCTGTTGACCCGTTTAGATATGTTGCTTGAATAGCCATCAGAAACTCTAATAGTATCTAATACTTCCAAAAATTGTTTTTTTCAGTAGGTGTCATCACATAAGAAGTACATGGAAGTTGCCATTTATTTTCACTGATACGCACCGGATGCAATTCTGGTCTGATGCCCCAATCCACCAAGTCACGTCGAGATCGTAAATCATCTTTTGTCTTACCCTTGACATTTAGAAGAACTGAAAGAAACATTTCACATATATTATTTTTAATATGCATTACGTCTAAGCAATGACGTAGCAAATTGGTTGACCAATAAGGCAAATCAAAAAAGATACTCCTCTTCCTCCAATTGTAACAGGTTTCTGTGGAAACATTATTTCTCTTTCCAGATTTCATTTGACCCTTCCTGAACGAAAAACTAAAATCTTTCAATTCATTAAGAACATCAGTTCCAGACATACGCTGAGGTGGATCATCGGTCTCTATAGTATTATCAAATCTTAGACGATTCATTCTATATGGATGATCCTTTGGCAAAAATCGTCGATGTCCCATAAAACTGAAACTACAACGATGTTTCAGTCTTCTGGATCGTGTATTCTTCATACAAACTGGACATGACAGTCTTCCCTTCTTGCTCCATCTAGACATCATTGCATAAGCCAGAAAATCATTGATTGTCCACATAAGCGCAACACGCATCTGAAATATGTCTTTCGAACATGCATCGTATGTGCGCACACCCACATCCCAAAGAAGTTTCAACTCTTTTATTAAAGGTTGCATGTATACATCAATATCAATGCCGGGATCAGAAGGACCAGATATGAGTATACTCATGAAAGTGAAAGATTTTTTCATACACAACTATGGGGGAAGATTATAAATGTGTATAAAAACTGGCCATGTGCTGTGCGAAGTAAGCATCTGCCCAAACGGATTAAAACCGTCGCATGAAAGACCCAGCCTCACATTACGCACGTCAGCTGCAAAATCAGGATGTCGAGCATCAAATCTCTTCCATGAAAATCCATCTGCAGGATGAACCAACTCATCATCAGTCTTCTTTCTCTCGGTATCATGCCATCTCATTTTTATTGATATGTCATCAGACATAAAAATATTCTGGAGTCTAGGGATCAATGGAAAGTGCCACATTACTTTCTGTGGAATGCGAGATGGTGTTCCATCATATTTTGACTTCCAGCGGGATGTGCCACATTTTATACATTCATTTCGTTCAGCGGTTTCCTCCCAGAATAAACTGCAATATTTCAGGCAAGCATGAATTTTGTTTCTTGAAAATCCAAGTTCCTCAACTAACTTCCATGCCATATAGTGGTTTGAGGGAATATCTGCATCATCTGGAAGTAAATCCTTCAAGAGGGTAAGAATGTAATCGATTGCTGTATTAGAAATCCCATACTTAGTTTTCCCATGAAATAATCGGATTAAAAATTCCAGCTTTTTCATTTTATCGCATTGTCGATATACTGGAGTCGTGGCAGCATCATTCAATTTTTTCACCCTATCAATATCATCATTTTCACTAGATGCATCAGCTGTCCACATATCGAAGTCTTCTTGAGTCGAAATCCTTTCTTTTTCATGATGACGAATAAACGGAAACCGATCATCTAACAAATTCTCCATTCTAGTCTTTTCATTTCGATCATCACCAATTTGAGATTTCGTTTTCTCCCCATTGTGATACCAAAGAATGTAGTTTGCTTGAAACCCATTTTTGGTTATGTGGTAGCTGACTTCTTCACGGCTCAACCAAGGTCTACCAACACAATTGGAACATGGGCAGTGTATGCGACCACTATCTGAAGCATTGTGAAATGAAAAATCTATAATGCTCTCCAATTTTTTTTGAAAATCGTCTGAGATCCGATCGGTTTCATACATCCAACTTCTGTCCATTCTGTAAAAAGAATTTATATAAGTCATTTTGTCGTAAACAATTCAATAGGCATTAACTATAATAGAAAATACATTTAAGTAAACGATAAAGGAAGAAAATAATCAAGGTATCAACTACACATGTCAAAAAAACATACAAATGTGTTATTGAAAAAATGTAAAACCAACAAGAACTTAATGTGTTATATCACATAACAGCATGACTCATCCCATAACCATATTAGTAGGGTATCATGAACATGAATAACATAAACCTTGTGCCATCCTCCTACCCTACATGACCCCAACCACATGCCACATCTTATTATAGCCTTATCACATCACACCTCACCGAAAAACACTAGGGAAATCATAGTACATCTCACCTGAAGACACATGGACAATCACATCGCATCTTGCCTAAAAACACATGGTCAATCACTTTTGAAGGAATAGTAGGGAAGACATGGTAGCTATCCAAACATATAACCACCATCCTAGATATTAGAAAAAATACTCATAACTCAAAACCTCTGATCGTTGGTAAGTTTATCCAACTCTGGTTGGGAATGTGTAGAAATAACATAAAAATACATGATATATAGATAGCACAAAATACTCAACCTATGGGTTCACATTAACTACATAATCACACACTTCACTACTACCATAAAACACATAAACCACACCACCACCACACAAGACACATAGCATTGGAATATAATTCTACATTCAATAAATCTATCTATGGAATTATCATAAGAATCCATGTATCAATTTGAATATAATTCTACATTCAATAAGTCTATCTATGGAATCCCTCCCTTGGATCCATGTATCACCCATGGCTTAATCAATATTCAAAGAAATGAGTCTATCCGTGGAATTCCACTATGAATCCATTTATCACATAAAGCGTATAAGTTAATAGAAACAAGATTATATACCTGGCATCCTAATAGAATCCATGTATCACTATTTACTATTAATCATTTAATGAATTCCATTTCATTTAAACAATTCATTAAACATACCAAGGTCAAAAACAAAGGTATTTAATACAACTCACCTCAAAATGGCGACTCAATCAAATAATAACCTCAAAAGAATGAAGCTTCATTTACTCATGTTGTAATGACAAGATAATGAGATTCCCTTGCTTAATCAATCAATTCCATATCATGGTCTCAACATAACTCATAATGGCTAGAAATTCAATGAAAATTCAAGCACTCACATGGGAATTTTTAATAGAACACTCCTAACAAGACTATAAAGATATCACATGCATTAGTTATAATATATCTAACATGGTAACATAAAATATAAGATAAATTCAATCCAATTTCATAGATTCATAGCATAGTCTCTAATTTACTCACATTGGCAAGGCAATACAATTAAAACATGTGTTAAAAAATAATTGGCATTCATGTGTTAAAAGGGGAATGCAAACCATAAAATACCCTTAATTAATTTAATTTACAATTCAATTTAGAAATCGAACAATCAATTCGATTTATATAACCTTTCACAAATGACATCCCATGTTCAAGGGGTAAAATCCAAAAAGGAATTTTCAAGAAAACTCACCCTTAGGCAGGTCCGGCTGGCAGTAGCTCCAAAATCGCCTAAACTGATGGGAAAAATGAAAATACGTTTAAATACTATCCAAACATTTGAATACGTTTTCAGATAAAGAAGAAGAATAACCTGAAGAAGAGATGGAAGATTCAAGGTCCGACTGTCAGTACCTCCAAAATCGCCTAAATCGGCTGCTGCTCCCGTTTTAGGGTTGTGTATCTCGAATGGAGGAGAGAACAGGTGGCTGGGAATTTGGGGAGAACCTTTGCCAATGGTTTTTTAAA
Source organism: Viscum album (assembly GCA_963277665.1). NCBI lineage: Eukaryota > Viridiplantae > Streptophyta > Magnoliopsida > Santalales > Viscaceae > Viscum > Viscum album. The sequence goes on from OY728147.1 coordinate 1,842,292,859, forward strand.
ATCGTTGGCATATGCATATCTATCCCAACGGTTCTCTAGAACTGTTGGGAAAAACCTCCCTAAAGCATACCTCTATCCCAACGGTTCTCATGAACCATTGGGAAAAGCTATCTATCCCAACGGTTCTGATGAACCGTTGGCAAAAACCTGGTAAAAGGCATCTATCCCAACGGTTCTCATGAACCGTTGGGAAAAAACCTCCCAGGGAACATCTATGCCAACGGTTCTAATGAACCGTTGGGAAAAACCTCCTTTACCAACGGTTCTATGAAACCGTTGGTATGTAACTGTGGGGAAAAACCCACATTCCAGTAGTGTAATGTAATACCATGATAAAAATAAATTATGGATCTCTATGTGATATTATTTAGAGTCCATCATAGGCCAAATTTTGTTTTGATGGTTCAGGTGTCATTGTGAACCTGGTTAATTAAGTGGATAATTAAAGAATAAATTTTTTTGAAAAACTATTTACTTTCATTATTGATATTTTTAGATTATACAACTACCTACACTATCATAGACTAGATATTATTTTATATTCCATTTTTGGTGGCCTATTGAGTTGTAATCACACCCTACTCTGGCTGCCTAATCAATACCTGAATAGATTTCATGTTTTCATGACAGGATAAGTCCAAGATCCCTATTTTAGATGGCTTAGTTGGGATGGAGAATGGATGAGGGATCTAGACATAGTATTAATATCCTCTTGGGAGTATTTAGGGACATTATTTTGGGTTTTCATTTGAGCCTTGATAGTTATATGTCATGAAATGTTCACAGTTTTCTGTATGGATATGGTTTCCTCTTTTTGTTCATCATGTGATGATGGTATTTATTTTTAGGGTATGATATCTAATAATCATTCATTCTATATGGTAATTATTTAGTTATTCCCGATGTTTTTGTCTCTTCTAAAGAGGGTATAGTTACCCAATGATACATCTATTTAACCCTAACTATTAGTCGATGTCTTCTAGTGTATGGGAAGGAATTCCTAAGGTCATGTAACCAATTTGCTCGAGGCACTAGTGTGTGGATCCTAGGTCTAAACATCACATCAGAGTAGATCCAGTTGAACAAAAAGGTTATGTTTAAATCTCAGTCTATACATAATTCATTTCCTAATCATTATTATCATCCTCTTGAGTCTGAGTTCAAAGATCATGTTTTCTTTTGAGGGTCACCCTGGTTGGGCTATCAACGTATTTGGAGGTAGGGTAAGCATTCAGCTAAGTTTGTTAGAATCTTTAGGGTTTTGAAATGAAATAGAGTAGTAGAATACTGGGAATCACATCCTCAAATATATTTTTCTATTTTTGATTTCATTAACATATCTTATCCTTTTCAGTATTATCGAGACCTGTCATATTTTTTCTGGTCTGTTGAGGTTGAATTAGATGTGGATTCGTCCTTCAAGATGTATCTTATGTGAATCATGTATAAAAGTATAATGAAGATCTATGTAAAGTTAGTTCCTTTGGTACATGTGCTATGGTAGTAAATATGAGTATAGGATGAGAGTTGGGAGTGGGAAACATATATACGTGCTCCGTGGCTAGAGATTTTCTCAAATGATCTATCTTTTTCCTACGAAGTCCAACTTGAGGATGCGTTGATTTAAAGAAGAGATGTTGTAATTTCCCATATTTTCTAAAATGTAATATTCATTTTTTCGATTTAAATTCCTTAGTTAGTCCCTTGTAATGGTAATTAATCGAGTTATTGAGGTTATGGGAGTGTCTAATGCTTGTTCGGAGATTGGAACCCAAGTTTTTAGGGAAATAAATTAAGCTGTTTGGTTTTGAGAAACTTTTTATCCCATCCCACAATATCTCCCCTAACATTTATGTGTGTTTCATAGGGGAGTAGGGGGCCACATGATTTTTTGAAACCATACAATCTAAGGACCGTTCCCATGTGATAATTTACAACATATTCTCAGTGAATTTGTTCATGACTTTCACATGGTTGGTAAATATGTGTGGACAACTTAGGCAGGGTCCCTCTGTAGGTAGTGATGTGGTGCATGATTGGGGAGAAGATCATCCAATAGTGTGTCCAAATCAATCATCCCTTTCTGGAAGGTGATTTTAAGTTTTCCCTAAATTAATTTTAAATCACATCACTTAGTCTGATTTCCCACCAATAGATAGAACACCTCTATTCCCTCCCATAAGATCCCTCATATCCTCTATGGAGAGGATTTGATTCCAATCACTCATTTTGACTCTATATTGAACAATATCAAATGTGTCGGATCTGTATCAATAAACTCTCTAATCAAATTCATATCTATTTATTTTTATCTTACCGTATTTTCTCTATTTTAGTTGAGATCATTTGCCCTATTTTCTAGGCGTTAGTCCTGTTCTCTGATTTATTTTAGTATACTTCAAATCTAAAACTGATATTGGACATGGATTAATCCACAGACCTGAGGTATTTGGTTTATTTGTTTTTGTTAAATGTTTTTTTGTTTTCATAGCATCAGTGTTGTGACACATGCTATCCTGTATTATTAATTTCCCTTAATGGTATTCTTTCTTCCTAAATAATTATATGCATTTTTTATACTCTCATGAAACCTTTCTATGTAATGTAATGTTGCTAACCTTATTTATTTCAACCCCTTTGGGTGTGTTAAAATTTTCCCCCTTTTGTATAATTTTTTAAAATTCCAAACAATACCTAAATATTTGGCTTGGATTTGAAAAGGATGCCCCTATTTTATATAATTTATCAATGGATTGTAACAACTTTTAATTTTTTAGGTTGACATTGAATTGAATTTTCTTACATAAATGTTTAAATAGATTAATTATAATAAATGGCAGTGGGTGGCAAGACCATGCCAAGGGATGACTTCTTTTTATATTTATATATTTGGTTTATATAAAAAATGAAAACCATTTATAGAATGGGGATTGATGATTATGATACTTATGATGTCATATCATAAGTTATAATTATTATTATAATTATTATTCCATTATTATTGGATATTGATTATGGTTAAGGGACTTTTTGAGCATGAAAGTTTTCTCTCACATACATTGTGTGTTGATCATGATATCTATAACTATTATACTTGTATTTGGATGATGGTAATTGAGATCCACATTCCCATTCCTTGGGTGTTGGGAACGACCACTCACCCCACCATATCCTATAATTGGAACAATATGTTGTATTCATATGAGATTCAAGACATGTACTCTTGTGGGAGCCTATTGCTTGTTAGACTAGTTATGGACACATGAGTTGCACCCCAGGTCTAGCTAGAACCTTGTATCCATGTATATGGATCTAAAATTCCACACATATTGTGTTCATATACATGTACATGATATATATATATATAATTTATATATATATGGTTACTGATCAGACTCTTACATTGGTCTATGTTGAACTAGGTAGAGACAACTAGGTGTTCTATAAGAACCTGAGAAGGATGGTATTTATTTATTCATATTTTTTATGATTCATTATAAATTTACATTTCTCTTTTTATGTTTGTAGGATGGATTATTTATTGAAATTGTTGCTGGTGGCCTACTGAGTTTATACAACACCCTACTCAGACATACTTAGGTACCAGAATAGACATCATGTTTGTAGGTATGGACAAGAAAAAGTTCCATTCGATTCATTCTTAATCTATTTTACATATTTCTTGGAAAATTGGTTAATAGGATTGATATTATGATCATTATTCTAGAGGATTAGTTTTTTGGATGTTTTTTTATTTTTTTATATAATGTTGTGCATGCTTGTAATCTATATCCTTTTTTCCATTTTGTATCAGCATTCCTTGACACCATCATATATATATAACTCAACCATTTGGATTTTGAATATTTTTTTGTTGGTTATCTACACTTTTGTAGTTGAATATTGTATTTTATTTCCCCTATGTAAACCATTATATCTTTATTCCACAATTGTATATTTATTTATCATATCCATTATTTCATTCTGATAAGAGGGTATAGTCCTCCTATAACACCACCTTATATTCTCATAACTAGTTGGTAGCCTCTTCATATGGGGAGGCATTCCTGATGCTATCTCTCCCACTGGATTAGGGAACTATTTGATTGGAACTCAAGTTAGGACGTTATGTCACAAGATTAAAATTGATAAGTGTAAACAAGTGGTATCAAAGATGTAGTTTCTGGGAGATTATTTCCTTTCACAAATGAATGATTATGATTTTCAACCATAATAGAATATTTATTTTCAATTTCTCTAATTTTCAACTATGTAGGATTCAAATGTATTATTATTTCAAATAATTGGGTGTTTTCTTATATTGAAACCATCCATGATATTTTAGAAAACCTGGATAAAAGAGATATTATATAAAGAGATTGTTTATAATTTTAGGTAAAATTAAATTATATTAATTATTTTGGGGGACCCATGGAAAAAACTATTTCTACAAAGGAAGTGTCTAGAAATACTTATCATTTAATGTGATTGAAACTCTTTATTATTTATGAATGAGTTTCAAAATTATGAGAAACAAATATAGGTTATTTAAAATAAATATGAGGATTTAAGAATGAGTTTAAATGAAATGTTTATTATTCTCTTTGACCGAATTAATATATTGGTTGAATGAATACATGAACTTAGAGAAAATTATGTAAATGTTAAAATTTTAAAAAGAGTTTTAGTAAAATTTCCACTATGTTTTAATGAAAAAGTATTATCCCTTGTATAGAATTATCTTTAAAATATTTCACTATAAATAACACATAGTTCCCTTATTGAATATGAAATGAAGAGTGGAGATAATTATTTCAAGACAAAGGATATTTTTTCATAAGTATATTTTAAATCCTTAAAGAAACTTGTAGTGAATGAGTACCCTAATGATGAAGAGTTAAATAACATGATGTCATATCCATCCTATAATATTTAGAGATCAAAATAGAATTTCAAAGTCAATATTCATCATTATTGATTCAGATTTAGAAAATTAAGTCTTCTTATATATAACTATTTCATTATTTTTTAAGGAAATAATGAATAAAATGTTCCTTTTATGAATGTTTTAAAGGAAATAAAGAGTAATAATGTATTACTTTGAATATTTTTCAAAAATAAAAAAAATCTCTCATAAGAATATGAATTTTTTAATTAAATTTATATTAAATATCTTGAATATTATAGGTATCTTATTGAATATTCCTTGGTCAATGATGTAAACAAGAAAAAAACCAAAGATAGTGATTTTGAAGTTAATTATACAGAGGGTATAGTTGATATTCCATCATAATTAGAAGTATTACCTGAATAAATTGATATATGGAAGGTAAAGGAAAATAAATAAAAGGTTGTGGTATATTATTATATGATTTAAATGTAATAGTAGATGGAATAGAAGTCAGATTTGAGGGGAAAAATTAAAACACCTTGATTTGGAAAATATCGATACATGTAGAAAGAGGTATAGAAAAGGATTAAAATTTTAGAGAATAATATTATTATTAATGGACTAATCAAATCTATAAAACATAAACTAAAAAAATGATGATCTCAAAATAAATTCATTAAATGGTTGTGTAAATATGAACACCATGATATATTTCTCACTCTAGGTATGATGTTAGTAATTTCAAGTCTATCAATGACAAAGGATGTTTATTAGGTGACTACTGAATGATTTATACATATAACATAGTTATTATGGATCATGAACATGAATAAAACTATTATTGAGAATAGAAAAAAACAGTAAAACCATGATTGATTCTAAACATGAAGAGTCAACATGCCAAAAAAGGTGGAAATATACAATTCATACAAGAGTACTGATGTGGGAAACAAATATGAGAGGAAGACAAAAAATATCATGTTTTATAAAATTGAATATTTGGGACACATTCAATATGCAAGTTCCATTGTAACAAGATATTTTCAAGATAAATAATATCATAAACATGCTATTAGAATTTCATTATTTTCATATAATTTTAGTTTGTATTATTTTTATTATAATGTATTTGGGTGATAAGAATTTATTTGTGCTCCAAGGATGAAAAATAAGGTGTTGAAGACAACTAGAAATGGAATAAAATTGTGGACAATTGTTTCATAAATTGAGATGAAAAATAAAAATAGGTTTTTATTCTTGTAAGATGAAGCGTACTCCATAGAATTGGATAATGAACATACTCATCCAATATAAATAATTGTGGACTAGAAATGATGTGACAAAAAGATAATATTTGTGAAGGAAAATGTTGTTAATATTTCTTTAAGATAAATGGATGGATCTAAATAGTGTATTTTAAATAATGGGTGTAATACACATATAAAGATAAATTAAGGCCTCATTAAAAGGGAGAATCATGATGAAAATGTAATTTTAGGTTTATAAAAGATGAGAGACTTTAAATTATTGGTTCCATAAAGGAAATGGTCTATAGAAAAATTCTCAAAAAGATATATGAGCTCTTAGTTTAAGGCCTTAGGTAGCATTTTATGATTTTGAGTATATTGTGTGACTTGAGTATGTAGTTGAATTCATTAATTAGTGGTTCCCCAAAAAAATATAAAGATGGTTTTATCATTTTATATGAAATATAATCTAGGTAAAATATTTATCTTGTTAGTGAATAGACTTTTTGCGTGTTCCCAAAGAGGATAAACAAAGAGTATGACACAAAATTCATGGATATTTGAGACAAAAATCATTATATGTTTTAATAATAATGAAGATTGAGATATCTCCAATATTACTTATGGAACTCACAATTGTGATATGTTTCAAAAAGGGAATATTTTTTAGAAGACCATAACTACTAAGAAATAAATATCATCTAGGTTGTGCGAGCTTGTACATGTGGATGTATGTGGGATGATCAAACCTAGGGCCTCTAATAAAAAATGTATTTTTATGTGGATTATATTATTAAAATGGACTCTATAATGGTAATTACTAAAAAACCTAGGTATTAAAGTTTATAACTCAATACCAAATATAAAATAGGAATATTATTAATTTAAAAATCCATAAAAAATCATGGAAAATAGTAATGAATTCAAAAATAGCCAAGAGGGAGAATAATTATGAAATCATCAAATTTTAAATCAGTTATCAACAATTAGAACTCATCATAAAAATAATGTTTTGTATAGGAGTAATCAGATAGTAAATAACATAAATCAAACTATTTTAATTAGAAAGTACTTATCAGAGAGGCACTGTAATCAAGTGGTTCTAGCAGTAGTATATATATCCAGCATAGCCTTTCTATGTTTGAATGAATAAGAAACTCCCTATGAAATTTTTTAGAATTTGAAGGTGAAATGATATGTGATATTATTTATCCCTATGATAGGAAACATATTATATAGTGGTAGAGGAGTATGAAAAAAATTTCAGACCTAGTGAAATTTGAGTCAATGTGGGGGCTTAAAAAATTAAATTCTCAAAGTGAAAATGACTCAAAATAAAATATAATTATTCTTGTATAACAAAATTAAGTAGATATCAACCTAATTATCTATGAAAATTTTATTTTAAAAAATATAAATATTGTTGGATGAAATCTATAAAAATGTTCATTTGAAATATTCCCACCTATAGAATCTTAACCCTTAATCTAGTACACATGGAAATATACAAGAAGAAAGAAGATTTCATGACTTACTGTGTTGAAAACCAATAGTGCCAGGAAGAATGTTCAAATATTCCTATAAATATTTCCCCCTTCTTCATTTTAAAATAATATGATTCCTTTTCAATTGTAGTTGACTTGATTTAGTTTAGTATTTATGTGATTTTTTTTACATTTTCAATTAATAAAACTAATTCTGTTCATAAAATTTTTGTGTTCTTCCTCCTAATTTATTTTTATTTTTATACCAGTGATTCTCAAGATATCATGTATGTTGAGGGAAAAAATTAAGATCATAAATTTCATTTCACATTGATAAAATCATTGATTTTACATTTATATTTAAGTGATTGATGGATAAAGGTGACAGATGGTACCTTAAGATTCAATTTCTCACATTTCCTTTCATATTGTTAAAACATGATTTCTCTCCCAATGTATGAATCACTAATATATGATGGGATCAGTGTATTGATTGTTGTGTGGACTCATAATTGTGGTCTAATTTAGGGAGAGATGAATTTATCACATGGACGTTTCTTAATAGTTATATTCATTTACACAACTTATACAGTGAGGATGTGTATAATATGTTTGAAGCTCGTATAGTGTATGATTGTGGAATCAAATTGGTGGGATATTAGAGGATCAATGATTCTAAATATAGGGGTGTATACTTTATTTAATTTTATTTTATTTTCATCTATATTTTCATGTTTATTTCATACTTTAATTCACCACAATTTATTTATGTCCTATTTTAAAAATAAAAAAAATAAAAAAACAAACACATGTGTGTGACCAATGAGTACACTAGTTCTATCTATCGTGTTAGAAGTATATTAATAAACCATTTAATATTTTTTTTACTAATTCTGAAATTTACTTAAAAAAACCCTCTTTATTTTAATGATATAGAATCATCATTATTGGTGATTTCCCTAGAAGAAGATTATGTGAAAGTGGTATTATTGTTTATATAATGTATGGAAGACCTACTGCTTACCCCATCCATATCAAGAGGCTTACAAGAGGAATTAAAACAAGATAAAGAACTATATTATAAAACTAATGATAGAGATACCACTAAATTAGACTCATTTTCTTCCAATATTTTAAAAACTAAAATATCTATCAATGTACCAAATTTTAATTTTATATATTAAACATAAGTAGTTCTTATCTCGGATGGATATAATGCACTAGATCAGTTATAACATAACGAGATACTTGAAGACCTTATTTCATAGGAATTAAAAGTGATATTCTAAGGGTACTACATGAAAAACCCGAAAACTATCCTAAAATGAATGATAAGGATTTATTTACATGAAATCCATTTTATTGTAGTTATATTGATATTGAAATAAATATTTAACCCCCTTGTTTTAAAATTATAAATCACAAAACATTTATGATTACCCTTGTATAAGATTAAGAGGTTATGGAAGAGGGAATGAAGGAACTAATTTGGTTGCATACATAGGTTGTAGAGGAAGTTTACATAGACATGCACTAACATACTGAATAATACTTTCAGCAAAATCCAGATGATAAGATACTCTCTAGAGTAAAATATTCATATTGAGTGGGGTTTTAGGGGTGTTAATAGTTAATTAGGAGATAGGAAATTATTAATTTGATAATTTACTTTAATATTCTCTAGTTTAGTTTGAATAAGATACCACAGGGGAGGTGGATAAATAGTGTGAAGTAGAAAAAGGAGATATTGACACCTTTTTCTAGAAACTGGAAGAAGACTACATGATTTTTTGTGGTAAAAGAGGAAGAACATGTGGAGCACCCTATTAAGATCCCCCTTAAGAATACCAACAATACTACATAGAGAGAGAAAATAATAAACTATTGTAGGCGTCATGTATAATCCTTACAACCCCACTTTACAAGATATATCACAACACTATGCAGATGGACACACACCATTCTTCCAAAAGGAACTCTAAATAAAGGATCTTTTAAGGAATCCCAAAGGTACCATAAGTATGAAGTGGCACTAGTTGAAGAAACTAAATCCTATTAATACTTGGAATAATTATTGAAACATCCCACTATGTGTTGTAATTACCTTATACCCACATGGGGATCAACAAAATTTTCTTTATTATTATTATTATTATTCAATTAGAAAATTATATTTCTATTTTTCTTATAGGTTTTCACAGAGGTAACTAGCTACGGAATGCACTAAATAACATTTTTAAGGGAAATTGATGAAGCTTACCATCCATAATAATTGTTAGGTTTCCATTATCCATTTACATTTGCTTAACTAGTACAATATTTTGTACATTATTTTGGGCTTAAGTTGGTTTTTTTGAATAAATTTGGGGGGTGGGGGTGAAATCAATATAGAACTATTTAGGATTAGTTTAAATTATTTTTTGTATTTTCTAAGAAATTGGTCATTTTGGATTGTATTTATCTTGAGTTTCTAGCGTGTTTTTCAAGTCATAACATTGATCTTAAATTTTTTAATTCATAGTAAAATATTCCATCATATTTTAAAGGATTTCATTTTTTACATTATTTAATTTGAATGCTATTTATGTTATTTTTTACTTTTTTTCATATACTTTACCTAAGTTTAGAAAACTGAAAATGATAGTCTGATTCATGAATTGACTATCCATATTTTCAAAACCCATTCTCGAGAGGAATTATAATCATTTTATAATGTATTCTTCCATATAATCATTTTCATTTGAGTCCTAGGTCATCTTGAGGAACATGATCTCACCTTTATTTTATTTTAATCCATAAGTTACAAGTGAAATTTATTTATGACATATTCCATCATTCAATAAAAAACTCATTTTTGTAATTATCCTCTATTTTGGATCACCTTGATATTTGGAATATCCTAAGCATTAGAAAACATTCCATAACCATTAGTGAAGATAATTTACAAGCCACATTCATCTGTAAACTACCATATCTTATGTACGTTCTTATTAAATTTTTACCATATGTGGTGGAGAGGGTGTTCCATTATAATTATAGAGAGGATTATATTATTTAAGATTGAGTGAAAGGGTTCCTACATTTATTTTGGGAAGTGAGTCCACAAGGAATACTCTATAATTGTAACATTATTTCTGTATTTTTTGTTAAATAATATATATATATATATTAATATTTCTATATATGTAATAAAAATATAAATGTTAATATAAATAACTATACATCAAAATCATATAAAATAGTGGTAATTTTATCAATTATTATTTAGTGTCTTGGTTGTGAACCACAGAAAGGAAAAAATGGGGGAAATGGGAATTGGGAGTGATACAATTATGAGGGTTTTAGTGAGTAAATTCATTGTAAACACGTTTTTATTTTTAACATTATGTGAAACTTATATATTAAAAAAATCATATTTTATACTTCTTAATTTTAAATAGAAAATCTTACCAACCCTTGTCCCCAGAACAAACTGTTGAAAGTACTATATAGTATCATAGTAGTTTCTTCTATGATATAACTTAGTACATTATAAATAATATAATAAAATCACATGAATAATTGGAATAAAAAACTCAATTTATATATGTTAATATAGTGAATAGAGAAAGCCCATAAGTGATGTAGGTCATGTAATTACTTTGGTAAGATTTAAAATATTAAAATATAAGAAAAATGAAATGAAAAATGAGATTAACTCATAGAGTAATCATGGTATTTAAAATAATTAATGAATCATTATTTTATTTTTATTTTCTAGTTTTTTTGTTTTTATTTCAGAAGGAGAATGATTTTTTTAGTTTTGAATTAATTGTATTACTCCGGTGTGAAATAGTGTAATTAGGGGGGATTAATTTGTGGAAATATTTTTGAAATTTTAATCTTATTTTCTATGTAAATTAACCCCAAAATTGATTTAGGACATTGTAATTTAATTAATTTTTTATAAATTTTAGAATCTTGATTAGAATAATCATATAGATTTATTCTCTTATTTTTTACATATTTTATTAATTTAGGAATAAACTATAAATCCACACATTGATATCAGGAATCTATAATTAAATAGATGGTATGATCATAATTATAATTTTAATTATATAATTCCATATTAGAATAACACTACAAATCATACACTATGTCTATTTGTTTCAATAATTTCATATTTCTCAGGAAGACTGATAAAATGATAAAGTCCCATATTAGAGTTTATGTGTAATATTTTTTAACATAAAGAAGAAAATATATAACATGTTTGAATTGATAAAATTGAAAAATAGATAAAGGATGTGATCCACAATATAATTCTCTCAGGTACAGATGATATGTAAGATAATTTTGAGAAGGGAAGATCATGAGTAACATATTTTAAGGAACCAGTATAGATATATATAGTGTTTTCCAAAGATACAATACAAATATGTATCATATTAAATATAGGGTTGAAATGTAACATATTCCGAGAATAATAGGTTATTCATTATATATTTTCTCTAAGAGAATTATCAAAAACAATATATTTCCCCATAGAGAAACAAAATGTAGCATATTTTTCTGAGAAGAAGATGATACATATGATATTTATAAAGATAAAATATTATATATAATGTCCCACAATTTAAAATAAAATTTAAGATGTTACATGATATAATTTCTTCTTTTGAAGTGAAATAATAATATAATTTATGGATTCAGAGGATCATGTGTAACATTTTGGTAATAGTAAAATTTGACGGCATGTAGAGACTTAAAAAATAAAACTCAAAAAGTGGAATGGGCTCAACATAAAATATCATTCTTATTATGTAAAAATATTAAGAGGATATCTTCTTACTTAACCATTTGGAATACATCCAAAATAAAAAAAATATGAAAACCATGGGAATAATTTTTGGAAAATGAGGATTTGAAAAATGCCCACCAAAAGAATCATGACCCTCGAACTTATACACATGGAATCCATTTGAAAATAGACATATATCAATACAAAATTCACTGAAAAATAGGATAAATAATAATATTTTTAACAATTATTATAAATATTTCCCCTCCTCCATGTTTTAGACGAATTTTAGTCATAGTATTTTGGCCTTTCTTTTATTTTATTTAGGATTTATATAATCTTCTATATTTTTAATTAATGAAACTCATTTTATTAAAACTATGTATGGGATATTTCTCTTTATATTTTTAGTTGTTTAATAGTGATTATAAATCTCTCATTAATAATGATATGATAAACCAAGGATCACCCACTAAATGAAAATAACTAATTATTGATCTCATACTTCAGAATTTCTTATTTTCTATTTTAGGATTTTGGTGATTAAGTGGTAGAAGTGAATGATAATACCTCAATATTCCATTTCATAAACATCATCACACATTAATAAAATAACTTTTCTCTCCTATAGTTTCAATCACTAATAAAGAGTTATATTTATGTTTTAATTTGTGTGTGGATTTATAGTAACTATCTAATTAGGAGAGAGGTGGGATGCTCACTTAGGTGGCTTCTTGAGTGTGATGTCCATTTATACAAAATTTTAAGTAAGGGTTTGTGTAATTTTTTTGAATCACATAGAGTGGAGTTTTATGGAATTAAATATGTTATACAATAAAGGATACCTAAGATTGAATCTATGGGTGTCTTCTTTCATGCATTTAATTTTGTTTGCATCTGTATTTTCATGTTTATTTTTTGAATTCGTTAATAAATCCCCCATTTATTTGTGTTCTATTTTACACATAAAAGACAAATGAAAAAATATTATGTGTGATACTAGTGATTACTCTAAGAAAGTTTCCTTGATATTAAATCCTATGGCCAACATTCTACTAAATATATAGGAGATTTAAATTCTGTTTTTACATCCATCCCCAATGATGGCATGTATGGTACCGCATATATAAGAGTCATATTCTATGGAAATGACTAGGTGTTGAAATACCCATAATATGTGTGATTAAGATCTTGAAATTTAAGATTCTTTTTTAAGGAACCCATAATATGTATAAGTTAACATACATTAAAGGGAATATTTATGAGTCTTTGTTCATAAGAGTCCTTTGGTTCAAGAAAATTATCTAAGTGTTGGAGTGACCTTTGTGGTACATAAGAGTAAATAAGAAGATATGTAAAATTAAATCTATGATAGATGGAATCCATAATTTTAACCAATATAATACGTAAAGGTAGACCCTATTATATGAATGAGTTTTTTATGAAAAATTATGAAAGAAATGAGTCTTTTTTCTAGATCCTCATTAGTTGGGAAATAAATAATTATTGTATAATTAAAATTAATTCTCTGCATATAAAAGTTTCATTTAGTAATGGAATTTTAAAAGGTATTGGGGCCTTCCTAGTCATATATATGGGTAATTAGCTATAATTTATGAGTCATTTTATATGTGAAAGTCATAAATTGGTAATGTGTGGTATGTAATTTGATACGTAAGGATTATGACGTGTAAGGTTCCTCCCATACAGAAGGCTCCCAAACATATCTACTTTTTATAGATGATACATAAGTGTTATATATCGGTGATATGTAAGGTTATTTGGATTTATACATAAGATTATAATATTTTTTCAAATAATGAGTTTGAAATACATTTTATGAATTTTTTTATAAAATTTTAACAAATTAGTTAAATTAAAGATAAAATAGTGGTATAATATTTTATCCTTTTAAATGAGAAATTCCCTTATATAGTTTTCATTTATAGGATGTTTGATTAGATAGTGGGGAATATTCTCTTAATAAACACTCATATATTTAACCTCCTAATCTTATGATGATTAAAATTGGGTTTCCTTGTTTTTTAATCAATGATTCAATTATATTTCTCCAATTCATTTCCTCTATTCTACCCACTAATATTGGTATTTGAAGTCTAATTCTTGGTAATGATTCTACCATGGCATGGTGTAATCATATCAATATGAAAGTTTATTGGAGTGTCTTGGATAAAAGAGGTCATGGGAGGAAGAAAGCATTAGGTTATTTGTGGCTTCATTGACATATGTCAAGAACATATTTAATTATATATTTCAATTTGTTTGAGTTTAATTGAAAAATGATTTGATATCTGATTTTAGATATTTTTTGTTTTACTGGTCAATGTGAATACCTTGGTTTATGTCATAAAAGATCCCATGGTAAGTAATTATTAAAATATTATCTATAAATAATTATATAAATTAATATTAACTTATTGTGTAAATTAATTATAATTTGTTTATAATTAATTTGGATGATTATTGATGTATTTAGGGACTCATATTAATGGGTGGTGTTTAGTTTGTATTGTAATAGCTTAGGTGATGGTGGTTATGCTCAAAATAAAGTTGATAACATAGTATTAAGGTAGGGGTACCGAAACATCTCCCTCATCATTATATGTTGTGTTATGTTTTCTATGATATGAAATCTTTCCACTTGTATATAATTGACCATGAATTTAAAATTAATTGTATATATTTAATATATCAAGTGTATAAATAAAGTGTATATGGCCATGATGGACCCTTGAAAACTATTTTGGTTCCATAATTATTGATATTATTTAATCCAACCATAAGTATGCTCTATGGGATATAGGAAACCCAGAGTGGTGCAAACTCAATGGATGAACACAGTTAAACTTGAGTTAGGTGACTTCCATTCACCATGAGTAGGGAACCCTGATGGATTAAAAATGGTTGTCTTGAGGGTAGGTTATGTGGAGCCTCGACATACCTTATAGACTCTTGGTTATATTGATATATGGTATTACCTATAAGTGAGAATCATTGATTCTTGATTTAGAAATGATATAAATGAACTCATTTTGGGTGCTTGAAGCATGTTGTGACCTAGTAAGCTAAATGTTGAATCCCTAAGATGAATCATATAATAAAAAAATGTGACAATTAATGTCTAGTATGGTAGTAAATATTTAAAAAAAATCATTTTACACAAATTTTTACATGATATTTAACATATATATATATATATATCCAATAAATACAAAAAATGGACAAAAAAGCCTTGTGTCTTTGAAAAACAAGGTATATAAAACATCAACATGAAACTAAAGTAAAATGAATTTATATAAATATATATAATCATATCTTAAATGTCATTGATATCCTAAAACTACATATGATGTCATATGGAATTCATAGATAAAAGGGCTGAGTTAAAAATCCATGTATGGGAATAAACATGATAATGAAGCATTACATGTGAGTCAGAAGGCATAACAGGATATCACAAAACAAAAGGTTCACGAATAATCTTATGAAATCATAAAATAATTAACATGAAATCATAATATTAGGAAATAATATGAAATTGGAAGAAATATACAACATGAAAAAAAACATAAGTCTAGGAAAAATGCCTAGAAAACATCTCATGGGGGGTCAATGTCCCATAATTGATTAGGTTAACTCATGAATCCCATACATATCATCTCATGAGAAAAAACATTTCCCAATTTATTGGAGTGATGTATAGGTGAAACATAATAACATGTACATGATTTTGTTTTTCTTTAAAATGAAATCAATAATAATGCATAAACATAATAATTATCGATGAAAAGAAATGGGTTTCATAATATTTCCTCATATCTTAATCAAATGAGATTTTAAATAATGTCTTTGAGAAATAAACTTAAGGAATATATTAACACCATAAAATAAAGGGAGAATAATCTTGTTATATATTAAAGAGACATATATAAAAAATATTTTATCATTCCATAACATTAAATGGAGGGTTAAATTGAGTTATAGAGATAAATGTCCTAACATAGATAAAAAGGGTGTTTCTAAGAAATCCCTTAACATATATCAAGATATGTTTTGTACTTTCATTTAAAATTATGAATAATAAAATTTTAATATTTAATTACTTAATTTATAACCTTTTACACATATATTTTATTTATTATAATTTTATTATATTCTTTTATTATCAGTTATTTTAGATATAATGTTTAATTTTTATTTTCTAAGAGAGCTCATTTCTTGGTTCCAAGGTCAAATCATGTGAGGATAATTATTGATATTCTTTTAAAATATAACTAAAATTCTAGAAATGAGATTAAATGGTATTAATTTCCATCAAAAAATTCAAATTTTCCCAAATATTCTTTTTTGTTTCTACATAGGGGTGATTCACATAGTGAAAAGTTAAAGTTATGTTGTTAGTGCATTTATGTTGTTTTACCAATCATCACAAACTAGATTCATTTCATTTGGTTATGTGATTATTTAAAAATTAAATAAATTGAAATAAGTTATAAAATACATATTATAATCATATTTAACCATAGTAATATAGGTTTTTATAACCTTTATGGTGGTTTAGAAAAATATGTACATTTCTCATGGCGTCAGTGAACCAACCATATTGTAAACAACATTTTAATTTTAGATTCTAAATGTATTTGGAAAAAATATTTATATTGCACCATAATAGAAAACTATATGTATATATAAGATACTAATGTTTATATATCTAGGTGTATGGAAAACATAAGGGGAATATAGAAGAAGAATAATATTGAAAAGTATAATCAAGAATCATACCACTTCTTTTAGTTGTCTTCTCTTATGATGCCAATTAATGATAATTTGAATGGTCTTGGGAAAAGACCAGAAGAATGGGGACATAAGGGATAATATTTACAAGGTAATTAGAAAAAATTTGGAAAGATACAAATCTTAGAAGGTGTAATGAGAGGGGGTGTCAGGGTTGGTATTTATATTGGAGGGAGAGAGGTGTTTTTGAATGTTATATTAATTAGTTTATTATTTTAGATTAGGAAAATAAATAGTATTTATTATTATAAATATATATATTTAATGGTTTATATTATTTCATGCTAATGGGAACTTACATAATCTAAAACTCAAAAAAATTATTTAAATTAAAATGATAAATATTATAATTTATAAAATTTCACTATTCATAAAAAATTTATTATTTTAGAAAAATACCAAAAAATCACCATATCCATGTGTAATCATGTAGAATCAAAAAATGAAATACATTTTTTGAAAATTATTTACTAAATATTAGAATTTTAATATTTATATAAAATACTCTATTTTTGGAAAAAAAATCCAATTTTAATAAACAGTAAACATTTAAATTCTTGGAAAAAATAATTAAGGTCTCATATAATTATATTATAATTATGATAATAAATAATATTAATTAATTAAGAAATTTAATAAAATAAACTTTCTTTTACATTATTATTTTTATAACAAATTCGAAATTAAAAATATTATGTTTTGAACAAATAAAAACACTTAATTTTTCATTTTTAAACCTTTTATTTAATGGTAACATGATATAAATCTATCATATTCTCATTTTATAATATACCTTAATTTTATTTTACATTTCTATTGGTGAGGTTACTATTCTAACAAATAAGTTATAGTTTGTAATATTAATATTGTTATTCCAATGGTCATATTACTATTTTAATGGCCATATTACTTTTCTAACTATTATATGGGTTTCCTTCACCTAATAAGTACCCCATACTTAATTAATTCATAATTAAATTATATTTTATCCCAAGGTTATATGTTATCATTTCCAAAATTCATATTTCATTACTAATATTTTTCTTCAGTTTTACAATGTGGTTTGTAAGTTCAATTATTCAGGTCGATCAAGTAGATCCAAATATTCTTATTATTGATATCATATTCTCTATTTTTTGTCCCATTATAATACATTCAATTATTTTTTCCATTTTAATTATCTTAATTTAATTTTTAAATTAACATAATAAAATATAGTTGGCTTTATCATATGTTTTCCTACATTATATAATATTATATTACCAAATATGATACAATTATATTTTTAGAAGGTAAATTATATTGATAAAGTTGTAGGTCATTACAGTAGAATAGTTAAATATGGGTTGAGGATTGAGAAGGGCCAGTGACCCTCAAGTGGTTAAAAAAAGTATTATGCTCGTCCATTTTTATGATTTTTCTTGTTAATAAACTATGAAAATCATATGATTGGAAAATGAATAAACTTTGATATTGTAAAAAGGTTTTAAGAAATGAACTGTTCCCCCTAAGTGATATTCTAAAATAGAAATAGGAAAAGCTGTAATCCACATGTAATTATTCTATAATATCTCAAGGGAGGAAATTTCCCTTGAATGTATGTTATATAATGGTTTTAGGGAGGATAATGTTTCTTGGTTTATTTCATATAATGGTAATTGGAAGAATCTTACCCCTAGGTGTATGGTATATAATGGTTTTGGGGATGATATTTCCCCTAATTATATAATGTGATATATTTATGATGATTTTGGGGAGTATATTCCCCTTAGTATATTATATATTTATAATGGTTACAGGGAAGATATTTCCCATGGGCGCATGAAGGTATATTTACATATATTGGGTGGGCGTCCTTCTCCAGTATGGTATGTGTTGGTGTTATGGGTGGGTTCCTATACAATCCTTGGTTTGGGTTATGTTCCATGATTTTATACCCATCGAACATTGGTCTAAGTGGATAAGGTTGTTCTTATGTGTCCCCTAAAAACCAAGGATTGACTGTGATTTATTTTATTGTGTTTCAATTGATTGTTTATTATTATGAGCATGTCACATTGTACTTTACCTATATGTTATGATTATATAAAGGGAATCATTAGTGTTTGACTACTAAGTATTTCTTAGATCTTTATCAGGTGGTCCTAGTAGTTTGGAACCAGATAATATGTATTTTTCAAAAGTGTAGATATGTTAGAGGCCTAGTATTGAATAAAAATACCTGATAGATTGGATATAGTCAAGAGATATGAATAGTTTAGGAGCTCTTCATAGGTTGTAACTTTTTTATATTTTATATTTTTATTTATGTTATATATTAAATTCCCATAGGAGATATTATAATTTTTTTCTAACTCTATTATCATTATTTATTGTTTATTTTTAGTAGCACGTGATAGATTATTTAGTTCTGGGTAGATTTGTTTTTGGTTTTTCTATTATTTCATTGGTTATTGTGATGGTTTATTTTTTGATATTCCTATTATTTTTTGTACTCAATATGTGTGTATAATCTTCACATGGTATAACCCTAGGCCCTCGCTAGTAGTCAGTACCCTATGGTGTATGGAAAGTCATGCCTGAGGTCATACTGTGATCCAATAAATAAAATATAGAGGGTTCTATGTGGGGATGTTCTAATATATATATATATATATATATATTATCATTTTTAGACGTTTGTTCTGGTGGCACCCCTATCTTGAGGTATGTGTACTTTTTTATACCTTTTTATTTATATGGAGTGGTTGGGTAATGTTTGGGATGGTTTGGAATGGTTTCAAAATATTTTGGAGGACTTTTTACGGATGCACGGTTTGAGCACCGTTAGGGGAAACCGTGTAAGAATTACAGGTAACCATGTGATATTCCACTGTTCGGGTAGTAGAATCTGTAAAATTAGCACAAGATTTGTTATACCTTGTGAGCTAACTGTACAGCTCATTAAAATGTTTTTTAAATAGTGTTTGTCGGGATTTTCTCTAACTCATCCATTTATCCTCTCTGATGAACCCTATGTGTTATTTCTTCTTCTAAATGTCTATAGGTACTCTCTCACTCCTTTTGGATGGAATTTCAAGGGGGGTTTCATGGTGTTTTAAAGGTGGTTCATCTCAGGTAAGTCTTCTCTATTTGTTTTTTTGTGGTCTCCTTTAGATCTTCTCTCTCCCCTCTCTTATTTTTCTAGATCTATGTCTGTTTCATGTAGATCTAGGGGTTTTTTGTCCATTGTGGTTATTTTAGTACTTGTTTATGATAGGGAATGATATCTAGAGTGGTTTTGTGGCACGTTTTTCTGAATTGGTGGTGTGGTTTCTTGTGGGTTGATTTCGCCGAAACCCTAAAGGCAGGTGGATTCTCTCTCGATTCCACTTGATTAGTGCTCGAGGATTTGTTTGAAATTAATTTATTTTTATTGAAATTAATATTGAATATGATGTGAAAATATTCATGGAAACCCATTGTGTGATGATTTGGGGATTTTGTGTGAAATGGGATATTGTTACAAAAAAGGGACTTATTGTGTGATTTTTAAGTATAGAATTTAAAATTTGTTTCTTGGATTGGTTTATGAACATGGTTTGGGAAAATGGTTCTCAATAAGAATCTGGTTTATTGAATTTTACATTGTCATGAAAAATGGTTAATGTGTGTTTTCAATAAATGTGTGATTTATTGAAGTGATTGGAATGTGTTGGAAATAGTTGTGTACATAATGTGTGGCCCTAGTGATTTATGTTTGTTTTTTTAGATATTGTTAATTGTTTTTATTTTGTTGTTGGGGGTGATAGTCCCACTATAAAAGGTGATGGATAGTGTACATAAGGGCCACAGTTATGGATAAGTGTTTGGGAAGTACCACTAGTTTGGAAAAGTATTAAATGGGTTTGGATGGGAAGTTCCACCGTAGTTGTTTTCCTTGTTGTGGGTTTCTATACAAGATGGAAATTGGTCATTCTAATGTTTGATGATGATATTTCTTATGGCATAATTGTGTCATTCCATTGTTCGACATTTCTAGATAAGGGCATGTTTGGCATATCAGTAAATTTTGAACTATTTTTTGTACTATATAATTGTGCTAACAGATTTATCCTAGTTTCAGGTGTTGGGAAGTCATTTGGGAAAATCCCACAAAATATTATTACTAACCCCCTACTTTGGATATTTTTTGATTTTGTAGATGTTTTATTTAGAGGAAAAAGTAAGAGTAAGTAATCTCATTTTTATGCGGTTCTTAATGGTTCTTGGGTGGTTTGGTGGTGCTTGGAGCATGGATCTTGTTATGGAGAAGTGGAGGGTGCCTTGGTTGAATTTGGGTCTCATGACTAGTCTTCCATGTAGTGATATAATTTTGGTTTTGGTATGGTTTGGTTTTATTTGTTTTTGGGACTTGTTATAGATTAGTGTGGTTGTCTTTTGTTATTATACTATTCGGGTTTCTATGTTAACTTGTATTATGTAGTTTTTTTGGGAATGGATTGTTTGGTTGATTGGTTTATCTCAAGAGAAAATTATTCCAAAATTTATTCATGAAACCATCATCATTTATTACCACCTTTGTGAAATTTTTTAATGTTTCTTAAGGTCTAGTAGCACCTCACTGCCTTATAAATCCAATGAGGAAGGGGCGAGGCATTACAAGTGGTATCAGTTAGTTCGGTCCTTCGGTGTTAATTTTTTGTCTTGGTGTTGACATTTTTTCTTGGTCTATTCATTGAGTCTGGATGGTTACAGGGTGTAGGATTGTTATAACATGGAATCTAAAGTATAAAACAATGTAACTAACCATTTTATATTGAATTTAAAGTTACCAATAAATTTGGTACATAAGTTTCTTGGAGACACTTATAGGCATTGGATATCTCATTGTCGTGGGTGTGGACAATGAGATAATCATGGAATGCATGGTAGAAATGAATTCCCTCTAAGATTCATATTTCATTTTGTATAATGACTTATGTTATGGAATGAATATAAGGATGTGTGGAAAAAATATAAATTAATTCAAATGTGAATGGTTGTGGTATTTTGAAAATGGGTCAATTTTGTAAACATGGTGGATTTTTTAGAATAGTGAACCATGGGAAATGTGAACTTGTGGAAGGCCTGGTTGTGATAGTTTTTATTTAATTGAATTTGAATCATAATCCTTTTCTTTCTAAATGTGTGGAACTTATGGTTGTTTTTTGTGTTGATAGAAATGGCACCGGGTAGGTATCATAGAGACCAATCGGAGGAGGCTGCTGAAAATATGGATGTACCTGAGACTCATGTAAACTAGAAGCTAGTGTAGAGTATAGTGAAAGCTTTATAATTTTTGGAAAGTGGGAATAAAGAAAATGAACCAAAGACTATGGGTTATATAGTTCAGTTTCAAAGGCAGAATCCATCCATTTTTAAGGATGATTTAGAGCCAGAAAGGGCTGAAGCATGGCTGAAAAAAATGAATATGATATTTGAATTCTTGGGAACACTGACAGAGTTGAAAGTTCAGTAAGACACATATATGATGGATGATATTTTCCATCTGTGGTGGGAGATAGCGGTCCAAGATGGGACAGACCAAGATGGGACGTGGGAGAGTTTTGAGGAATTGTTTAACAAACAATTCCACACTCATACATTAAGAATTTAGTGAATAACAGATTTATTCTATTTGAAGTTGGAGAACATATCAGTAACTAAATATGTAGCTAGATTTATGAACATAGTGTGTTTTACACCTTAGGTAGTAGGTAGAACATCCTTGAAGTTGCACATTTTTAAAGCTGGGTTGAGGTATGAAATTTTTTCCAAGATAGAAGTGTTGTGCATAAATGATTACACATAAATGGTGAATAGAGATATAGTGGAGGAGTGAGATATTTTGGGGAAACAGGTGGGGGTAGTATGTTGGTAGCGATGGAGAATAGTTGGAACTCAAACATTGGTTTCAAGTAGAAGAGGGACACTAATTTCTATGGTGGGAGTACGACTCAGAATCTGATGATAGGATCAGTGAATCTTCCTCTAAATCCTTAGAGTAAGACATGATGTTTTCAGTGTAGCTCTATAGGACACAGTAAGTGGTATTTTATGAAATAACCTTGTGCATGTAATAACTATAAGATGATGGGACATATTAAGTGGTATTGATGTAATGCTACAAGTTCGGAAGTTCGTGACACTCCTCAAGGGTCGTAGAAATATTATGACATGATGGGAAAAGAGCAGCATCACACTCCTCATCAGCAGAGCCGAGTTAGTCCTGGTGATTCTGAAAGTACTATGACACCTCCACAGGGTAATAAAGATAAGAGTGTTGAAATAAAGAAATTGTTTGGAGTAGAATTTATTTTGATGGATGATCAGTTGGGACCATCCACAATGTGAGGTATGGTTCTCTTGAATTCTATGCTGATACAAGATTTATTTGATACAGGTTCTTCAAACTCTTTTATTGATTATTTTGTTATTATTTTTTTAGTTCTAACTATGAATATAATTACTTATGTTTGAAAAAATCAAACTCTTCTAGGTCAAATAGATTGTTAAGACTTCATATGAAGAGTGTGTTGCTTAGTTGTGGATGGAATTGAATTGATGTGGGATTTCTCAGTACTGGAGATGGATTCTTATGATGTAATCCTTTTAATGGATTTTTTGGAAATGTTTATGTCCCACATTGATTTCAATGCATGAATGGTTACTTTTATAATGAAGGATATCATAGAACACCTATTTAAAGGGGAGAATAATGAAAATCTGGGTAATTAGATTTTTTAGCACCAATTGTTAGCATGATCTCGTATTAGTTAGAAGATTAGTCGTTGAAATCAAAGGAATGTGTTGAGTAGAGTGTTCTCCCAGTATTTTTGGATCAGTTTATGGATGTATTTCCCAAATAATTCTCTGGTTCTCCACCCACAAGAGAAGTGGAGTTTATGATTTATCTCCATCTGGGTACTATTACTATCTCACTTACTTCTTAGCGGATGCAACTAGATGAATTGAATTAATTGAAGGTGTATTTGGAGGAGCTAGAGAACAAAGGTTTCATCCGGCCTAGCACCTCTCTGTGGGAAGTGATACTTTTTTCTGTTAAAAACGATGGTGGAACTCTATGGATCAGTGTTGATTACTGTAGAATTAATAAGTTGATGATAAAGAATAGATATCCACTTCCACGCATCGATGATATGTTCAGCCAGTAGAGGGGAGCTCATTGATTCTCCAAGATTGTCTTGAGGTCAGTATATCATCAATTGAAAGTGAGGAAGGAGGATATTTCCAAAAAAGATTTCAAAAGTAGTTATGAACATTATGAGTATGTGGTAATGCCCTTTGGACTAATGAATGCACTGGTGGTGTTCTTGGAATTGATGAATCAAATATTTCAAAAATATCTGGATTCTTTTGTGGTGGTATTTTTTGATGATATAATGGTTTATTCAAGAACAAGGGTGGAGCATGAGCATCACTTGGCGATAGGGGTGAGGATCTTGAGGGATCATCAGTTTTATTCCAAATTTTCAATGTGTGACATTTGGATAGAGGAGATTAGTTTCTTTAGCCATGTTATTTTTGAGAAGGGTGTTTTAGATGATCCAGAAAAGATAGAGGCTATTATCTCATTGAAACTACAAAAGAATGTTTTTGAGATACAAACCTTCCTTGGACTAGGTAGGTATTATCGACATTTTGATTGTTATTTCTCCAAATTGGACACACTAATTAAATATTTAATAAAGAATAATGTTTCATTTCAATGGGATGAGTAGTGTGAGAAATGTTTTGAAGAGATAAAGGTTATCCTTAAATCTGGAGCAATCTTGGTTTTTTCAGAACTAGGGATAGGGTACGTGGTATATTATGATGCATCAAGATTATGGTTGGGGTTTGTTATCATGCCGCAAGATCCTGTAGTTGCATATGGATGATGATATTTGAGGTTTCATGAGAAGAACTACCCAACACATGATTTGGATTTGACATCATTGGTTTATTCATTGAAAATGTGGTGTCATTATCTCTATGGTGAGATATTCAAAATTTTACTAATCACAAGAGTTTAAACCATATTTAATCACAAAGATATTATATCTTGGAGAAAATGAGAATGATAGAATATCTCCAGATGTTTCATTTTGACTTAATTTACACATCGGGTAAGGTAAATTCAGTGGTAGATGAATTATGTAGAAAATCTTATGCTCAGGTGCTAAAACAGGAATCAGATCAGTGGTGGTTGATTTCAGTCATAGCCGACATGTGGTTATAATGTGAGGAAAAGTGTGACATAATAGTATTATTTCTTGTTTCATTGGTTCTTAAAATGGTTGATTTAGTTAAAGAGGCACACACATCTGATTCTGAGTATATGGTGATGAGGTCGAAACTCAAAGTTGGGGATACCATTAAGATATGGGAACTGAATGGGAATTCTGTTTTGTGTTTTTGGAATCAGATGGTGGTACTAGTGTCTTGTTATGAGGAACTTCTTAGGGATTATCATCTTTACAAGTGGGCTTTCTACAACAACCCTACTTTTTATTACACACTTAAAAATGATTTATTACATAAACTCTTCATTTGATACAATATGGAAGATCAAGAGGCCTTGTTTCTTTGGGGCTTAGGAACATTACATAACAACTTAAAACATGAAACACTACATAAAGGAAAGATAAAACATGACTATCACAACATGGAAATGTGGAAACAACACTTAACATGGTATTTTCCTGAGCCAAGGCTCATTGCACATGGAGCATGAGTAAAAATTCATTAAACATGAATTAGCATGAGTAAATACTCATTTCACTTAAAATAGAATGATTTAATCCTCATTGCAGATGGCATACCATGATACTAATATTTACCCAATGCATTGGAGCACTACCATGGTGCACCCTTCTTAAACATTTCATTTCATGCATAAGTGTGACACACAGATCATACAACATGGAATCATTCATCATCACTTATACCACGATAAAGGGATGTTGAATACATACATGAATCTTTATAACTAATAAGTAGATGTTCATAAAGGTGAATACCCTTGATAGATAAATGCGAATGGTATTCACTACACAATGATTTTGGCTTGGAAAATGGCGTTGCAATTTTGGCAGCATAACGGTGTAACGTAAGACTTCATAAAAAGGATGATGAGAGATAAAATCATGAAACATCATATGTACATGAAATCGACAGCAAGGGGTCATATAGAAACATATCCGAATATAATTAATGGAATTTTGATTCATAATAAAAAATAATTTCTTGAATTTTAATGAGGAGAAGGAAACTCCTTACGAAATTTTGGCACGGTAACAGGTGTACATGGTAGGCATTATTGAGAGAGAAAGGGGTATCACATAATTCAAAAACGAAGAGGAAAGTATTGGGGAGGTGTAAGATAATACCCCAACATTTTTAATTGAAAATAAAAGGGCATAACACCTTAATGAAAAATGGACAAAAATGAGAAATGAAGAAATATCATACTTGGAAGTGTGATATCAAATGCTTCGTAGGGGCTTGATAAAGGAATCCTGAGTGTTTGGGGTGCCTTGGGAGGATTCAATAGAGTGTATATTAGAGGTTGTAGAACTAAAAAGGATTTGAGTGAAGATGATGTGGGAGCATGGGTGGGATTACATAGGAAAGGGGAGGGAATTCTTTATTATTTAGGTTTGGGACACCATGCATTAAACTAATCAAAACCAAAAACCAGCCCATGGGTTTTTCCAATGGTTTTCTCCAAAGGTGAGTGTAAATAAATATTTTATATGGCCAATGGCCTAAATTATTAAAATAATAGGGTTTTTTATGTGGATGTGAGTCACACTCTCAGGGAAATCAACTTAAAAAGCTAAAATGTTTTATACGTCTTGGAGGGTCCACTAAAGCATTGTAAAATAAATAAAACAAACCTAAAATAACATTATTTTAGTTTTAAAACATATATTGGTCGAAAATAATGTTTATAGTATTTAATTACATCATTATTGGGTCATTATGATGTCATAATACACATTATATATTTAAACAGTATTTAATTTTTACCCAAAAATTTGATTGTCTAAGAAAATTATGAAAAATTCACTATTGGATAATTTCAATGTCTTAACTACAAAAATAATATTAATTTTATCCAAATACATTTCTAAATATGTGAATTTTCACTTTTAAATTAAAAACTGACATTTAATGATAATTCATGGGTTTTGACAAAAAAACATTCAAACCATAATAAAAATTACTATTTTATTAATAAAAATGATAAGATCATTTATAATTAATAAAAAAATAATTAAATAATAATAATATTTTATTAAAATAATATTTAATTCAAAAATACATTAATTTATCAAAATATATTTCTTAGTTGAATATTAAATAAAAATACTATTTGTGCATTCAAAAATATTTACAAAGTAATAACAATAATAAAATGAATGTTAATTATTTATTATATACAAAAATAATGCACAAAATCATAGTGCTAAGGTCTTATTACATAACCTCTTATAACACCCTCATAAGATCGGAGGGTAAGTTGTGTGATGGTGACAGACTCCTGGGGTGGCTCGGATAACATCGCTCGGGTGGTAATCTCTATCAACTTATACTTCTCTCGTAGGTGGTTTTGTTCGATCATAACATGTTGAAGCATGGATTGGGATTAGTCAACTGCAAAGATCAATTATTCCACATCCTTTTTGAGCTCCGAAAAATGGGATTTATATGGGGAAGTCTACTAGATGAGGCCATTGCCTCATTTGTCTGAGTAAATTGGATTTGTCAAAGCCGTATATTCCTACTAATCATGTGGTCACTGTTCAAATACTATATTATCAATGGTCACAATTCTTAATGGTATTTTAAAAAAAACATAAAACCAAGTAAGTTAGTATGTTATATACCCATCTTACATAATAAGACATTTAATAAGATCAAGAGGAATCTTTATTAATAAAAGTTTGGGTCATTTCAATCTTCCCCCCTTAAAATATTTCACCCTCAAAACCTTCTTTTCCCACACAAAAAAAGATTCGGGTAAATCTTCTTCATCACTTCCTTTGATTCCCATGTTACCTCTTCAAAATTGTGGCTCCACCACAACACCTTGACGATGGGCATTGTCTTATTTCATAGATCTTTTTCTCGACGATCTAAGAACTTCACTAGTTTCTCCCCGTAAAAAAGATCATCCTATAACTGTAATACCTCTGAAAAGAGTACATGTGAAGGGTCTGGTATGTACTTTCATAAGAGGGATATATGAATGACATCATTTACTTTGTCCTTGTTGGGTGTATGTGATAGTCGACAGGATACAGCCCTGACACGATCAAGAATCTTGAAGGGGCTGATGTACCTATGACATAACTTCCCTTTATTTTCAAACCTCATGAACTTCTTCAACAATGATATGTATAGAAATTCCATTTCACCAAATTTGAACTCAATGCCTCATTAAAGGTTATCTACATAAATCTTCTGTCAACCTTCGGTGGCCTTGATATGTTGTTGAATGTTTGTCACCTTCTACGCCATTTCATCGACCATTTTAGGTCCTAGAAGCTTATGATAACTTACTTCATCCCAACATGCTGTTGTTCTACACCTTTTCCCATAAAAAGCTTCATATGGTTCCATTTAAATTAATCAGTGGAAATTTTTATTATAGGATAATTCAAGCAGTAGAATATTTTGGTCTCATCCGCCTTTGAAGTCTATAGAACATGATCTTAACATGTATTCCAGTGTATGAATAGTTTGCTCAGATTGGCCATATGTATGAGGATAATAGGCCGTACTAACATTTATTTCAGTGGTTAGATCATGTTGGAGAATTTTCTAGAACATTGAGGTGAATATATGATAACAATCAGATACAATAGATAGTGGTACTCGATGAAGCCTTACAACTTCTTTGATGTAAATCCATTCAAGTTGATACAATGAAAATTCCTCCCTTATTGAAATAAAATGACCATTCGTCATAAGACGATCCACAATGACCCATATAGAATTGTTTCCTCTAGATGTCCTTAGATGTACAGTGACAATGTCCTTAGTAATGTTGTCCCACTTCCATGTTGGTATGGTTAATAGTTTCATCATCCCCTTAGAATTTTTCCTCTCAACCTTCACTTTCTTACATATGAGGAACTTTGATTTATATTAAGTAATCTCCCTTTTCATATTGTCCCCCAAAAGGTTTTCTCATATATCTCAATATATCTTTGTGATCCCCGGGTGAATAGAGATAGTTGAGCTATGTGCGTCATTCTGGAGATCTTTCTTTATCTATGGATCAGATGATACACATAATCATGACCCAAATCTCACAATTTCTTCCTTTTCAACCATAAACTCTGAGGATTTCCCATTTCTGATAGCTTCCACACATTTTATAATTTTCACATCCTTTACTTTAGCATCCTGTATTTTCTCCATGAGGGACTGTTGAGCAATCATTTGAGAAAGTATTGATGATGTTCCTCCCGTAAGGATTCCCATGTCCATCCTATGAACATATAAAAAGATTGGATCCTTTTCTATTCTCAACATTAATAATTATGTAGGATCCTATCTACTTAGAGCATCTTCCACCTTTATTTCCTTACCAGGATGGTAGTGGATCGAGCAG
Source organism: Viscum album (assembly GCA_963277665.1). Lineage (NCBI taxonomy): Eukaryota > Viridiplantae > Streptophyta > Magnoliopsida > Santalales > Viscaceae > Viscum > Viscum album. Next base: position 1,842,322,728 of record OY728147.1, read on the forward strand.
TCATAATCTCTAATGAGTTCTATCCATCTTCATTGGCACATATTAATCTATTTTTGTTTGAATATATATTTGAGGTTCTTATGATTAGTATATATCTCAAACTTCTCCCCATAGAGATAATTCCACCGGATTTTCAGTGCAAAGATCACAGCTGCTAACTATAGATCAGGCGTAAGATAGTTTATCTAATGGATTTTGAGCTTCCTTGAGGTCCAGGATATCACTTTATCATTTTGAATAAACACAAAACCCAAGACCTTCTTCGAAGCATCACTAAATACCACACAATGTTATCCACTTATGGGTAAAGTGAGCATGAGCATAGTGATATGCCTTTTTTATGTCCTTGAATATCTCTTTACATTCATCACCCAAAGAAAACATTACTCGCTTCTGATTCATCTTGGAAAGAGGGTTGGACAATCATGATAAATTTCTCACAAATCGGCGATAATATCCAGCTAACCCAAGAAGCTACAGATATCTGTTATCGATGTTGGCCTAGAACATCCCTCAATTGAAGTTTTCTTAGAGGGATCCAATGATATCACATTTCTGGCGATGATATAACCCAAGAATGAGAGATCCTTCCACTAGAACTCACACTTTTTGTACTTTTCATAGATATTCTCCTTCGGCAAGGTCTCTAGTATAGTTTTTTGATGCTCCTGATGATCCTCCTTGGTTTTGGAGTATATTAAAATATCATCTATAAAGACTACCAAACTTTTTTCAAGGTAATATCTAAACACTCTATTCTTCATGTCCATGATGATTGCTGGTGCATTAGTGAGTCCGAAAGGAATTACTATGAGTTCATAGTTCTCGTATATTGTATGAAAAGTAGACTTGGGGATATCTTTTTTCTTCACCCTTAGTTGATAATATCCCAACTGCAAATCCACCTTGGACAAATATTGTTCTCCACATAGCTGATAGAACAATTAATCAATTTTTGGTTGAGGATATTTGTTCTTTATCATGATTTTTTTGAGATCACGATAATCAATGCAAAGGTTCATTGATCGATCATTATTCTTGACAAAGAGGACTAGTGCACCCCATGGTGAAGCACCTCGGCTTATAAACCCTCTATCCAAATTCTTCTATGGTTTTTTCTCGATTTCCTTAAGGTCCAAAATATCCATTATATATGGAGTATTAGATATTGGAAACACCCCATGTATATGGTCAATTGAGAATTCAACATCTCTTCTAGTAGAAAGACCAGGCAATTCCTCAGGAAACACTTCAGCGAATTCCCTCACTATAGTCATGTCTTCAAGGATGGTTTCCTCCTCAAAATAAATCATCTAAGCTAGATATGATTACTCATAGGGTAGTATTATCCATGCTGAAATGATGGTGTTAATGAAGATTCATTATCCTCCTTGTGCTTGTATAGAATCAGGGGTCGATTCTCTATATGGAGAGTGATTTTACTCTCATAGAAATTCATGTTAGATCTATATAGGTAAATCCAATCCATGCCAAGAATTGAATCAAATTCCACCAGAGGGAGTATGAAGAGGTTTTTAGAGATGTTTAATACACAAATTATAATATGGGAGGAGTTATATTCATGAGATTCCAGGATTTCCCCATTTGTCGTACTCACTGATATCTTTACTTCAATGATTTGTAGTGATGTTGGGATTTTTCTACTAAACGTTTCGGATATTAATGAATGTGTTGAACCAGAATCTAAATGTACGTTCACTATTATGGAATGAATAACTGTCGTACGAGTCACCACTTCATTTTTGGGGTTCACTTCGATGGTAGTGACGTCAAAAGATCGCCCTTGATGCATTGTAGGTTACTGGTTGCCTCTGAAAACCCTTGGATTAGGGCATAGATTTGAAAGGTACCCTTGTTCTTTATATTTGAAGCAATGAACAATGCATTGAGAGTAGAATGGAGTGTTCCTCTCCTCTATTGTAGCCTCTAGTTTCTATTTTCGGTAGTCAATGGCTATGTTCCCTTCTCTTCCACACCTAATGAATTTCCACATCCCCTTCAGGCAATTTCTGGGGTGATTCTTTCCCCACCTTTGGGAAGTGGGGTGCTAGATTTTCTTAGCACTGTTTTATTCTTCCATAGGACTACCAGAATTGCATTCCAACTTACGCTTCTTATCCCCATGATACCCTTGATATTCTCTGATATCAATTTTGGCACTGAGGAAACATCGGGCAATTTCTTCATAGTTGTCAAAGTCATGGATCACCAGGGCCTACTGCAGGCTAGGTTTCAGCACACCAATGAAGCGGTCAACCTTTCATTCGGGGGTAATGACAAAGACATGGCCGTATCATGCAAGACTTTTGATGTTTTCCTTGTACGTTTCAATTTATTCATCTTCTTTTTTCTTAAGGACAAGGAAGTTCCATTCCATCTTACGTCAGAGGGTGTGAGGAAAATATTTATCAAAAAACATTTTCCAAAAATACTTCCATTCCAACACCTCAATATCCTCCTCAGGATTCATATTTTTGATCAATTTCCACCATTGATCAGATGGACCCTCTATACGATAAGTTTCAAGAAGAACCTTCTCTTGTTCATAACATTTAAGGATAAAGAAGATATTTTCAATGGATTTGATCCATTGTTCGGTGATTGGGGGATCAAATGATTCATTAAAAGTAGGAGGCCTTTGTCTCATGAAGCTCTTGATAAAGACATGTTCTTTCTTAGGGGGGTTGAATGTTCCTCTTGACCCATGTTTCTATTCAAATTTTGAGTTAACTAATAGAGTATCATGACAAATTTCCCGAGTCTTTCACCCATCGGATTGAGTATCTCATTAGAACAGTCATCGCATTGTTCTTTGCATTAGTTGTTAGCACGAGTCCTCCTATTACCAGCCATTGGCTGGAATAAAATGAAATTTAGGGGTAACACGTAAAGGTTAAACCAAGGAAAAAACAAATGGCTTATAATTTAATTTTATTTCCTTAACTTATGAATATATAGGATTCAATCTATGTTATCCATTATCTACTTTCTAAAATATATTATTGGGTACTTTTTTTTCAATTTCATTAATAATTGTTTATACTAACCTTGTGAATGTACCAAATCATATCCCTTGGGAGTGTCATAACGAAGAGTGTAGCAAGGCCCATTTTTTTTACCAAGATACCCCCAGTCAAGCCTGAAACTCCTTGTCGGAGTTTTCACTCCTAGGTACATATCTTTCAGAGCTGCCTCTACCTGCTCATATCCAGACATGGATGTATTTTCATGATAAACCACTTACTCAGTACTAACCAAAATTTATGGATGTTCTTATTATACTTACTATTATCCATAAGTCCTTCACTAGGGTTTTCTAATCCTAATCTCCAAAAAAACTAATCCTATCCTTTGATACCAACTATAACAACCCTGATTTTTATTACACACTTAAACATGATTTATTAAATAAAATATTCACTTTATAAAACATGGAAGATTGATAGGTATTGTGTATTTGGTGCTTAGGAACATTATATAAAGACTTACAACATGAAACAGAACATCTTTATTGAAAAATTCGTTTAAATGACCACTACATTCCCTCATACTTAGCATTGTAGGGGGTAACCAGAGGACATGCATAAGAAAAGGGTGAGCTATAAAGCCCAATAAGGGAGTAAAAAAGTAATGACATTAAGAATACAATACATGTTAATAGATAGGAAAATAAATGGAGAATAAAAGAAACATGAACATAAAGGCATGATAAATCATGATTATCACAACATGGAAATGTGGCAACAACACTTAACATAGTATTAGCATGATCCATGGCTCATTTCACATGGAGCATGAGTAAACATTAATTTCACTTGAATTAGAATGAGTAAATACTCATTTTACTTGAATTATAATTAGTAAACCCTCATTTCACTTGACATATTATGATACTAATCTTTACCCAATTCATTGGAGCACTATCTGGGCACACCCTTCTTAAACATTTCATTTCATGTATAAGTGTGCCACATGGATCATACAACATGGAATCATTCATAATCACTTATTACATGATAAAGGAAAGTGGAATACATACATGAATATTTATATTCAACAATTAAATGTGCATAAAGCCGAATACACTTGATAGATAAATGGGCATGGTATTCACTATACAATGATTTTTCCTTGGAAAATGGTGGTGCAATTTCAGCCGCATAACGACGTCACATAAGACTTCATAAAAAATGATGATGAGAGAGATAAGGGTGTCCCATCATATGTAAATGAAATTTACTGGAAGGGGTCTTATAGATACATATCCTGACATAGGTAATGGAATTTGGATTCATAATACAAAAGAATTACTTGAAAATAAATGAGGAGAGATATATTTCTTACGGAATTTCGGCATGGTAACGGGTGTACATGGGAGGTATTATTGAGAGAGAAAGGGGTCTATAATCAATCCAAAATAAAGATTTAAATATGGGGGAGGTGTGAAATCATACCCAAACATTTTTAACTGAATATAAAAGGGCATAACATGTTAAAGAAAATTGGACAAAATGAGAAACGAAGAAATCTCTTACTTGGAAGTGTGATGCCATAGTCTTGGGAATGGGCTTGAGAGAGGCTTATTATGAAATTGGGGTGACTTGGGTGGATTATAGATATAGGAGGGTAGGTTTTGGTCTAACTCCAAATAATTTTAGTGAAGAGGAAGTGGGAGCTTGGGTGGGTTTATATATGAAATATAGGGAATTATTTATTATTTAGGTTTGGGACACCACAAATTAAACAAATCAAAACCACAAACCAGCCCATGGTTTTTGACCATGGGTTTTTATAAATCGGAGTGGAAAAGAATATTTTATAAGTCAAATGGTATAAATTATTAAAATAATAGGGTTTTTTATGTGGAGGTGAGTCACACTCTCAAGTAAATCAATTTAAAAAGATAAAATGTTCTATAAGTCTGCGATGGTCCACTAAGGCTTTGTAAAATAAATTAAAAAAAACCTAAAATAACATTATTTTAATTTTAAAACATATATTGGCTGAAAATAATGTTTATATTATTTTATTACATCACTATTGGGTCATTATGATGTCATAAAACACATTATATATTTAAACGGTATTTAATTTTTACCCAAAAATCTGACTTTCTCAAAAAATTATGAAAAATTAACTATGGGATAATTTTAACATCCTGATTCCAAAAATAATATTTATATTATCCAAATAATGTTATAAATATGGGAATTTTCTCTTTTAAAATAAAAATTGACTTTTATCAAAAATTCATGGGTTTTGAAAAAAACGGCTTTCAAACCTTAATAAAAATTACAATTGTATTCATAAAAATTATAAGATCATTTATACTTAATGAAATGTAATTTAATAATGATAATATTTTATTGAAATATTATTTAATTCAAAAATCCATTAATGAATCTAAATGGATTTCTTAGTTGAATACTAACTACAATTACTATTTTTGCTTTCAAAACTATTTACAAAGTAACAATAATAATAAAATGAATGTATATTATTTATTATATACAAAAATGATGAACATAATCATAGTGATAAGGTATTATTACATAACCCCTTTATAACACCCTCATAAGACCGACGGGTAAGGAGTGCGATGGTGATAGACTCCTGGGGTGGCTCAGATAACATAGCTCGGGTGGTAATCTCAATTAACTTGCACTTTTCCCATAGGTGGTTCCGTTCAAGCTTAACGTGTTGAAGCTCATCTTGGTCTTGGCCAAGAGAAAATCCCAATGACACCACCTCCTTTCTGAGCTCCCAAAAAATGGTCTTTGTACGGGGAAAGTCTATTAGATGAGACCATCGCTTCCTTTGTATGAGTAAATAGGATTTGTTAAAGCCCTATATTTACACTAATCATGTGATCACTGTTCAATGACTATATTAGAAATGATAAAAATTCTTAATGGTATTTTAGAATCCATAAACATAAAACCATATAAGTGAATACGTTATATAACCGTCTTACATAATAAGATATTTAATTATATCAAGCATAATTTTCATTAATAAAAGTTTGGGTTGTTACACTTTCTATATTAGAATAAAGGGGATATAGAAGGCATTGAATGCGTAGTTCTGGTGGGATGGTATTAAAAGGAAAGTGGTCGAGTTTGTTTTGAGATGATTTAATTATCAGTAAGTCATGGTAGAGCATAACAAACCTAAATGAATGTTGCAATCATTTCCTATTCTAGTGTGGAAGTTGGAACAAAAAATGATGGATTTTGTGATAGGTCTCTCGAGAATGGTGAGGAAAAATGATACCCAATGGGTGATTGTATATCATCTCACAAAGTCGATTCATTTTATCCTGATTTTTGAGTCTCATACGGCAGAGGATCTATCCAAAATCTATATCAATAAGTGGTAAAGTGGCATATTGTTTTTGGTTTCGATTATACCAGATATAGATCTGAGGTTCACATCTTTTTTTGGGAAATCCTTGCAGCAATCCCTTGGGACAGAGATGACGATGATTACATCGTATCATCCTTAGACGTAAGACTAATATGAGAGGATGATACAAACATTGGAGTATATGCTAAGGGATTTTGTGATAGATTTTATTGGTTCATGGGAGGATCACTTACTATTGGTGGATTTCTCCTATAATAGGAGTTATCAGACTTCAATACATATGTCTCTGGTTAAGGAATTTTATGGGAATCTATGTCATTATCCACTATGTTGGGTGGAAACATGTGAGAAATTAATGATTGGATTGAGCATTTTTGAAGAGTCTATAGAGAAGATCATGTTGATTATAAATAAGATGGAGATGGATCAATGTCTTCAGATATCTTCTTTGGAGCATTTTCGATGACCATTGTCATTCGAGGTTAGTGATCATCTGTTTTTGAGAATCTCTCATAGGTTGGGACATCATCGGTTTGTAAAGTGGGTTAAGTTATCACTGAGGTATATTGGGCCATTATAGATTCTTGAGAAGATTTGAGAGGTGGTATATCAGTTATATTTTCCACCATGGTTTAGTGTAGTGCACAATGTGTTTCATGTCTCATAGTTGGAAAAGTATCAACAAGATAATGCTCATGTTATTTGATGGTATCATATTGAGCTTGATCTGAATACATCTTTGGTTCACATGCAAGTGAGGATTGTGCATAGGAAAAATAATTCCTTTAGTGGGAAGAACAGCAGTTTTGTTCATGTTTGGTGGTCACATGGTCAGATTTAGGAGGAGACTTGGGATCAAGATAAAGAGATGGTCGAGCAATGGAACATGATCTTTTGGCCAAGATATGGTTCTCTACTTTCCATAGAAGGAATATCCAATGGTGGTGAAAATTTAGCACCCTTGGTTTGAGGTATGTGACCTTTTTTATACCTTTTTATGTATATGGCATGGTTGGGTAATGTTTTGAAGAGTTTGGAATGGTTTTGGAATGTTTTTGAGGCCTTTCTACGGGTGAACATTTTGAGCACAGTTAGGGGAAACTGTAAAAAAATCTATGTAACTGTGCGATATTCCATTATCCAGAAAGTATTATCCACACAATTAGAACATGGTTTGTCAAACAGTGCAAACTAACCATGCGACCCATTAAAAATGGTTTTATTTGAAACGGGTTTAGTTGGGATTTTCCCTAACTCACACATTTCTTCTCCCATACAAACCATATGTGGGATTTATTCTTTTCAAGGGATAGGGGTGCTCTCCAACTATTTTTAAAAAGGAATTTCAATTGGATTGAAGGTGGTTTGAAGGATGTTCATCTCAAGTAAGTCATATCTTTGGGGTTTTGTGGTTTCCTCTAGATCTTCCATCTTTCCTCTCTTGGATTTTTAGATCTACATTCGTTGCCTATATATCTAGGGTTTTTTTGCCTTTAGTGATTATTTTCGGGTTTTTTTGATGATTGGGATGGAAATATAGAGCAGTTTTGTGAAGTGTTTTTCTGGATTGGTGGTGCGGTTTCTTGTGGGTCTATTTCATTGGAATCTTAAAGGTAGGTGGCTTCTCTCTAGATTCCACTTTGTTTGATATTGAGGACATGTTTTCAATTACTTTGTTTTGATTCAAATTAACTGTGAATATGATGTGAAAATATTGGTGGAAACCCATTGGTCGATGATTTGGTGATTTTGGGTGAGATGGGGTATTGTTGCAAAAGGGGGTTGTTGTGTGATTTTAAATCGTAGATTTTAAAATTGCTTACCTGGTTTGATTTATGAAAATTGTTAGAGAAAATTGTTTTCAATAAGAATGTGGTTTATTGAAATGTATTTTTTTAATGGAAAATGGTTAAATGGTGTTTTCAATAAATGGGGGATTTATTGAAGTGATTAGAATGTGTTGGAAATGGTTGTGTGCATAATGTGTGTCCTGGTGGTTTTTGATTTTGGTTGGTCATGTTTTATGGAATGTTTTGATTTTGTTTAAGTGGGTGATAAGTATCACTATAAAAGGTTATGGATAGTGGATGGAAGGTCTGCCATTATGGATAAGTGGTTGGGAAGTACCACTAATTTGGAAAAGTAGTAAATGAGTGTGGATAGGAATTTTCACTGTGGTTGTTTTCCTTGTTGTGTGTTGCTATGAAAGATTGAAATTGGTGATGATAATGTGTGATGGTGATATATATTATGGAATAATTGTGGATTTCCATTGTATGACATAGATGGGTAAGGTTGTTTTTAGAATATCGGTAATTGTTGAACTATTTTTTGTTTTATATATATTGTTTTATATAGTTGTTATAATGGTGTTATCCTATTGGAATATGTAGGGAGGTCATTTCGGGAAATCCTTCAAAGTATTATTACTCACCCTTGCTTTGGAACTTTTCTAATTTTGTAGATTTTTTATTACATGACAGAATTATGAGTCAAACATCTCATTTTTCTGGTGGTTCTTCATGATTCATGGGTGGTTTGGTGGTGCTTGGAGAATGGAGCTTGTTGTGGGGAATTGGTTGGAGATTTGGTTTACTTTGTGTTTCTTGTCTAGTCATCCAGTTAGCGCTCTAATTTTGGAATCATATGGTTTGGTTTTATTGGTTTTGTGAATTGTTATGGATTATTTTGGTTGTATTTTGGTACTATATAGTTCAGGTTGCTATGTTAACATGCATCATGCAGTTTTCATGGTAATGGATTTTTTGGTTGGTCGGTTTATCTCAAGGCATAATCATTTACCAATTTATTCATGAATCCCTTGACATTTATTTCATGATTTTTGAACCTTGGGAATGTCTCTTAAATCCCAGTAGCACCTCACCACCTTTGCAAGCCATGGGGAATGGATAGGGCGTTACAGTTCTAATAAAGTTCAAAATTCTTTTATGTCAATTTACAATAGTGATTAGTATAACTAATATTAATACTACCACCCATACTAGAACCACTACCACTACAACAACTACTACTCTTATTACTTGTCTTCCTACTAATACTCCTAATACAACTCCTGCTACTCCTAGGACTATTATAATTACTATTATTCCTCCTCCAACTAACACTACTCTTAATCCTTCTCCTAATCTAAGATTTACTTTTACCCATACTCCTACTCTTGATCATACTCATATTCCTCCTCCACTAACATAACATACTACCATTACTACTCCAAATATTATTGACATTTTTATCATCCTCCCCACCCCTATCATGTTAATAATATTACTAAAAATGTTGTTATTGTTGCAGCTTCTACTCCAAATACTGCTACTACTACTCCACCTACAACTTCTACTTAATAAATATCATTAAAAATATCAAAAATAAATCCTTCCTCCAAAGGTATACATGGGTTGACAAATCATAAAACACATAGATAACATTATATTTTCATCCAAAGTATTTGAATGCCTCTTGAGAAAAGAAATAAGGAAAATAGAGCTTCATCTTTGGACAAATAAATAGAAGTTTCATATAGACCGATTATATTTTTCCTAATATTTTACTTTTTTATAAAGGCTTTATAGATTCTCTTAGAACCTCTATACATTTACTCAAATTTTTCCCAAATGTTCAAGTAGTGACATGTGGTTTTAGATGCTATATAACTATCCAGACATACATTCCTTTAATACTTAATTCCATCATTGATTCTCCCTATCTTTTATTCAATTAATATATAAATAATAATGATAGTCCACATACAAACAAAATTGAATTCCAACATTTGATGTCTGACTTTCATATAATAAATCATAGCATATGAGTGATATATATCATAACATTTGTGATATTCCCATAGCTTACAATATAATATAGCTAAAGGTAGTGGTGTAATATTCTATGATTTCATGTACTTTATACATTATAACATACCTATATAATACAATAAGACATAATCCAATAAATATCTTATGTATTAGGCGGATTTTGGGAATATTTCCATCAATCCTCCACTTACATTAACTAAAAATATATGTTATTAAATTTAAATTTATATTTTATCATATACAATAAAATTTTAAACTATATCCAAAACATATTTTGGATATTCATAAAAATATTTTAGAATGTTATCATGAATTTTACTATGTTTCACATCATTTTAATATAATGAAAATAACCATCCAAAACTCTTTTTAGATAAACATGAAATAACCTTTAGATAATCTCCCTAGGTTTTGAATAAAACATAATCCCCATTTAATTAACAATAACATTTGACCCCACATTCCTTTGTATAATTAATATTAAATATATTTTTTTTAACTAATAAATTCAATAAAAGTTTAGTCTATAACAAATCATTGATGCTACCCAAGATGTAAAGGAATATCATTTGGTTTCTATCAAACACATGCATCTTTATAATTATTTCAACCATCTATATCATATTTAATTATAAATAATCATATAACACCATTATCCAAGATAAAACCTAACCATAGTACATTGATTATGTTAGTCGCATATATCTACGCATATATTCTTGGTTATCCAAGTATAAACTGACCAGAAGGATGAACACAACACATGTCCTTCACCCAAATGGATATACAGATCACATATCCCCTAATAGATTATCACATCAAAATAAACTTAAATAGGTATGGGCAAACACTCCTTCATTATATGTTAATTTATGAACCCAATTTTATACTCATCTAATGAGAAGAAAAATCCCATATTGGCTAAATATCCACGGATGACACAATCAGTAAAATACCCAACCAACCCCTTATTTTCTCAGCCTAAAGAATGTTATAAATAAGGTATCAAAATATGAGTATTATCATGATAGGTATCTTCAATAACCCTAGGTATGAGGATTTCATATTATGCATGCATCCCTAACACACCAAATATAGAGTGTGTGGCACTCAATGTGGTATAATCCATGAGTCGTCTAGATTGAAAAACATGTTTTCTTTATCATGTGTATATTCCATATCTCTCTATAAAATCATACCAATGACAACCTTAATATCTCATAGAAATATATAATACACCATAAGGAACATATGTTAGGGAATATTAAAATTCAATCTCTAGGAGGTTACTTATCATTACCCTTCTTGAATATATTAGGGTAATATTAATGAATAAAAAATTGGATACTACCTTTTATATAACATGATACATTTTTCATTACATAAAATATCATAATAAAACTAATAAAACAAACATAAGTGTTTGTTTAATAATATCCCTTATGATAGACAACCAAATTTGGATTTTTTTTCACTTTTAGGTTCTTATTAAACACATTATATCTCTATATGATTACATCCACATATCTAAATGAACATATGATAAAACCTTCAACTAGTATCATTTAGTGAATAAAATATCTAGACAAATATTTTTTAAATATTAATGATACTGGGAATTATATTATTGTTGTTCAACTCCTAGAAAAATTATTTAAACTTCATTACTTCATAACACTAACTACGGTGAAGTTAATAACCTTTTATCTATGTATATAAATATTTATAAGTCCATAATCATTATCATGTAACATATAAATCTAAAACTTTATTTGAGATTATTTTATGAATAAATGTTACTTATGAAAATTTATTTGTGTACCAACATTCCCTAACCTTTTTTAGGATATAATGTGACTCAAATTTTTAATTGGACTAATATAATCATTTACTTGTTACTTTATAAACTTCTATAAGCTAAAAAATACATTAACCTGAATCTTATAAATTTTATTTTCTCCTCTATATTATTCAATAACAAAAAACATATTATCTTTGAAAATATGATTTATTTCCTTTATTATGAATTTTAAAAAAAGAAACAATTAAAAACCATTTCACATATGATATTATATATATTTGGAGTAGTATCATGAAAATACAAATTTATTATTTAATATATTTCATCGTTAAGAGGTGGGAAATATTTCCCTCACATGTTAAAAAAAAATTTTGGATAAACCTTTTTATCATAGATAAAACACTTTTTTCCTTATCTTCAATTCAAATCATGTGTAACAAAAACCATTATCTTATTTATTTTTAATGGTTATATTTTTCAGTAACTCCTACTATCTTATAAGAGGAAAATAATATGAAAATAGAAAAAATTTATTATAATCTATGGAATATTCATTGCATCTTACTCATTAGTGCAGTAACCGAAGATTCATCACTTGAGTATATACATTAAGCTATATCAATCGAATCTTCATTAATTTTGAACTCATGTTCATAATAATAATATTTAATCATGTATTTTTGGTATAATATACCATTAAAAATATATGAATTTATTTCTATAACAGTAGTACTTGATATGGACTCTCAATGGAGTTTCACAAATCCCTTTAAGTTTTATGAACCATTCTATATCCAATGGAAACACCTCCTCTCCTTCCAAAAATCTCTATTTCATTTTTATGACAATGGATGAGAAATTATATCTCTAATACTCCTCACCTAGATTTTACTTTTACCCTTTTTATTTTAAACACCACTCAAAATCCTAAGAATCCAATGTTTTGATTATTAATCCTTAACACATTGAGAAGATTGGGTAAATTTTTAATTAAATCATTATTATAGTTGGGATAATTCCTCAGATAAAGACTTAGAAGAAACTAAATGTCTATAAAAGTCACTCATATACCCAATAATATTTATTAAATGAGTAGAGAGTAATTAACTTTCAATCATATTATATTTAAATAACCAGTTTTAAACATCAAGTGAATGTGTTAGACAAATTCAACAGTAAAATTCTCAAGAAAGGGTTGATTTAAAAAATGCAATTTTAATTCTTTATTAAGAGTGATTAATAATAAGATATAAAATTATAGGATGTTTTTCCATTAATATTCTACTTACTATATAATTATCTCAAATTCATGTTTAGAGATGATTGACAAATAATTGATTTTTTGACTATTTGATCAGGATTTTGTTAGAAATACATCAATATTGTTGTTAAAATAATGGGTAAATTTAAATTTTATGTATAATTATGTATTCAAATGAATAAATAATTTTGAATCATTTTTTATATAAATTTTGAATTTATTCAGGAAAATTATTGTCTTTAATTTGAAATATATTTTTTATCTTTATTTATTTAAATGAATGTGTAATTTATTTTCAAAATAATTTTAGAATTTCATAGAATTCAATTTTTCTTCATTATAAATATATTTATTAGAATTTACCATGAACATTAATTCCAAATTTCATGAAATATTTTTTTATTATTTATTTTCATCATAAATTGTTCTAGAAGGAAATTTAAGTGCAAGTTTATAATCTTGAAAAAAAATGTGGAATAAAATTTGTAATATGTTTTTGTTTTAGAGATACAATTTCATGTGTTTCTTGAAATTTTTTCATTTGTTTATGAATTTCATTAAAGTGTTTATAGTTGAATTAATATTTTTCTAGAATTAATACAAAAATTGAATGAATTGTTTTGGTTTTATGGATTTCTAAATCTAAATTATATTTGATAATATACGATGAAAATTATTAAGGACTTTAAATAATATCTAATTCACATTATTTTAATACCCATTTAGATCTATTATAAACTTATTAATTTATATGTTCTTTTACTGAATATATTTGATTGATATATTTCATTTTGGATCACTATTAAAGGTCCAAATTTGGATGCCTATTGTAATGTCAAAGGGATTCCTTATTTAATTATCACTAAACCTTTCTTCCTCAAATATCAAGGCTGGATCATGGGGCATAATTTCTAGTATGGATCTAACAAGATGGGGTTCATTCATCCTAGATTTATCTAGATACTATGGACCAAAGACATAGAGGGTAGTACACTACCCATAGAGAAGTTCAGGCATAGCTTCTTTAATGGGGATATGTGAACTAGGTTTAGTTGGAGGATCTTTTACTAATTTTATATAGGTTCATGTCATTGTATTTGATTTATTTTTTATATTGAATCTATCATTGTTCACCCATGATGGAATTTAAAAGAAGCGAGACATAGAAGTCTAATCAATGTTGACTCATTATGGATTTTTGTGTGTGCACCACATAGGTAAATCTAGAAGCCCATACATGATTTTTTGGGGTGGTTATATGACTGTAAGATACAAACATGGTTTAAAGATTGATCCTTAGGTTGTTTATATCACTGTATATAAGGTGGATGAAGGCTGAAGATGGTGATTCACATATTTTTTACAAGGATGGGTAATGATTGTAATTAAAGAGACAAGGAGGGAAACCTAGACAACCCATTATAAGTAGAGATAGTGTCACATGATAAATTATGTGGAATTTAGAATTAAATATTTATTATATTGTTTGGTTTAATTTTCATTTCAAAAATCAAAAACCAAAAACAAAATATTATAAACATATTTTAATGAAATATTCCATTTACATTAATATTAAAATGATTGAAAGAACAGTGAAAAAGTGAAAATAAGCAGTGGAAACAAAAAAGATTAAATTTATATATTTTTACAACAGTAGTAGAAAAATCATTATTAGTTGTAATTACAATACCAATTGAGATTCCATATAGTTATGGATTTCTCATAAACATGATAGAAATACAAAATTGTTCATGAAGATTCTTGAGAAATAGAATCAGATAATGGAAAAGAGGTATTCAAAATTCACCATATTTATTTATAGAATTGAAACATAAGGTTATATAATATTACGAATCAAAATAAGAAAAAATATTAATCATTAAAAAATATATGGATTTAAATATGTCATAAATAAATCATTTAAACAAAGTAATAATTGAAACATTAGCAGTAAATATTTTTTTCAAGATTTAAAAAATGATTTAGATAAAATAAGTATAACTTACAAATAATAGAAATCTTTATATGAATATACAAATAAATACCATTTTTGATATTAATAAACTAACTGAAAAAAATTGTTCCAATTCAATGGAAATAAAATCAAAAGAAACATTAAACATATTGAAGGTCAATAAAATAAAAATATTAGAGTATTAAATAAAATTATTATTTAACATTATTAGAATAATTGGACTGTGTGAACAAGGAAGGACCATCACAAGTTTTCAACTATTGAATAATAAAGAGACTAGAATATGAAATAAAGGCATTAACAAAGGCAAGATTTGAGACACATTTGATGAACATAATGAATAAATAAGATACAAGCGCCACACATCAAAAAAAATGAAAAATAAATATTGGACTGTGAACCCCTTTAATGTGGATCATTCTCACCTTTTTCAATGACTAATGTTATTTAAAGTCACTTAATTTATCATTTTCAAGTATTTAGGGTCTAAGTTTTATGTATATTGAAATATATGTTCATCACTGTTCAGGATCACACACTGTGAACCAGTGAAAGGGATCATAGTAACTCTAGGAAACAGTAGAATGATCCATGAACCAACTCTATAAATCATTCACAATGATTATTATCTAAAAAAACAAAAACAATGTCATCAAACCTCTACCATCCCCTTATTTATTAGTGTACTAGAGGTAACCCATTAGTACTTCTCATTGCTATCATCCAAGGAAGGGTTGAACCATCTCACCCAACTAAATAGGGAGTCAAAACAGGGAAGCAACATGCATTATATAATTATCACTAAAACCCTAGAAGCAACTACTTCCAAATATAAGATCTCCATAGACTATGGTTGTCCAATAGTAATTTACCAATATTCACCTACACATTAGTCTTGTAATACATGAAACTCAAGGATATGTGGCACTAAGATGATCTTGTTGATCCATCCATAAATTTTACATAAGGAAATCCCATAAAAATCATAAAAGGTAGACACAAGTGCCTTTATATCACATTAATCAATGGGTCACAACAATTTACAAGAGAAACAATAATCAAAAAATGAGAACAAAAAATAAGATGGCCCTTGAATGGGACCAGGTGAACAACCCAAAGAAGTCATCCCATGAAAAGGGAATAATATACAACTAAGAAGAGTAACCCCAAAGAGTGTAAATCCCTTCCTGAAAAACAAAACTAATGAATTTATACTAAAATTAAAAAAAATCATTTAAAATATTGAAACCAAGGGTACAAATTAACAATTAAATTAGGAATATTACGTGAAGAATTCAATTTACTATCAGGACCTGACCTATATGGCCCCCTAGCCAATGATAGGTTGAGAGTAACACCCCAATCACAACTCCAATAGGCCGGGGGTTTTATAATATCACCAAGTAAGAATATTAAACACATGTAAGGACATATCCAAAATTCCTACACACGCACACATCTCTAATTACCAGCATAAGGAAGAAAGATAAAAAGATAATAAAAATTCATGAGTAACATCTAATCAAACATAAAAGTAAATAAAATGGGTATATAAATATAAAAAGTGGTAAATACAATCCCAAAAAACAATAAAGGATCCTGACCTACTAGAAAAAAGAAAACTACTTAAACACTTTACTATAGAATCTGTCTATAGTCAGTATAGAAAAACTAAGCTCTACCTACTCCTATTACACATAGTACTCTATCAAAATGAATCTCATCAACATAGTAAATGATATGTGTTGGAATATCTGAGTATCTTGTGAGGATAAAAAAAATCTATTAGTATACCCCAAAAAACATCAAACAAAAATCATCAAAGAGAGTGTAATCTCTATATCACTGAACTAGATAAACCAAGACATGGAAAAAGGAAAACTCCAAATCTCAGGGTTATTTAAATCCTCACTTCCATCATAGATATTATACTAAAAAATATAATTTAAATCTCATCCAAGATAGCTCACTCCATTGGTATTTCTAACACTGATGGTATTCCTAAGACAAAGATACACATGTAGGGGATCATGCCCATATCCTACAAGGGATACTTGAACCTATATATAATAATCTAACAGGAATTAGATCACATGACCTTGATGTTATTCATGGGATACATGATCAAAAATAGGAAATAAATAGATAGAGGATCATACCTGAGGCCATGTGTAGGGTTATGTGACACTATCTAGTACTATCTTATATATGAAACCAATCATCCACTTCTTAGGACATGATGCATCATTGTACCATCATAGGGATAGAAATAAAGGGAATTAACCCTTAATAAAATGGTTTAAGGAAACACTATCAAGATAAAATTGATGTTATCCTAGTAGTAACATGGTAAATAAACATGATAAATGGTCATGTGATATTTTTTATTTCCGAAAGACCAGTAGTCCAAAGGAAGGATCCACACGATGTGTTTCCTTCTAAACATAACATAATGTATATCATAATTTTCTAGAAACTCTAAATATTTCACAAATCTCCAGATAAACCTCTATCACCTCTGATTCCACTATGTGTCTCACATGAAAATTTCATGGACGAATTAGACCGTTCCGAATTCAAGATTTGTATACCACTATAATGAATAACCTGCATGATTCAACTCACATAACCACTGACACCCACAACATCATAAGATTTATATCATCACAATCACACCTTAATCATGTCTCTAATATCAAATATGAACCTGTATAAAAAATTCAAATAAAATTCAAATAAAACACACCATGAAATGTGTTCCAAGATATAGTCAATTCATCGGCCAATTAAACATCAGTAAAAATCATAAAATGAAGAGTGAAAAGACATAAATATAAATGTAATAATCTAATGAGGGTTGTGTTAGTTTGGATAACATTGATAGAACTAAAATCATAGATAGAATAAATAAATTATCCAAAATAAATATCAAATCCAAAATTACATAAAAATTAAAAATAAAATTGATTAATCAACAAATAAAAATTCATGAATTAAGTGAAAATTAAAATAATCCATGTTCATTAAAGGATTCAATAATTTGTAATTTAAAAAAAACATAACTCATATTAGATTGATTATTATAGGAGAAAAAATCTAAAAGAATTGAACAAAAATAAATTTTTTCACTTGTTACTAGCTCTATGGATCTTTAATCTTATACATCATTAATTAGAAGGAATAAACATCCATCTCCCTTACTTTGATCTTATGGATATGTTGTATGAACCTCCTATGGTGGAAAAAATAATTGAGAGATTCATTCTCACCCATGTTTTTTTGGATCTTCTAAAAATATCTACCATTGGATGTATTTTCAAGAAGAAGAGGGAAACTAAATTTATTTGTGATAGTAATAACTAAAAATTAATTGAAACACCCCATGATAAAGGCTTTATGCATTTCCATTAATATCTATAACTACCTAGAAGAACAATAGTTGATATTTTTCATTAAGATTTTCAAAATGGTTGTCCTTATAGCGTTTACCATGGTTGTGGTGACGTTAAACACAACCATCCAGGATACCCAACGTGGAAAGAAATCTTGGGTGTGGGCTAAAATATTTTTTCCCAGGTGTAAGGTCTCCACCATGGGAGTGGTGATGTTTATTTTTTATGTCCCTTAGAATCTTATCCACCACTCCATGGATAATCCCATTCCATTTTTTATTACATGTGGCCCATAAGGGGGTCTCATCTAGCAACAACATGAGCTTAACATGGTCTGGTGTTGGGTTTGTTGAACCAAAAACTCCTAAATCCAATTAATACACTGAAATCATTCAAACTCCCCAAAAACCATGATTGTTCATTACCTTACTCTAAAAACATCATTGAGAATATTTAAAATTAATAACCAGTAAAAATAGAGTCATTACATTCTACCCACCTTAAGAATTTTCATCATGAAATAAAAAAACATACTCAAATAGGTGAGGGTATGTAAATTTTATCTACTTATCCCACCCACATGAGCTATTATATAGGTTTTCATGCTTCCATAAAACATTAATATAGTTAATACCTCACCAAAAAATCTTTTCCTATCAATATTTGATAGCCACAAGGTACACCAAAAAGGTAGCTTCATTCTAAATTTTTATCTTGTTGTTGACAATAATGTGTGAAGGGTCATCTGTATATCTTGTGAACAATGACATGAAGAATACATCATACACCTATTCTAACTACAATTCTAATGGAAAGTAGTACACCACCTCATTGACTCTAAAATTTATTTTGAAAGGGCCAATGCAACTTATAGATAGATTTCCTCCTCATTAAAACCCTTGAATCCTTGCTAAGATGAGACCTATTGGAACACATTGTATCCCTCATCCAAATATAAAGGAATCTGTCATCAGTTTTCAAAGGAATCCTATTGAATATGTGTCATATTCATCTACCCCTAGATTATCTTCACCTTTTACTTCATTTCTTGCACTAACTCTAGGACCATTAGCATTATTTTTCATGAATCCATATAACATAATTTTGACCTTCATGGTCTCATATACAAGGCCTTGAATGGTTCCCTACCAATGATGGAATGATAACTGTTACTATAAAAAACATCTTCAATGTTAGATGATCCTATATGTTTTTTCCAAAATCTGAAAAGAAATCTCACAGAATAACTTCTTACACCAGAATGGTTTTCTCATTATAGATGTCTATCTAGGGGTGGAATGTTGTACTTAGTTATAACTATGTCCTAAATTACTTTTGTAAATATATTCAAAATCATGAAGTTAGAAAGTAATGATGGATTGACATAATAAACATGGTGGATCCATGAATTTAGACTATCTCCTTTACATATAATCATCTCAAACTCTCCACTGAACATTACATTTAGATGGCATAAGTGGGGGATGACTTTGTGAGTCATTCTATGATCACCATAATATTTTCATGGCCTCTAGTTTATAATGAAAGTCCAATTTTAAAATCCATGGAGATACTATCCCACTTCAATTTAATAAAATCAAGAGGCTTGTTCAGACCATCTAGCACTCGATGCTTGACCTTCACATACTAGAAAGTTAAGAGTCAATACATAAAATGAGTAACACCCGTCTTTATCCTTATAAAACTAAACTAATGGTAAAGGATTTTGTAGAAGTTCATCACTCATAGATGTACTAATAAAGGGGAAGTCTGAAACTACCTTGGAACTAACTCTTAAAGTGTCACTGGTATCATGGATCATTCTTGTAAAAGGATGACATGCTCCACACCTTCAAAAAATCCATCAGGATCATGTCCTATTAATATCTATCCATGTAATACATCACAATTGATAAATCTGAGTTATGATTCCCCAATATGTTGAAGAATAAATTGGGTCACATCAGTCAACATAAGGTAATCTTATCCACCCTTATCTAGAGGGGAAACTATAAACAATCCAACTTTTCATTTTCCCTACTCATTAATTATGAATGGGATTTCTTACTTAGATAATCTTCCAATATGTTCCCCTTTTCTGTAGTATAAACTCTCCCAAAAAAACACCACCATTTATGAACTACAACAACTAATTATGACTTAGGTAATGAAATATCTATGAGAACATAAACCCGAGACTCTTATGGTTAGAATATATGATTAATTTATCTCTTAGATTATAGTGTTTCTACGATTTATTAGAGATCTCCAATACTAACAAATCTAGATCATGGGTCAGGCAATTATACACTTGTGATCCAAAAATTAAGGATATATAAGAAATCAAAACATTAATCTACATTATAAATAATAAATGATCATTTCTAGATGGATCAAAAATGCATTGTACTCAAATCCATCCTCTGGAAGTCATAATATAGGGTGTCATCGTCATCCTCTATTGCGGCTCTTAAAAAGACTAATGAAACTTCTTTGACAACTGGAAGGCTTATCCATTTTTTTCAAGGCAGTAAAAGGTACCATGATCCTGGAGAAATAAGTTGCATTATTGATGATAATATCCTACCAATAAAAGGGATATCTTCACCTTAGTCTTGACCTTGGGTGGATCCCAAGCTAGAACTGTAACACCTCCTGATTTGGCGAATTATTTTTCTTCTGAATTAATTTAATATTTATTAAATTTTAACCTCACAAAAAACCAAATATATATTTTTTATATTATATAAAAGGATTATTTTTGGATTAAGTTATATGAAACACTAGGTTATATGTGTTCTACATGCAACACCAACATGACATTTATTACACACAACACTGAGTTTCTGCAAAAAAACAATTTAGAATTATAATTATTTAAACTAGAAAATTATAACCTATCCATTAAACATAGTAATATAAATCATAATAAATAATTCATAAATGTTATTCATAAATATTTTCACTTGAATAAAACATATTTATAATGAAATGTGTAATTTTTGGTAAAGTCATTATTTGTTTAAAAATACTATTTTCTCAAATGATATACTTTTTATATCCTTTTATGAATAATAGTAAAATTAATTTAGGCACTTATATAAATTTAATTTAACAAAATAAACATCATTTTTGAAATTAGACAGTAAAAATTATCTTATAGTTAACATATTTTTAATTTTCTAAGATGTTTCATTTTTCTTATGAATAGTGAAAAATACTTTATTGTAGTTAAACAAATACCTTTTTAGTTTAAATAATTATTATACATTAAATTAATTTTTAAAGTCACAATAAATAAATTATAAATATATAAATCTAATTTATTTAATTGGAATAATTTATATATTAAAATTAGATATAACAATTTATTGATCCATTGACCTTTCTTTTTACCTGCCTCCTATTTACGTCAGCATGATTAGCATTAAACTTAATTTTTTTACTTCTGTGAAATGAATTTTGAAAAAACGACTCTACTAGGTTTTAATAAATTTATTTTTTATAGTCTAATATGATCAAATTATTTTTTTAGTGAATAGTAACTTTAGTATAATTCTTTACCACGGTTACGGGGAAATCGGGTATTTGAATGTAAAAATAGTATTATAAGATTATATAATAACCCTAAAACATGACCTAATTTCATGGGATATGTCAGATTCAACTAAAAAAACCTTATTATGAAATTATAATATTTTTAATGTAATTGGTTAAGAATATGAAATTTATTATATTTTTATTTAAAGATAAATTAAAAATGTTAAACTCATATTTTTATTAACTTTCACATTTTTAATATAGGGTTATCAAGAAGATAAATTTTACAATAAATATTTACTTGAAATATAAAAAATTTATATTCATTAAGATAATTTATTTTTAATTCTTATAAAATAAATAATTATATTATTGGATTTTATAATGGTGATGGAGTAATTGTTTAATTAGTGAAAATATAAAATAAATAAATTAAAAACTTTAAAAAATATAAAATAACATAATTATTGGAATCTAATAATTTTATAGTTAAATTGGAAATATTAGTGAGATATTATAATTGTTGTTTCAAAGTTCTCATATGGTCGGTATATTATTAAATAGTCAAATATTGAATATTATAAAAATTGGAATAAATGTTACTTTAAAATAAATCATATTGTATTAAATGATATAAAATTAATAATAAATTAACATTCATAAAAATAACTATATTTTGGTAAAATATTTCATCAATGATCTATTTGGGATTTGTTTTGTATTTTATACTAACTATATTAACCCTAAAGA
The DNA here is from genome assembly GCA_963277665.1 of Viscum album. Taxonomy (NCBI): domain Eukaryota; kingdom Viridiplantae; phylum Streptophyta; class Magnoliopsida; order Santalales; family Viscaceae; genus Viscum; species Viscum album. The sequence continues at coordinate 1,842,345,667 of OY728147.1, forward strand.
GTAAAAAATCCAAGTTGTCATGGTAAAAGTTTAAGGGTTTAACTAAGGGTTAAAGCCAAATTATAAGGATAATATTTTGACCTAGAAATGCCTGAAAATAATTGTTTGATAGTATTTCTACCCAAAATCATATTAGATTAGAAATTACTCATTTTAGAGTTATTTTAAATTGAAAATGAATTTATATTAATTTAATATTTTTGGTGTTTCTTAAAGTTCTCTTCACCTAAATTATAAAAGGGAACCCCATATCTCACATCATAAATCCACTTTGATCATTATAGATATAAAAAATGGACCATTTCAATTATCAACTTCTCTAGTATCATTATATTGGTTTTGGCCTTTGTAAAATATGAACTCTAGTGTGTCAAAGAAGAGATCTAGAGGGAGATCATCGAAGAAGAGGTAATCTCCTTACCAACTATTCCAAAAGTGTTTATTCTTCCACTTTATCTTCATGTGTTTATTACATTCTAATGTAATAACTAAAGTATAAACTATTTTCTATGATTTTATTATTATTATGGATAAACCATATCCTACCTTTTATTCATCTTAAGAAAAACAAATGTACCACATGTTCTTATGCACAACTTACAATCTCCACACTGTGGTGTAATCTGTTTTTCATCGCTACATTATTTGGATTTTTATAATGAAATATACAATTGATTTGAATAATAAATATCAGATTATATTTATTTTTTAAAATTAATATATGATCTAATTATTCACACACTTTATATAAAGAGATTGATATCGTCACTCATACGCACGTACGACCTACTGTCTCTATAATGTAATGAGATTCATTTTCCATGCTAACCATCTCAAGAATGATTATAAAAATGTATATAATGAATAATTAATAAATATATGAAATAGTAATTATAATTTAATATATTTATATATAAACATATATTTAATTTACCCCTTGTCATTTAGTAAAATTTGAAAACGGAGACAATATTCTTGCATACGTACGAATTACAGTCTCTATGAACATTGTATTCCATTTCATATATCTATCTTATATTCATATTAATATGAAAAATATATGTTATATATAAATATTTAAACATTATTCTATTAATTATATCATTATTAATGTAATATGATCAAGAATAATAATTAAAAATATGTATGATAAACAAATTAGTTATTACCTAAAATGTTGCATTAATTTGGAATTATTAAAAACTTAGTAATATAAAGTCATAAATAAATAATATATGATATAATAGATATTATTATGATTATTTACTAACTTTATAATATTTTTGAAACCACTAAACATTAGTTTTAGACACATACAAAGGTAATCATACCTAAGGTAATGGATTTATGCCCCACTTTTATTTTTGTAAGGCACATTCCATATTCACCACTCGCTTCATTTTAATGGAGTATATACCTCAAATAAATTTATTTTATTATTATTATTCTAAAATTAATTTTATTTTTATGTCCATATTGTTTTATTTATTTCATGAAGATTATGATTTTGTTGATTATAACGGTTTCAGGTAATTTCATCTCACTTTTTCTTTCTTCGAGATACAAGCCTTATTCACCACTTATTTATTTTGTGTGGTATACATATTGACCATGAATTTTTTTATATGATTATTATACTTTAATTTATGGTAACATACATATCCATTTTATGATATTTATTTTATGTGGCTTTAAAGTTAAAAACTTACCAAATGAGTAAGGTAGTTTTGTCACAATTTTCCTTCTTAGAGACACATTTTTTGTTATACAACTATGTTCTTTTACAAAGTGTATATACTATCATTTGACATGTTATATTAGGAATATAATTCCTTTAATTATATTTGAATCTTCAGGTAATTTCATTATTTCATTCGGATTATGACTAAAATTTTTCATAGTGGCATGCAACACTTTGATATATTTAAAGATTATTTTCCTCAATAAATGCTTTTAAAATATATTTTAATATATTTTTCAATGAAAATTATTTTAATTATTTTTTATGTTTTATATTGTTTTTATATGCTTCCTCTAAAATATCCCAAGGCTATTTTTAAGTAAAAATTATTTAAAAATGTTTTCAATCATCCTTTATAAGTTTTCATGGAAAAAGGTTTTCAATGTTTTTTCAATATTTCATTATAGGTTTTCGTGCTTCCTTTATACGTTTTGGAAAAGTGTTTTAAAATATCATATGTTTCAAAAATAATTTTTTCCAAATATGAGAGAGTATTTTCCTTGAGAAATGTTTCAAATTATTTTTTATGGTTCCTTTAAATGTTTTTATTGTTGTGTCAAATGAAATGGTTTTGAAATTCTTGTATGTTTTAATTTTTTTTGAAATGTCGTATTCAAAGTAATATTTCAAAATATATCCCTGTATATGATGTAATAAATTGATATAGATAAATAATACCATTCATATTATTTCTCTGAATGGTTTATGTTTTGATTTCATGATGTTTAATAAACCGTATTATTTTCAAAGTTTATGATTTCTATGAAATAATTATGAAACATATATCTTTTCCATAGGATATGAATTGATTAGATATTTATAAAAACCATTCCATTTCATTTTTTGTGATATGATTTTTTACTATATTGTGTCACTTTTATGTATGATTTAATTATGATATGGGTGAGATCTATATCCCCCTCCAATAAATTGGGTAAAGATTTATATGTCATTAGATAGAATAAGATGGTTTTGGGAGTGAACCTTAACTAATAAGATGGCCATTAGAGTGAACCATGAATACTAAGATGGATTAGGGAGTGAGCGAAAACTAGAAAAATGGGCATGGGAGTGAACCATGACTTGCAAGGTAGTTTGGGGAAAATTGCTAATATAGAATTGGCAGTATTTCCTTGACTATTATGAAAATAATTTTATATGTTTCTATGTGTTCCAAAAATTCTAAGCCTTTGTTATGTTATGGTTTCATGTATTATTTTATTTATTTAATTTGATTCATGACATATAGGCTTAAAATATTTATTCCATGATTCATTTTTATGATCATTTATATGTAGTGTATGATCTTCTATTTTCATGATGTTGTTATTATACTGTTGTACTCATGAATATTCTTACATATATACCTTATTTAACATTGTTGAGCATATGATCACACCCCTTTTATGTTTCCTTTTCCATGGGTTATGAAGATATGTATTATGTTAGATGTGTCTAAGAATGGTTCTAGTCAAGAACAACGAAGTGGTAGATAATATATATCACTTATGATCTATTTTTTATGTTTCCATGTTTCTAAATGAACTAATCTAATACAGTATATAGGAATTTTTTTGTGTAATTTATTATGTATCCTAAAAAACAAATGTAATTTCTATGTTTGAAAAGTGAGGGTCACTATAGTTAGTCTTAGAGTGAATGTTTAGTTAAAATTTGAAAAATAGGATTAGAAAACATTAGTGAGATCCCTAGGGTTGTTTCTAAAGATATTTCTAGGTATGTATCTAAGGATAAGTTGAAGGATGGGGAAAAGTATAGGAAAATGTCACAGAATTTTGGAAAAGGATAGAATGAGTGGTTTCATAGAAATAAATACCTGTATGGATACTACTTGTGGATGTGGCTCTATAAAAGATTTACCTAGGGGTAATAACTCTGACAAGGTGCATTAGACCTAACTCGATCATAACCTATTACACATCAACAAGCCTTTGTGCACCCATAGTTTGACACTTCTTGGGGATATACATTGAAAATTCACAAAATCACCATGAAACAATATTAATTATTTGAATATAATTTGTCTATTAAAATTTTAGGATAAACATAATGTGTCATATATTAAGTATGGTTTTATAATTTAGACATATTATATGTGGTTTTTCATGATTATTTGGTTCCTCAATGATATAATTGTTTCCTACTCGATGCTTTCTAGTTTTATTCAATGGTAGGAACCAAAATAATAGGATTAACATTGAATGAGTCCAATTTTGATTCATGATAAGTCAAATGGGATAATCACCACGGAGAAGGATATTGCGATTATGATGAATCATCTACCACGATATATTTTTTACAATGTAAGATTTAGTGAAACTTCTTACACTTTCAATAAGAAGATGATATACTTTTATAAATTTTCCCTTGCTAAGGAACATATAGGAAATAAGGGTGAACTTATTACTTGTCAAGAATAAGGGGTTAAAAACAACGAGGAATACCTAAAATGGAGGGGAAGATGTCATTTATCTAGTAAAAAGGGTCATAGAGAGACAAACTATCATGGAGTTCAATATCTTGACTATGGAGAACAAGGGAATTACCCAATTCAATAACATGACCAAAGAATTTATATCAAAACCAAGGTAGGACTGATCCCATGCCAATAATTAAGGCGTTAGTATAGATGTATCTCTGTATTTGGATTCCAAGATCATGAATGGGGAATTATATACGAATTGATCAATTTATGTGGTTTTACTATTTGTTTTTAAGAATATGTTGAATAGATCTAGTGGAAAAGAAAATGATTTGATGGCATGGTGATATTCATGGGAATGAAATATTAATGGAAATATAACCCTAAATGTGTCTCTAATTTTAAGATAATGATGTTTGAATAAGAGGCATGTTGGATATCAATAATATAATTGGATAGTATTTGTTACCTTGTAATAGATAAAGGATTTTTTGATAAATAATTTTGTGCTTTCATTAATGTAGTTTATATCATTTTAGGATTTTAGAAATATATCCAAAAAAATTGGAATAAGGAAACATGAATGGTTTCAATAAGGATGTATGGTAAATCATGTTATAACAATTTTTTAAGAGAATATATGGTGAAGGTATTCACATGTGATGTGTGTGACAATTAAGAGATATGTTAAGTTGTTTGAGGGATTAATGGATAGTTGAATTTATAAATTTAGTGAAATTATTTTGAAATATTGGGATTTCAATCCTAAAGGTAACCATTTATGAAATTGTTTTATGTCATAGAGATTAAATTATTATCTCACCATAGATATATTTCTACATATATGATAAATTATTCCAAAATTTTTATAATGATAAAGATATATAGAATGACATATCATTATATTTATAGATCTCTTGATCTACTAATTCTTAAGGAATGAAATGGTCAACTTCATTTCTTAAAATAATAGATGCAATAGAAATTGATAATTTTAAAAACAAAGGGTAATGTTTTCCTCAAATAAATTAAGTATTTCTTCTCATGAAAATTAATCATCTCTAGGGAACGGATCTTGAAACCAAAAAAATATCTTATTACATTCATTTCTGATATATCAGACGGTCCCTTAGATCATCATTGGTCTATGGTTCTGTATTTTTTTATTTTTTTCTATGCATGTTCTCTATCACTATCCTTAATAACATGACAATTTGATTTCACTTCTATGTGAATGTTTTCACATCCCACAATTGTTCTCATATGTTGGAGGATACTTATGTGTTACTCACGGTAGCCATTATTTTTCTAAAATTCTTATTTAAAAGGATATTTTAGAATTTATTTTTATGATGTGGGTTTATATGAAATAAAATTTTGAAAAACCAAGACAATTTTGGTGGAAGAAATTCATTTTAAGGTCTGTAGAATATTACACCATGATATTTTGTAAATTAATTTAATATTTTTGATATTTTCACAACAAATAAAACTGAATATAGATTTTGGTTATTATATAAAATAACTATGTTTGGTTAATGTTATATGAGACACCATGTTATTCTTGCGCTACACACAACACCAACATGGCTTACGTTACACATAAGATTTAGTTTCTACGAAACAAAACATTAGTGCTATAGTTATTCAAACAAGATAATTATCAAAAATCCATTAAAAGTAGTCATATGAATAGTAATAATTAATTTTTAAATGTTATTTATAACTTTTTTCACAAAAATAAAATATATTTATAATTAAATGTAAATTTTTTTGTTAAGTATTTATAGGTTTAAAAATATTTTTTTCTCAAATGATTTTGTTTTTATACCCATCTACAAATAATAGTAAAAATAATATTAGTCACTTATATAATTTTAATTTTATGAAATAAAAATAATTTTCTAATTCATAATTTAAAAATTATCCTAGTGTTAATTTTGGGGATTTTTCTAAGAAGATTCATTTTTTTGATAAAAAGTTAAAAATACTACATTTTTGTAAAAACACCCATTTTATTTTAAATAATTAAAAAAATTTATAAAAATTTATAAAAAAATTGTTAAATAATAATTCTATTAATCAAATTTAGGTTATTGGAATCATTTTTATTTTAAAATTAGATATAAAATGTCCTTGAACTTTTAAATGTTTTTTTCCTCGCATACTCGTTACGCCAGTAGTATTAGTGTTAAATTAAATTTTTTAACTTTTTAAATTGAATTTTTAAAATTTAAAACACACAGTTTTAATCAGTATGATATTTAAATTTTAATAAGATCAAATTATTTTTTGGTGAATAATAACATTAATATATATTTTTTACCACGACTAAGGGTAAATCAGATAGTTTAAGGTAAAAATAATATTATAATATTATAAAATTACACTAACCCGTTTCTTAATTTTATGGGATCAGTTTTATTATACTAAAATCAACCATAATTTGAAATTAAACATTTTTAAGACACTGGGGTAAGAATATGACATTTATTATATTTTATTTAATTATAAGTTAAAAATGTCATGCTCATATTTTTAATAACTATAAGTTTTTTAATATAGGGATACACAAAAAATAAATAATATGATAAATATTAATTTGAAATATAATAAATCGATCTTGATCATGATAATTTGTTTTTATTTTTTATAAAATAATTAATTTAATTAATGGAGAGCTGATCACAATGCAGATGATGGGGAGGAGCATTTTCAATTATTCATAGTCTGCATGATTTATTTAAGACCTACGGGTCATTTAATTTATCCAAGCCTATGGAAAATTTAATTCCTAAGCCTACGGGCCTTGTAAGGGTTCCCCCTCATCCCTTGAAAGGGGGTTATTAGAAAATCAATAAGAAAATAAGGCGTTTAGGCTATTCAGTCAGTCAGATAAAAACATAATAGATATATAAACATAATACATATAACTATAATAAGATTAAATGTTTATAAATTATACATCTAGGGTTCTTTTGTAATTTTATAGTAACTATATTAACCCTAAATAGTAAAAATCCAAGTTGACTTAGTAAAAGTTTAAGGGTTTAAAAAAGGGTTAAATCAAAAACATGAGGTTGATATTGTAACCTAAGCATGTATAAAACTCTTTTTATGAGATGATTTAGACCCATAATAATATTATATTTTAAATAACTTACTTTTGATCTATTTGGAATAAAAAATAAATTTATATTAATTTAATATTTTAAGAGTTTCTTGAAGTGCCCCTCACATCAATTATAAAAGGGAACCTCTTACCTCACTTCCCCACACCACTTTGAGACTTATATATCAAAAAAATCATGAACATTTCCATTATAAATTTACCTAGTTATCTTATATAGTTTCCTTCATTGTCAAAATACCAACTATAGTGTCCCTAAGAGGAGATCTTTAGGGAGATCATTGAAGAATAGGTAATCTCCTTACCAACTCATTCAAAATTGTTTCTTCTTTTACTTATACTTCATGTGTTTATTCACTTATAAATCAATAAATATAGTATCAAATATATGAGGACATATTATTATTATTATTTAACATACATATTCCACCTTTTACCCATCCTATGGAAAATAAAAGTATCACAGGTGCGTACATACAACTTATTGTCTCTACACCGTGGTGTAATATATTTCTAATCACTAGTTTATTTGGATGGGTATAATGATTGTTATAATGGATATAAATAATAAATATGACATTATATTTATTATATATAATTAATATACCATATAATTACCCACCCTCTTACAATTAAAAGATTTATATCATCGCTCATGCGTACGTATGACCTACCGTCTCCACAACACGATGAGATTCATCTTCCATGCTAACCATATCAAGAATGATTATAAAAATTTATATAATAAATATATATGAAATAAATGACATAATAATTCTAATTTAACAATATATATATATAAAATTAATTTTCTTTATTCATATAGTACGATATGAAAACGTAAACAAACTCCATGAATACGTACGACTTACCGTTTTTAAGAACGGTGTGTTCAATTTTATATATATATATCTTATATATATATTTATGTAATAAATATATATGATATATAAATAATTTTTTACATTATGTATGTAATTAAATAATGATCTATGTAATCGGATCATGAATAACAAGTCAAAACACGTATGATAAACAAAGTGATTATTACCTGAAACGTTGCTTTGACATGGAATTGTTAATAACGGGGTAATATAATGTCATAAATGAAGGATATTTGATATCAAAATAATAATAATTATTATTATGATTCATGTATAATTTTATAGTATGTTTAAAACGACTATATTTTAGTTTTGTACATGTATGTATGGAATCATACCTAAGGTAAGGGATTTATGTCTCACTTTTATTTCTGAGGTACACATGACATATTCAACACTTGACACTATTGGGTGGTGTATATAATTATAATAAATGTCTTTTATGAGTCTTATTCTGAAATTTATGGTATTTTTATAACCATATAGTTTTATTTCTTTCATGGGGAATATGATTTGACTTATTATAAATGTGCAATAGAATTTTATCTAACTTTTTATTTTTGCGAGATACATGCCTCATTCACCACTCCTTTATTTTGTGTAGTATACACACTTCCCATGAATGTATTATATTATTATTATTTTTCAAATTATTTTTTTGTACATATATATTTTTACTATCTCTATTTCATGGGGGTTTATAGTTCAAAATTCACCAAATGAGTAAGGTAGTTTTGTCTTAAATTTTTATCATTGAGACACAAGTTTTGTTATGCACCTATGTTCTTTTACAGGGTGTATATATTACCATATTACATGTTATATCAGGAATATCATTATTTTAATGATATTTTATGTTGTGTGTTATTTTATGTATATTATGAATAAAATGTTTCAAAGTCATACGGGACATTTTGAAATGTTTAAATATTATTTTCCTCAAGAGATGTTTTGAGAAGTCCTGTTAAGCTCATTTTCAAGGAACATTTTTTTAATGAATTTTTCTATATATTTATGTGTTTTTAAAAGGATTAATTTATAATTTTAGAAATCTATTTTAAGGAAAAATTATTTAATTTTTTTCAAAAATCCTTCAAAAAATTTCAAGGAAAAAGTTTTTTAAAAGGTTTTCAATATATCTTTAAAAGTTATCATACATCCTTTATAATTTTATGAAATTTGTTTTCAAATAGAATTATGTTTAAAAATGAATTTTTCTCATATAAGAAAGGCTATTTACCCTTGTAAATGTTTTAAATTATTTTTTTCATTATTTATTTATATTTTTTCAATGTGGTTTCAAAGAAAATGGTTTGGAAAATGTTGTATGTGTTAGAAATTAATTTTATGGAAATGTCATGTTCTATGTAATATTTCTAAATACTTCCCCATATAACATGACATACATTTTTATATTTCAATAATTACATTAATTTTTATTATTCGAATGGTTTATGTTTTTATGAGATTATGTTTAATTAACCTTCTTGTTCTAATGGGTTGTGTTTTTGATTAAATGATTATGAATCTTGTATCTTTTCTGCAGGTTATGATATGATTACATGTTTATGATTCACATTCTATTTAATTGGTTATGAGATGATTTTTTATGATCATGTGGAATATGTTTGTAATATTTCATTATGATATAGTTTATACCTATACTTTCCTCCAATTTATTGGGTAAAGATTTATATCTCATGAGATAGACTTAGATGGTCTTGGGAGTGAAACCTGAACACTATGGTGGCCATGGGTTGAACCATGACTTCCATGATGGTATGTGGAGTGATCTCATACTTTTAATATGGCCATTGGAGAGAACCATGACCACCAAGATTGTATGGGGAGTGAACCGATACTACTAAGATATCATTTGCAACAATTTATTGACTACCATGGAAACAATTTTAGATTTTTACTTGTTTACCAAAAACTCCATGTGTTATTATTATTTTATAATTTCATCGATTATGTTTTTTGATTCATTTAAATAAGGTCTTATGAACTACCAATATTTATGCCAGGATTCATGTTTATGATATTTGACATGTAGTTTATAATCCTATACTTTCATGGTATTATTATCATACCCTTATACTCATGACTATTATTGCATATCTCACTTGTTTACCCATATAAGGCATACGAGCTCACCCCTTTTGATGTTTCGTTTCCCCCAGGTTATGAAGATATGTATTATTTTTGAGGCATTTAATAATGGGGATAATAAAGAAGAACATAGTGGTAGATAATTTAAGTCACTTGTGAACTAGTTTTTATGTTTCCATTTTTCTAAAGGCACTAAACTAACTCGGATTTTTGGTGTTTTTTGTGTAATTAATTAATTATTCCACAAAAGTAATGTAATTGAAATGAATTAAAATAGAGGGTATCCATAATAACTTCCTATATTTTTTTATATTCCATTACTACACCCACCTTTTAGATGGAATATCACATAAATTTGACCTCTTGAATCCAAAACTAATACTTTCCACAATTATTATAATTTTGGTTCTCTTGGAGTATGTATATTACCATCTAAAAATGTCCTATGTGCTCTCCTTTGACACTAAGTACATGAGAATATCATCTATCCAAAAAACCACCAACTTGTATAACAAGGGTTGAATTACCTGGTTCATCAGTCACATGGGAACTACTAGGGAGTTTTTCATAGTTAAAGGAATCACATGGTACCCAAAATGGCCATAGAGATACTAAATGGTCATCATTGGTATGTCCTCCTCTCAAACTTAGGGTTGGTGATTACCTAATCTAAGGTCAATCTTTGAGAACAACTTCACCCATTTTAGTTGGACAAATATATCATCAATTATGAGTTGTGGTTACTTATTCTTGATAGTCACATGATTAAAGTGATGATAATGCATGAATAGCCTCAATCCCCCTTCTGTTGTCTTGGAATACAACACTGGGACTGTCCTGTGGGACACACTATTTCTAACAAATCCATTAATCTATAGATAATCTAACTATAATTTCTTCTCAAACAACTCCACGGTGTCTATCTGATATGCTAACATAGATATCAGGGTAGTCCCTGGGTTATAGTAGATGAAAATTTGGATCTATTTATGGGGAGTTAAACATAGAATGTCATCATGAAAGGCCTTCTCATACTTCTCCACCACTATAAAGAACTAAAATCACAAAGAATATAATTATATAATGGTCATTCTATCCTCATGATGATAAATTGGTTCTATACTTTTGAATATGATCCCATTATGATATACTAATATTATTTCTCTCTAATAAATGAAAATTTCATCCCACCTATCTGGATGCATCACATGCTTTTCCTAATGCAGTCAATCAGTGTATGGACTACATAGATCATTTCAATACCTAAAATGAAATCATATGGTGTCATTATAGCTATAAAGAGATCACATATTAATATATATCTTCTAAGAGTCATTTCACACTTTTATAAGAAGTGTGTGACCGTCAAATCTCAATCATTAGGAGTCTGTAGGTGTAAAGGTCAAGTTGAAGGTTTCACTAAAACCACTATACGCCAAACAAGGGATGTTCCTGAGAAAGTGTGGCTCAAACCTATGTCAATAAAAAATACTTATAAAGAATATTTTACATATATTTTACATTATATCATAACCAAAGCCTCTGTGTTGTAATCCTTCACTGCATGCATCTATCCACGTACCTGACCACTATATCCTTGAGATTGGATTCGACCACGAGGAGGTGGTAGTTGTGGAAATGAATCATTATATTACCCACCTATCATAGATATTTTAGCTCCTCTACAATGTATAAAACCCTACAGACCTACCGTATCAAGCTTCTACCAATACCTTGGTGGTCCAACAACTGTCTCCTTATATACTGCATTGAAGGTTATGAAATCATAGGTCATGTAGACTATCCTGTCATAGGATAATCACTACCTATCCCTTAACCAACTAAACTCTCCTCAAGATCCATGAGTAACTAACCCTATATATTGATACTACCTTTTGATCCACCTCACACATTTGGATACCGAATTATTTCCTCGACTACTAGATATTGTGGTCACATCTCCAGGGTAACCACTTCTAGACCAAATGGTCTAAAACTTCAATGCTAAGAAGATCTACCCCACTAAGACATGCTAACACAGCCTGGAATAATAATAAGTTAAAAGAGGTAACACTCTTGCTTATATATATAGGTTAAGGATACACTCAAAGGTTCATTCTAAAAATAATCCATAATTATAAATTAATGTGGAACACAACAAGAGGTTCTAAAACCTTAACATTTACTATGTGACTATCATAATACCCTATAGGAGTTCTAAAATATCATAGATATTCACTTCCTACAACATCACTGGATAATACTCCTCCATAAAAAGGTGATATAACTCTATCTAAGAAAGAGTCACATCTTCTTCCATTTTCATCACCAAGATCTACCTTTTCCTAAATGGTTATATGAGAAGGCTCTCTTCCAAGACAACCATCTTGTTGGGAAATAACCTCACAACGGAAAAAACTCACCCCACTACCTTGAGAAGATCCTCTATTGTATTTAAATTTAGATGACCCCAAAACCTGAGTAGTCATAATATATGAAACTTGTGATTATGCTAAGAATTTTTTTGACATTTTTCAATACTTCAAAAAACGAATGGATACTGAATGGGTTGTGGTGATATTAGTGATACACTTGAAGGAACCACCTCCTCCACTATTCCCTATAATAAATCCTCATTGCTAGGAATATTATCATCATGATCCCACTATATAATCTTAACTAATGATCATAATAGAGAAAATTTTCAAAATTTAAGATGCATTATGGTCAAAATAGAATATTTAGGGAGCTAACACAAAAATGAAATGGAAACCAGAACCCTATCCTATATTTTTAATGTAACAAATATTTCTATGAAACCAGTGCCTACTTGTATCGATTCAATAAGAAGTTTATTAGAGTCTTGTAGAATGGATGAATTAGTTATGAAATAATCATTCGGTTACCAAGCCTGATAGGTTAACTCAATACACTTTAATAATGTTTCCTTATATCCAAAATGAGTCCTCATAACCATACTATCTTCAAAATCTAGTCTTAAGACCACAACTACTCGGATAGCTCTCTATGATGACCCAACCCACTAGAGCCTACCCAGCTGGCAGTAAGTTGAGACTGAAATGTTTCTCTCACCTCTAATAGGATAAGGTTTTGTGACTAAAACCATGTAGGAATATGACACACATGGGTGACATTAGCCATATGTTCATGTACCAATTCCCATATACCCAATCACGATTATAGAGAAAAATGATAAATAAAAGATTTTGTAAATGAATGCATAATAACTAATATCGCATCAGAGTACGCCAAATGAGTAAATAAAAAAATGGTTGAGATACAAAACTACTAAAAATGTAATGTAGTTTGAACTGGTATAAAAATGATACCACTTCCAAACCATGACTCTAGAATAAGTTTGAGGATATTCGATCCCATCTGTGCACCACCTACATTAGTTCCGCCTATGACTACATTGAAATTTGTGTCACCTACAAAAGACATGAAATGTATAGGAAAATACAATTATTAGGTGAGTATAAGCATACCTAGTATAACAAGACAAAATTACCAATCAAAAATCATCAAAGAGAGTGCCATCCCTTGTAACACCCCATGATTCCATGGTACGTTTCTCTTTGAATAATACAATAGCTTGTGCTGCACGCAACACCGAGTTTGAGCATACCATGACTTATCAAACTAGCCATTTAAAAAGAGGTTATGAATAGTAATAACCATATTTTTAATTTTATATATTTCCCATATAAATTTAAAATTCATTTTTTATGTTTCTTAGACATAATATATGGACAAATTCAATTTTTTTCATAAAAAAATATTTTTCAAAAAATGTAGTTTTCTAGCCTTTTAATAGAGAAATATTTTTAAATCCAATATTTGACACTTTTATATATTAAATTTAGTGAAATTAAATTCTTATCTATAATTAGGACATAAAAATTTAGTTTAGATAAATTTTTGGTACTTTTCCGTTAACTTTCATATTTTGATAAATTGTGAAAAATACTAAATTTTAATTAAAAACTACTTTGTTAATCAAAATAATTTATAGTGTTAAATTATACAATTGTGTGGTTTTAAGGTATCCTTATATTATATTATTATAATTTAATATAATTTAGGTCATTGGATGTAATTTCATATTTAAACTGGACATAAACAAGTGTCAATCTTTTAATAGTTATTATTTCTTAAAAACACGCTTTTTGTTTTGACAACGAGAGTTAATTTTAAAATAATTTATACCACTTCTGTGTTTCGAATTTGGAAAAATGGATTCTATATTTGGAATCAGGAGGTCCAAATTGGGTAAATAGGTAACATTTTTTAGACATTATGAATATTTACTTTAGTAAATATTTTATTTACTATGGTTAAAGAAAAAATCTGGTAAATAAGGGTAAAAAAATATTTTTATAATAATATTAAATTACCCTAACAAGTGTCCTATTACTATTGGTTGATACAAGTCCGACCATGGGCATACTTTGGTAGATTATGGGACCCCATGGATCCACTTTAGAGTGATAATGACACTTTATATTAATTAATTTAAAGTAAATACAAAGACGACATAAACATATATATTTTAGAAAAATAATTTTTACAAGGGTTTATATAAGTTATCTTTTAGAAAATAAATATTCATTTGAAATTCAAAAATATTTCCTACATCACTATTTTTTTATAATTTTTAGACATTAAATAAATAATATTATTTATGACACAATAATGATCCAGTGTTTACCTCATTAAATACTTATTTAAATAAATGAGATTTTAAAAATTACAAAAATATCCAAAACCTATCAAATTATTATTGGATAATTTTATTTCTAACACGAGTCATTTTATCTTCACCTTTAATGAGTTTTTGAGCTTTAAAAATCAAAAATCGTTATATAATAAAATATTTTTTTCAAACATTCTTAAAGAGCCCCTCCTCCCCTTCATAAGAAACCCTAACCTCAAACCCATTTCTTACACCTCTCAAGCCACATGGATCATCCAAAAATTTCACAATTAAGTTCCCTACATCTTTATATTACTCTTATAATACTTACCTTAGGTAGAAGGCACTTCAATAAAGTTTTTTGGTTCAAACCAAAGGGAGTTACCAGATTTAAATGTAACATATCCTCTTAAGTTCTTTTATTTTATTTTACTTCCTACAACCACCTAAAATCTATTTATACCTTTATTTTATAACAACACTAGTATCCTCAATATACTAGGTTGTTTTTATGATTAGTATTTTCACTACACATACACACATCTCCATCTAATGGGTATAGAACATAATGTTTCTGTGGACTGCGAACTACTACCTCATGAAACAATGATTGTTCAATCTTATACCACCAAAAATTTTGGTGGAAAATATGATGGAAAAATAATTATGTCTTATAGTTATTTTATATATAATCTTATTTAATTCTCTTTTATAGCATACCATTATTCATTTCATTTTTTATATATACGATAATTTCATTTGAGGAAGTACGGACTACCACCCCCTCAAAGTGATATGACTCATTCATACCATACATGGAATGTATAAATGATGGTATTAACGAACTTAAATGAAGTATATAAAATATTATATTATAATGTAATAATAATATACCTATGTATCATTTTGTCTTCTTTCTTTTTAAAAAAATTAAATTGAAGTAGCATTCGTGCGTACGTATGGATTACCCTCTCCACGAATGCGATGGGATTCATTCCCCATCGTAACCATTCAAGAATAATTTTCATTTTATTATTAAAAATAATATTTAATAACATTATATAATTATGGATATGAATCAAATACATACTATCCATAAACAACATGACTTATTTAATAAAACATATAATGTAAAATGAATCAGTTAACACCCGAAACAATAATACGACTAGAATATTATTAACAAAGAAATATTATAAGATAATATTTGATATCATATTTATTAATGTTGTTCTTGTATAATTTAATAACAATTAATTAACTATTATATAGGAGGTTAACATACCATCGACGAAGGAAATGTACAATGTAAGGGTTAATTTCACAATCTCTTTATTATTCGAGGTTGTTTTTACATAAGTATATACTAGGACCTCTTTACCATCCACATCTATGTCTCTTAAAAATGTATTTCAAAACATTTTAACTATTTACTAGACTATGGGTTAAAGTCATTCATACCCTTGTTTGACTTTTTATAAAATGATTTGAAAGGAATATTTCAATTTTTTTTCTAAACAAGGTACTTTATGAGCTTTTCGACAAATTAAGGTAAGAATCTTTTTTTAACTTATATGTCAGGTGCAATTATTCTCCGTCGTTATAACACCTTTGAAACATAACATACAATATTATAAAAATGTTTTCAAATTAAATGTCTTCTTTTATAATTACAAGACTTTTAAATGATATCAAAATAGAATGTGATATTCCTCTCAAATAATTTTGATTTCATCAATATCAAAATCCTTTAATGGATTTTATACTTGTTTGAAGTTGATTTATTATTATACAAATGTTCTATATTTTATTGAAGTTTTTTTGAAATGTTTGACTGTGGATGTGTAATTTTTATACCATTCCGGGTTTATGGTTAATGTATTAACATTTTGTATACTATTTTTAATAGTAATGTTTATGTTATGTTTTCACATTTTCATATGAGGAATGCATTGGACTAAGTAAGTGATGGGTGGAGCCTGCTATAGCTTCTCGATGCATCAGTAGGTCTCATGAGACAAACTAGTTTCTTGGAACAAATCCTTGACAAAATATTTTTTGTAGTATTGTCATGAGGCCTTGACTAGGTGGTTATGATATCTTGGATTATGAATTACATCATTATAAAATTAGTTATTGATATTACATGTTATTATTCTACTAGTATAATATCCATGTGAATAAGTAAATGGAATTATTTGATTCAACTTTTCCATATTATGGATAATTTTAAGATTAAATGTATTTTTTTTAGTTTTGTACATTTCCTTAAATGATTATACTTATTTATGATTGTTTCCACTATATTTTTATCCTTACTGAGCATCTTAGCTCACCCCTTTCTTATTTTTCCTTTTCCCAGGATATGAAGAAGTAAATTATGACTAACCTGCAGGGATAGACCAATGATATGAGTGTGTTCAAGGGGAACACAATTTTGTTTTTCTTTATTTCACGATGTAATGTAAAACTTATGTATGTATCTAGTACTTACAAGGCTACTAAACTAACCGGTTTTTGGAGACTTGATCTCCTGTGATCATGCTAATGTTATGCAATAATGCACCAAATCTGGGTAACTAGGGTTGGGGCATTACATCCCTATACAAATAATTAAAATAATCCAAGATATTCCGAAAGGAAAAATCAAGGTCATAGGGTGAGGTGTGCCCTCAATGTCATTCTAGGGATACCACTAAGAGCTCCAAAGTAACTCATGTTTGATATAACTCTATCCATGGATATTACTAACTCTAATATTACTCACAATAAAAACATAGATAGGTATGTTATCAGACATTGGTCTTATGGGGGATAAATAACCCTCCCTAAAATAACGCACTAGGAAGGGGATCACCCAACATAGATGTAAATCATAGGATACAAGAAACAAAATATGGAAGATATAGCGATATTATTACACCCTGGTCCACAGGTAAGGATACCCAACTATATCTAGCACTATCATAAGGAGGGGATCGCTCATCCTCTTCTCAATATGGTTGGACTAAATGTACCCTCATGGGGCTATAAATTGATGGATCATACCCATACTCCAATGGTTTTAGGAAGAACTCTTATGATAATACTGGATTTATTATATGAGTCATATGATATGTAGATAAGGTACATGGTTGTTTTATATTTTCTCAACCCGAAAGGCCAACCATAGAAAAAAGGGGCTCACATGATGTGTGTTCTTCCTAACATCACATCATGTTGGTTGGAATTTCTTTTAAACTCTATAAATTTCACATGTATCCAAACATGATGTTAACACATCTACTTTTATTGTGGGTCTCACATGAAAATAAGTTATAATAATTGGACCATGTTTGAGTTATCATCATCACATCTATGGTAGGAAACACCCACATGATCAAGCTCTCAAAACTAAAACCACCTGTGGCACCATTGGATTTCTTAAATAACTACAATGCCATTTCCATGTCTCCAATAACAACTCTAAACCTACATAAAAAATACCAAAAAACATTGAACGAAGAACAATGAAAAATGGGTTCCATAGTTTAGTTTAAACACCATCCAATCAAACACTGATAATGAATGTGGAATAAATAGAGAAAGGAATAAATCCTAGAGGTGAGAATACAATGTGGTTTTTGATTTTTTTTACATTGTTTATAGAATACAAATAATATGTTGAATAAATAAATTACTCCAAATAAAAACTAAATATGTAATTAAATGAAAATAAAATATTCAACAAAATAATAAACAACTAACAAATCATAAATTAATTTATAATTAAATAAGTTCATGCTCATCTTCGAAATAAGGAACAAGTAAATAACCCAATAAACCTACCATGGATTAGATAAATCATTAGAGGAGAAAAAATCTATAATAGTTGGACAATAGAAACTTATTTTGTTCAATTCTATATCCTAGGATTTTCAATCACATATTTCAATTATTAGTATGAATAAGCTTCTATATCAATATTTTATATCATATTTCTAGGATTCTAAAACTGATCCTAGAAGTAATAATATGTGAGAATTTCATTCTGACACATGTTCATCTAGTGCTTCTGAAAATCCCAATGACCAAATATCTTTCTGAGAGGAATAGGTAAATTTTTTTTATAGTTTAATTATATACATAAAAACTCTTTAAAATTCTCCACAATTAAGGACTCGTGTGTTTCCATTCAGATTGATAACTTCTTAGAATACCAGAGGTTGAAACCGTTCATCATGAATTTCAAATTTTTCAGCACCACACCCCCACCGTAACTATAGAGACATTAATCAAATTGATATAGGACACCTAAAATATTGATCCACCCGAATAATTTTCTAAAATAATGTCTATATTCCCTCAACATGTCCACCACCATGGTCATGGTGGGGTCAAAATAACTGTGTCAAGAAAAGATCATCTAATTATCCACACCCAAGGAAAGGCCATTTTTTTCATTTCTATGGTCTACCAGTGGGCTCACTAGTGAACAATATGGCATATACTAGGGTGTGGTGTTGGTCTTGTTAAATCAAAAATTCCCCAAACTACTTATGTTTCTAAAAACATTCATGGGCCCTAGAAAACTTTCTAAACTCTTAACCATACTTCAAAAATACCCTTTAAAATATTCGAAAGTACTAAACTATGGAAATAGAGTCATAAAATTGGAAAATAAAAAATTAATCATGAATTATATAAATATTCACCTTGGAAATTAAATATAGGTTAGGATTAATATATAAAAATACCACTCATTTATGGAATGATAATTAAATAAAAAAACTCATTATGATTCTCCACTACTTAAATCTATTAATTTTATCATATCAACTAATAAAATTACAAGGTATTACATCATAGTTTTTCCCCAGTATGTATCATAGTGACTTATGAGTATAATGTTAATAATATCATAATTCTAAAAAATATAAAAAATCAGAGCTCATACATGGACATACCTAAGTCAATCACTAAGATTACGCCATCAAGGATGTCCTTGTATGCTCAGCAGGTACCTACAAATACACATTGAAAACCATAGTACAATCATAAAATAAAGAGAAATTATAGAAAATACATCTCATAAAATAACCATGAATGTAACATACAAATGAAATGAGTTAATATTCAAACCAGATTGAATGAAATAACATAAATTGGGTAAAATTGAAAATTAAACTACAGAATGAGTGTCTCTTTTAGAACCTATAAAAAATAAAAGGAATGGATCACCTAGAATCATAATATTAAATCCAATACATGACCCATAGACACATTTAAAGAGATTAATTTTGATTAATGGTTTCATTAAATCCATAAATATTGGATTCATAATCTCCACTTAAGGATATGGATTCTTAAAATCAATGTGAAAATAGTTTTATATTTAGAAAATTTTATTAAAATATTTAATGGATAAGTACCATAATCATATGATAGTTCTAAAACACGAGAAATAATAAAAGTCAATTTGAAATTGCCAACTAACAACCAAGGGAAAAACCCTAGTAAAGCTTCAGAAAAATAAACACGGTTCCTAAAACCATAAGACAAAAATATCCCATAAAAGGGCCATTTAGTAAATCTATGAATATTAGTGTTTATCTAATAAAATAAAAAAGATACTAAACCTCAAAACTACACAATCTAAAATTCTACACTCTAAATAGTTCCACTCAAAGTGACAACAACCTCCCATGATGTGAAGGAACAAACTAGAGTTAACATCTTCAATACTCTTAAGTAAGTGGTATAAACTAAATACATAAGTACATTCCATTAAACCTCACTACTAACTGCTCTCTATCCCAAAGATGATCTCAAAATAACCCCCTTTAAACCATAAAATAGACACACACGCAAGATGTGGGATTTGGAGCATATTGAAAGTGGTGAGATTTATTTCAAATATAACATTTCATCTATTTAAATGGATAAAGGTGAAAATATTTATGATTGAAACCCAAAAATATCATATGTAGGATATTTCACATGTAATGAATAATTAATTTAAAATATTAAATACCTAAAACATGTTAATTCCTTTTGATAAAATTTTGATGTCTCTCTTGTGGTGTTTTAGTTTTGATCATGAATCCAAGAGAGGACTCTTCTAGTTGTATCCACACATGCTCCATGAATCTATAAACAATACACATTGTATTCATAGTGCTACAAAATATTAACATATAGGTTTAAATCATTCATATCTGATCTCAGTTTGGGGTTCTCTAGTTTGGACTATTTTCTAGAAAGGGGTGGTATATTATTTTTCATTCTAGGGATAGAGAGAATTTATTTATTGTTTCTCTATTGTTCGAAATAACTCATTGTCAAAAAATAATTTAACTTCTATTTCTTACTTAGGGTTAAAATTTGATAATTTTTTATTGTACCTTTATCAAAAATTCATTCTATGTAACCCACAATGTCAAATAATAATAATATTTTTACTATTATATCCCATGTAATCCACATATTTAAATATCATTTGTTAAATAATGAAATTAATATTCATTTAAAATATATAAAAGAATATATCATTTTTATCATGTCATTAACTTAACCCATCAACCCCCATGGAATTTTTTGAACCTCTGAATAATAATATATTTAATCAAATTAATATATTATTCATGAAATATATAAATTAATAAATATTATATTCACTAAAATCTGGAAAGAAAGTTATTTTAATATTCACATAACATAATAAATATTTATATTAATATACTCACTAACCGATGAATAAATAAATGTTTATTTATAACCTTATGAATAATAAATAGGAGATAATATTAAACTCATGTTTTCTAAACATGAATATCTAGTGAATTAATTTATATGATCTATAATACTTGAATAATAATTATTTCACAAGAAGAGAATATTATTTATTATTAATATTAAATTCAATCAAATTTAATGAGATTTTAGATACACATAGTGTTTGAAACCATAATCCTATTTCTCAATGGAATTAGGTAAAATTTCCTAATATCTATGATTAGTATCTAGAAAGACATCAATGAACATACCCATATCTATACTCCATGATTTGGTTACAAAATATAAAAATTAAAAAATATTCTTTGATACCATTCAACCAAATCATAACTCAAATATATTTATCATAATCCATATAATTTAAATGTTACGTCTCACAGCATTTCACAATCTATGACTACAACGGTTCAATTTTTTGTGTAGATTAAATTGAAAAAAACCTATTTTACAACACTAAAAACATTTTACCACAGTCTCACCACACTAAACCCCCTTATAGAAATGTCACATATTACAAACTTCTTCATATCTTGGTGAATAGTAATATATGAAAGGGATTATCTCAGATACCCAGTAAGGGTAAATTCAAGATAAAACAATCAAAGATCATAAGTAGACTTAAGATGAGCCTGTGGGTATAAAAATTAATCATGGTGTATGAAAATAACTAAATAAAATAATACCAAATAAAAAATATATCATTAAATCACGAGACGTGACACAAATATTTTGGCAT
This sequence comes from Viscum album, assembly GCA_963277665.1. Classification (NCBI taxonomy): domain Eukaryota; kingdom Viridiplantae; phylum Streptophyta; class Magnoliopsida; order Santalales; family Viscaceae; genus Viscum; species Viscum album. The sequence goes on from OY728147.1 coordinate 1,842,368,204, forward strand.
AAAATAAGAAGTATGAGTCAAGAATAATTGTAGGATATAATAACATCATAGGAAAACTGAAATCATTCCCATTAATAATGTTGTGAAGAAACACAATAATTTAAATGAATTTTGATACAAAACCCCCATAATTTACATATATTTTTTGAAAAAAAAATAATTACATTTATTTTTGGTATAAAAAAACCAATTAATGTTTAAGTGAACCTAATTATTCCCTTGTATTAATTTATGAGACTCTTTTAATGAATTAAGTTATTATCAAACATAATGATCCTTATTCAATAAATTATTAAAAAACCCAATGATTCCCCTTCATCATGTTATGAAAAAACCCACTAATGTCCTCACCGAACATCATTATATAACGAGATATAAAGATATACCCAATACATTTGAGTTAAATATTGGACCAATCCATCACATAATGGTAAACCATACATATTTGTTACATATGAATAGGAAAATATTCATAATATAATTATAGATTAATAACCAATGAGAAAGAAAAGGATTCTATAATGTGTTATAATAAACATGCTTATATGTCATCCAAAGGAATAATGTGGATAGTATCACTATGGAATATCCAAAATGGTGTAAAAATATCATTAAATAATTTTGGAATTGATGGAAAACACATTAAAAGATAATAAAGTTTTTACATATAAGAGGAAATATTCTTTTCTTTTTGATAATGTAGGTTTGTAAGAAAATATATCATAAAATAAGGAGGATAAAAATTAATTTTGGAAAACCATGGAAACTAAGAGAGTAATATTCTAACATCCCATGGTTTTTTAAAAATAAATTTAAATGTATGAAACATTGTTTTAAGTATATATTTATAACTAGACTTTAAACATAATTTTTTTGCATCTATGTTTTGAATTTCAAAAAACGGTCATATATAATTGTTTTCAGTAAGTTCTTTGGAGTCTAATGGAACCAACATGTTTTTTTGAATAGTAACAAACCCTTGTGAATAGTAATATGACCCTAATGAATTGAAAAATGTATTATTATTTTATTTTCTTAAGGATTTAAGATAATAAAGTCTTGGTTAAATTTTCAATGTGATATAAAAGCAGTTATATAATCAAAATTGTTTATTTTTGAATTAATTTTGATTTAATTTAAAAATGAAATTAATATTTTTTAGCAAATTATTTTAAAAAATGGAGGTCATTTTTTAATTCTACACATCGAAAAATGTTTAGGGGGAATTGTTTGGATTTTTATGAAATCATTGAATTTTTGATGAATACTGAAATACGATAAAAAACCGTATATTCAAATTATTAGTAAAATATACTATTTATGACATCATAAGTGATGTATGGAAACATGGTTATAAATAACATGCCATTATTACTATTTTGGGTCACATGAATTAAGACTATTCAAAGTATTGAGCAAAAATATTACAAAAATGATTAAAATAATGTAAAATACCTCCTATACTCCACTATAAATATCACCCCCATTCCCCTCTTCCTCCCACACATATAAAGCCTTGATCCTTACCTAAGTTATATCCAATACTCCTCCCAAGACTCCACCCCACATCCTAGATATTTTGGTCTTACCAAAAAGCCAAAACCAAAGGCCTTATGATGGATCTCAAGGAAAAGAGACCAAAAGGTAAACACCCTCTTTTTTTCTTTCATTTTATGTTATTATTTTTAATTTTGTTTTGTATTATATGGGGATATGTCATTACATATCACCCTTACTTTCCATATGATTTAATAATGATTAGAGTCACTTTTTCTATAATCAAAATATTTTATTAAATTTTAAGCGACGTCGTTAGGCTTCCAAATGTTTGTAAGGGATTTATTAACTTTTATTTTATTTCTATATTCCTTTCTTTTATTTTTATATTCTCAAATCCCCATATACAAGAGGAATGAATTATTTAGTATCTAACATATTACGCACATAATCATGTTTATGGGATATTCACTATTATACTTCATCTCTTATCCCACTTATTTACAAAATTAAAACACCATCCATGATGTGTCGATTTACCGACATCGTGGATGATGTGATTTCAATTTCAATTACATCTTTCAAGGCTGGTCATGAAACCATTTTTATGTTTAAACTATATTATAATTTATATATTATATCTTATATAATTTTCTGGATTCATTTTATACCTATGTTATTAATTTTTAAAACAAATGTCTTCATTACGACTGAAGAATCACCAAAATGACCAAAAGAAATATTAATAATGTTTTAACTTATGAATCATCCTAATTTAAGAATTAAAAATGATAAATGGTATAATTTATGGTTATGGAAATATATAAATACCTTTCTATTACAATTATGTAGTTTCACTTCCAATCGACAATAATATCAATCATGAACTTGTCATGGAAACCATGTAAAGAACGCACCCTACACAATTTAAATAAAAAAAATGTTACTAATTAATGTGTCGAATAATGTCATAAAATGACTATATAAGGTGTTATAAACATGAATATATTTCATTAATATATTAATAACACTATTTTAACCATTATATATGAGTTTTAAACACTTTTAAAGTAATAATAACCCATGGTAAGAGAATTCTTTACCAAATTTTCATTCGTTGGGTTTACATACTTCTTCATTCATTATGTGGTATTATGATTGCTGGTGTGATGATTTTTTTGTTTTTATTGTGTTTCAATATTATTATTTACATTGTATAAACATATCAATCACTTTATATTAATTCTCACTCCAATTGTATTTTAAGAAACATTTTTTAAAAATCCTTTTAAAACTATGTTTAGTAAATTTAAAAAGGTTTTTTTTATATGTATATGGAATGAGTGGTTTAGTCTTATTTTAGAGATACTTTATTAGCATGATATGTTCCTCGGAAATTATTTATGTGGTTTTGAGCCCATTATAGCTCAATATGTGTTTTTTATCCCATTATATCTCAAGGTATATTGGGTTGAGCACATTATAGAACAAGATATAGTGGGTGAGCCCCATTACAGATCTCTAATGCATTGGGTACTATGGAGATGGAAGTTGATAAAAACGTTATTCCATGTGTAAGGGTGAATGTAATAGTGCCATGGAAAACATTTTCCAAGGAAACTACATGATGTTTCTAGGCATTTGAGTTTTTGTGATTATGGGTTTTATTGGTTTTTATGTTATCACCTGACTAACACATTATTTCAGTATATCCCTGTAGACGCCGGAAAAGTCCGTTGTTCCCAAACGAAGCTCCGGATGCAGAAAGCGAAGTGATATTTGGAGTCAGAGGCACGTTCCGGAGGGCCCGGAGGACTTGCGCGAAATTTCAGAGGCCCGCGCGCAAAGTTGAGTCTCGGCGCGCAATCCTCCCGGGATGCGCGCAATGCGCTGGGCCGGCGCGCTATTTTGCGCGCCCGTGGCCTGCGCGGCTCCCTTGCGCGCCGGGTCCTGATTCCGCGCCCGCGAAGGGAATTCCGCGCCCAAGACCGGATTCCGCGCCCGGGGTTGCCTATAAATATAAGGCGACCCCCGACGTTTTGAAGGTTGCCAGAATCCGAAGCGTCGCTCGTTCGCGCAATCCAACCCCTTCCGCGCGCAATGCCGATCTTCAGGTAACCTCCTTTCTTTCGCGCAATAGAGCCTTGGGGTTCGCCTTCGCGCGCAATCCCCTTGGCTCCTGTCCTTGGAATAAATCCTTAACCCGAAGGCCTTTGCGCGCAAAAGAAGCCTCTTGCGCGCAATTGCCCCTGGGTGCGCGCAATCCATCCCGATTGCGCGCACCCCCCATTTTCAAAGTGGCCGTTCGTTAGAGAATGAGCCGTTGCCCCCGCGAGCTGTCCGAAGCCCGGTGCGCGCAATCTCAATCATCTGCGCGCAAAGTGCTGGCCCAATTGCGCGCCAGCCTGCACAATTGCGCACCGGCCCGCGGTATTGCGCGCAAAGCTCCTCTTTTGCGCGCAAACCGCCGGGGTCGCCCCCTTTGACCCCCTGAGGGTACCCGCCTGCGTGGCGCCCGATGATCTTCGTCCTGGGTGCCCGCACCGTGCGTTGTCTTTCCGTGCGGCCCTCCAGGCTTGCGCGAAGTGACACGGACCCATCAGCGGCAACATACGTCCAGCATGACGTTAAACTGCACATACGTCCAGCATGACGTTAAACTGCACATACGTCCAGCATGACGTTAAACTGCACATACGTCCAGCATGACGTTAAACTGCACATTTTTCCAGCATGACGTTAAACTGCACATTCGTCCCGCATGACGTTAAACTGCATTCGTCCAACACGACGTTAAACTGTGCATCGTCCAACACGACGTTAAACTGTGCATCGTCCAACACGACGTTAAACTGTATATCGTCCAACACGACGTTAAACTGTACCTCGTCCAAACTACAAGACGTTAAAATGTTCAGCATCCGTCCAACATGACGTTAAACTGTACTACGTCCAAGCTGCACGACGCTAAACTGCCTAGCCCCTATCGTCCGTGCCGCAAGACGTTAAACTGCCAAGCACCTTCGTCCTCAGCACACGACGTTAAACTGTACTTCGTCCGGCAAGACGTTAAACCGTCCGCTTCGTCCTCAACACACGACGTTAAACTGTACTTCGTCCGGCAAGACGTTAAACCGTCCGCTTCGTCCTCAACACACGACGTTAAACTGTACTTCGTCCGGCAAGACGTTAAACCGTCCGCATCACCCGATCCCGTGCCTCGCACGCAGGGTCCCCCCCGGTTTGGATGTGGCCCCCACCCGCTCGTCTCTGCAGGGATGTCGGGATTGCCCCTCTTTGGGGAAGATTTAATGGGAGCGGCTTTTCCCTACGGGGGTAGGGTATTACAAACCCCTAGTTTCTTGTGGGGGGCTGCACATGTGTATCTCCATTGCGCTCCCCCACTGCCAAAGCCAGTAGAGGGTGTGACTGGGATCGAGGTGTCTCCTACTTTCAGTCCAAGTCCCTTCCAACTGAGTTTTGCCGCATCCGGGCTGCCTCAAGTGCGTAAGTCCTGACAGAATGAACTACGTGGACTTTGATCCCTGTCTTCTAAACATGGTACGTAGGAAGCCTCCCTGAGGTTCAATCCCACCACCTGGTCGTCCCGGTCGTATTCACGTCGGTTCGTCCATCAGTGGACCCCTCCAGGGTTCACGCTTGCGTCGATTCACCTATGAATCCGCCCCTGTGGGAGACTGCCCGTGTGTATCTGTACTGTGTCTCCCCACAGCCCCTTTTTTCCATCGTCCAGCATGACGTGAAACTGTGATCCACCCGGCCATTCCATCCCCCTCTGTGTGAGGTGGTTCGGTTCAATCCTCCGCTCGGCGGCCTCGACCCCTTCGTGAGTCGGCTTGCCGACGTCCAGCATGACGTTAAACTGTATACCCGAACTACGTTGACTTTGATCCGTGCTAGCGCGCGGTACGTAGGAAGCCTCTACGGGGTCCAAGCTCTTCACTCCATCATCCATCCTGATCCTTACCCGGGTCGCCACATCCCGGTGGGGTCATGCCACTCCTCTCCACTCCACATCACTTGGGAAGCCGCCCATGCGCTGGCCCCAGCGTCTGAGGTTCCCCGCAAGGGGTTCTGTCATCTGATCCACTTTTCGTGTTGATCGGTCTGATGCCGTCCCCGCTGGACGTTAAACTCGCGGCATACCCCGTGTTAAACATGGGAAGCTGAGGAAAACCTCAGGTGACACAGTTCCCCGCACCCAGTGCGGGATGCCTCAGGCCATCATGCCTTCGAGAAGCCCTATTAGGGACGGAAGACAGACGTGCAGAGCCGTAGTGTTACGACACGCCCCCAGCACCCAGAGCCACCCGGCCTTCTCACCGCAGGTTGCTGCCCCGACCAGACTCTTTGGAGCATCTGGGCGGAAGCAGCGTAATTAACCGGTGTCCATGAAGATATGGCGCCGGGAACAAGATTCACGAACATTCTTAAATCTATGAGGGAGACCCGGATTAGGCGACGAGTTCCGAGGAGACGTCCAAGGAAGGAGGAGCCGACATCCCATCATCCCGGTTTCGATCAAGGAGCAGACGCCCCTGAATAAGGGACGGATGCCGCCCGCCTTTGGAAAGCGGGACTGCGGGACCACAAGCCGCGCGCCCATCCCCTCGGGTTGACGGGTGCACGCGCGAACGCGTCCTGGCGGAACATCGTAACCCGACGCACATCCGCACCGAAACAATCCCTTACTGAATTTTATACTCAAACCAAGTTTTTAAAATGTTTTTCATAGGATATAAGGATGGGTATGAGAAATAATGGAGCCATTATGTTTGATATAGATTACTGTTAAAGAAATCATGTTTTATGTTTTAATGTTTTATATTTTGAAAAAATGGCTACTATTTTAGTAGTATCATAATTGTATGAATGTGGTATGTCATGTATGTAAGATATCCTAAATATTTAAAATCATAAAATCGAAATGAAATTAAATTTGTAATAATTTATGGTCTTTTTTAAAATTCAAGATTATGTAACATTTTAAGGCCAGTTCTTTATAGTTGGTATCATAGGATGGTTTAGATAACTTTAGGGGTTAGGATGATGTTAATAGAATACGATAAATTATTTTTACTATATGATTAATTTTAAAGGTTTTAGAATTTAATGAATACCATGTTGTTTTGACAAAGATATTTTTGTTTAGAATAGTTTTCCTTAGAAGGAATAGAAAAGCTGAAGAAGGAAGGCACCAAGAGGAGGATGTATTTCTAAATCTAAAGCCAGAAATGGTGGGAATCAGAACTGGGCAATTTGTGAAAGAAATGGATCAGTTGACTCAAGAAATAACTGGGGGTGTTATCCATGATAGATAGGAACATAATATTACTTGAAGAGACCTGTATTTTTTGGAGCATTTTATGAGGAAACATCCTACATTATTCATTGGAACCACAAATCCAGTGATAAATGAAGGATGGATCAATGGTCTAGAAAAGATATTTGATGTCATGGGATATTTTGAATGTCAAATGTTAATACTAGAAATTTATCTTTTGGAAGGTGGAGCTAATAAATTGTGGTCTCTGGTTAAGAATATGAGAGAAATAGATGATGTTGACAGTCTGAAATGGGAAGATTTTAAGAGTATATTTCTAGAAAAATATTTTCCCAAAACTATTCGACTAAGAATGGAGAAGAAATTCATGGAACTGAAGTAGAAAGATGATAATTTTGTGGCAATATATTTAGCCAATTTTACAAGATTGTCCATGTTTGTACCAGATTTTACTTGGGATTTTGAAAGTAAAATTAATAGATTTTACTCTGGTTTGAAACCATTTTTTCATGGAGATTTGGATTCACGAGAGTTTAAAAGCTATGAGAAGCTTCTTTGTTGTACTAAAAAAGTTGAGATGAAGTTTTATGACACATATGTTCCTTGTGATGACAAGAATAAGAGGCATTTATGATGGAAGAAAATGGGGAAGAACTCTTCAAAGAAGACTAGAGGTAAGAAAATGAATTTCCCTTATTATGAAAGTGTGGTAAAAAGCATCATGTTGAATATCTTGATCATAGGAAATGATACCGATGTATAAATTTTGGACACATGTCTCACGAGTTCAAGTAAAATGATTTGAAAATTAATGAGAAGTTGATGGTGAGATGCATTAATTGTAATGAATTGGGTTATTATTCTAATGTTTTTCCGAAGCTAGTTACTCAAGCTGGGAATCAGCAAGATTAGAAGTTGAAGGGTTTGGTAAATTCTTTTGAAACCACTTCAGTAGATGTCAGCTATAAAATGAGGTGGTATCAGGTACATTTCTAGTTTTTATAGATTTCAAAAATGTGTTGTTTGATTTAGGGTCTACACATTCTTTTATTTTTGAGAAATTTTAGGAAAAATAGGGAATTCAAACTCATGAAATGAAACCAGATATCATGATAAAAACACATGGAGGAAATATTCTTGAAAAAATAAATTATAATAATCTGCCTATCCTTTTTTGTGGAAAGATTTTACCTAAAAACAATTTTGTTTTCCCTCTAGTATAGTTAGATGTTATCTTGGGTACGGACTGGGTTTACTTTTATCATGCTAAGATAGATTATAGAGAAAAACTAAGTTTTTTTTCAAAAAGAATTTCAGTTTGTGTAAAATAATTAACCCACACCATTAATAACATATCATGAAGCTAAGAAACTAATAAAGGATGAAAGTGAATGTTAACTTGCTCATATTTTTGAAGATAAGGGAACTATCCAGATTAATGATATACCAGTGGTAAATGAATACCTGAATGTCTTTCCAGATGCTTTTCCAGGTGTTATTCTTAATCGAGAGGTTGAGTTTACTATTGAATTAGTTCCCAATGATAATACAATTTCTAAACCCACTTATAGAATATACTAAATGGGACATCTAGAATTAAAAAGACAGTTGCAGGAATTATTAGATAAAGGATTCATCTGACCTAGAACTTCACCATGGGGCTCTCCTGTCTTGTTTGTTAAGAAAAAATGGCTCAATGAGACATTGCCTCAATTAAGAGAGCCTTGAATAAAATTATTGTTAAAGAAAATTTCATTTTCCTCATATCGATGAATTTTTTTATTATCTCTAGGGAGTGAAGTATATTTCTAATGTTGACCTAAGGTCGAGGTGCCATATATTGAAAGTAAAGGATGAAGACATCCTGAAGACTAAATTCCATACTAGATATGGTCATTATGAATTTGTAGTTATGCCTTTTGGGGTAACAAATGAACTTGTTGTATTCATAGATATTATGAATAGAATATTTCATGAGTCCTTGGATATGTTTGTGGTTGTTTTTATTGATAAAATTCTAGTATCTAATAGAAGTAAAGAGAAACATGAAAAACATCTAAGGGTTATTTTGAAAACTGTAAAAGAAAATTATCTCTATAGAAAATTCAGAAAGTGTGATTTTTGGTTGTAACAGATTTATTTTTTTGCGAACATTGTAAATAAAGATGAAATATTAGTGGATACAGCCAAAAAAATGTGGTTGTTGAATGGACAAGACTAAAAAAAGTTACCAATATTTTTATTTTTCGTGCATTATAATGTTATTAATGACGATTTCTTAAAAACATTTCACAGTTATCTTGACTACTAACAATGTTAACATGAAAATGGGTAAAATTTGTGTGGATATAAGAATCTAATTTTTGTTTTCAGGAACTGATAAAGTGATTGGTGAATACTCTAGTTTTGGCCTTACCTTCTCAAAATGGTGAGTTCTTCATCTACAATGATGATTCATTAAATATACGTGGTTGTGTTCTGATGAAAAATGATCAGGTAATTTCTTATTCATCAAGACAACTAAAACCCCATGAGTTAAATTATCCCACACATGATTTTGAATTAGAAGATGTGGTTCTTTCTTTGAAAATTTGGAAGCATCATTTATATGGAACCAAATGTCAAATATATACTGATAGTAAAAGTATGATGTATAAATTCACTCAAAAAGAATTAAAAATGAGGTAGAGAATATGGATTGAACTTATAAAGGATTGTGATTCCAAGATCAATTAACATCCAGGATAATCAAACAAAGTTGAAGATGCCTTGAGTTGAAAACATCATGCATCATTAACCATGTTACGTTTGGAACATGATCCCTTATTTAATCATTTGATGGATTTTGGCTTAGAACATGTTGGTGTAGAAAATAAATATGTCTTATTTCATGTTTCAGTGTTGTCATTATTAACAAATAGAATTAAGAAATCATATAAGGAAGACCGTGAGCCACATAAAAAGGTAGAATTGGTTAAAATGGGTAAGTTTCCACAATTTAACCTCGATAAAGATTTTTTTTCATGATTTGGTAAAAGGTTGTGTGTGCATTGTGATTCCATGTTAAAGAAATGTTTTTTTGTGTGAAGCTCATAGTTATATAGTTTTAGTTCATCCTGGAAGTACTAATATGTATAAAGAACTTTGGGAGTATTACAGGTGGGATGGAATGAAAAGGGATATTGATAATTTTACTATGAAGTGTTTGACATGTCAATAGGTTAAATAATAGATGAAGTTAGTGAAGGGGATGCTTCAAACATTCCAGTTCTAGAGTGGAAATGGGAGAATATATCCATGGAATTCATGGTGGGACTGCTTAAGACTTCTCGAGGTAACAATACAATTTCGGTTATAATTGATCGGCTGATAAAATCTGAACACTTCCTTTCTATTCGAGATACAATGTCATGGATTAGCTTTCTCGACTATACCTCAATTAGATTGTCAGGATACATGGAGTTCCTACTTCCATTGTATCTGATCAGGATCCCATGTTCACTTCTAACTTTTTAAAGGGGCACCAGAAGTCATTGGGCACAAAATTAAATTTTAGTACGGCTTTTCATCCTCAATCAGATGAGAAGTCAAAACAAACAAATCATAATTTAGAGGATATGTTTTGAGCTATTTCAATATACTACCAGGGAATTTTTGATCAATATCCTTCTTTAGTAGAGTTTTTTTATAATAATTTTTTCATTATTGTATATATATGGAACCTTTTGAGGCACTATATGGGAAGCAGTGTCAAAATCCATCTTTTTGTGATGATATTGGGGAAAATATGTTGATGGAACGAAAATTAGTATAGGAAGTGGATGAGAAAGTGAGATGATCCTGCATCACATGAGAAAAGCTCATCTTAGGAAGAAAATTTATGCAGTTAATAGAAGGAAATACATCTATTTTGAGGTAGGTGACCATATTTTCCTTAAAATCTCTCCTTAGGAAAATGTGATGAATTTTGGTAATAAAGGAAATATATTTCCAGGATTTATTGGCCATTTTTAAATCCTAGAGAAATTTGGATCAGTTTCATACCGAGTAGCTTTGCCTCTGAGTTCATCTCAGGTACATAATATTTTTCATGTTTGGATATTGATAAAGTATGTTCCAGATTCTTCACATGTCTGGAGCCTAAAACAAGTTTATATGGAATAGAACCTTTCTTAAGAAAAGAAACCGGTTCTGATTCTTGATCGAAGGGAACATGTATTGTAGAAAAAGGTAATCCTCATGGTAACAGTTTTGTGGAGAAAAAAATGGTTGAAGAATCAATATGGGAGTTTGAAAATACTATTAGGCAAATGTACCCTCAATTTTTTAATTAGTAAATAAAATTGTGAGGATATAATTTCTAGAAGGTGGTGATAATTTAACACCCATGGTTTTCTAAAAATAAATTGAAATACATGAAACTTTGTTTTAATTATAAATTTATAACTATCCTTTAAATATATTTTTTTCTTCAAGGTTTTGAATTTCGAAAAACAGTCATCTACAATTATGTTTAGTTTTTTATTTGGAGTCTGATAGAACCAACTTGTTTTTTATGAATAGTAACATACCCTTATGAATAGTAATATGACCCAAATGAATAGTAAATTGTATTATTATTTTATTTTCTTATGGATTTAAGATAATGACTACATGGTTAATTTTTTAATGTTATATAAGAGTAGTTATAGAATTAAATTGTTAATTATTGAATGAAGTATGTTTTTATTTAAAAGTTAAATTAATATTATTTAAAAATTAATTTTCTAAAAAATGGAGTTTATTGTTGAATTCTTCATATCAAAAAATTTTTAGAATGAATTTTTTGGATTTTTTTGAAATTCATGAACTTTCGATGAATAGTGAAATATAGTAAAATACAATATATTCATATTATCAGTAAAATACACTATTTATGACATCATAAGTTATGTAAGGCCACTTGTTTCAAACTAAAATGACATTATTACTATTTGGGGTCACATTAATTAATAAAATTCATAGTCCTGAGAAAAAATATTTTAAAAAAGATTAAAATAATGTAAAATACCTCCTCTCCTCCACCATAAATATCACCTCCATTACCCTCTTCCTCACACACCTCTCAAGCCTTTATTATTACCTAAATTATGACCAATAATACTAAAAAGACTCTTCCAAACTTACTAGAGTTTCATTTTTTACTAAAAGGCCAAAACCAAAGGTCTTAAGAAGGACTTGAAGGAGAAGGGATCAAGTGGTAAACATCATCTTTTGATTTTTTTCGTTCATTTTATGTTATTACTTTTAATTTCCTTTGTATTTTGCTAGGATATGTCATTAAATATCCCCCTTAATTTCCATATTATTTAATAATGATGAGATACCCCTTTTGTCTCATCAAAATATTTTATGAATTTTTTTGCAACGTCATTAGGCTACCAATGTTTTGTAAGGGATTCCTCAAATTTTCTTTCTATTTCGAGATTCCTTATTATTCCATGTCATTCCTCACCTCCCCTTATACATGAGGCATGAATGATCCATTATCTTAAATATTATATATTTCATCATGTTTATGGAATATTCACCATTATACTTCTTCTCCTCTTTTACTTATACATGAAATGAAAACATCGTCCACGATGTGTCGATTTACCGACATCGTGGACAATGTGTTTTCAATTTATTTTAATTATTTAAAAAATGGTCCTGAAACCATTTTTATGGTATAAACAGATTATAATTTTTTTATTATATCTTATATACGATTCATAAATCATTTTATGCAGATGTTATTAATTTATAAAATAAATGAGGTCATTACGAATGAAGAATCTCCAAAATGTCCAAAACAAATATTAATAATGTTTTAACTTATGAATCATTTTCATTTCAGAATTAAAAATGATAAATGGTATAATTTATGGTTTTATAAATATGTAAATACCTTTCCATTACAATTAGGTAGTTTCACTTCTAATCAACAAGAATATCCATTGTGAACCGATCATGGAAACCATATAAAGACCGCACCTGACACAATGCAAATAACAAATTATTACAAATAAATGTGTTGAATGATGTTGTAAAATGACCATATAATCTATTATAAATATGAATATGTTTCATTAGATATTAATAAAACTCTTTTAACCATTATAAAATAGTTTTAAAAACATTTTAATCAAGAAGAACCCAAAGTAATTGAATTCTTAATGCAATTTTCATCATTTATGTTAACCTTCATATTTGTTCATTATGTGGTATTAATATTATTGGTATGATGATTTTTTTGTTTATATTATCTTTCACTATGTGTATTTATAGTGTATACAGATAAATATTCCATTCTATTAATTCTCACTCCAATTATATTTTAATACGCTTTCTTTTTAAAATCCTTTTAAAACTCTCTTTAGTAAATGTCAAAGGGATTGTTTTTTATATGTTTATGGAATGACTGATTTCTTATGATTTTCAAGATACATTATTACCATGATATGTTCCATGGAAATTATTTATTTTGGTTTGATTCCATTATAGCTTAATATATGTTGGGTTGATCCCATTATAGATCAAGGTATGTTTGGTTGATCCCATTATAGCTCAAGATATGATAGGTGATCCCCATTATAGCTCTCCAATGCATTAGGTACTCCAGATATGGAAGTTGACAAACATTTTATTCCATTTGTAAGGGTGAATGTAATATTTATATGTTAAATATTTCCCAAGTAAACTCTATGATGTTTCTATGCATATGAGTTATTATGATTATGGGTTTTTTTGGTTTTTTTGTTATCCTTTAACTAACGCTTTATTTATTTATATCACTTACTGAGTTTATACTCATCCAATGTTTTCAAAATATTTTCACATGATATAAGGATGGGTAAGAGAAATTATTGATTCATGATGTTTTATATGGAGTGTTGTTAATGAAATCATGTTTTATGTTTTAATTTTTTATATTTTCTAAAAAATAGATATTGTTTTCATAGTATCCTATTGTATGAATGTGGTATGACATGTATATAAGATATCGTAATTCTTTAAAACTATAAAAACGAAAATATCCTCAATGTGTATTAATGTTTGGTCTAATGTAAAATTCAAGATTAAGTAATATTTTAAGGCTGGGTCCTTATAAATATTCTTGAATAAAACCAACTAATATGGTGGGAAAATTCATTTATATCTATGATGTTTAAAAATCTATTCCTTTTATGATTTTGAAAATATGTCACTTTTTAAATAATACAACCATATCAAAAACATTAAAAGAAGATTAATTTTCTAAATAAATGTATTCTATTGAAAAATACATTAATAAAACATATTCTTAGATAAATACTGTAACAACCGAGAGTTTATAAATGATATTTATTTCTTGAATAAATGTGTGGTATTATATATTATATAATTTTATACGCATACAAAAAAAGATACCAATAAAAAATTATTCAATTTATTGGGATTTTTAAAAAATAATAAACTAAACCCAGGAAAATTCAAAAAATTACAAGGTTACAAAAATATTAAATAAGAAAATTAAAATGAGAAAATTTAGATCACCCCTATCTACTAAAATCATCAACCCCATGTGAAAAACTATAAAAAATTAATATAATATTAGTAAAATAATTAAAATTCTAGAGAATGGAAAAGTAGAACACTAAGAGGAGTTTTAGAGAAAAATTAATGCAATAATGAATAAGTATTTATCGGTGGTAATATCACTATATGAATAGCAATGTGACCACTAGAATAGTAACCTAATCATTGGGAATTATAACGTGACTATTATGAATAGAAACCTGACCATTGAAATTATAATATGAACTAAAAATAATAAAATTTAATATAAATAATATTTAATATATAAATTTAAGTGAATATAAATAATATAATTCCTTAAAATAAGTATCTTGACTAAAAACTCAATGAAAATATTAGAACCTTTTTTATAAACTCTATTTTCATTTATTTCCTAAAAATTACAATTTTATATGAAAATTTTAAATTATAAATATTATAGAATTTTTTTAGAAATAATTTTCATTTCAAAGATAAATAAGTTGAAATTTTCCAATATTTATGTTTTTTAAATTTTATAAAATACTTCAAATTCTATGTGAATAGTAAAAATACCGTTTTTCAAATACCACATGTTTTATGAAATAATTATGATGAAATAATGATTTAATAAATACTAAAGAGGTTATATCATCCAAAAATGTTAATTAGATAAATTTTTCATTTAGAAATAATAAAATAAATTTCCAGTCCTAAAAATTATTTTCCAAAGATTAAAGTCAAAAGTGTTCCCTTAAAATTCTAATTATTCATTTTTAAAAATAATATTTAAAAAATATATATTAAATTTTAATTATAAAGAGTATTAAAGTTATAAAACCATTTTATCTTATTGAAATATTATTCATAGCTCCAAAATTTTAATATTAAATTGTTACTATTTGATATAGTATTTTATTCATTATTTTAAACTAAAAACACCTCTTTCCTCAAGTATAAATAACCTCTCTCCCTACCCTTAGAAAACCAATAATCCCACCCTTAAAAAGCCATAAATATACCAAAATATCCTTCAAAAATACCCTTATTATCCATGGTAATGTTTTTGAGTAACCAAATTCAAGCATCAATGGAGTTTAGTTTCATTAAATATATGCAACAAGAAAGGAGTAAAATTTTATCGAGACTTCTCTCATTTTCCACTTCTATTAAACTTTTTATAAAATCCTTTCAAAAAAATCCCTTAATATCAAATAATTATTATTTTAAAATTAAATTAAATATTTTACCCTACTTTATGAAATATTTATGAATTATTTATACATCATACTTATCTTTCTTCTTCTTTCGACAATGCCTCATTAATGGTCGATTAATGGATAATATGGACATTTTCAACTACTATCTTATCACTAAACCTATATATAGTTACACTAAATTATTTATGATATATAAATGTATAAAAATATATATTTAAATCTTATGGAATTATTTATAATTATGTATTAATGGCGTTGAAAAAAAATACTGAAATTTAAGCAAAAAAATAATTTTTTAAATAAAACATGATCTCCAAAGATTTAAATTTTAAAAATGGGAATTAACAAATATAATATAATTATTATTGTTGATAAACAGTGAAATAAATTAATTTATGTAACTTTTGGTTGTGTTTTTTGATAAACTTATTTTTATTATTCATGAGAAGGAAAAATGATAAAATAGAGAAGGATTTATGTTAAGGTGATTCTCTAACCTAACTGATTTTTTTGGGTTATCTTATCTTTCAGACTATTCTCAGTACGTATATTCCTTTAATATAAATAAAATTTCCTTCATCTATTATTTTACCTTTTATTTTCTATTATATACATGATTTTACCCTTTTGTATTTTTTTCTAATCGATTTACATATAGTTTTCAAAATAACTTGAATTTCTGAATACATATTTGACTCCTCTTGATTTGTTTCTTCTCCAATCACAAATGAAGAAATTTTATTCCAAAATTTGTTTTACCTTATTCATTTGGATTCCCCAAAATGTTTTTTCTTAAAATAATAGTTATTAAATTATTATGAAACTGATTTCTATCCATAGGTTTATTTCATGACTAGAATTGATATACGTTCTATGTGGAATGCATAATTTATGAGCTTTTATAAAGTGATAAGTGGGAATATAATTATGCATTTCTCCAATTCATTGGGTAATGTGATCTATATCGTGATATTATGTTTATTATTTGCAAACATGATGCTATATTTTTCAAAAATTATGGTGTTATGATCATACACATATCTAATTCATGAATATGATTTTATTCTTGACCACAAAAATTTTCGGTATTTAACCACATTTTTATGGTGTTTCATTATTATGAATAATCTACATTCCATTCATTTATCAATTGTTTCTCTCATGATTATTATGATAATATGATGATTATGATATGATGATATTTATTATGCTCACCTATACACTATTGATTCATGTCCCTTATTCCTCCCCTTATAAGGATTTCATCTCACCATTTTCTTTGACGTATATCCTTTGGAGAATACATGTACTAAATAGAATGTGATAGCTTTCTAAGGATAATTTTGAAGTGTTTAAATTAATGTTTAGGTTTTATTATGTACCAGTGATGTATATGCTTACTTTTCCCAAGATAATAAACATTTGGATCATGGATAGTATTACAATTATTCTATTTATTGTAAAAATTATATAAGAAAAATTTGTGTCACTATAGTTGTTATCACACAATGATTTAGTTAAATTGGGAATTAATATAAGAAAAAATTATTGAAAACACAATTGATAAGGTCTAATTTTAATAAAAACACCCTTTGTCTTGGTAAAGTATGAGAGTATGTGGTTTCCAAGAAATGAAATCTCTATATAGATATTCTAGGTGGATGTGGATCTAGAAAAATTGTATATAGGGTAAATAACCTAAAAAATGGAACATTAGGATTTAACTCGTTCATCACTTGGTGCATGAAAAAAAACCTTATTGTACACCTGTTTTGACACTCTAATGGGATATACTTCTGTTAATCAAAATAATTATACAAATCATCATTAAGAGTAAATAACTAAATTAATTATTCCTATTAATTTTGAGTATGTATTAAAGCACACGATTCTAGAAACATTATTTGAGAAAATACTAAAAAAGGGGATCTCATAAGATAAAAATTTATAATTAATTTTCAAATGAAAACAAATATTTTATTCATAATTTTCTAATTTATGTTTTCTTTAAACCATTTCCATTTTAGTTAATTATGGGAACTATGATAAGCTAAACTAACAAAATATATGAGGTATAATGCCACAATTTTCTGAATGACATTCCCAATGAAATTGGTGGTGGAGTTCAAAATGTTATGGTGATTATTACCTAGTCTTATTAGGATATAAAAATAACCTAAACCTTTTTGAATGTTTTTCCTCACTCAAGAATGATCAAATTGATATCAAGTCTCTTATGTAGAAATGGCCATCGATATTTAGTAGGTCTTCAGATCCACTTTTCATGGAATTGTGGGTGAACTCAATAGAGAAGTTGTTTCCTATACTCTATTGTTATTAAAAGGATAAGATGGAAATGTTTGTCTATTATTTAGATGGTGAGGAAAATATATTTTGGGAATTGAGAAATAATACCATGATAAATTAAAAAATGAAAGATATATATTGGCATGACATATGAAAATACTTTTTAATAAGTCTTTACTTCAAATAACTCAAAGAAATATGTAGAGATAATTCCTAAAGATTGACCAAATGGAGGGTGAATTAGTCACATCTTAAATAGAAAAACTCACAAGGCTTGAAAGATATTCCATATATTTTTTATTACAATGATAGAAAAATAGATATATTCTTTAGTGGTTGAAAACCAGACCTCTAAAATGATCTAGCTATCTAATAGTTTTAATGTTATGAAGAAGTAGTTTGATGTGATCTCAAAGTTGATGTGTATTTTTTAAATGTTCCCAGGGTTATGGAGACAAGAAATAAAAGATTTATTTTTAAAGTTTAGAATAAAATTATAAAGGAGGAAAGAAGATCCAACCTCCCACATGTCAAAAATATGTGTAGAAGCATTTTAGGAATTACCTAAAAGGGATATGAAAATTCAAAAAGTGTGGGAGAGAATTCCACCAATCTCCTGAATGTTGAAGAGACATGTCAATTATAACCAATGTAATAGAGGAATGGAATGCACCACCCATGGTTCAATTCTTCAACAATATAGAGGCATGGAACTATGAAAGTGAGTGCACTATACAATGGATCATTGAGCATAATCCATGTTATAAATCACCAAAGTTGAATGAGCAAGAAAAATACTATTCCATTAGTATAATTGAGGTGATACATGAAAATGAAGTCATACATGGTATAATTTATATTCAATAAATTGTGAAAAAAATGTTTTATTTGATTATGGATCTAAAAATTACTTGAAATCTTGCAAGTTTTCTAGAAGTTTTAAATCACAGACTCAGTACCTCAATGTAGATATATCTATAAAAACACATAGTGGTGTGATCAATAAAACCCAAGTGTTGTAAACTAATCCTGTTAGAATCGGTGGGAAAATATTTCCAAATAATATCATAAAAATTCTATTCGGGAAATTTGATGCTATATGGGGCATGAATTGGATTTATTATTTAGATCACACACAATCTGTCAATAAATGGAAATATAATTTCATATATTGAACAATACCACGATCTTATAAAATTTTTAAAAAGTTCATGGATCTTTTTGTGGATAATCCTTCAATGGTGTGGGTGATAATACACCATAAAGCTGAATACCTTAACCAAATGGTTGAGCAAAAGGAAATAATTAACATTAGTGAAGCACCAAATGTTTTCAAATACATTGATTCATTCCCAAAAGACTTCCACCAGATCGTGAGGTAGATTTATCAAAAGAGATCATACTCATATACACTCTGATCTTGATATTATCCTATAGGATGGACCCATTTGAATTGGAGTTAAATAAGTAGTTTCAAAAGAATCTAGGAAAAGGGTTTCCACACCCTAGTGAATCTATTTAGGGATATGATGGTGATCTTTGTGAAGGAAAAGGATGGATCAATGTGGTTGTGATTTTATTACTGTGAGATCAACAATATCCTCATAATGAACAATCATCACCATCCAAGGATTAACAACTTTTTTGGTAAACATAAAAAAGATAAGTACATATCCAAATTGGATCCTCATTCTGGATATCATCAACTAAAGTAAATCAAGGGATATATTTAGAATATAGAATTTCTTTCAAGGTATTTATATTTTGTGTTCATAGTGATACCGTTATGAATTACTAATTATCATACAATATTCAAGGATTTTGTGAATAGAGTCTTTAAATACTACCTTGAAATTTTTTTATTAGTATTTATATATTATAATATCATTTAATACTAGATAAATAAGGAACATGAAGAGAATCTAAGAGTTATGCTATGGAAATTAAGAAACGATAAATTGTATGATATGTTAACTAAGTGTGATGCTTATATTTTGTAAGTGACATTTTTGGTCCACATTATCACATGTGAGGGATTTTTGTGGACACTTAAAAGGAAAAGATAATAAAAAAATGTCACAGACCCACTAGTTTCATGAAAATCTATAGGTTCATGACATAGTAGGGAACTATTGATGTTCAATGAGAAATTTATCATGATTATATATCATATTAACTATGTTAACATAGAAAGGGATAAATTATGTATGTATGGAAGAATATGATGAAATATTTATGGAGATAAAGAATAGCCTAATCATTGTGACTATACAAACTATACCATCAGGAGAATAATTTATTTTGATATATAGTGACGATTCAAAGAAATTCTTGGGTTGTGTACTCATATAGAATGATAAATTGATATTCTATGACACAGGAAAACTGAAGATACATTATAAGAACTATCTAATGCATGATCTAGAATTAGAATCATTTATCTTCACCTTACATATTTGGTGTAACTACATCTATGGTGAGATGTGTGAAATATATACATATCACAAGCGCCTAAAATATATATTCCCAGAGAAAAAGATAAACATTCATTATTGAATATTCTTAAAGATGGTTAAGGAATATGATTACTCTGTTCACTACCAGATATGAAATCAAAACATTGAATATAGTGATATTAGAACAAAATCAGTTGTTATTTTATCCATTATGTGGATTGAGGAAGACCCTATATTAATTTATATAAAAACAATGGATATATAAATCGTAATGGAATGGTAGACATCATACCTTTCCCAAGTTATTTTCCAACCATCCATCCAAGATTTGATCCAGGAGGTACAATGGAATGATTTGGAGCTTCAAAATAAGGTGATTTAGGTAAAGTAAGGGAATATTAGTTAATTCTATATCGATGAAGATGGTTTCATTCATTTTGGGAGTAGAATTTTATTTTCATTTATTCTAGGGATAAGGAAAGATAAATTGGATAATGCACATAGATAATATTTCTTTGTCGATCCTATAAGTACGAAGATATACCATGATATTTTTAGAGCACATTTGGTGGGAAAAAATGAATAAGGATATCCCCATGTACACATCAATGTTCATGGTATGTCATCATGTTAAAGCAAAGAGACATGTTATTAGGAAAAAATCCATCATGATGGTGATTTTGGGTTGATTGTGTTTGTTTACATGGTTTTTGGTTTTTGATGACAGCTAGTTTTCAAATAAGGAATGAAGAGTTATCATTAATGATTAATGTCGCAGAGCATGAATGATTGAATGATCTTATAGAGCGTGAATTTTGGAATGATATCAGGGTCTGCAAATGTATGATGTGATATTGCATTGATATCTCATGAATAAATCATGTATGTCTTTTGATATCATGTTGGATCCCATGAATCCTTTGAATACAACAACATAGAAAATATCTACATTGAATTATAAACCATGGACAGAATATCATGAAGTGCATGATTATCTTTGAGTCTCGTAAAGGGATCTCATGTAGTGCTCATTATTATCTTTGGATATCATGATGGGATCTCATGTACTAATCCTGATTATCTTTGCCTCTCATGATGGGATATAACTTAGTGTCCATGATTGTCTTCAGATCCTGTGATGATATCTCGAACATTTCTCATGGTTGTCTTCGGAACTCATGATGGGTCACCCAAAGAATTGGAAGACAACATCAACATCCACCATAATACTAACTTCGATCTCTCAATGAGGAATTATGGAGGGCTAGTGATTAGGTGATTTAATATAAGGTTTTCCTTGATTTGTGGAGTTAAGTTGGTAAGTGTATGCCAAAAAAAACCCTTCACCCATCCTTAAACATTAATAATATTTTTCCAAAAAAGATTAATATGAAGAAACATCCAGGAAAAATGTTCATAGAGGGATATCATGAAATATATTCATAGAATGGTCTTGTGAAACAGGTTCACAGAGAGATCTCATGAAGGAGTATACACGATAGAGATCACATAAGGGTTTTGTATGATCTGAAAAGCGTTTTGTGCAATGTGTGAAAGTGGACTCGTGAATGTTGACTTGTGAAAGAAGACTCACACAAGAATCTCATGAAATGTTAAAAATAGGTCTCACACCAGGGACTCATGAAAATCACAAAAGGGGTCTCTCACTAAGAACTCACACTCAACGTGAAAGAGGACTCATGGAATGGACTCATTCGAGGGCCTCACACCAAGGTCTCACGTCGGGCTCTCCTGCTAGTGTCTCACACTAGGGTATCACACTAGGATCTCACGCAATGGGTTATGCATCATAGTCTTGCGCAAGGTGTCATGTGCAAAGGAATCACACAAAGGTATCAAACTAGAATCTTGTTCATAGATATATATTCCTACATTGCACTGTGAAGAGTATCATTTTCATATCTGAATTTTGAAGGAGAAGAAGAAGCTAGAGGATCTGCACCATTTGATAGTACATATTGAAGGATTTTATTCAGATCCACATTCAAAGCTATGAAATAAAGACTTGGAATATCATGAAGTTATTTCAAAATTAAAGGTAATTATTTTTTCTACAATAAATATAAGTATGTTCTTGTTGTTTGGAAATTGTAATAATAAAGTCCTAAGCTTGACGTACATGGACATTACATTAATATTTCTGAATACATAATACATGACACAAACATGTGCCCAAAGATTCTATTAGATTATTATCTTTGGAAACTAGTAACACATTTTTCTAACTTGGTGAAAAATCTTCAACATCTCCCATAATGATATTCCCCTTTACTATTCCTACTTAAAACCTTTATTTATATTGAGAGGAAAAATATTTTGAAAAGGGTGACATTAAATTCTTAGTAAGGGTAATATCAGTGAATATCAAACAAAATATAATCATAAGAATGAAAAAACAAGAATGTAAATTTATAAAGTCGTACCATATATAAGAAATATCAAAATTATGAGTCATGAAATAAATCATGGTTGTTCAAAAGGAATAAATAATAAAGGAAAATGAACCATGATAAAATATAATTGGAATGAAACATGGAATAGTGGAAAACACATAAGCATATAAAATCATTTCCATATTTTCCAAGTCTAATTTCCAAGACCATTATAGTGGACAACATCTATTAATGAACGATTATCACTCCTCGTTCCAGCCCTGTATTATTGAACTATATTTACATGATGTTCCAACCCTATATTACATAACTAGATTTACTTTTCATTCTACTCCATTTTATCTCATGAGATATAAATCCTTACCCAATTCATTTGAGAGAGATATAGGTCTCACCTATCTCATAATAAAATTATTCTTACCTGTGAGAAAATAAAATAAATCATTAATCGTAGCATAACCCAATGAATAAAATGGGTTTCTTAAACATCATTCAATCATTATCCATAAAAACAAATGGATTTCATAAATATCACTCAATCATAATCAAAATAAAACCATTGAAATAATATGTTTATAATTATAAACCTACTTAAATAATATCCTCTTAGATGTAAAATAATTTTGATAAAACACTTGAAATTAATTCTTGGGGAATATATCGTTTCTTCTTTAAAAACATTTTTTTTTTCAAAAAAATAAAAATAGTTCTAAAAGAAAATAATTTCATTGAAAATAAACTCAGAATCCTATAAATTAATATTCATGGAAATAAATACATTATAAAATTGTAAAAATCCATTCATGTAGTATTAGTTAAAAGAAAGCATTCTTCTCACACTTTCATTAGAAAGTCAAAAAGTACCTCGTAAAAAATGGGAAAAATGATTCCGTTCATACCATTTTATAAAAATTCACCAATAGGTAAAATTGAATATAAATAATAGTATAAGTATATGAAGAATATTTTATAATAAATATGTATAAAACATGGACATGGATGATAAATATACCCCAGTAAATACTTACATATAAACAATCTCAGATGATATTGAAAAATTATGCATTACCAATATATAATCAGTCGAATTTTATGCCTCATAAAAAAATAAAATTATGTGTATATTATAAAATTAATTATAATAATTATAAAAACATTCATGTAAATCATAATCACCACTGAAAGTAAATAGGTTGTGTACATGGAATATATCCCATAGAAATAAAAATGAAACAAAATAATCTCATACCCTATGTCTGATATCCATTGTATATATATGAACCTATATTATAATGATTTAAAGAATTTCATTAACTTATTATAGAATAATATTCATCATATAGGATCATATTAACATTCACTTGTTATTAACATTATTACTCGTCCATCAGGTATTAAATTCTTTATTTTCTTATGCAATATTTTTTGGATAATTTCCCCTTCTTAGGTTATAGTTATATCATTTACATAACTATATTATTATAATATATATCATATTTATTCATTAAATTTATTTATATAATAATGTTTTAATGAAGATCATGTAGAATGAAATACATCGCATAGAGGAGACGGTAAGTCGTACATAAGCACGAGTAATGATATCATTCCCATAATTGTGAAATGATATAGAAGTGGATGGTATATGTTTTGATTCAAAATATATATCATGTTGTAAAAATAATATATATTTATAAATTCCATCATTATATCCATCCAATTAATATGGTGCTGAGAAATAGATTACACCCTAGTGTAGAGACGATAAGCTCTAAGTACACACACATAGTGAATTTGTTTTTAATATGATGGTTATAAGGTTTAATATGGTTGTTACATAACCATAATAACATCTAACAATATAATTGATACTATATTTATTACATTCTAATGAAAAAAAATCATGATGTGTAAGTATAAGAAAAAAATAATTTGGATGAATTAGAAAAAGAGATTACCTCTTCTTCGAAGTGCTCTCTCTAAATCTTGTATTAAAGGCATTAAAGTTGGTATTTTGAGAAGAAAATAACCTATAAAATGTAACTAGTTAAGATTATAAGAAAAATGGTCAGGGTATGGTTGAGCGTGAAGGCTCAATGTGAAGTTTAGATGTGAGGGATGAGGTTCCCTTTTATAATTGAGGTGAGGGGCACTTTTTGAATCTCCAAAAATATTAATTAATAATAAAATAAAACCACATCCAAAAACCTCCAAAATATCATAATTTAGAAGGTGAGATGAGATAAGGTTGAAATATAATCATCCAATAAATTACAGACAATTTCTTCCATCTATTTAAACCTTATCATTTTAATGTATCACATAGTTGTTATATTTAATTTTAACTAATGTATTAAATATTTAAATATTAAAAGGGTGAAATATTTACATATTTAATGTGAATTAAAAAATAAATGAATAATTTAGAAAATTTTAGATAATAAAATATTTAATATATATTTTTATAAATTTTTTATGATTTTTAAATAATTTAATAAAACAATATTTTGACAAAACATCAATAGTAAAATTTTTAAAAATATTCAATTCTTAGATTTTAAAAATATCAAGATTAGATGTTATCCTGGAAACAAATATTTTATTAAATACCAATAGGTTCATGGTAATCTATTAAATTCATTGGATATTTTAAATATCCAAAACAATATTTATTTTAATATTGTTAGTCACATAAATTTTAAATTTCTATTAATAAAATAATTACTACATCCATATTTTTTAATTATTTAATAAACGTATTTTTTAAAGAAAAATTAAAATTAAAATACCATAATTAATATAATTCTTCTAGACATCATATTAATATTCTTATATGAATATATCAACTAGAAAATATTATATTCAAAAAATGTTATATTTATTAAAGCATAAATCTTAAAATTTTAACATCAGTATAAATAAATTATTATAAGTATCATAATCGTTTCCATATGACTCCAAATGGTCAATAAATAGACCCTTGTATGATTATGGTCGAGATATACTCTACCAATAATATTTTTTGAAGTTTAATTGTCTTTTAATGGTTATTATCATTTTAATAAAAATTATTTTATTAATTTTCCATCAATTAAATAATTTATATATAATCAATGTATAATATTTGAAGTTAATTGTTTATTTTCTAAAATTTAAAATTAAATTATTATAATAAATTGTTTTTTATTAAAATTAATATTTAGAGTCGAATTTAGGTTCTGTCTAACATTATATCAAAAATGGTATATGATTGGAAACATGAATGTGACATCTTTAAATTTTCATTAAATAAAATATTATAAATACCATAATACCTCCCAAATAGATGAAAGTCATAAAAATTGAATTTATATTAGGAAATATATTCACTAAGTTAAAAGTTTCAATTTATATTCGTGGATACCACCCATTTGTCTCTATATGGACACATAATAGATATTAAAAACAATGAAAATGAAACTTTTTCTCATTCTTTGATTTAAATTTTAATTATTTCATTTCCAATGACATGTGTCCATTAAATGATATAATATAAATCCTGGAGTGTTAAGGGTTGAAATTAATTTGTAAAATAATTCTTTTTTCATTTTTTGGGTCATTTTATTATCTTTATAATTTTATTTGTAACCTATATTACCAAATTCACCATTTACCATGGTAAATTTTTTACCATTGTTGCTATTCATATTGGTAAAAAACAAAAGGGAACTACATACCAAAATAAGACGTCCTGAATCAAAATTTGACCTCAATTTTTCAAAATTCAGAACACATATTTTCCAAATTAAATTTAAAATAAAACTGGTAAAATGTGTCGAAAAATAGTTCTTTGGAAAATGTCCTTTTAAAAAAGAAAATGTTTTTATAATAAACATATGTATAAAATCCATTTCAAATCCCATATTTTTACTATTTTAGATTAAAATGAACAAATTAAAATTTAAACCTAATATATAATAAAAGTTTACATTGTAAATACCTTAAAATGAAACATAATATTTAATAAAAAAATCTACATTTCACTATTCATCAAAAAAATGAAATTTATCAAATAAATACCAAAAAATGAACCCAAATAAATTTTAATATCCTTATTCAAAATAATAAGCTTATTTTGTTAAATAGAATATATAAAAGTTTGAACATTTGGATTTAAAATTGGTGCACCATCAAAAGGCGATAAAACTGTAATTTTTTAAAAAATACTTCTTTTAAAATGAAAATTTAATTTGTTCTTATATCATTTCTATAAATCATATAAGATGAATTTTAAATAATATATTTAATATATTATATGTATAATTAATTAATAAAACCCATTAAGAGTGATTTTATTATTTTATAAACTCACTTATATGCATTTAAATAGTTTTAAAAAACATTTCCTTTTATTTAAAAAGGGCTTAATTTTTATTTATAATTAATTTCACTGAAAATAATTAATTATATACACATGTGTAAATCATATTTTTCTAATTTAAATAATAAATTTAATACTTTAAATAATAATTCAGAGGTTTTAAGGTATTATAATAATGTTTAGTTGTTTACTTAAACATGGTTTTAAGTGAAATGAATTCTATCAAAATGAATTTAAATTGTATATATCCAAATACAATGATAGTGTTGCATATATCGAAAGCTAAGAAAAAATTTCATGCATTAAAAACTTAACTTTATGTAGCGTACAACACAAGACATTAAAAAAAGTCTATCTCATAAAAATCCCAGGGTCTTACAGGAAGTGATGCATCCAGGTGTTTTCCCATAAGTGAAGGAGAATCTCAGAAATAACTTCAACATATCATCAACATATAGTTGAGGATGCATTAATTATTGATAATGGAGGTACCTATATGTCCATAAATTGTGTGTGGATCCTTTCTAGATCAGTGATAAAAGTAAGAGGAATAAAGTGATCCTTTCCATATGTAGTGATCCATTGAAAGAGATTTAGGGAGTGACACTTGGGAATGTAGTGAGTCGACCCTAACCATTTTAAAGGTAGTGATCCTAGGCATAAAAGTGATCTATCTTGAACCATTTTTTCACTGATCCTTATTATATTTTGTAGAATGGAACATTTTCATTATATTCTCCTTGTATGTAGCCATGTGAGGGAGAACCCATTAAATTTAGTTTGTCTTGTATATGATTTCATTTCTATTCATACATTGATATGAGAAATGGGTAGAATAGTGTTTTGTTTAATAATGAATCAAGATTTGAATGGGAATTTGTTTTAGTATATCATGCTCTGATCCACCTCCCCCCCCCCTCTTAGGGTATTGAACCTAGTTTGGGATAACAATTGGTACAAGTGATAATGTTTGAAAGTTAGTGGATGTATATAAATATTGGAAATATAGGTTTTGAGTCATAAACAAATTCTGATATTCAATGGAAAAAATTTCAGTCATGGAAGAATCAGATGTTGCACTACATATCATCCTTAAGAATTGATGTCTTCATGCTAGTGATTTGTAGAATTTTATCTAGTATCTGCAGTGGTTCTTTATCATACGATGACCGAAGGGAGTTGAATACTGATTCCAGAGAAATCAATGCCTGAGGGCTAGCCCTATATAATTTTATCTATACAAAGATGATGTCATGTTATTCATCAAATGAAATGTGGGAAACATTTCTAAATGTTTATGAGCGTGACTCAAAAGTTCAAGAAGTAAAGTTGGAGGTTCTATAAAAAAGAATAAGGATCTCAGATTGAACCCCAATGAGTGTATTGAAACAATCTTGGACCGGGTGAATTTTATTTTCGAAGATGTGAGTGGTCTTGGAGATATTATTGATGATATAAAAATTTTCAAGAATATATTGTGAAGAATTCCACCTTAGTTCAATATAAAATCTTATTTATTGGAAGATAAATATCCAAAAGAGATGAAATTGGATAGCTTGAATAGTAATATTGTTTCATATGAGATGATAAATGATGATAATGAGTCTATGGAAGAGGGTACATCAAAATAAGTGGAATTCAAGGCCACGAAGAAGCACACTATTGTATTTGGGAAGAG
Source organism: Viscum album (assembly GCA_963277665.1). Taxonomy (NCBI): domain Eukaryota; kingdom Viridiplantae; phylum Streptophyta; class Magnoliopsida; order Santalales; family Viscaceae; genus Viscum; species Viscum album. The sequence goes on from OY728147.1 coordinate 1,842,396,998, forward strand.
AGAATAAGATATATATGAAGTCATGTAATTCCTCTCATCAAATTTATGAAGTGGAAACATAATGTTCAAAGAGAAACTTCCACCCGCATGCTTTCGATGTGGAAGGGTTGGGTATCTTTCAATTAGGTTCCTAAGAAGTTTCAAATAATGATGAGGATGAATTTAAAATTACAAGGAATAAGTCTTCATCCTTTGTGAAAGGTATGAAAAATTTCATCAAAAACAATAATATACTTTCAAAAGAATATGATAGTTCATGAAAGTTATTAAGAAGAAGAGTTATAGGAATAAAAGGATCCTAAATAAGATTCAATGGTGGTCATTTTTAGAAATTCCCAAACAAGGGAAGAAAGAGATAATGAAAGAGAATAATTCGAAGGAAGAGTTGACCTTTAGGTCGAACTAAGAGCTTCACATGAAGAGATAGAGGTTTGGAGATCCAAAAAATTGAGATCAAATAGGGTGGCTCATGATGCCAAACTCTTTATATATAAGAAGGATGAAGTGATGTCTGAGCTGATAGATGAAATTGAAAATATTAAGTCTTCAATGCTAAAGAAATCATATATGATTGGTGAGTACGAGATCAATGTTTAAGAACAAAAAAGGGTGATAGATGGGTTAAATAATACAGTAAAAGATCAAGTAAAACTCATCAAAAATATTGAGGAGGAGGTTCTAAACTTATGGAGGAAAATGAAAAATCATGATAAATTTTGAACTCCATAACAGTGGCTGAAAATATAGTATAAACATGAAAATTATAGCTCCAAGAATTGGTGAAACAAACAATATAATTTCAAGAGAAGAAAACAACAGATATGAACATTAAAGTTTTTATAGTTATCAATCAAAAACAAAAATTAGCAATGGTCTAATTCAGACAATGGGAACATCCTCCATGATTGAATATTTTTTTAGGTGTGAATAAGAACTAGATGTTTTAGAGAACCCAAGGGATAACGAGTAATGGAATAGTGACATAGAAGAATGCACCCGACATTAGATGTTATTAATGTGGAAATATGGGACAGAAAAAAAATGTTTTTTATATTTTCAAGAGGGATATAAGGGAATGGGACCAACATAAAAAAAAATAAAGAGCTCAAAAATATAGGTTATGATTTGATGATCAATGTTTTGAGTGTAGAGGATTTAGACCCATGGAAGGATATTCCTCATCAATAATGTGGAGGAATGTGCTGATGTAGATAGAACATGATCATAATAAGGAGTTAAATGTATCATTAAATGAGGTTAAACTGAAAAATTGATTTATAGATCTACAAGATGAATCTCTTCTATCAGAATCCGAGGAAGATAATGATTATCAGTTTGTACTAGGTTTGAATTAAAAAAGATTGATAAAAAATAATAGAGATGAACATGCGTGGTTCCAAAGTTTCATTCAAGGCATCATATTGCACTATAATATGGATCATTAATATTGGATGCACATCCCACATGATAGGAAAAAAAGAACTACTGATAGGAATTAAATAAAATAAGAAAGAAATTATGATATTTTTTAATGATGAAGGATTGAAAATTATTGGCTCAGGAAAAGCAATGTTTGTGAGAAAGTAAATGAGACATTTAGATATCTTGGTTGTTGAAGTTATCAACAATAAATTACTAAGTGTCAGTAAATTATGTGATTTAGGAAATGAAATAATAATTTATAAGAAATAATGTTTCATCAGAAAAAAATATAGTGTAGTTGTGTTATAGGGAAAGCATAAAAATGATAATCTCTAAATTGTGAGTGGCGAAGAAGATATGTGATTTCTATCTAATGTAGAAGAAGAAAAGTTATAGTATAAAAATCATGGTCACATTATCCAAATATACTTGGAAGACCTGCTAAAATGTGATACTACTCATGACCTCCCTATATTGTCACTTGATAATACTCATACATGTGATTCTTGTCAGTAAAGGAATATAATTCGAAATTCCTAAAAGGAAAAATATTAACAATCAAAAAAAGTTCTTGAGTTTGAGCATAATGATGTGTGTGGGCCTATTTCACCAAGATCTATTGATGGGAGGAGATATTGTGTTCTATTCATTGATGATTTTAGTTGAATGGTCTAGGTTTTAGTCATCACTCACAAGTTTGAGGTGTTTAATTGCATAACAATTTATCTAAGGGAAGTTGAAAAGATGCTTGGTAAAAAAATACCGAAGATCATACCAGATAATAGAAAAGAGTGCATAAATTTCATAGTGAAGTATTATCTTGAGAAATATGGTATAAGTCTCCATGTTATAGTAGTACGAACTCCATAAAAGATTGGATTAGGTGAGAGAAGAAATTGAATTATAAGAAAAATGGATATAATAATGCTCATTGAGAAAGACCTTCGAGAGAAGTTTTGTACATAAGCACAGATGAAATTATTCTACACATAAAATAGATAAATATTATGTCCAAAAGATGAGAAGACTCCATATGATCTATTTTATGGAATAGATCCAACGTTGAAGTAACTTTGAGTCTTTAGAAGTAAATGTTTCATTCATAATAAGGAGAGACACAAGAATTTTAAATCTCATGAATATGAAGGGATATTTCCTGGCTACTCATAGAAAATAAATGAATTTAAATGATTCAATAAGCTGATGAGAAATGTACTTGAATGTAATGGTGTAACTATAGTAGAGAATGAGTAGAATATTCAGAAAATACATAATATGTCTCAGGAGGATAGTGATGAATACATAAGAAGATAAGTGGATTCTCCAATTCCAGAGGCTGATTCAGGAGAGGATTTAGATAATTAAAATGATTACCATATACCAGTATATGCACAAATATTAAAGAGAAGAGTCAAAATTTATTGGCCAAACATAATTAGTGATCATAAAACACCAGTGAAAACACAGGGGTGAAGAATCTATAGCAATCATTGTTCTTATAATACACAGAGGATAAATGTTTTGAGGAAGCCGTTAGAGATGAAAACTAGGTTAGGGCTATGAATAATGAGCTTGAAAAAATTAAGAAGAATCGTACGTGGGGGATTTTTTGAGACTAATAGATAAGAATTTCATTTGGACTAAATGGATAATTCACAATAAGATAAATAAAGATGGAATATTGATTGAAAATAAACACAATTAGTGTGCAATGGTTACTCCCAAATATAGAGTATTGATGTTGACGAAACATTTTCACTTGTTGTGAGGCTAGAGACAATCAGATTATTCTTGGTTATAACAGTGCAAAGAAGGTTCACTATTTTCTAGTTGGACATCAAATCAGCATTTATAAAATGGGTGCTAGAAGAAGAAGATTATATTGAGAAACTAGATGGTTTTCATAGTTCATGAAGATGTTAATAGTGTTTTTTGGATAAAGAAGACACTATATGGGTTTAATAAAGCACCAAGAGAATGGTATTCAAGAGTAGATTGGTTTTGGAAGAAGCTTGGTTTTCATCATAGTGGATTTGATTAAAATCAATATTTTAATAATGATATTAATCATTAAATGATGTTGTTGGTCTATTTCAGTAAAATAATATTTAGTGGATCAGATACAGTGCATTGTAATCAGTTCATGGAATTCAGGGAAAGTTAGTTTTAATTGTCAATTATTGGTGAACTGGCATTTTTTTCATGGTTTATAGGTGACACAACCAAACAATAGAACATTCGTTTCTCAATATAAATATTTAAAAGGGGTTTTTGAGAATATTTGGACTGTATAATTCTAAATATTTGACGACTCTAGAAGTTACCTAGTTGAAATTATCACAGGATGATAAAGGAAATGCATTTAATTTCACACAATATAAGAAAATCATTGGTATTTTATTATACATGATAGTGAGAGGACATGATATTGTTTCTTCCATAGGCGAAGTAACACAATATAAAATAAATACTATGGAAATCCAATTTATTGTAGTTAAAATAATACTTTCGTATATAAAAGGTACAATGGATTTAAGTTTTCTGAACAATGAGGTATTTCAGCAAGAGTTATTAGACTACAAAAATGATGTTTGGGATGTATTACAAGATAATTGATAATCAATTTTAGGTGGTATATTCTATCTTGGAGTATTTTTTATTTCTTATCTAATCAAGAAATAAGATTTTATTTTTTTGAGTACCTTAGAAGCTGAATATATTACAGCTACTCAAATGTTCATGCAATTATTATGGACAAAGAATTATCTTGATGATATTATAGTTGAAGTGAAGCCTTTGATAATAATCTATTATGATAATTCATGTGATATAAATCATATAAAAAATCCATCACATAACTCAAGGATAAGGAACATTTAAATTGAGTATCATTTTATCTAGGAGAAGGTGTATAAAGGGCTTATAAAGTTGGATAATGTGATTATAGAACTATATATTGTAGACATTCTGATAAAGGAATTACCCAAAAATCATTTTAACATCATCGACTGGATCTCAGAGTTTATTGGACTCCCCGCACTTGAAAAGGGATGATGTGGGACACCCTCTCTTTAAGTTATGATATTTTTCCCCATTATGTTGATCTATGTTCTTTACCCTGTTGTAGACCAAAAGGAAGTAACTTGCTTGTTCAATGACAAAGGGGGAGAAATTGGGGGTATAAAAGGTGATAAAATTTCTTAATCATGATAAGGGAAGAAATTCATATGGGAGCGACGAAGTAAGGGGGATTTAAATATGATGATGATAAAGTTGACCATTCTAAGGATATAAATCAGAATAGTTAATGTTTATAATAAATGTAGTTGATTGGTTATGGAATGAAGAGTTTCATTAATTAACATTGTATGATACTCTAGTTTCACATTCCAATCATAGATCATGTGGGCCTACAGTGTGTGTGGAGTAAATCTATGATCACAATTGGAATCATAAGAAGCGATTTTTTAAATGAATATGGAAGAATATTTAATGTGGTATCAAAATGTGAAGAATTTTAAAAAACACAAAGGGGAATATTTTTAGGAAAAATCCCTCATGATGGTGCTTTTTGGTTTATTTTAGTTGTAGAAAATTTTTGAGGATTTTGATGAAGGATGGTTTTCAAATAATGCAATAAGAGTTATCATGAATGACTGACCTTATAGAGTATGATTTTTTAAAATAGATCTCACATTGATATCTCTCGAACTGCTCATGATTGCTTATAGATCGTGTATTGGATCACGTGAAACACTAGAAGAAAATGACACTAAAAATCATAATATTGACTTGTGATCTCAGAATGGGATCTCAAAAAGTGCATGATTGTATTTGAGTCTCATGATGAGTTTTTAGGCAGTGATCAAGAATTTCTATGGGTCTCAAGATTGGATCTTACAATAGGATCTCACACTGCACTCATGATTTTCTTTGCATCTTACGATGAGATATTATACAATGCATATGGTTTTCTTTGGTTCTCACGATGAGACCTTTCTCAATGCTCATGGTTGTCTTTATAATTCTTGATAGGTAACACAAAGTACAATAAGACAACATCAATGACCATCATCATCATCATTATGTAAATTTTTATTCAGTGAAAAGATAAGTACTAGATGAAAGGCCCATATGTACATACCGAGAATACATGAGCCTAAGGGGGCCTTAAATAATGAAGACCTATGGAATCCCCTCTAATGATGTTGACCCCCACTGGTTTCATGCTACTCAAATTACAAAAAAATAAGTTATCATGGCTATAAAAATCAAGTAATGCTAGGTAGTCTGTGACTTTGTTACCCTACCACCATGTATGGGTTACTTTATTATAATTACCAAGGATGCCATGATATTTTCTGATGATATATAAAATAAACCAGGGGATCACACCAGGACCATGCAGGGCATTTTGTAAAATCATTGAATCTATTTCTGCTTTTGTGAAATCCATTCATCATTTTTTTCACACACAAAGCCCCGTCAACATGGTCAGTGCCTCCTCATAAAGAGGCGTTCCTTTTCCAAGATGGATTTTGATGGGAAAAAGACATACCTGGTGTTGTCACACACCACTCCCCCACCACAAACAACACTAGAGATACCTGATCTATTAGAATTAAATTTCAAACCTCTATCTAGAGGGGTCCAGCATATCCAGTTGCCTGAGGGGTTCCAAATGCCCAGATAAAACCCGATAGAACCTGTAGTGACCCTTTGTAAGGATGGGGACTCCCTTAGGTTGGTCAGAAGCTATACCATATCAAGAAGGAAAGATTCAGTTCTGATAATAATAGAGCATCTTGAAGGCACTTTACCTTCATGAATTCTCTTGTTCCTAGACTGCCACAAACACCAAAGGCCAACTTGTGGAATTACAGTGTGAGAAATCCTCTCTAGAACCTCCTCACTTGATCCATTATACCATCAAATTAGAAAGAGATGATCAACCATCATTGAAGATGATATTATAGTAAACTACCCAAAATAATTCCGCACCACTCAAGCCCAATCACTTTTTAAAAAAAGGAGGCCCGAGGATTCCTCCTTATAAATCCTACATCAAACACATCTAGTGGTAATGGAAACACCGTAACACTTTAAATTATAATCACTGGGGACATCCTTGTTCTTAATTATCCACGTGAGGAAATTAAATTTAGTTGGGATATTCTTAACCCAAAGAGCATTAGCCCATGCATCCGCTGGTTCCTAAATTAGGAGTTTCTTGTGGTAGTCCTTTGATGAGAAAGAACCAGAGGAGGATGGAATGAAGACACACTAGTCTGGGTCAAGATTTAGATTGATGAGGTCAAACTATTCCTGATATTCACTACTGAGAACCGCTTTGATGAAGGCAAGATGTTAGATATCTTCTTTGTAGGAAATTCCAGTGGTTGGATATCCCTGGTAGCCGATGATCCCTCCACTCCAATTATGGTGCTATAATGAGATATGTCCTCTCCCAACAATCCAATGAAAAATAGGACTATTGGAGTTCACTATAGGGCTGATCTACTTTAAAATGGGGGTTCTAGGGTTCTCCATTAACACCTGATCCCCCACATAATTTTCCTGCATAGTGAGCCCCCATAGGGAATGGTGTTCTAAAACGTCCCAAGAAAATTTTTCATGCATACTGTGAATGGTGTGCTCCACGCTACGAACATTAATCCCGCCTTCATTAACCGATCATTCCATCTTGATCCAAGAAACCCAGTCCCTTTCCCCCCCTAAAATTAGATCCCAAATTAAGTTATCTAGGACTCTATCAATTGGTTTATCACACCTTGTGGGACTTTTATGGCTAAGAGGTCATGAAATAGGGTGGAAAGCAACATGTTGTTCACTAATGTTATCAAAAATCCAACTGATAAGTACTTATTTTCCATTAAAGAACCTGATCCATGATCCTTCTTATGAGGGGGTCAAATTCGTGAATGTGAAGTCTTCCTGAAGAAAGAGGATCCCCCAGATAATCAATGGGAAAATCCCCTCTATGCATATCCAAGATGTGGCTCACAGAAGAAACCCTATTAGAGGGGTATCAGCTAGAGATATAAAATCTACCCCCTATCTTGTTAATATATTTCCCACTCTAGTTACCATACTCTGAAAAAATCCTATTTATTCCCCTCAACGATCGGCTCATAGAATTTATAAAAACTATGGTATCATCTACGAACATGAGGCTGGACACTGATGGGTATCTCTTCTTTCAGTGGTATGGTAGGATATTTCTATTTGTGGGTCCACTATTAATGAAGTGATTGAGAACACCCTTGGAAATAATAATGATACTCAGGTAGATCAGGTCCCCTTACCTTAAACCATGTGTTTCCTTGAATAATTCATATGTTTTTCCCATGAATGTTATCCCCAACCATGATGAACTAATGCAACAAAATATAATGTCAATATTCCAAGGAGAAAGACCCACACATTCCAGAATATTTCTGATGAAACTCTATTAATGATGGTCATAAGCCTTGTTCATATCAATTTTAATGACTGCATTCGAGACACAATTTTTTAGTTTATATCCTTAATCATTTCCTAGTACAAGGCAATCCCCCTAGAAGAACTGCCCCTTGAAGAAGCCATGATTCTCCAAGGAGATCCTTTGGGGAAGGTGGAGAGATAGACCTGAATTGATGATGCTGACAAAGATTTTTTAGGGGACATTTTACATGCTCATAGGATGGAAATAGAGGATTGATGTGGGGTTCTTGATCTTTGGGATCTGTACAACAGAAGTGGCACATGCAACACATGGTAAGTGACCATGCCGAAAGAATTTGTAAATAGCCGTAATTAACTCATCCTCCAACATCTCCCACGATGATCTATAAAATGATCTAGGGAAGCCATCCTGACCTTCTGTGCTATTAGGATTCAGATTAGTCATGGAATCTCTAATCTATCTCTTAGGAAAGTGGTTCTTAGAGATAGCTCATGAAGGTGTATACATGATTAACAACGTGTAAGTGTTGTGCACGATCGGAACAGGGCCTTTTAGAAAGCGTGAAAGCAGACTCATCAAAGATAACTCATGAAGGTGGACTGTCACCATGATCTAATAGAAATCATGACATTAGTCTCACACAAGGGACTCATGCAAAGTGTGAAAAAGGTATCACACTAGGAACTCACTCTCAGTGTGAGAGTGGACTTATGAAAGGGACTTGTGATAGGCTCTCACTCTTGGGTCTCAATCCAATGTGTCATTATAGGATCTCATTTAAGGTGCTACACACTAGGATATTATTCAAGGGGTTAAACATCAAGGTCTTACACAAGGGTATCACACTTTAATATTATTCATGGAGATACATGCCTACATTCCCCTATGAATTTTATTAATTTAATATATGAATTATAATGGATAAAAAGAAGGCATATTAACCAGACCCTTCAATAATACCTGTAGAAGTGGTTTATTCACTACAACATTCAATGTTGTGAATGGTTTACTTGGAATATCTAGAAGATCGTTTCAATGAAGGGGTAATTTTTTTTCTATAACAAAGATATCTTTATTCAAATTGGATGGAAATTTGAAGTGTTTCATCCTAGTGTTTTCACAGAACTCAAGGATCATCTGAGAAAGAAATTCAATAGAGAATATATATATATTAGTGGATGAATTCATTATTGACATTTAAGAGACCTGTATGTCTATAAACTATGTGTGGATCCTTTAAAAAGTAGTGAGAAAATTAAGAGGAAGAAGGTGAAAATTTCCACCGGTAGTGAGAAATAGAAAGATAGTTAGGGTGTGACCCTTGGGAAAGAAATTATTTAAACCCAACCGTTGTAAAAGAAGTGATCCCAGGCATAGAAGTGATTTAGCTAGAAACTTTTTTTTGGTAGTGAGAATTAGTAGATTTGTAATAGTATCACATTGTCATTGAATAGTCCTTAGATGTATCCCAATGCGGGCGAACCAAGTAAAATCGATGTGTTTAATGGATGATTTCATTTCTTTTCATATATTTATATGGGAAATGGTGAGAACAGTATTTTTTTAATGACTAAATAATATCTGATGGGGAAGTTATTTTAATTTTTCCTACCCTGATTCACCACCTCCCCTTATTAGGGTATTTAACCTAGTTTGGACAACATATATCCAAGGGGATGATGAAACAATTACTCATACCCACATGTAAATGGGATAATATCACTAGGGAATTTTTTACTAGTCTCCCCAAGGAATCCATAGGAAAAAATGAGATAGGGTTTTTGGTGGATCGAATCCCCAATACTACCCACTTCATTACTATTTGATAAGATCTCTCACTAGAAAAAATTACAATATATATGTAATTTATGTAGTTAAGATTCATGGGTAAACACTTTCACTCATATCTAATCTTCATCCAAGGTTAACTTTTAAATTCAATAGAATTCTTCAATATGTACTGAATATTGAACTGAATTTTAGTATAGCCTATCACCCAGATACTAATGGACAGTATGAAAGTACTATTTAGACTATTAAAGAATATATAATATACTGATAAATGAAATATAAAGGTGTTTGGGATCAATATATCTCATTAGTTGAGTTATTATACAACAATAGCTTCCATTTGAGTATTTAAATGGCTCCATATGAATATATGTATGATATGTGATGTATAATCCCTACTTTTTCAGATGAAGTTGGAAAAATAATGTTAATAGGAGAAGATATTGTGTGAGATATGATATATAAGGTTCAATCCATCCAATAACATATAACAGATACTCTGAGTTGGTAGAAGATCTATGATGACAACCATTGAAGGGACCCGATGTTTCCAGTTATGGATTATGTTTTCCTTTGAATATCACCATGGAAGAGATTCATGTGGTTTTGAAATATATGAAACCTTAATCGTAGGTACCCCAAGTCCTTTCCAGTGTGTAATAATAATCCATTATGTTCATGATATGATTCCCAATATTTAAAAAATATTTTTGATAAACAGTGAAACAACCATTCTAACACTGAGAAAACCTTTCTATTTCAAAATCACTATGGATTATTGTCATCAAACACATTTTTAATAAAATAGTTTTCAATGAAAATACCATTTTTGAAACACATTCCATTATAATAAAAGATTAAAAACTGACCCTCATGGGAATCAATGCATTACAATTTATAAATGAAAAACTAAGGATAATAATAAGTCATTACATGGGAAAGAGCATTTGATAGTGACAAATCCCTTAACAATAAAAAAATCATGTCTCCGTTGAAAAAATATTTTCGAAATGAAGATAAAATATAATCATAATAAATTCTCCATAATAAAAATATTCAGTTTTCATTTATACCCTAGATCTATCGATCAATATCCTTTTAGGGAACTGCCCTATGCAGAAGATGATAGATCTGGGTTTGATAATGAAAAATATGTAGGATCGAAATATAATATGAGATGCTCAATATACAAGAGGGGGGGTGAATTGTATACTTTAAAAATTCCTTTGGAACCTTTAAAGTTAGTTATGAATAACTAGAGTTTCCTTAAGAAAAGGAAAGAACTAAGTTTAACAAAGTTAAACTAAGTTGATTCACAACACCTCTAACACCGAACTAAACTTGGAAAGAGATTCCAAAAGAAGGTTCCGGAAATATGGTTCCGGAATTTGAAACTTAACAAAAGTTACAATATGAGATTCTACCTTAAAGCGTATAGAATCTAAACTAATCAAAGTAAGTAAGGAAGTATAAGAAAATTATACTTTCCTTAAGATACAAAATGCAGCGGAATAAAACAAGTACAAGTAGAAGAACTACTAGTAACAAGATGATAGTCTTTTAACCCAAAGAGAAGGGTATCCAACAACCTTGGATAAAGGTCCCTTGATTTATACTTTCAAGCAAGTCTGTCTTACCCACACCAGGGTAAGCCCTCGATACGAAGATCGGTGTCTCTGTCTTGCTATCCCCGCAAGCCCTCAACTTCAAGGTAGTTGGCAACCTCTGTCTTTCTCGACAAGAAAGCCCTCGATCTTTAAGGTAGTCGGCACCTCTGTCTTTCTCAGCAAGAAAGCCCTCGATCTTTAAGGTAGTCGGCACCTCTGTCTTTCTCAGCAAGAAAGCCCTCGATCTTTAAGGTAGTCGGCACCTCTGTCTTCCTATCCCCGGAAGCCCTCGAATGTAATCACCAACATTCGGAGTTGCACGAAGCTTTGAGAGTTAATAAGAGACTCTCTCTCTAGAAATCACTTCAACAGCATGTATGCACAAAGTTCAAATGTTCATCCATCCGTTGTGAGCTTTTTCAAATGAGCTCCTATTTATAGGTGAGGTCGGCTCCTTCTCCAACGGTCATATTTTCCTTAAAGTTCGGAGGGACCTGTACACGTGTCACTTAGACAACGGTTAGTTTATAACAAAATGGACGACATCGTTTTATAACAAAGTAAGTGTAACAGAAAGTACGACATCGTTTTAAAACCTAACATAAAGGTTCGGAATAGAAATTTCGGAGTGAAAGTTCGGAGTGAACAAATTCAGAGTGTATAAAACAATGATATCCAGATTCTGTTTAATGAGTGAATTCGGAATGAGAATTCGGAATAGGAATTCGGAATAGGAATTCTTCATCAGAAATCGTAATGAGAAATCGTCATCAGAATTCGTAATGAGAATTCGGAATGAGATTTCTTCATTAGAATTCGTAATGAGAATTCTTCATTGGAATTCGTAATGAGAATTCTTCTTCAGAATTCGTAATGAGAATTCGAAATGGGATTTCTTCATTAGAATTCGTAATGAGAATTCTTCTTCAGAATTCGTAATGAGAATTCGTAATGAGAATTCTTCATTAGAATTCGTAATGGGAATTCTTCTTCAGAATTCGTATCCTGAATCTGGAATAGAACTTAGTCAGAATTCATAACCGGAATTCGGAGTGAAACTTCCTTATAGTTCTTGTCCAGAATCCGAACCCTAAAACAGAATGCTTTTTATCAGTTTTAATGATTCCGAGAAAGTGAATCCGAATTTCATACTTAAGAAAAATATTAATGAAAATATGATAAGGATAAATTTTTCTTATAAAAGCGTTTTTCCTTAAGAAAACATTTTTCCTTATAAAAGCAATTTTCCTTACAAAAGCGATTTTCCTTAAAGATAAGGTGTTTGTGATTTTCAAAACAAGAAGGAATGGAAAAGTCATAAGGAAAACCTTATTGACTCAACAATCTCCCCCTTTTTGGAAAGCACAAACATCCTTACGAAAAAGCTATTTCTAGGAAGAAAGAAACACAATAAAGCTTATCTCCCTTGGTTTAAGAATATAGATGAATACGACTAACTCCCCCTTAGGCTTTGAATCTCTAAGGATCGTATTCATATTTCCGGAGTGATATTTCTTTAAGATAAAAACTCCCCCTTAAACAAACTCTTATTAGAGTTCTATCTCATTGGATATTTTTCTTTCTCCCCCTTTGATAAGCACTTATTAGATTTCCTCTTTTTCTTAAGGATCTTTTCCTTCTCCCCCTTTGTGATTTTCAAAAAGAATTTCGAGGGAATGGAAAAAATAACAAAGTACCTGAAAGATTAGTAACAACAACAAAGCAGAACAACAAGCACGATTCTCATTAAATTTGAAATGTCAGCAACAAAAACAGATTACAACAAAAAGATCGGATTGATTATTTCGGATCTTTCTCCTTTGACATAAGCCCCTTGAGAATAGTCTTGATCTTTTTGAGGTCCTTATGATCTTCCTCTGCTTGCTTTTCTAAGGCAACTATTCTTGCTGACTGAGCTTGAATGATTTCTTCCTGAGCCTTCAACTTTTCTTCCTGAGCTTCCATTTTCTCTTCCTGAGACTTTATCCTTTCTAGAAAATTGATCCGATGATCCCTTTCAAATTTCCAACTTTGATTAACAGAGTTGAGCTTTCCATTCAGATCTCTTACTTCCTGACTCCGAATGTTCTTTTCCTCTGCCAATTTCTCATCGAATGATGCAGTCATCTCATGAAACTTCTTATCCTCGGTTTGAAAAGCATCCTTAACATTCTCCTGAAACTCATCCAGCAACCTCATCTCTTCCACATTCTTCTTCGACCAGCTAGTCATCCTTTTGCAAGATCTTTTATGGGCTTCGTAACCAAAGAAGAAATTTTTGAACTGGGCTTCTATCTCAACACACTTATCCATTACCATGGATACGGAATCGGTTTTCTGATTCAGCGTATGTTGGAGCATCTGGCACCGAGAATCAATACTGGAGAAAGTCGGAATGGTTCCCACCAACTTCTTCAAGGATTGAACAACAAAATCGTGCCCCAACGAAGATGATTCCGAATCTGACATCTTGCTAGGAGAATTTTCTTCTTCAATAAGCTCCAACTTCCTCTTTGAAGAACTACCAGCTTCCTTCCTCATACTCTTTTCTGAACTCGGGGTATCAGCAATAACTTGTTTCCCCTTATCTTTTTTCGGAATAGAAACCTGTTCCGGAGATTTCTTCTCACTGTCAGAAACTTGAACAACCAAATCTTCCTCATCAACAACTTCTATATTTTCTTTCTGAGCAGCATCAAGTGAAAGATGTTCTTCTTCTCCATGATAAGAAACTTCTTCCTCTCCTTCCTTTCCTTCTATTACTGGAGTAACTAGTTTTGAAGATTCGGCTTCAGAAGTTTGGAGCGACAGGTGTTCCGAAGGAGTTCCCTTGTATTCATCTACTTGTTTGAGCACATCTCCTATCTCACCACTTCCTTCAGCAGCTTCTTCCACTTCTTCCACTAGCTCTACTTCCTCAGCATTCTTAGCAGCAGCCTCTTTCGGATCATCGAGATTTCTTCCTGGAGTCTCAGGTAGAGAGTCCAAAGAAAAAGTTCTCGGAACGGGAATGGTTGCTGAAACCATTTCATTAAACTTCAACAAGGCTTGCACAGCCTCAGCTTCTGACAACTTCTTCTTCAGCTTCTTTTCCTTAGCTTGCTTCTCGAGCTCATCAGCAGCCTTTTCTTTCAGAGCTTTAGCCTCTGCGGGATCCAATCCGAACTGCGGATCTCCTTCCTTCCTCTTTTCCTTGTCAGCTCTCCACTTCGCTGCAACCTCATCAGTATATGTCTTCTTCTTCTTAGGCTTAGGAGGTGCGGAATGGACTTCCTTAGACTTAGGTTCTTCAGCTTCACCTACCACTTCTTTCAGCTTCCTCTTCCTTACCGGCTTAGGCGATTCCGGATCAGCCACTTTCGGAGTCACTTCTTCTTGAGGAGGAAGATCAATAAACATGCCAGACTTCTTGTCAAAAGCTATATTCATCCTTTTAAGAGTTGCATCACTGAGCAACATGATCTTGCAAACTTTCGGTTTAGAACTGCAAGCAACCTTGAAGGACTCAAGGCACCGAACTATCAGCTTCGACAATATTGCCGGGTACATTACTATCTGAGCTCTCAGATTCCCTTTCTTTAAATTCTCAAGATTAAGAAGGATATGCTTCATCAGGTTGAACTTCCTTTGATTTATCAAGAAATCTAAGATGTATATCTCACTCTTCTTCAAGCTGTCCTTGTCTCCTTTTCTCGGTACAATAAGCCCTTGCACCCATAACTCCAGAATCCGGAAGTTTGTAGATAGGGTTGCAATTTTCGAAGCCTTATCATCATCCAGTCCGAGAATTTCTAAGACTTTCTCCTTGTTGAAACTACCCAAGGAGTCTGGTAGAACATGCGAGATAAACTCAGCTTCCCCTTCATAATTCAACCCTACCAAGCTTGCAGCCTTAGTGTAAGATAGCTTATAAGTCTTGCCATACGATTTGAAGGAAAATTTTTCTCTATTGTCTTCCACGAAGAAAGCAACCGACTCATAAAACTCAACAAGCAAGTCTGGGTAAACTTCATCTTGGTTGCCAGTTTTTGATATCGCAACATCTTCCCAGCCATTGAGCTTGATATTCTTTGATATAATAGAATCATAGTTGCTGAAGAAATTCGGATGCACTAACCGCTCTCTGTAGACTAACCACTGTGAAATGGGCTTTGTTGAAGACATCTCTTGAGAAGCTAACTCTGCAGACATTCGGATTAGAAGTCTCTGAGAAGTTCGGAACTGAGAAGACTGAAGTTCGGAACTGGAAAACTGTAGTTCGGAACAGCCTTAAATCAGAGAGACAGAGCTTCAGCACGCAAGAGCTTGAGATCGATGTGGGACGAGAAAATAGGGTCCCCTTTATATAGGCTTTGGAATGACGGTTCAACTTCCTCGGTTGATCTAACGGTTTAGAATGATCTGAGATCAGATCTGACGGTTGAGAGGTTGAATCCGATCTTTTTGAGGTTTTATTAAAACAGAATTCAAGAAATTCAAAAAAAAACCGAAAACAAGCTATAAGAAAATGCCAGCAAGTAAAATATGATTACGAAAACTTCAGTAAGGAAGTCATACCTTTCGGATTAGCTTAGGAAAGTTATTCGTAATGGGTAATGTAAAGACGACTACGAAAAAAAAACTCAATACGAAAAACTTGATACGAAAAACTTGATATGGAAGATTCAATACGAAAGTTTTTCCATTATGAAAATACCAGTACGAAAATTTTCCATTCCGGAAATTTTCAATACGAATACTTTTATTCCAGAAGTATTTTGTATGGAAATATCCATTCTGGAAAATTGTAGTTCCGAAAGTTCCATTCCGGAAAATTTCGTTCCGAAAAATTTGAAAACAAATTTTGAAAAACTTTGTTAAATAAACAAACAAATGTACTCCCCCTATGAAAAGGAGTTTATTACTGTGAGAAGATTTTTCCAACAGAAAGTTAATTAAGGAAGATTACCTTACGGTTATCATTCCTAACTTCTGTTTAATATATTCAAATCTATCAGAAGGTAAAGATTTTGTGAAAATATCAGCAAGTTGATCTTGCGTTCCGATAAACTGAAGAATAATATCTCCTTTAAGTGTGTGATCCCTAAGAAAGTGATGCCTAATATCTATGTGTTTTGCACGGGAGTGATGTGCAGGGTTTTTACTTAGAGCAATGGCACTTGTGTTATCACACAAAATTTGAGTTTTAGTAAAACTCAAGCCATAGTCTGTAAGTGTGTGTTGCATCCACAACACTTGTGCACAACAACTTCCAGCTGCTACATATTCAGCTTCAGCAGTGGAGAGTGCAACAGAATGTTGCTTCTTGCATGACCAAGAAACTAATGAATCTCCTAAGAAATGACAAGTTCCGGATGTACTTTTTCTATCCATTCTACAACCACCAAAGTCAGCATCAGAAAAGCTTTTTAGAACAAAATCATTTCCAGAAGTATAAAATAATCCTAGATCCATGGTTCCCTTAAGGTAGCGAAAAATTCTTTTAACTGCCTTTAAGTGAGATTCCTTAGGATTGGATTGATATCTTGCACATAAGCATACTGAAAACATTAAGTCTGGTCGACTAGCAGTTAAGTAAAGTAGACTTCCAATCATACCTCTAAAAGATGTTTGATCTACTGATTTCCCAGCTTCATCAAGATCTAAAGAGTTTGAGGTACCAATAGGAGTAC
Source organism: Viscum album (assembly GCA_963277665.1). Lineage (NCBI taxonomy): Eukaryota > Viridiplantae > Streptophyta > Magnoliopsida > Santalales > Viscaceae > Viscum > Viscum album. The sequence goes on from OY728147.1 coordinate 1,842,413,956, forward strand.
TTATACTCTTCGTGTTGTCATAACCATACTTTTTAAGAAGATCTTTAATATACTTATGTTGAGATATGTAGGTTCCTTCTGGTTTTTGAGAAATTTGAAAACCAAGGAAAAATGTTAACTCACCCATCATACTCATTTCAAACTCAGATTTCATTAGACTAGCAAAAGAATCAGTCAAAGATTGCTGAGTTGAACCAAATATAATGTCATCAACATAAATTTGAACAATCAAAACATTTTTCTTATCTTTCTTTATAAAAAGGGTTGGATCTGCATTTCCCTTAACATAGTTATTTTGAAGCAAAAATCCAGTGAGTCTATCATACCATGCTCTTGGGGCTTGTTTAAGGCCATACAAAGCTTTGGTAAGTCTAAAAACATGATCAGGATGTTTTGTATCTTCAAAGCCAGGAGGTTGTTCAACAAAAACTTCCTCTTGAACATAACCGTTAAGAAAAGCACATTTCACATCCATTTGAAATAGTTTGAAATTAAAGAATGCTGCAAAGGCAAGTAGAATACGAATAGATTCAAGTCTAGCTACTGGAGCATAGGTTTCTTCATAGTCTATTCCTTCTTGCTGATTATAGCCTTTAGCAACAAGTCTAGCTTTATTTCTAACAATGACTCCATTTTCATCACATTTGTTTCTGAAGACCCATTTTACTCCAATAACAGAAGTTTCCTTAGGTCTTTCAACCAAGGTCCAGACTTTATTCCTTTCGAATTCATTTAGCTCATCTTGCATTGCTTTGATCCAATCATCATCACCTAAAGCTTCATCAGTGCTTTTAGGTTCTAGTTGGGAAAGAAATGCTAGATGTTCTACTTCATTTCTTAAGGAACTTCTAGTCCTTACAGGTTGATTTACATCACCAATGATACTATCACTGGGATGATTCTTAAGAAACATCTGATTTGGGTTTTGTAAAACCTGTTCATCAACATAAGGTAGAAAGTCTTCTGGGGTAAATGTTTCAGAAGTATCTTCTAGAACAATTTCCTTATCAGAAGGTTCTTCTAACAAAGGTTGACAATCAGTTTTTGAAAACACATCCGAAGATGTAAGTTGGGAAGTTTTAAAAACAAAAGGATCTGACTCATCAAATTTCACATGTACTGTTTCCTCAACAGTACAAGTATTTTTATTAAAAACTCTATAAGCCTTAGAGGTTGTGGAATATCCTAAGAAAATTCCTTCGTCTGATTTTGGTGCGAATTTATGTAAGTTATCTTTAGTATTCAAAATGAATACTTTGCAACCAAAAACCTTGAAGTAGGAAAGCCTTGGTTTTCTACCATTCCATAACTCATAAGGAGTTTTATTAAGAAAAGGTCTAATCAAAACTCGATTTATAGTATAACAAGCAGTACTTACAGCTTCAGCCCAGAAATGTCTAGCAATAGAATATTCACTCAACATGGTTCTAGTTATTTCTTGAAGAATTCGATTTCTTCTTTCAACTACACCATTCTGTTGAGGAGTTCTAGGTGCTGAAAAGTTGTGAGTAATACCTTTCTTACTACAAAAAGTTTCAAAATCAGAATTTTGAAATTCTCCTCCATGATCACTATGAATAGTTTTCAATGGAAGGTTTTTCTCATTTTTAACTTGAGCTCTAAAACTTTTGAAATAAGAAAAAGCTTCAGATTTCCTTGCTAGAAAATAGACCCAAGTAAATCTAGTGTAATCATCAACTAGAACAAACACATAGTATTTGCCTCCAATGCTTCCAGTTTGTGTAGGACCAAAAAGATCCATGTGCACCAACTGTAATGCATCGGTTGTTGAGACTTCACCGATTGACTTAAAACTAGATTTATGTTGCTTGCCATATTGACAAGGATCACAAACTTTAGAAGAATCAAATCTAAGCTCCGGTAGATCCTTAACTAGTTTCTTCTTAGAGAGTTTACATAGGTTTCTAAGATTACAGTGTCCTAGTCTTCTATGCCATAACCAAGAATGATCTTCCATTGCACTTAGGCAAGGTAAATCTTGGCTTCTTAGGTCTTCTAAGTTTAAGGTGTAAACATTCTCTTGCCTGTTGGCTGAGAGAATAAATTCTTCCTTGGAATTGTGAACTAAGCATTTATCATTCCTAAAATTCACAAGGTAACCTTCATCACATAACTGACTTATGCTAATGAGGTTGTGCTTAAGACCTTTAACAAAAAGAACATTTGAAATCAAAGTTTTACCTAAAAGAACAATATTACCAATACCAACAATCTCTCCCTTAGCATTGTCTCCGAAAGTTACCTTTCCTCCTTTCGTCTTGATAATTTTTTCAAAGAAGCTTTTGTTACCAGTCATGTGCCGGGAACATCCACTATCCATGTACCAAACATTGTTGCTGGAACTTTCTTTATTTTCCTGAAATTAAGAACAAAGTTAGACTTTCGGAATCCAAACTTGCTTGGATCCGAGATTTCTAGACAATAAAATCTTAGGTACCCACATTTTCTTGGAAAAATAAGCTTTATGAAAACCTAAGGATTGGGTTTTGTTTAAGGAACAATTTCTTGCCCAGTGACCACCACATTGACACTTAGTACAAAATGGGGCACTTTGAGGAACAAAATAATTGTTGCTGAAAACAGGTTTTGCATGGGTATAACCAAATCCGGATTTATTTCTTAAAGGTCGTATTTGAGAATACATCTTATCAAAATTTTCCTTACCATGGGTAAAGTTTGATAAGCACTTCTTTAAGGAAAAAATTTCGGACTTGAGTTTTACAACCAAGTTTTTATCTTCAAAATCATTAGTTTTGGAACTAGATTTAGGCTCGAAAACATTTTTATTAGAAATTACTTTTTCTAACTCTTTAGAAAGTTTATTCTTCTCAGAACTTACTTCCTCAAGATTTTTTGAAATACTTTCAAAATCAGCATTTTTCTTATCAAGATCTTTAGAAAGATCTGATATCTCTTTAGTAAGAATAGAATTCCTAGAATTTGCCTTATCAAGTTTCTTGTTGAGTTTGGAATTCTCAATCTCAAGAAGTTCAGCAAATCTAGAGACTTCTTCAAAAGTAGGTAAAGTATTTTCCTCATCAGAAGTTGATTCTTCATCAGAAGAGTTATAATACTTACTATCATTAGGATTTAAAGAAACATTGGTCAAAGATTCAGCATTTCGTACCTTAGCCATAAGACAATGATTATCAATAGGTAATCTGGCTATAAGACCAAGATTCTTCTGTCCTGAAGATTCATATTCAGAAGATTCATCTGAAGAGTCACCACCACTGGCACTCCAGGTGTCATTAGCTTTCAAAACTTTCTTAGCTTTAGCTTTGTAATATTTCTTCCTGTTCCTGTCTGAATGCCTTTCCTTTCTTTCTTTCTTTCTGAGCATAGGGCAATCTGGTCTAATATGTCCTGCTCTCTTACATTCATAACAAGTAACTTCTCCATCTTTCTTATCTTTCCTATCCTTCTTCTTATACTTGGATTGAAAGTTTCTTTGTCCAGCTATCTTGTTCATCCTTCGAGCAAGATTGGCTAATTCATTTTCTGAAACTTCACTTTCACTAGATTCGGATTGGAAAATGACTTTCTTCGATTTGGATCTGGTTACTCTCTCAGGAGTCTTAGCTTTCATCTGATTCGAAGTTGTAGTAAAAGCAACAGTACCATTTCCATTCTTCTTCTTGATGTTGTCAGCATCTCTCTTCATTCTGGTCTCATGTTGTAGAAGAGTTCCAAATAATTCATCAAGAGTTATTTGAGTAACCTTCCTGTTCTCATCTATAGCTGTTCTCTTGGATTCCCACTCATTGGGCATAATGTCAATTATCTTGTCCACAAGAGCTTCATCATCTAAACCTTTCTCTCCCATAGACTGTAGACTATTGACGATTGTCATAAATCTTTGTTGTACTTTACAGATAGGTTCTCCATAAGGAAAATTAAAGCCATGATATTCAGCTCTAAGCATAGCTCTCCTAGTCTCAATCACTTTAGAAGTCCCAAAATGAGTAACCTCTAACTTCTTCCATATACAATTAGCTGCTTCACAAGAAGAAATTTGGCTATATATATTTCTGGTCATTGAACATAATAAAGTGTTGCGTACCTTGTAGTTGAGTTGATATTCTTGCTTCTCCTGGTTAGTAAAGGTTCTGACTTCCTTGTCAGGAATTTTGTAATCACCAGTAAGCATGACAAAGTTATCTACTCCAGTATTGATAACAAACGTCTTCATACGATCTCTCCAGTATTCATAATCATTACCATCAAATATTGGTGGCCTTGTAGGATTCAAATTGTCTATCGAACCAACATTCATTCCTGCCATACTTGAAAATAACTTGGAGACAAACTTGTTAATAACAAAAATTCGGAATTAAAAAGTTCGAAATAGGAAAAGTTCGGAATGAAAAAGTTCGGAATTGAAAAGTGAGCAAGAAAAACTTGAACGTGAGTACAAGTATTTCAGTAACCTTGGCTCTGATACCAAATGTAAGAATGGTATAGAGTAAGAGGTTTCCAACCTCTGATACCAATTGTAGGATCGAAATATAATATGAGATGCTCAATATACAAGAGGGGGGGTGAATTGTATACTTTAAAAATTCCTTTGGAACCTTTAAAGTTAGTTATGAATAACTAGAGTTTCCTTAAGAAAAGGAAAGAACTAAGTTTAACAAAGTTAAACTAAGTTGATTCACAACACCTCTAACACCGAACTAAACTTGGAAAGAGATTCCAAAAGAAGGTTCCGGAAATATGGTTCCGGAATTTGAAACTTAACAAAAGTTACAATATGAGATTCTACCTTAAAGCGTATAGAATCTAAACTAATCAAAGTAAGTAAGGAAGTATAAGAAAATTATACTTTCCTTAAGATACAAAATGCAGCGGAATAAAACAAGTACAAGTAGAAGAACTACTAGTAACAAGATGATAGTCTTTTAACCCAAAGAGAAGGGTATCCAACAACCTTGGATAAAGGTCCCTTGATTTATACTTTCAAGCAAGTCTGTCTTACCCACACCAGGGTAAGCCCTCGATACGAAGATCGGTGTCTCTGTCTTGCTATCCCCGCAAGCCCTCAACTTCAAGGTAGTTGGCAACCTCTGTCTTTCTCGACAAGAAAGCCCTCGATCTTTAAGGTAGTCGGCACCTCTGTCTTTCTCAGCAAGAAAGCCCTCGATCTTTAAGGTAGTCGGCACCTCTGTCTTTCTCAGCAAGAAAGCCCTCGATCTTTAAGGTAGTCGGCACCTCTGTCTTCCTATCCCCGGAAGCCCTCGAATGTAATCACCAACATTCGGAGTTGCACGAAGCTTTGAGAGTTAATAAGAGACTCTCTCTCTAGAAATCACTTCAACAGCATGTATGCACAAAGTTCAAATGTTCATCCATCCGTTGTGAGCTTTTTCAAATGAGCTCCTATTTATAGGTGAGGTCGGCTCCTTCTCCAACGGTCATATTTTCCTTAAAGTTCGGAGGGACCTGTACACGTGTCACTTAGACAACGGTTAGTTTATAACAAAATGGACGACATCGTTTTATAACAAAGTAAGTGTAACAGAAAGTACGACATCGTTTTAAAACCTAACATAAAGGTTCGGAATAGAAATTTCGGAGTGAAAGTTCGGAGTGAACAAATTCAGAGTGTATAAAACAATGATATCCAGATTCTGTTTAATGAGTGAATTCGGAATGAGAATTCGGAATAGGAATTCGGAATAGGAATTCTTCATCAGAAATCGTAATGAGAAATCGTCATCAGAATTCGTAATGAGAATTCAGAATGAGATTTCTTCATTAGAATTCGTAATGAGAATTCTTCATTGGAATTCGTAATGAGAATTCTTCTTCAGAATTCGTAATGAGAATTCGAAATGGGATTTCTTCATTAGAATTCGTAATGAGAATTCTTCTTCAGAATTCGTAATGAGAATTCGTAATGAGAATTCTTCATTAGAATTCGTAATGGGAATTCTTCTTCAGAATTCGTATCCTGAATCTGGAATAGAACTTAGTCAGAATTCATAACCGGAATTCGGAGTGAAACTTCCTTATAGTTCTTGTCCAGAATCCGAACCCTAAAACAGAATGCTTTTTATCAGTTTTAATGATTCCGAGAAAGTGAATCCGAATTTCATACTTAAGAAAAATATTAATGAAAATATGATAAGGATAAATTTTTCTTATAAAAGCGTTTTTCCTTAAGAAAACATTTTTCCTTATAAAAGCAATTTTCCTTACAAAAGCGATTTTCCTTAAAGATAAGGTGTTTGTGATTTTCAAAACAAGAAGGAATGGAAAAGTCATAAGGAAAACCTTATTGACTCAACAAAATAAAGAAAAAATGGAAGAAATATAAAAATACCAACATGATATTGATCATGATTGATTTAAAATCACCTTGGAACAAAGGGAGAATCATTTTAAAGAGGAATGGAGAAGATTATATGAGTTATAGAGGAATGGTTAAGAGTTTCATGTAAACTACGGTCAAGGTAATATGAGTAATATCAAATTAAAAAAATTATTAAGGGTATCACAGTTAGTCTATATCGTTTGAATAAATTGGATCCAATCTTGTGGTCTCATTTTCCATTTAATAACTAACACACAAAATTTCTGAGGAATAATAATAATGATATAAAAACTATGGTCAGTATATATGAATGTAACTATAAAAATAACTCAATAAAAAATAATAGACACGGATTTCCATAAAATTCCTTAAGGAAGAAATTGTTGATGAAGATTGATAAATATTTTTATTACCATTCCCAACCATGGGATTTTTTTTGTTTCAAAAAACCACGAAATTCAACCAATTATTCTTGAAGAATATTTATAATAGAACATATATCATGTATAACCTATCCATCATTTTTATGTCAGTACATCATGCCCAACTTTAACTTTTAACCAACAACATCCTGAAGTCCTCACTAGAAATGAGATAAAAATTGCATGTCTCCACCAAAAAATAAATAAGAAGGTAAACTATATAGTTACAAATCCTCATGAACAGATAAATGATTAGGTTCTTCTTCACTTATAATATCATAAATTTGAAGGAAATAACAAAATTCATAAGTTGATAAATGATCTCAAGTATCATATAGGTTGTACAATATTTTAATTTTATTCTAGACATGAATTCCATAGATCTTTCATCACATCTCCATCATGTAAAGGATAATGGATATAAGAAACCAGTAGGTATCCAGTGTTCCAATTTAATTAGATAACATGTAAAGAATCATGATATAAAATTTCAAATAGAAAATCTTACATCAGACCACCAATATTGACATCTCAGATCATGTAACATCTTGTTAATTATAGAGTTCACAGACCAAATAGATCAATTTCCACAATCCATCAACCCATATCATAGATTAAAATAAACAACCCATTTCCAGTAAAAGGGAAATGAACGATTATGATACTATGAATAAAAAAATTATGTATCCCCACTATTAAAAGATCCACCAAAACACTAATAAGAAGCATTTTACAACAAATCACAAGCTTTATCACAGAAAAGGTACACATTCTTATCATTCTTGTGCACATCAAAGAGAATATGCTCAAATAGTTTTACTAATGACCCCCCACTGATTACTTCATTACTAAGGTGGGTGAATTTACATTTCTAATATACCATGTCCACAATACTTTATTCCTAGATAATGTACAATATTGATACCATAAATATCAAGTTATTCAATCTGTCAACTATATTTTTGGTATATATTTATTTGGGTGTGTATACTTTTCATGGTCTTATGACTAGAATATACAATAATCCTTCTTCTAAAGAGGTAATGGAACCATGTATTGGGAAAATGTATAAATACTATAAATTCAAGGTCATTGTGAGATAAATTCTATTTATGAGGATGTCATTGGAAAAATCATTTAGCCATCACCCCTATTTACATACTCAAGTAACATCCATACCGCATACCAGAGGATTCATGAAAAATATTATCCGAAATCATCCTAGTTTTTTATGAATTATTACTGGTGATTATATTGGCATAAAATTTAATTTTTTTAATAATATTAGTTACAAGTTCAACGAACATGAGTATCTCAAGAGAATAAATACTTGGCCTAGGTCTCCCTGCATTCTATTTTATTATAAAATTGGGAAATAATGGGAAATATCTTGGGTAAAGGAGATCATCAACATGGTAATTGAGGCTACAAATTTCATCCAATGAAACCTATAGGATTTCAATAAATAAACTAGGATATTTGTATAATATCACCAAGTAAAACCAACTTATGGGTTACTTGATAAACACTATAAGTAGACTACTAACTCCAAGATATATTCTATGGTTTATCGAGTGGAACCAAATCAATGATCATATAAAAATGTATAATCCAAAGCACTATATCAAATCCATATCTCCAAACCATTATATTGTAAAAAAACTCATTAATAATAAATGGAACGAATATATTCAGGATTCATGAATCTATATATATGGTAACTCAAAATCAGAAATATTGAGCTCGGTGGATCTCATGGTAAAGAAAAAACCAGAGTATCTTTGAAGTATCCCTTATTTCATCTTGATATCTTATAAAACCTAATTTCCCATAAACACACATCAGATTCCCTATTTTATTAATAGAATTTCAAAACACAAAAAATTCATTTCACCATATGGAAACGCCGACGTCAAATATACCCATATCTAATAATGGAATTGTGGAATGAATAAGGTTAAGACAATAATAAATTTCAATGGGAAACCCAAAGAATATTTTAAAGATCACGCCAAAAAAATACATAAAACCATAACCTCTTCAAAAATATTTAGAATAAACATAAATATATCAACTCCCAAACATATTGTGTAACCAAAATTCCACTCATATTAAGGAACACTAAAAATTAGGGAAAACTAATCTTCATTGATTAGACATCCAATCCAAACAAACATGGTTTACTAATAATGAAATAATTGAAATACCATATTCACTTATGTCATTAAATTCAATTGTTAATACATTCAAATGATCAATAATTCTTTATACACCAGTCAAATAATGGGAAAGACAGGAGAAAAGAAAATTATATTAGACACAAGGAAAATTATAATTTGATCAATAATTGTAACATTTAGTCAATGATAATTGTTCATTTATAACATCCCATGTCATCAAGTAATTCCAAAACAATTATCTTAGAATCGCCACTTCATCCTCAACACATATTCACTTCTTTACACTAAGAAAAACATAAACACATCTTTGGCTCAACAGTCCCCGTATTTATTTTTTATCAATATCAACAAAAATCATTATTGAATATGTGGTGTAAACATTATCCAACTTGTTAATTATTAAATGACATGAATAAGTGGGGTGTTATAATATCCCAATTATACAAAAAAACATGTTCCCATGATGTTAAAGATTAATTCATGAATGATTCAGAGAGATAAAGAGAGATGATATCACATGGTTTTCTTAGAAAAGATCCATTAGTTAACAAACTATAAGCCTACATTTGAAAACTGAAAGAGAAATATAATTATTTATTTCTTGAGCTGTTAATAAACAACCATGCATGTGAAATCATGCTCATAATTTCTAAATTATTTTATACAGGTTGGTAATAATTATACTAACCAATGAAATAAAAAACATGCACACGCATGAAAAAACACATTGGAAATTTCAATTGAATATATATATATATATATATCCACCTTTTCCTCATATTTTCATCAACCAAGCACTCTACATTAATTGATATGATTAATATAATTATGAATAATTGATGAAAGGTTGACTGTAATACCATATCATATAATTTAATAAATATTTTTAAAAATTATACCTTTAATGTTATTTGAATATTTAATATCTTAATATCATAAATTTTACCCCTCTAATGATGCATACATCTCTTTAAATTTGGAAAATGTTAGTAAAAAAACATATATACACATATATGAGAAAGATGAGGGACCTCTTGGATTCTCAAAAGTAACATTTAGAATAAGGGCATCATCTTAATACCAATTTATTTTTATTCTATGATTCTACATGATATGTTTCTCCTTTATTTATTTCTTTTGTTTGTGTGATTGGTTTTCCCTCACTGGTTGACACTTTTCATTTTTTTCTTAAATGTAGACTATTCCTTATGAAGACCTACTCATTATCATGTTGTTTATTATCCCCAACATGATTTCTATAATATAATATATTAATAACTTATAATGGTAGATACATAGTCACACCATGTACCTACTGAATCCTCATCTGAGTTTATTTATATCGCAACACACAATGTTACCAGAAGCCACATTAGCTAACACCAGAATCTGAACTAGAGACTACTCCTCCAAAATCACACAAGAGACTTCTTATACTCCCATTTCTCACGGAGCATCTTCCTCTTTTATTAAATTCTAAGTCTAGTAAAATATGATATACTTATCATACATTAAAATATCACTAAATCTAAATTTATCGTGTACCCTTAATGAACCTTTACACCTTACTGGTCTAGCTAAAATATATTTGATCACCATTATTTCATCAGTTTTTTTGGGTGCAACTCTACGTGGTAAATTATTCCATATGATGATGTACTAGCCTCATTAAATGTGTTAAATAGGTTTACATAATACTATCAAATATATTATTCAATAAGGATCTTTCACAATGTCAAATCATTCAGTATTATTTAATTCGAAACATTATTCATTCATGCATGTGATAATGCATAATCCATGAAAGTTGAATATAAAATTATTCATTATCATTATTTTATGGGGTTTCTCAAATAAATTCTATAATCTAAAAATTACTCAATAACCCCTTGATATTACTATTTCAGTTTCAATCTTTTTTAATTAATTAATTCAATATTTTTATATAGGTTACATGGTATGTATTGTTTTCCTGAAACATCTTACTTCTCATTTGCAAAAAATGATGACATAGCCAGATATCTTTATCCACATAACCCAAGTGTGGATCATGGGTTATGCTATTCCCATAACACAAATAGATAACACGATGTCCCACTTCCATCATGTATGTAATTTCCATGAACAAATAAATATCCATGGGTTCCTTCACTTGAAAGGAGGTGTGTTTGTGGGTTCCTTCATGTAGCCAATAATTCTCATGGTATTTTCATTGAAGGAAAAGTTTCTTTAGAGGATTTAACATCAAATGATCATGAAATTCATTAGATAATCCTTTTCATGATTTAATTTCATATTCATCATATCTTTAACATGAATGAATCATTCATGTACTCTTTTTTTAAAATATCCCTCAATTTTTATCAACAAAATATATTATTGAGCCTCAGTTTATATAAGAGAGTTAACACTTATTATCTATGATTTTTATGTCATTTTGAGAACTCATTAAAGAACAAGAAGATATCAAGGTAACATTATTTATGATGGTTTTGTCATCTTCAACACCATGAGTTATCGAAGAGAAAAAGTAATCACACTATCACTTCATATGATAATGAGGAACATAAGTGCTTCATGTTATATTCTTTTCTTTATGAAAATACTCACTGAAAAGTCTATATAAAACCTATTAACACCCCTTAATTATTTATATGATAATATTCATAAAATATGGATGATTAAATCAATCAAAAGATTCATTATTTTTCATTCGATGACATCATGCGATTAGAATGTTTCTTTTTGTATACCAAAAAGTATTATGTGATGCCACTACTTCTTGAAATGAAATATTTTGTAGCCAATTTTTACTCATTTATGTTAAGTATTATCAGGATTCCATTGTTCCTAAAATATTCATCATTCATCAAATTTTATGTTTCATGGATGGATTCAGTTTGATCAACCATGGTTTAATCCATCGATTTGATAAGTGGGGATGACCTTCTTGCAACTATTTTTTCCATTATCTTATGTGTATATTCCTCTACAAATCGAGTTTACATATAAAAATTTATTTTATAAGATTAAATATGGACAAATAGTAGAATGCTAACCATTACCACATCAAAGTTGTGTCTGTGATGTGATATGCTTTATATGTCATCCCATGATAAAGAACTAATATCCCAAGGAAGTAAGGGATCAAAAATTTGATCGCTTTATTGAAAAAATATCCCCAAATGGTTATTTCCAATATGTATTCCCATCAACCCAATCATCAATACCATCCCATCTGTATGCACACTCGCACGAGTGTGTTCACCTGATGGATTATACATAGTCTACTTCTCCAAGACTCCATGTGGCCTTCATGGACTTGCTCCCCCACATGTTTTAGTTCCACCACCCATATGTGGGGGTTATTATGTTCCATTTTTATTTTAGTGGTTTGCCATATTTTTTAATAATGTCCATAAAATATTCATTAATAAAAAAATATCCCTTATCAATTATTTCATATAATATCCCAAGATTGAATTCAATACTCCTCTATTATTCATCATGTAAAATGTAAATAAAATTTTCATGTTATTATTTTAATTCCCCATTAAATAAAAAAATATATTACATGGCCTTCTTTGAATTATTAACCAAAACAAATAAGGAATACTTTTCTCCAAAAAGGTTCACTAACTAATTCATGTTTCACATGTCTTTTATAATTAAGAGAAGATAAAAAAATAATCAAATTTCATTATAGATAATATTTCAAGTATAACATGAAATGTTATCAAGTGAATCCATAACAATTTTCCATTAATAAACAATTTATAATTAAAAAATAATTACATATTGAAAAACTATGCAACACAAATTCAAAATGGGATCATTATTGACAAAAAAAAATAGGTCAACCTAATGAGCTATCCAATTTTTCATTCCACAAGGCATAAACTCATTCCAAATTAGATTGGGATCAAACCAATAACATATAATCATTGGAATGATTTCACCGTAAAAAATAAAACATTACCTAAACTTATCATATCTAAAAATAATATTATAAATGACACCATAATAACTCATTTGTGAGGCACAACATATGATGAAGATAGATACGCATAAATGTACTTTACATAAAATGATCTAAAGAACAAAAACCATGATATCCAAAACTCCATGATCCAAAATCTTTGTAAATTATCAACACCCCTATCTCAAACTCATAGGAATTAAATGCACTTGCCTTCCATTTACCTGGGTCTAAAAAAATCATGTCTACATACACACACTGGAATGTGAAAGGTGAAAGTACTAAATTCTTAAAGTGTATGACATTTAATATATAAAAAAATGTCACAATAATTCATTAAGTTAGTCTTAAAATATTGACTTTTAAAAAATTCTACATGAAATAAGAAAAAAATTTCACCACTTAGCAAATTCATGTATCAAAATAGTGTAAGAAATATGACTATACCTACAATTTAAAACCAGTGTTGATATAAAGGCATTAAATCCCAAGGTGATAATCTCATGATTTTCTATGTTATTATCATTCCAATCACATAAGATGACAAAACCTTCCATGCATTGGTCCTCAAAACTATCATTTAACCATTATTTATGCCACTAAGGATTTAAAAAATCATGATAACTCCTCTAATAGGTCACCCTCATATAAAAATTTAAGTACAAAGTCTCCCTAAGTCTATAGACTTATCTAAAGGGTCACTAGAGTTTTTAGGGTCTCTTACATAACACATGACCAATGTATTATATGGTATATATCAAAGATGACGTCATCTATACCCCTATTTTAAGGATCACATGGATATCCTGATCCAACACACCTATATCAAATCACTCACAGGGCCAGAACATGCATCATATGCCAAGATCATCACCCACTCTGGAGAAATATCCTATTTGAGTATCAATTCAATAGTATAGTCCCTAGAAGATTAGGTCACAAATACTGATATATATATATACATACAGGGTGATGTCTCCAAACCAATACTTCAATTTCTAAAAAGTACCCCCACCATTACCCACCGAGAGACTCCATAGTTAGCACATATTAAACATATCGTAAACAACTAGTTTGGTTATGTATAATTCTATTTAAGAATATAGGGGAAACAAAATATTTTTTTACTAACATCTTAAAATATAAAACCATTTTTAAAACCACTACAATGGGTTTAACATGAAGTATTTTTTTCTTGCATCGACTTACTAGGGTCACTATACCTCTTGGGATAATTTTCTTCTGCAACATTATCAATATCAAACGTCACTTTATATATATATAAAACCTTCCAGTAGAATAAAATATTAAAACTAGTAGTTCTAGATGAGTAGAATTCCACCAATTTATTATGTTGGAAAACACCGTATGAGATGTTTTTGACAAATTAAATAGTGGGAAAAAAATAATAAGTTCTAAATATAACACACTTGTAGGAATATATGTCATGTGAATACATCATGACTAATAATGATTCATGAGATTCCACTATACCTTATAATCATGAGTCATAATCCATAAGATACCATAACAGACCATAATGTGCATCACTCAAGGTTAATAATACAATTGTAACATCCCACATCAAGAAAAATAATCCAATACCTGGTAGGCTTGACATATCATGGGAAATGGTGTTTATGAACCACTAATTTTTCTTCCATTAAAATATCTAACACCTACCTACAAATATTATCTTCCTTATCTAAAAAAATAAAATAAAAAAAATCCATTTATAAAACATTGTCTAATAGTAGGCCTTGTAACCATAGATCAATGATCACGACATGAGACTGAATAGTCCCCAAGCATACCTCTTTTCACCCTAGAATATTTTAAATAGAGGAGGGTGTCTAGGTTTTACATTAATGAAAATAGAACCTCATATAAATTTGAGTGATAAATAATTAAAATAAAAAAAATTATAAACTGAAATGATAAATAGGTGGATATAATGGATAAAAATAACTATAACCAATTTCAATGCATCATAGAGAGGACCTGAAAAATATAGTAATCATTTAAGAACTAATTTACCACTCGGATGAACAAACATCTATAATAAAATAAAATAAATTATTGACATCAGTATTACTTCCATTCTTATGTCACACCTTGTCCCAATCAGGTAAATTTTCATATTTATCCCACTCTATCATTTTATATGGGGACTCGGCCCATCATTTTCTTACAACAAATTGGAGACCAATTGAGTATCCACATGCAGTGGACTCCCAAGTAGAGTGTGAGTGCAAAGGTCAATAGAAAAAAACAAATGTGTTATCTTACATAACCATTAATTTCCTTAAAATGTTCATGTGATATTCTTAGGTGAAAAAAAATATAAATCGGGAAAATATGAAAACTAATATATGTTAAGGAATCCATCATCAATTCTTAGTTCGATGACCCTTATTAAAGATACATGCTTCATCAAGTGACAAAATGACTCTTATAATGATGTATAACTAGAAAGGGACTCTATATTCTATAATATTGTGACCATATCTTTATACAAAAACTATTACATTATTTTAATTATAAATAACCATTAAATACAATCCATGGATCAAAAAGTCTAGTGTATTTGGAAGACTATGTACATATATAGAAAACTTGAAACTATAGATAAATATATTTTATTAATCTATATAATGAGATCCTAACTCATTTTGAGCTCTTATAACTTCATTGGAATACCTTAGGTAATACATACACAAAAGGGGTCAGAAAAGTATCACTGTATGGGAATAAACTAGGAAATGAAACATGGTGCGTCCGTCCGAAGGAATAACATGATAACAAAAAAGGAATGGATAATGATTAATAATATAGTGGAATAACATATAGAACATGGAATAATATTATCATGGTAATATATTATTTTGTAAAACACACATAACACAAGATAAACATGAGTCAAGGCTAACATCCACAATGATATCACATGGTCAAAAAATTCCCATAATGGATTATGTATACTGCCTAATCACACATATAACATCTCATGAGACTAAAACATTTCCAAATTCATTAAAAAATATTTTAACACCCATAATAACATTTTCATGTATATTCATGCCACATAAAGAATAAAACATAAAGAAAAAATTATAAGGGTTATCCATGGAAAAAAATCGGTATCGTAATCTTGTCATAACGTAGATCCAAAGGGTGTATAATGATTGTATGCATGAAATAAGGGAAATAAATAATTATTTGTCATTAGTAATAGAAAATTATAATAGATCATGAATAATTAAGTCCATTTGAACTGAAATAAAAAATAGAGTGGTTTGGAAACACTAGAAATGTGCCACTTAAGTACGGTTTTATGGAAAAGAATATAGAGTCACTAAAATGGATAAAGTATTATTTATTTTTATGAAACATGAAATGAACTAAAATATTTTTACACAATAATATTATGGATTTTATAAATTTAATTTTGGCTTAACTATGTTTCTGAATTTTACAACAAAATGGGTAAAAACAGAGAAGTTTCCCTTAATCATGTTTTCTAATCAAAATATATTGAGAAGGGACCCTTTTAAAACATGTATTTAACAATAAGAGAATGATGATTTGATAAGGATATATATGATTAGAACATTTATATATATTATGGATGGTTTATATAAGAATAATTGATTGTTTAATCAGGGAAAATTGGGAGATATCAAAACCCAATGAAAATATGAACGGTAGGAGAGAAACTGTACCCTATGTATGAATGTGTTCTACATGTGCAGTTAATGTAAAAAATAATGAAATTAGATTCATTATTTCATAATTTAGAACATATTACAAATATAATTTATTTATTTATTATTTTTATGATTTTATATGAACATTTTTATTAGTTATAAAGTTTAATTTCGTCGCTTCAAGAGATTTTTTTTCATGGTTTAATGGTTCTTTCACTTGTATAAAGTTATGGATGTTTTTTTTATAAAGTGAATAATAATATATAGGAAAAATTAAATTTTATTCATGAACTTCTTGATTTAGAAATGGTCTCATATTTCATTATTTTCTTGTATTGTGATGATTCTATTGATAAAATGTTAATGATAAACTTTTTTTTTATTTTGGCAGGTTTTTTGACCATCAATAAATAGTTTTGTTTTATTTAATATTATATTTATATATTAGTTAAGAACATGAAATAAGTCAAAATATAAATATTAAAATTTGATTCAACAACAATAATTGATTCATGACCCTCTTTTATGGTAGTAATGTAAAATAAAAAATCATTTTCCTCGAAGATGGTTAACTTCCAAAATTTGGAAAATGGTTTTGTTTTTCATTTAATTATGAAAGATGACAAAAGTGGTTTATAAAAAAAATTTAATTATAAATATAAAATTATAGTATATAAGGGATAATTTATATATTAATATTTTATATATGAAAGATGTTATGAGAAGGTAGAATATAGAAATATTATAATAGAAAAAGATAGTGATTTTACCTATTGAATGTCATCTCCTTGAAGATCATCTTAAGTCACATGGAATTGGTATTTTCATGATTCTATAAATACAAAAATATGGTGGATGGGATTGTTATGTTAATTTGGTAGAATAATTTCATGGTTTGAGGTTTATAATGTGTGATGAATATGGGTTATGAGGGAGGAATTTATAAGGGGAGAAGAGGGGTGTCTTTTATTATTATATTCATTAGTATATTATTTTTTATCAAGAATATTAATAGTATTTATTCATGTGACTATATATAGTCAATTATGATTTTTTTCGAACTAATGGGTTCTTACATTGTCACGAACCGAATCTGGTCGCCTTCAAACTCGGCACCCGACCCGGTCCATGGAAAGACCCGAAGGGCGTTCCTGATCCCCACGGGCTGGCACAAGTGCCCAGGTATCATAAAATGAAAATTGGGAATGATTTACCCGAGTTTATAAACATAAAACAACAAAAGAATCCAATGAAAGAAATCTGGATTTTTCAAACCAAACAATCTTTTACAAAAATTCAGAACTGAATTACATGGCTTAAAACAACTCAAAAGGTCTATACCAAAGTTAAAAATCCAAATAAGGACAGCCCAAGAACCCTCATGGCAAGGGGCACCTCCCACAAGCCACCTCCACAAGACTTCACCACCAAGGACCTGCTAGAAACCCGAACCACTGGAACAAAAAAAACTGTACCCAACCTACGACAAAAAAAAACCATGTCTACTTACACCCAAGGGTGTAAGTAGGGTGTGAGCCAATGCCCAGTAGGATAACACCACTAAGATATTCCATGTGATAAACATTTAAAGATGAAAAGCATGCAAGTTTTCAAAAACATGAAAAGCTAGTTACAATTTCTAAAAGATGCTACTTTGAATAAAAACAGTTTTCAAGCGGGCTATCATTAAGAATCAACACTTTTAAAAAAAATGTCAACACTACTGAATTTTCCAGCCAACTATACCGTATGCCGACGGTAAGTACAAAGTAAACAATGAGCACAAGAAATAGGAAGTAACACCTAGGCACTAGCTAGCTGTGGGTCCCAGGTACCTCGTATCTCGGTGAGAGTAACCATCACAAATATCCATTCTCGTGCACGAGCCACTAGTAGGGAATATACCCATAACCTAGTGGTCCCCAATCATCATCATCATAGTTTAGTTAGAGTTGTAAGCGTCAATCTTGCTAAGTGAAACTGAGGCCAAACCCCACGGATTCACTAGCATACTAGTACACGTCCACCCACCTAGATACCCAGGTTTTCCCCTTGTGCTCAAACATGTTCAACACATCAAGAAATGTACATTGAACATGAAAATATCATTTCCACATCACAAATACACCAAACAGCCCATATGTATACCACACAAGTCACAAAAAATCCATTTTTCATTCAAAATGATTTTGAAATCCGAATCACACCAAAATAGCCCACAACACATTTCACATTTCTTCAACACTTCCACAAAACCATTAAACAATTTTATAAAACAATTATATGATATTTAAACTCATATAACAGCCCACACACATGGAATATAACACTTCTTTCATATTCAAAAATTCAATTTTTCACATCACACTCACACAAAACACTCCACATCACTTTCACATCACTTTCACTCCAAAATATCTCCTTCAAACAATTTAATAAAATATTTCCAAGATGATACATATCACATAGCAGCCTTTTCAAAAATAAAATGGACCTTTTAAAAATATACTCCTACCAAAACAGTTTTCTGATATGGTTTCACCTATTACACAACCCAATAAAGCATTCAAAACTTCCATAAAACAATTATAAAGAGTATACCAAAACTTTGCACATAAAATCCATTTCAAAAATCTCTTTTTAAGCCAAAATCACACCAAGACCCTACCAAAACAGAATTGGCAGCCCAATAAACATGAAATAATCCACATTCAAATGTTATATAATCACGTTTAATAATATCACAAAAGATACCCATGAGAACACACAAATCCACAAAACACTTTCAAGGAGTATAACAAGGTTATACAAATAAAACCATTCAAATACACCCCATTTTTAGGCCCACATGGAACTATATCATTACCTAACCATAATTTTCAGCCCCTTTCAACAACTAATAAATCACTTCCACATTTTACAAAACTACCACAAGATATAACACATGAAATACATTTGAAAAATACACATTTCAAGCAAAAATGTAACTCTAAAAACAAATGCTTTACTATTGCAACCAAAATGGTTTTCACATAATTCACAGCACATAAGGAACATTCAAAATTATTTAATAAAGCAAACTAACTCATCATTAAATGGTTACCCACGGAATCACCTACCGAATGTGTCGAAACCCTCAAAACTTGGTGCGAAACCTTAAGCGCACCACCGTTGCACAAAAAGGAATACAAATCCAGACCTAAACCACAAAAATTTACCCAAAAGACACCAAATCATACATTATGATCAAACCCCAACTTCTGGACATGAGGAACTTCAAGAAAAAGGAAATAAAACTAAAAGAGGATGGAAGGAACCAAGAAGAAATTCCCTTACTTGAAATATCTTAAAGGAATCGGCCCCAATCCACAAAATAATTAATCAACAAGTACCCAAAACTGGTATGGAGGTTCGAAGGATTCATATTAGGTCATGTGGGGACTGAAATGGGGGAAAAAGGATGAAAAATGAAGGAGTTATGAAAGGATCAATTTACCTCTCCAAATCTTCCCGATTTTTGAAACCCTAATAAGTTCAGTACTAACGCGCGATTAAGAAGAGCTCCAAAGAGGGGAGAGAGAGCTTGGGCGCGTTTCTGGGTTCAAGGGGCGCATATGAGGCTTTGAATCACAGAAAAATACTTAAAACTGAATAAGTTATTAATTAATCAAATATTATTTTTAAAACTGGAATTGGGCTTTCGGGCAGGCCCAATCCCTTAAATAAAAACCAACATAAACCTTGGTTATGGATTTCAAAGGCTCCAAATTTTAATTTTGGTGTTAATATATCAGGGGAGGACATTTAGGAGTTGTAATAAAGGAACAATATTAAAAAATGAAAAAGTTATAAAGGAAACAAATTTTATTTTTAAATCTGGAATTGGGCTCGCGGTTTGGCCCAATTCATGAAAACTCATCTATTTCTCCATAAAACCTTTGGAAACCATCCAAAACAAAAAATGAAAGGAAAAAAAATGAAATTTAACTTCAAAATAATTCATGTATGTGACATACATCATTCATTGCTCAAACATTAATTTATTTGGATTATAATGTTAAATATTCTAAATTACCATATTTCGTTATTCCCCAAAAAACCAACTATTTAAAAAAATCATAATAATTTACAATAACCATTTGATAACATAAATATTTAAAAAATTGAATCCATTTTATGGAAATATTTATATATATATATGATAAGATTAATTGTTATATAAAATCATCATTTATTTAGAGAATATTAATTATAATATTATAATCGATTTTACATAATTTTCAAAACATAATTTTGGTCTCATCATATTATATTAAAATATAAAAATTCATAACTTTAATTTGTAAATCCAATTTACGAAAATAAAATTTATCAATAAATTGAGATGGAATTTTGTTGTTTTATATAAACTAATACAGATAATTTATCATTTTCTAAATAATTATTTTCATTTACTATGGTTTATATGTATAATAATTTTAATTTATATGATAGTCAAATATTATTTTACACTTACATATGAGATATTTCTATTCCATCATTCATATTACTATCTTTAATGTAAAATTATTATTCTAATGGACATGTTACTTTTCTAATGGTCAGAATACTTTTCCAGCAGTAAGATTATTATTCCAACAGTATGATTTACAACGATCACATGGGTTTCCATAATCATATAAATACCTCATATTTCATTCATTAATCATTCAATTCAATTTTCTTCATGGTTATATAGATTTTCATTTTCCGAATATAAATCCCATTATTATCATTATGCAACTTTTCTAAAGTATTGTTCCTGAGTAAAATCGTTTTGGTGGGGAGAGAAGATCAAAATTATCATATTATTATTATATTATTATATATCTATTGGACCATTTTAATATATAAAATTATTATCATCTTAGTATCATACTAATGTAACATTATTCAATTATGAGAATAATTTTTTGTTAGTCTATCATTGTGATTTATGACATATTTTAAGAATAGAATTTTCATTAATAAAATAATGGGAATTTACATTATTCACCACTTAATAATTTTTTCCCAAAAAAAATGAAATTTTATTCTATGTTTAAAATCGGTGAGGTTTTCTATTCATCATCACTTCCTCCAGTTCCCATGTATCTAATTATACACGTGGTTTAGTTATATTAGATTGACCAATGATAGGTCTTGCTCTATAAGACAGTTTCTTTAAGGTCCACAATATCTAGTGGATTATCCACATATGAGAGATCATTTTATAGCTATAACCATCTATGAATTTTGTACACGTGATGGATCTAGTATGTGATTCTTGAAGATAGATACAGAGAATATATCATGTACATGGGAAATGGTTGGTGGATTTTCTAATATATATGGTATAACTTTGATGTGACCAATAATCTCAAATACATTGATATACGAGGAACATTTCATTCCATTATTACCAAATCTCATGGAACTCCTCCATGGAGATATGTGACGGAATACCTTGTCCCCAACTGAAAAATTGATATCCCGTCATCAATTTTATGCATAGCTCTTTTAATTACATTGGGAAGCCTTGATATTAAATTGAATCATCTTCATATTGTATAAAAGTTTTTCAACCATTTTTGATACCAGTAGATTTCATTCATTAAATTCATCCCAGCATACATGTACTAAATATATTTCCCCATAAAATATTTTTATGAAGAAATTTACATGCATGAGTTAAAACTTTTATTGTATTATAAATCGATTTGAGGAGGATATGGATCCCCTCCAATATTTAATCCCACAAATCATTCCATCAACATGTATTCCACTATCTATATAGTTAGTTAGATTAACTATCATTTTGATGGTGATAGGATGTACTGATGTTCAACTCAGTGTTTAGATCATGTTGGAGACTGTTCCATGACATTGAGGTTAATATTGAATATCAATCAAATACAGTCAATAATAGTGATAAATGAAGCCTCATCACTTATCTAATGTATATTCGTGCAACTATATGTAGTTATATGTCCTAACATATTGAAATTAAGTGAGAATACATTATAAGAAGATCCACCACAACCCATATATCATTATTACCACTTAATGTATTTTTAATACCAATAACTATGTCCAGGGTAATGTTTAACAATATTGAGTTACATGTAATGGTTTCATCACCCCATAGACATTTTCCTTTCATCCATATCATTCTAACATTCCAGTAACTTTGATGTATATCTGACAATCTCATTATTTTTATTATTCAACTATTTTCACCTTTATATCTTGATACATATTTCTATTACCTAGGTGGATGGATATGGTCAATAAATGTGAATCATTTTGAAGAACCTTATTTTTTTTATAGATTTTATGGTACACAAACTCATGAAAAAAATCATACAAATCCTTTGTCATCAATTTAGAACTATGAGTATTTATCCTTTTTGATAGCATGCACCTTATTAGAAATTTACAAAGAAACAGATTGATCATCCTTGATTTTATTCAAAATGTACTGTTGAGAAGTCATTTAAAAAAGGAAATATGATTTTCCTTGAATAATTATTCACATTTCCATCCTTTATAGTCTATGAATTTTGTATCCTTCTCAGTTGTCATCATTGAAAATATTTCAGGATCTTTTCTACTTATATCGTCATCAATTTTTTTTATTTCCATGGGTGGTAGTTGATTGAGTAGTCACAATACATGATGAGATATAACCATCTACAGTAGCAAATATTCTTCCATTTCATTTTGAATATATACTAGAGTCTCTTTTATTAGTATATATCTCAAAATTCATCCTATAATGACAATTCTACATGATTTTCATTGGGAATATCACATCTTCCAACTCTAAATCATGTGTGGGATATATCTCATCATGAAATTTTAGATTCCATGAGGCATAAGCTATTAATTTATCATTTTTAATTAATCTACAACCCAATACCTTATTTTAAAAAAACTGTATACAATAAAAATTTCCCCACTTGATTGATGTGTAAGCACTAGTGTAGTGAGAAACCATTTTTTAGCTACTTGAATATTTATTCACACTCTTTGGTCTATACATAAATCACCCACATTCTAGAAATCATTTTTATTATGATCTTTAATCATGATAAGCTTCATTAGTAATTCATACCAAGTCCAAAGAAATTGTGGATCTTAATATTTCTGTCTATACTACTCCTAAATTTCCAATTCTAATGAAGAGTCCATAGATATACCTTTCCATGTGATTAAATTCCACAAGAATTATAATTTCTCAATAAAAACCTTATATTTACTATACTTTTCATATAACTTCCCTTCTTGCAATGACATTATCATAATATTCAAATTCACTTCATGCTCCTCCTTACATTGACAGAATATCTGAATACTATATATAAAGAGTACTATAAATTTTTCCAGAAATAATCTATTCAACATGACCATAAACATTGTTTGGTTATTAGTGAGTATGATTATAATAAATATTAACTCATTGTGCCCATATCCTATTTAAATGGATGTATTGGTAATATCTTACTTATTCACATTAATTTGTGATATCCTAACTGAAGGTCCAATTAATAGAATTATTATTCCCCATGTAATTTATTAAAAAAATAATCTATCTATTGAAGGTGATACTTTAATTGTATCATGATTTTGTTGAGATCATAATAATCTATATATTATAGAAATTATCATTCTATCTTGTTGATGAAGATGATGTTTTGACCCCATAGTGAAGCAATCGATCATATAAAACCCTTTTACAAATTCTCTTGTTACTACATCTTCAGTTCATCCTTCTCAATGATGTCCATTCTGGAAGGAGTCATTGTTATAGGTAGATGTCCAGGTACACCAATGATTGAGATTATTACCTATCTACCATGAGAATGAACAAGAAACTCTTCAAGGAATACATAAGTATAATACGTCACAATTAACATGTTTTGAAGCATTATTCTATCATTGGCCTCATTAATTTGATCTAGATATGATTGTTCATAATAAAATAATATCCACACTTGATATGATGAATTTAATAGAGATTCATTTTCATCCTTACCCTTGGAGAAAATTGCCAGGTGACTTCAGATGTTAAGAATGATATCAATTTTGGGAAAATTGATGTTGAATTTATATATGTATTGAAAATACATTCCCAATATAACATAAAATTATAGTAAAGGAATTAAGAAATGTTTTTATGGTAGTTTCCATGAAAACTCTTTTACCCTAGAAGAGTTATATAATAAGGATATCATAAATTCCCAATTCACTATTATCATAGATGATTAAACCTCCAAGCTTTGAGGTGCTCTTTGAGTTGTTCTACAAATAATGAATGATATAGAATAATGAATGAAACAAAAATTAAAATCTAAATTCCTAATGTTTGAATAATTAAACTACGTACTTGACACCACATAATTATTGGGATACATATCATCAGTAGTGCTATAATATTACCTTCCTTTCTCTGCTGGCCTTGGAGATTATCATAATTGAATGTGCTTGAAAACCATTGGATTAAGGTATTTCCTCACAAAATGTATGTGTTCTATATAGTTGAAAAACTAGACTATATTCTGAGTGTTAATATGAACCTTTCTTTCCCCTATCACATTAGTTTCCATCTTCATTATTCCTATGCATTTATAAGATTGATTACCCACTCTTCCACATTTTAAGCATCTCATGGTGCACTATAGATTGTTTCTGGAATGCTTCTTACCACATTTTTGACATCTGGGATGTTGGGTTTTCTTTCCTCAATGATGTTTATCTCTTTATCCACCTATAGTAAAATCTAATTTATGCTACTAATCTATGGCCCCATGAGATTGTTGAGAGATACTGATATAGATCTCAATATAAAGGTTACAATAGACAACTTATACAAATCTACTAATGACTCAAATAACTATATATTTTCACAGACTAGACAATAACATATTAAATATGAGGTCTACCTTTATTTTAGTGTTCATTGTAAATCCATAGTCAAAATAGGAAATCCTTTTGATTTATTCCTCATATTCTCCATTAAACTCATCTTCTTTCTAATTTAGTATAAGGAACTCCCTCTCAATTATAAGAGGAAGAGTCTTGGGAAATTATTTGTTGAAAAATATTTTATTAAATCATTTCCACTCCATGGAATCAATTTTCTTTTTATATATCATATTATATTTCATCATACACCACTAATTGGCTCCCACCACGAAGTGATAAAATTGTTGTATGAATTTATCTTATTTACAGAATTGGATAACAAGGAATATATTCTCAAAAAAGATAATACATTGATATGTGATGATGGTATCTGATGTTCCACTAAACATAGGAAGAGTTTGTTGTATAAAGGACTCATTTACAACATGATATTTCATAAGAAAATAAGGGAGTTCCTTGTGATTTAAATTTTCATTCATAACATGAGATAGTTGATCAATTACGACCATTAAGTTTTTATCCCTCATTCCCATCAGGATAGGCATATCATAGGGAAAACATAACACTTCCTATCACATTGGATATCAGAACACATTCTAATATTTCCATCCATTAAGTATAATGGAAAATAAAATTTAATGAGAATAAATTAAGTATTAATCATATAAAGGGTAACTATGAACCTATAAATAATGATTTTTAATGATAATTACACACTAATTTTTATGTATCTAGTTTATAATTCTTTTTATCCATGATAATATCACTATAAGGTCTTCCAATCAATTCATTTCATCATGTCCTTCAAAATTTTTCATAAAGATATTGTGAATTTACAAAACATATCCCCTAGGATTTTCAATATGGGTGTGCTTTGAGGCCTGTTTCTGTGCACCCGTTCCTGATCATGTTAATATCAATATTGTTTTTTGGGGTTTTACCCTGAGTTTTATCCATTCCATATCCATATACATTTTTAGTACCCGGACATGGATGTATTTTTCTTGAAAAAACTCACTCTAAACATTACAAAAATTAAATAATATTTTCATTTACATAGATATATCCTTAGATGTATCCCTAGGTTCTTCACATTGTTTTATAGTCCCTATTCCCAAAAATTGATGCACCATCCTCTGATACCAACTATAGAAACACTATAATTTTACATATATTATTACAAGAGTTTAAAAATAATTAACCATAAATTAAAATTAAGGATCAAAAAGTCCAGAGTCTCTAGATACTAGGTACATAATGATGTAATGAGAAACTAGAAATAAAAATAATTTTACTAATCTCTTAAATTAGTTCCTAACTCTCTTTTATATTATATAACATCTTAGTAAAATCATAGGAAATACATAGAAAAAATGGGTGATCTAAAAAATCCCAGTAATGGAATTAACATGGAAATGTAACATGGTACATGAGTTAGAAGGCATTACATGATAACATAAAAGGAATGGCTTGTGAATATTAATATTCATGAATAAAATATAAAAAATGGTTTCATATGATTAAGGTAATATGGTAATGTTGAAACAACACAAAACATGACACAAACACAGATCAAGGATAAATTCCAAGATGACATCACATGGTGGAAAAAGTCCCACAATGGACTAGGTTTTTTCCATAATAACATTAATATATATCATGAGACTTAAACATTACCAAATTTAATAGAGAGATATCTAGTTCCACGCATCATATCATGATAATTCATATATGTGCCACATAAATAATCAAACAGATATAAAAAAATATTTATTTCTCGTGGAAAGAAATGATTATTGCAATCATGTTATAAGTAATATCCAAATAGAGTTTAACAATCGTATCCTTGAAATATGGGATTGAAATAATTAATAAGTATAAATAACAATAAATTATGAATAATGATGTCCAAATTCATTAAAAATAATATATATAGTGGTTAGGTGACATTAGAATTGTACGACTTATGTCCGGCTTTTATCAAACAGATTATACAGTCATTAATGAGGAAAAAAGAATAATGGTTTTCATAAAACCCCAAATGAACAATAATAGTTTTATTTTATAAATTTAGTGGATTTATAATAAATCTTGTGTCTTATTGTTTTTGGGGTACATGTAATACCCCTATATTTTATATTACATTATATCTTCAAATAAATTCAATAACTTGCATTACACGCCACACTGAGTTCGACCGCACCACGACTTATCATACTAGTCATTCAAAAAAAATTTATGAATGTTATTAACTTAATTTAAAATTTTATATACTCTATATAATTTTACAATCCATATTATTTGTTTGTTAGACATAATATAAGAACAAATTCATTTTTTTCAAATAAAGGGAGTATTTTTCAAAAAAATGTAATTTTACCGCCTTTTAATTGAGAACCTTTATTTAAAACAATATTTGACACTTTTATATTTTCAATTTAATTTAATTAAATTATTTTTCATAATCCTGACATAAAAATATAGTTTGGATAAATTTTTGGTACTTTTATGATAACTTTCATATTTTGATGAATAGTGAAAATACTAAATTTTAATAAAATTTTTTTTTCATTGAAATATTTTATATTGTTAAATTATAAATTTGAGTTGTTTTAAAGAAAAATTATAATATATTTTTATCATTTAATATAATTTAGGTTTTTGTACTTAATTTCACATTTAAACTCGATAAAACAAGTTTTAATCTTTTAATCGTTATTATTTCTTAGAAACAAACATTTTGTTGTGACAACATGAATTAATTTTAAATTTATTTCTGCCACATATGTGTTTTGAATTTGGAAAAATGTATTACATATTTGGAATTAGGA
Organism: Viscum album; assembly: GCA_963277665.1. NCBI lineage: Eukaryota > Viridiplantae > Streptophyta > Magnoliopsida > Santalales > Viscaceae > Viscum > Viscum album. The sequence goes on from OY728147.1 coordinate 1,842,442,358, forward strand.
GGTCTAAATTGTTTAAATAGGTAACATATATTTTTAGACATTATATATAATTACTTCGGTAAATATTTTATTTACCATGGTTAAAAGGTAAATATGGTAAGTAAGGGTAATCAAATATTATTATTATAATAATATGTTACCCTAACATGAGTTTTATTCCTATTTTTTTATACAATTCTGACCATAGGCATTCTTGGGTCGATCTTGGGACCAATTGGTGTCACTTGTGTTTGATAATGACACTTTATATTAATTAATTTAAAGTGAAGACAAAAAATCACATAAACACATATCTTTGAGTAAAACAATTTTTAAATGTGGTTATATAAGTTATAATTTGGACTATAAATACACATTAGAAATATAAAAATATTTCCTACAAAATTATAATTTATTCATAATTTTTAGACAAATAAATAATTATATTTATTTATGACACAATGATGATGCATTAATTAGATTATTAATGAATGAATCAAATAAATGGTATTGTAAATATTAAAATAAAAATAATTTCAAAGTTTTTATACTATACACAGATATTATAAGTGCATATGAAATGTTAGGATTTATTTAATGTATTTTTTTAATTAATAATGTTTTTTCGACTTTGACACAAAACCAAATACCAAAAAGTGTCAAAATTGACATAAATTATATTTTAAAACAAATACTATATTATTGGTTGAAATAATAAACCTAAAAATATATGGTTCTAAAAAAGTGATTAAATAATATAATATATGTTATTAATGAACCACTGGAGTTTCTCTTGATTATTTAGAGTAATTTTATTAACCATATAGTTCAAAAATACAAGAAGACGTGGTAAAAGTTAAACTATTTAACTAAGAGTTATATCTAAAAGATACGGTTAAAATGGTAACCTAAACTTGTCTAAAACCTATTGGTTGAGAGGATTTATGCCAATAACCACATAATGCTCCAAATAAATTCATTTAGATCAATTATAAACCAAAAATTATTGTATAATAAATTAATATTTTAATCTTTTCCAAAAGTGACCCACACCCCTCTTATAAAAGGGCACTTCCCTTATCTCGAACTCACACCTCCGAAGCCATTTTTCATGTCAAACCCTTCCCAAATATCCTCCAAACTTACCTATAATCAACCTAGATTCTTTAATTTGATCATAAATTTAACCTTAGCAGCTATTTTGATCAACTTAATTGGAAACACCCCAAGAAGAGGTAATAATTTCACCACCCTCTTTCAAGTTCATTTCTTCTTCCACTTCATCTTTCTTTGTTTTTTACATACCAAAATAAAAAATCATGTACCTCTAACATATTTTCATGTTATTATAAATATTTTACAACAAAATTCCTTATTCTAACCCTCATATAAATTACAATGTCACCATACCTGCGTACGTACGGCTTACCGTCTCCACGTCGTGGTGTAGTTTGTTATTCGAACACTTTATTATTTGGATGGGTATAATAAGTAGTATAACTTATGTAAATACTAAATATAACATGAAAATTATTCTGTATATATGATATCCCATCCAATTACATACTATTTCACCATCAATATAATGATATTGTCACCCGTGCATACGTACAGATTACAGTCTCCACGACACGATGAGATTTTTTCCCACATTCACCATTCAAGGATGAGTATAAAAAAAATATTATTAATAAGTATGTAATAGATGAAAAAATAATTCTAATTAATATATATATATGTACTTACATATATCATATTCACTTACTTCCGTTCGATATGATATGAAAATTGAAACAATGTTTATGCGTACGTACGACCTATCATCTTCATAACGATGCCTTCTATTTCAATATATATCTATTATAAATATTTTTATTCTAAATATATATGATATATAAATCAAATTTTGTATTCTGGATGTATTTAAATCATGATATAAATTACTCTATCAAGAATAACATGTTCAAACACATACGATAATGAAAGCGATTATTAACCAAAATGTTACTTTAACATGGAAATCATTATTAAATGGGTAGTATATACTCATAAATGAATCATGTATAGTATAATAAATATGAATGTGGTTATTATATAATTTAATAACATACTGTGGTCATTATAAAGGTTGTTTAATGTACCCTCAACCAACGGAAAGTTCAAGGTAAGGGCTAATTACTCAATTTCATTATTATTCGAGATTATTTATGGGTAAGTTTTTATTGACACATTTTAATTATCTATATACATGATTCATAAAAGAGTTTTTAAAGGGATTATTTTTAAGGGAATCGTTTATTAAAACATCATTTTATATTTTTTAAGTATTTATTCTTCTAAATAATTATCATTAATGTCTATGTTTTCAAAATGGGTTTTTATGGATTTAGTTATATGGACGTGAATGTTTTTAAATTTTAATTTCATTGAAATGTTTCAGATTGGTATGAAGCACTTTGATTCAAAAATGCCTTTAAATTTATTTCTTTCTAAATTGTGTGACTTATAAAAGTTTTCATGAAAAAGGGATATTTCTCTCAAAGAGATTTACAAATCATTTTCATCTATGTCAGCATCCTTTAATGGATTTTAAACATGTTTGAAGTTGATTTATTGTGATACAAATATTCCATATTGTATTGAAGGTTTTGTGATATGTCTGACTGTGGATGTATTATTTTTATACCATTAATTTTTTATGGATAATGTATTTATATTTCATATGCTAGTTTTAGTATTAATGTTTATGTTATATTTCAACCTTTTCATATGAGGAAAGTATTGGACATAGTAAGTGATAGGTGGATCCCGCTATAGCTCCTCAATGCATCGGTATGTATCATGAGACAATTAGACATGTAATTTGCTGAGGCCTTTCTCATTTTGATATATGGTTTTGGATGAGGCCTTAATCATTATTAAACATCTTGGCCAAGGAATTGACAAAATGTTTCAGAATATATGGTATTATACATTCCCTGATTATGAAAATAAAATTGATAGTTCATGTGGTTATTCCTCTAATATAATGCTGATGATTATTTTCTATTATGGCATTATTTACTCAGCTAATATTTTTTCCATAATGATTTCATGTTTATTATTTTTAAAGGCATGTGTTTTCAATTATTCACCAAGCCTATTGTTTATGTTATCTTCTGCTAAATTGTTTACCAATGGTAAGCATCTGAGCTCACCCCTTTATTATGTTTTATTTTCCTAGGATTTCCAAGAAGTTTATTACGATTTATATATAGTGTTATGCTAAAAGAGAGTAATGGCGTTCTCAAAGAACTATCTATTTTGTATTTTGTGTTTGAAATGTTAATGTGATGTTGATGTATAAAATATATTTCCATGAATGATAAACTGATCGGTATTTTGGTACTTGATTTCCTTGTATCATGACAATGAATTAAAATAATGCACTAACTCTCAGTAACTAGGGTCGGGGCATTGCAGTCGGTTTCATATAATGTTTAGAAATATATTTGGAAACTATATTTAGAAAAACTCTTAATAGAGAACATTTCCCTAAGATAGACATTGAGGATTGGTATATAATAACATCCAAAAATTTTGGTAATATAGATATTATGTGGGTTTTACAAGCAATACATCTCTCTTTGGATACAAGCAGGTAGAGGCAGCTCAGGGATAGATGTACCTAGGAGTGAAAAATCTGACATGGATTTTCGGGATTGACCTTGGGTATCCTGATACATGACAACGGGCCTTACTACAATATTCGTTACGAAACTCCTAGGGAATATAATTATGATAATTCACAATTTATTTACAAACCATTATGAAGGATATATTAGTAATTATTCCAGAAAAAAACCATTTTAATGATTATGAGGATAAATGTGTTAAAATATTCAATTAATGTTGATAAATTTTCTAGTTTTTGGATTATACGGTACGATATGATCTAACCTAGTGTGTGTCATCATTTAAAAACGGTGCCCAATAGAAGGAATAAGAGCTCCAGCAATATGCATGATCCAAAGGGTAAGAAGTATCATATCAATCATATACTTAAGCCATCATTTATATGGGATATACCCACCCACTTATTTTCATCTTATGAAGAAATAGTATCAGGTGTTAATAAGATAAGTTATGAATTCTCTATGTTATATGGATTTGAAGGGAAGAAAGAGATGAAAAGGATGGTATAGAGAAAGATGGATAAAGGGAAGTGGGGAAAGAACAATTTTATCATATGTGATAACTATGGAATGAATCACCATGGTAAATTATGGAAGGGAAAGAGAGTTTGTTATAAGTGTGGAGAAAAAGGTCACAATGTACATGATTGCAAGGATAATTTTTTTTTCAAATTTATAATGCTTTAACTACAAAGAGTTGGGACACTACGCGAATCAATGTCCAAATCATTAAAGTATAACATAAATGTTTGTATTGGATAATAATAAAGTTATGATAATACCGAAGATTAAGAGGAATGATTAGATTTCTTATGTTGTTATTAATGTATTGTGTCATTTGGGTGTTGTATTAATGATTTACATGTTATAATAATTATAGAGTATATAAGGATTGTACTACATTTCTATTTCATTAAGTACTTGGGATTTTGTGGAACCAAGAAAAGTGGCTAAAAAGGGGGTTAATGTTTTTGAAAAATATATTTTTGAGAGAATGAAACACCATAATATCAATATGATATTCAGGTTGTAATTTTAGAATAATATATTATTGATTTGGATAAATTATATTGGATATTCTTGACTACCTTGAAACTGATTAATGATTTGTATATTCCATTATTTTTGGAGTTTACAACATTTTTTGATAAAAGGAGTATATCCTGTATTCTATAAGGAATATGGTAGAATGAATGTAATCAATACTGTTTTATGGTAATTTAGGGTGTTATAGTGTTTTAAAAGAATACATGATTAATGTTTTCACATGTTATTACGTGGAAAAAAGGATATTCAATGTGTTTACCTTCCTTATAAATTTTGGACTGTGAGTTTGGATAGAAGTATTTTGGATAAGTCTAATGGTTGGAAAGGATTATGTTAAACATTATATACTATTGTTTAATTTTAAAAAAACATTTTAATATTTTTTGGATTGTTATAAAAATGAAAACGTGGAGGTTGGGCAACAACTCATCGCATCTGGTAAGGCCATGAGACCTGATCCCACAACTTAAGGGCGACAAGGGTGCATCACCTACCACTGGCCCAAGTGATATCATGGTTTTTATAATGTATTTTTTTTAAATGGGCTGAAAGATGTATTATAAATTCATTTTTTTGAAACCATATACTATTAGGATAGATAGAATATTTTTGAGTTCAATTATCTTTTAGAGTGAAATATGGGTTTATGGTATAAATTAGTTAATGTATGGAGTTATACTTGTCAAGTATTCTTTTTTCTACATATTATATGAATAAATTAATTCTTAACCTTTAAGAAAGGTATCTTAAAGCCAAAAATGTGTTATCATAATACCTTATGTTTTGTTGAACCGATGATATTTTAAATCATCATAGATTGATGGATTTGAATCCCAAAATTTTACAATTGTTTGTCATTGATGAACTCAATAACTCTCTATAAATATTTATGTTTCCCTATAATTATGTTTCTCTAATTTACACTAATTTTCTCCTAATCGAGATCATAATTTCGTGGTGACATTTTCATTTTCCTTTCCATCTTATTAAAACTAAAGTTTATTAACGCAATTTTTGATGTGGGTTTTCCACGAATGAATTTTTTTTTGTATTTTTAACCATTTATTTATTACGAAAAATTTAAAATTTTTTGGAATAAATTTATTGAATGAGGGTAGAATGTGACACCCAAAGATTTCATAGAATGTTATCTCTTCAAAGAAATTCAATAACATGTGTTACACGCAACACTGAGTTTGAGAGCACCATGACATACCAAACTAGTCGTTCAAAAGGCGGTTATGATTATTATTAACTGAATTTTGAATTTTATATACCATTTATAATTTAAAAATCCATATTATATTTTTATTTCACAAAATATAAGAACACATTTGGTTTTTTTCAGATAAAAGAAGTATTTTTCAAAAAAGGAAATTTTAACTCCGTTAAACGGATAACCTTTCTTAAAACCAATATTTGATGATTTTATATTTTCAATTTAATTAAATTAAAATTTTCTTTATAGTCAGGAAATAAAAAGTTATTTTGGATAAAGTTTTGATACTTTTCTGATAACATTCATATTTTGATGAATAATGAAAAATACTAAATTTTAATTAAAAACAACATTTTTATTCAAAATAATTTATAGTGTTAAATTAAAAATTTGAGTTGTTTAAAGTATCATTAGATTATATTTTTATCATTTAATATAATTTAGTTCATTGGATGTAATTTTACATTTAAACTCGACATAATGAAGTGATAATTTTTTGATAGTTATTATTTCTTAAAAACATGCTTTTTGTTTTGATAGTGGGAATTAATTTTAAAATAACTTCTACCACATATATGTTTTGAATTTGGAAAAATTTATTCCATATTTGGAATCAAGAGGTGTAATTTGTGTAAATAGGTAACTTTTAATTTAATACATTATGAATTATTATTTTGGTAAATATTTTATTACCATGGTTAAAAGGTAAATATTGTAAATAAAGGTACAAAAATATTATTATAGTAATATTAAATAACTCTAACGTGCGTCCTATTCCTATTAGTTGATACATTTCTGACCATTTTCATCCTTGGGTCTATTTTGGGACCACTTGGAGCCACTTTATAGTGATAATGACACTTTATATTAATTAATTTAATGTAAATAAAAAATCACATAAACATATATCTTTTAGAAAAACAATTTTTATATAGGGTTATATATGTTATAATTTCAACTATAAATACTCATTATAAATATAAAAATATTTACTACATAATTAAATTTTATTTATAATTTTTATACCTTAAATAAATAAATTTATTTATGACACAATGATGACGCAATAATTACCTTATTAATGAAAGAATCTAATAAATGGTAGTGTAAATATTAAAATAAATATAATTTTAAAGTTTTTATGGAATAAAATAATTTTATATATTAATATTAAATTTTATTATTTATTTAATTTATTTTTATGTCGTCATAAAGATTTTTTTACTTTAAAAAAAACAAATACCAAATAGTATAAAAATTCACAAAAATTAATTTTTAAAATAAATACTATATTATTGGTTGATATAATATTCATAAAAATATAAGGTCTGAAAAAAGGCTTTACATAATATTATATATTTCACTAATGAAAAATTTTTGGTTCTCTTAGAAATTTAGTGTAAGTTTATTAACCATATAGTGGAAGAATACAAGAAGATGCGGTAAAAGTTAAACTATTTAAATAAGAGTTAAATCTAACTGATAAGGTTAACATGGTAACCTAAACTTGTATAAAACCTTTTGGTTGAGATTATTTCGACCCATAACCACCTAATTCTAGCAATAAAATCATTTGGAGATATTATAAACTGAAAATTACTTTATAATAAATTAATATTTTAATATTTTCAAAAAGTGACCCTCACCCCTCTTATAAAAGGGCACTTCCCCTTCTCATAAAATCACACCTCCAAAGCAAATTGGCTTAGAAAACCCCTTACAAAATATCCACCCAATTACCCTCAGATCAAATTAGATTCCTTACATTGATCTGAAATCAATCCTAAGGAGCCCTTTTGATCAACTAAAAAGGAAACACCTAAAGAAGATGTAATAATTTCACCATCCTCTTTCAAGTTCTTTTTTTCTTCCACTTCCTCTTTCTTTGTTGTTTCTGTAAAAAATAATAACTCCAATACCTCATAAATATTTTTATGTTTATTTTAAATATGGTAAAACCAAATTCATTATTCTACAAATCCTATAAATGAAAATGTCACTATACGTGTGTACATATGGCTTACTGTCTCTATGTCGTGGTGTAGCTTTTTATTCAAACAGTTCATTATTTGGATGGGTATAATAATGAGTATAACTGATACAAATAATATTTATAAAATGTTAATGATTATTTATATATGATATATTATCCAATTACATACCATTTCACAATTAATATAATGATATTGTCCCTCGTGCGTACGTACAGATTACTCTCTCCATGACACGATGTGATTCATTCCACGTTCACCATTCAATGATGATTATAAAAATATATATTATTAAAAAGCATGTAATATATGAAATAATAATGATACTGGACATACATATATTTATGTTTGTGTGTGTTTGTATGTATGTACTTACATATATCTAATTCACTTACTTTCGTTCAATAGGATATGAAAACAGAAACAACGTTTATGCATACGTACGATCTACCGTTTCCACAAACAGTGCCTTCCATTTCAATATCTGTATATTATAAATATTTATATTCTAAATATATATGATATATAAATCAAATATTGTATTTTTTTATGTATTTAAATCGTGATCTAAATGAAACAATCATGAATAACAAGTTAAAACACGTACGACAAAGAAAACGATTATTACCCAAAATGTTAATTTAATAAGGAAATCATTATTAAATAGGTAGTATAAAGGAATAAATTAATCATCTATGATATAATAAATATGAATACGATTCTGGTATTGTTTAATAACATACTATGGTCATTATACAGGGGATTAAACGTACCCTTGACCAAAGGAAAGTGAATGGTAAGGTCTAATTCCTCAATCTCATTATTATTCGAGATTGTTTATGGGTATGTTTTTACTGGGAAATATTTATTATCCATTTCCATGTTTCATAAAAGAGTTTTCAAATGGATTTATTTTAAAGGACTCTTTTCTGAAAACATCATTTTAAGAATTTTCAATATTTATTCTTCTAAATCATTCTCATTAATGTCTATTTTTTCAAAATGGTTTTTAAGGATTTATTTATACATACATAAATGTTTCTATAATTTTAATTCTATTAAAACGTTTCTAAGTGATATGGGACACTTTGATTCAATAATTTTATTAAATTTATTCCTTTCTAAATTTTGCAACTTTTAAATGTTTTCATGAAAAAGGGATATTTCTCTCAATAAGTTGTAAAAATAATTTTCATCTATGTCAAAATCCTTTGATGTATTTTAAACATGTTTGACGTAGATTTATTATGATACAAATCATCCTTATTATATTTAAAGTATTGTGATATGTTTGAAAATGGATGTGATATTCTTATACCATTCATGGTTTATAGATAATTTATTGACATTTCGTATGGTAGTTTTAATACGAATGTTTATGTTATGTTTCAACCATTTCAGATGATGAATGTATTAGACTTAGTAAGTGACAGGTGTAGCCCGCTATAGCTTCTCGTTGTATAAGTAGGTCTCATGATACAATTAGACGTTGAATTGGACGAGGCCTCTCCAAATTTGATATATGTTTTTGGCTAAGGCATTAATCATTTTTAGACATCTTGGTCGATGCCTTGACAAAATGATTCAGAATGTTTGGAATTATACATTACCTCATTATAAAAATAATATTGATTGTTCATGTGGTTATTTGACTAGTATAATACCCATGACTATTCTTTTTTATGTAATTATTTATTAATCTCATATTTATTCCATAAAGTGTTCATGTTTATTATTTGTAAAGGCATGTGTTTTCAATTACAGACCATTCCTATTGATTATGTTATCTTTCACTAATTTTTTTTACCCTTACTGTGCATCTGATCTCACCCCTTTCTTATGTTTTATTTTCCCAGGATTTCCAAGAAGTGTATAATGATTGATATGCATGGATAAGGTAAAAGGGAATAATGGAATTATCAAAGAACTATCTATACTGTATTTTTTATTTGAAATTGTAACGTGAAGGTGATATTTGAAATCTATTTCCAAGACTGCAAAACTGGCCGGTGTTTCGTTATATGATTTCCTTGTATCATGCCAATGTATTAAAATAATTCACCAACTTTGGGTAACTCTGTTCGGGGCATTATAGATTACTTGAAAATGGGTAAAAAACAAAGATGTTCCCTTTAATTAGGTCTTAGGATAGAGGGAACCTATATAGACATGTATTTCCCCATTAAATAATGTTGAATTCTGATTGATATATTTTTTTTAAAAATTTATAATGAATATAGGAAATGTATATAAGAATAATGAATATTTAATTGTTGGAAAAGGGCGAAAAAACATAACTCCACGTAAATATGAAGGTTTGGATAAATTCTTTAATATTTGTTTGAATATGTTATGAATGTGAACTTATTGGCTAGGATAATCAAAATATATTAGTTAATTAATTTTTCCATAACCTATTCTATATATATTTTATTTATAATAATTTTATTACATTTTTTCATTTTCATGACTTATAATTTTCAATTTAATCCTTCTGTGATTGTTCGTTTCATGGATTGATGGTCCCTTCACTAGTATATAATTATTTATTGTTTTCTAAAATTGGTATTCTTATAAAGAGGTGAATTGAAATGGTATTTATGAAATTATAGTATTATAAATGGTTCTATATATAATTCTTTTCTTGTATGATGACGATTCATTTGATAAATGTCAATGATTAAATATTTTTTTATTTTGGCTAGTTTTCTGACCATTACAAACTAGTTTATTTTTACTTATTGTTAAATTTATATATAAGTTATAGAAAATTATATAAGTTATAATATATAAATAATTATTATTTAACTATATTATTTTTTTTAAATCCATTAATTTGGTGATGGAAAACAAAAACTTATTGTCCTTAGAGACGGTTAACTACCATAATTTGGAAGATGGTTTTATTTTTCTCTGAATAAGAGAAAATGAGAAAAGGGGTGGATATAAAATATTACATAATAAATTTAACATTAATTTATATATAGGATTTTTACATTATTATGATTTCATGCATGATGGATTTCAGCATAAGGTAGATGATATAAATAACCTAAAAGAAAAAGATGGATGATTTTAACTCTTGAATGACATCTCCTTGAAGATCTTATTAATGAACTTGTAATAATTATTTTAATGAGAATTGAAATTCTAGAATGTGGTGAATGGGGATTTTCTGAGAATTAGGATTAATATTTTCTTGTCCACGGATTAGAAGGTTTGAAAAGAAGTGGTAGTGAGGGGTAGTATTTAAAATAGGAAGAGATGGGTGTTTTTTATTATTATATTCATTAATTTATTATTTTTTCCCAAGAAATTCAATAGTATTGAGCGTTCTGAAATTATAAAGTAAACAATTCTTGTTATTTTGAACTAATTGGTGATTACATAATATATGTTTTGAAAATTCATGTATTTTAAATATAGTGTTCATTACTGTAAAATATAGTAGTTCATTATTCACCAAAAATTCTCATATTTTAAGAAAATACCAAAAACTCATACTAAATGTTTTTGATGTGTAGTTTTTAAAAATGATATCTATTATATGAAAATAATTTTCTAAATATATGAAGATTAATTTATAAATAAAATAATCATTTATTCGATAAATATTAATTTTAATATTATCATAGATTTTGTATGACATTGAGAAATATATTACAATGTCATAAAATTATCTTATAATTTTAATGAAAAATAATATTATTTTTTAAAACCATTTTATTTATTTATATTTTTTTATTGTATTTTTATTAAGACATTTATGATTCGTAAAATTATAAATACATAATTTATTATTTTTTAAAAATTTATTTTCACATACCACGGATCAAATATTTTATACTTTTAGTGTCTTACTTCGATAATAAGTGGTACTTAGTATGTGAAACAACTTTGGGAAACTAGGGATCAAACCCACAATGAATCAATGAAAACCCAATTTTTTAGGGTAGTGGTCTTCTCTCTTATATGGGACATCAGCTGAAGAGTGTGGAGTGCATGATATGCCTATGGTGGTGTCATCAGGCTTTGCATTCGGGAAGCATTCAGTGGTGCATCACTAATGGGGTAAAGGAATGTCTGGTTAGGAAGTGATGTTGGCAGTAGGTGACACGCTATGCATGGATCCATGTGGTGGTGTGGTGCATACATAGATGGAGATGGGTAGGGGTTATATTCGATGAATCCCATGTCGACAGGATAACAATGCACAAAGTGGGGATACCAGAGGGGAAGAGGTGGCAAGGTGTAGGAATCAGTGACGATGGTCTAGGGTAAGGAACCAAGAGGTGTTTTGGTGGGATCCATTATTAATGATGGGTGGTGGAAACATTTGATGAATTGATGTCAGTAAGAGTGTAACATTCTAGGAAGAGAACCTGGTGCACATGAATGTCACTAGAGTCATCGCCCATAGGTTATATTTTAATGGGATATTCATCTCCAATGGTTTTGCAGCCCTTATAATGAGTTCCCTATACCGAATATAGTAACATGGGTTGTTTGATTCAATAAAAAATGGGAATTCCCCCTACCTATTAAAAAAAGTGTTATATTTATAATTTTTATGGTACATAGATAATTTTTTAAAAGAATCCAAATATGATATTACAATTTGATCAATAATATTACTACCCCTAAATACCAGATTACTAATCCAACGGTCATGTTACTATTTCAACAATCAGATTAATATTCCAACTGTCAAATTTATAATGGTCATATGGGTTCCCTACATCCTATAAATACCTCATACTTTATGAAATCATCATTTATATCCATTTTATCTCAAGGTTATATACATTTACATTTTCAAAATTTATATTCCAATAATGTCATTATACTTTATTTATAAAGGGTTGTTCATGTGTGCAGTCATTATAGTGGATTGGTAAGATACAAATTATCATTTTATTTATTTTTCTATTATTCAATTTATTATACCCTTGAAATATTTGGAATTATTTTTAGTTTACTTCATGAGTAGTGTATCATTATTGAATTATGTGAATAATATATTTTTTTGGTTTATTTATGTGTTGTATAGAATAATTATAAAATGGGAAATTTCATTGATAAAATTATGGTTCCTTACACACAATATTGGATCTTGTAAACATGAAATAATAATATAATATTATCATAAACATAGGCACAACCATTATTCCTACACATCTCATGCCGAATGGGTAAACCCCATGGTTGTAACCCAGGTGTTCCACACTGTCAGTACAACATCAAATTCCAAGAGTGGGGGACAGAGATCTTCAAAATCGATATGTTCAAAAAAAAATTTACTTCTAGTTTAACTTTAATAAATCCAATGGTAATACCCTATTTTATATGAGGCAAGTCACATGTGCATCTAATAATACATGGATCCTCATCCGACATCACAACTAGCTACTCCCATCAAATCCTAGTGGTATCAAAGGCATCAAGTGAGGGGGTTTTTATATCACCATTGGGATGTGTCAACATCTTTGCGTAAGGAAATGAACCCACCCAACATATAGTATAACTATTACAATACAAAACACTATGGGAATTAACAATGAACCCACTAGCCACCTTGAATCCCATACATCTCAGGCATTCCAATGGCGATGTCTCAATAATAGAATCATGTCATTCAAGGTATTCTAGTGCTCATCCCATCTTAAGAAAATCATGGAATAATGTGAATTTATATTCACAAATAATATCAAAGGAAACCTAGTATCCCTAGAATTCCAATTCTCATCATATATCATAGGAATATCAGGAATCCTTGCCAATACTATATTGTAATGATGGATCTTAGTACCCCTAGGAATTCCCCCGGTGTCATATAAAATATTCCTAGACATCCTAGGAAGTCCATAGATAATTATATATAAATTAACATTGATATAATCAAAAGAAGAAACAAAAAATATCTAGTCAAATTCCCACACCCATTATCAATGATCATAAACCCAACATGCCTATTATATTGACTCATGTTTTAAAGGAAACCCACATTCAATATTACCAAAAACTCAAGAATCAGATCATAATTCGTCCATTATAATGAATATAATGAGGACCTAAAATGTAATTACATAATGAACCACCCTTATAGTGTATCTTATCACATCCCAGTTTAACGAACATCACTCTCCCTATGTTGGTAATTATTCCCCACTATATATCAAGGACCTCTCTTTATATTATTGGGCTCAAAGAGGTATGTCGTATAGTAAATAGTCTATGTATTTATCATAGTACCCTCCTTTATATCTAGTATCATGTAAGGTTGGTTTATATAGCTAATACAATATAAAAATTAAAAAGGAATATCCACCATGGAAAATTATTTTAAATATGATATCCTCCCCCTTTACCACCTCACTAATTCTAAGGGTTCAATGATTTCACATGGTAAAAACTATCCCACCTCTGACTGATCATCCCAAAATCCTTGATTACCTATAATTATGTAATTATAGTCACACATAAGGGCCATATCACTTATTTTAGGCGGATGTATCCTATTATAGTAACCCTAAATGTTTCTAACACCCATAAGGATATTATTATGGCGCATTGTCTAGGACATAAATGGTGGAAAATTTAATATGAGCCCTAGGGTTTATATTAATTAAATATAATAACTAATTTAATTAAAAATCGAAATAATAATTTAAAAAATATATCATACTAATTTAAACAGGTCAAATCCTTGAGAACGACACTAGTTTTGACGTAGGATTATCCTAGGGCGTGGAAAAAGCAATTTAATTTTCCTAGTGAAGCACAATGGCTGACTAGGTTCATCTCTCTTGGGGAGATTTTTTCAGTAATTCACTCACTTAATCTAATTTAACTAAATTAATTATTTTTGGTTGTTTTTATTTAATCTAGGAATAGAATGAAATTTAATTTAAATAAAATATAAAACTAATATGCAATGAAAATATGCAGTTAATTGAGAAAGAACATGGCCTTTATGGGTTGGTTTTTGGGTTCCATTGTTATCCTTATTGGTATTTAAATTATATTTGATAATTCAATTATGAGATCTCATTCATGAATTATTATTATTTTATTTATTGGTGTGAAATATTGAATTCATTTAGCAATCTTAACTTCACCTCCTTCTTGTTGGGAAAGACGAGAAAGCAATGAATGAACAACCAACCGAAATGTGAATGAACAACAGAAATAAAATCATTCCCCACAAATAAAAGAGGATGTGTAGTGACAAAAAATTATGTACAGAAAAAATAATGTTGACACCAGAAATTTTTACGTGGAAAACACAAAAGGGAAAAACCAGAGAACCTAGCCCAGAAAAAGGAATCCACTAAAATCAAGAGGTACAGAGTAAAGACTCCCCAAAATGGAAGGGCTCTCAGATGAAATACTCAAGAATATAAGTGTGGATCAAAATATGGGGAGCAGGAAAGATGATTGTAGAAGAAAGGTGAAACCAAAAGGGATTTTCTCTTGGTGTTATTGCTACCGATGATCTGAAATTCTTTTCTATGGTCTCCTAAATAGGAAAAAGAATCCGCATCAAATAATATCACCGCCTCAAAAGAGTGTCACTGCGTGAATTAATTCACACGGTCTTGGCCAAAATTAAAAACACCTCTTTAAAGAAGAAACTGTGTTGTGCTATAATTAAGGAGGCATTACGCGGTGTGCAAACCAAGAAGGTGCCAAATAGACTCCCCCTCTGACTCAAGGGGGGGATCACCCCCAACCCTGCAATCAGTTGGCATGTCTCAAACGTTCCTCTAGGAAAAATCTTGGTCAACATGTCAAATCCGTTGTCATTAGTGTGGATCTTATCATGCTCTAACTGTCTCTAATCAAGGACGTTGAAGATCCAATGATATCGAACATCGATATGTTTCGACCTACCATGAAACGTGCAATTCATTCCCATACAAATAGCACTCTGAATATCACAAAATAAAAAAGAACATGTCCTGATTGAAACTAGTCTCTTGAATAAAAGTTTTCATCCATAATAATTCTTTCCATGCCTTAAGAGTTTCAATAAACTCTTACTCTGCTATAGATAAAGAAACACATCTAAGAAATCTAGACTACCAAGATACAACACCCCTATAAAAAGTGATCATATAGCATGAAGTTGACTTCCTTGAATCGATATCTCCTACTATATCTAAATCCGTAAAGACAAAAAGCATAGGTTTCCCTTTGCCAAAACAAAATATCAGATCAGATGTATGACGAAGATAATGAAAAATGTACTTCACTTCTCTCCAATTCTCTCTACCTGGATTTGATAGAAAATGAATAACCACACCAACCGCATGATCTATATCAGGTCTAGTACATACCATAGCATACATCAAACAACCAATGGTAGATGAGTAAGGTATGTGCTACAACTCCTATCTCTCTTCATCAATAGAGGGTGACTTACTGGTACTGATTTTAAAATTTAAATCAAGATGACTACTAACCATTGTCACTTTATCCATAGAAAATCTCTGAAGAAACTTCTCAATGTATCTCTTCTAAGATAACCACAAATTTTTGGCCTTCCTGTCGTGGGATGTTATCATGCCATGAATCTGTTGTGTTGGCCGCAAGTCTTTCACCACAAAATACTAACAAAGATCCTTCTTCAATATGTCAATTCTAGAACTATCATGGCAAAAAATGAGCATCTCATCAATATAGAGCAACCGTATAATAAAATCATCATCAGTAAATCTTTGAACAAAAACATGATGATCAGAATATGTCTTCCCAAAACCCTGATGAGAAATGACACACTAAAATTTCTTATACCACTGCCTTGGAGCTTCCTCCAAACCAAACAAACTCTTCTTCAACCTGCGGACATGATTTTCTTTAACTGTTTCAAATAAAACATTTTTTCTTCTCCATATAAATCTCCTCATATAAATCTCCATGGAGGAAAGTATTTTTCAAATCTATCTACTCAATCTGCATATCCAAACTATAAGCCAAACCAAGAACAACCCGAATGTATGAAATTTTGACAATAGGTGAGAAAATCTCCTAAAAATCAACACATTTATTTTGACGGGAGCCTTTGACAACTAACCTTTCCTTGTATTGTGGAATAGAACTAGATTCTTCATTCTTAATCTGATAAATCCACTGATTTTACAAACCTCTCTTCCTTATCGGTAACTTCACCAGTTTAAAAGTGTGGTTTTTGTGTAATGATTTCATCTCGTCTTCCATTTACGCAACCCATCTGTCCTTATGTTCACTCTCCATTTCCTCATAAAACGATTCTGTTTCTCCCCCTTCAGCAAAGAGCACATACTCCCCAGGTGAATATTGAGTAGAAGAGGTGCGATGTCGGGATGACCTCCGGAGTGGAATTGGGGGTTCAATATTGACACCTTGAACCAGATCATCCGAAAAAAAGGTGGATCAAAAACATAAAATCTAACATGTTCACCCTGAGTATCATTGTGTACAACAATGTGATCATCATAATCAACAATATGAGGTAAATGTGAATCAGAACCTGTCTCAAGACTGAAAAAACCATCAGAATTTGGAGGAGCGGATTTTTCTACCTTATCAATTTATAGAATATTATGATCCTCCTTAAATGTTGAATTTCAGTTTTTGACAAGTTTCTTCAAAATAGGATCATAAAACCTATACTCAAACTAATCATGTCAATATACAATAAAAATACACTGGCTTGACTTATCATCTAGCTTGGATCTCTCATCTATAGGCACATGATCAAAAGACTTGAAACCAAAAACATGCGATTGATCATATCTGATATCTTTTCCATACCAAAATTTTTCAAGAGTGTATATATGCAAAGCAACGTCAGGTGAAATGTTGATAATATAAGTAGGAGTAGGTAAAGACACACCCCAAAATTGTCCAGGAAACATTGCTTCCTAAATAAAAAAATGAACTCTTTCCAACAAATTCATAATCATCCGCTCGACTACACCATTCAGTTTAGGTGTCTTGGGTAGCGTCTTTTGATGCCAAATACCTTCCTGCCTACAATACTGATCAAAAGGACAAAAATACTCTCCCTGATTGTCAGTGCAAATAAATTACAATTTCTTTTCTGATTCCCTCTTAGCAGAAACATGAAACTTCTTAGAAACACTAAGAACATGACTTTTAGCATTCAATACATAATTCCAGATCTTTCATGAGTATTCATCAATAAATGTATCAAAATAATGACCGCCACTGAAGGTCTTAGTTTTCAAAGCACCAAAAACGTCAGAATGTACCAATTCATGTACCTGTGACTTCCTCTTTGGAGGATGACTGATGAAACTCACTCTGATCTATTTCCCAGCCATGTAATGATAACATGTGTCCAATTTTACATTCTTCAAATCTGGAAGAACATTTCTCTTGGCCAAAAAACCAAGCCCATTCTCACTAATGCGATTGAGCCTCTTATTCTACAACATGGACGAAACACTGAACTCAACAACACAAGCCGTATCATTAGAAATAGAAGCTCTAGTCTAGTACAAACCTGATTGATTCTTCCCTCAAGCCACAATCAAAGAGCCTTTGGAAATCTTCCATTGGAAATCAAAAAAAGTACTGATAAACCTATCATAATCAAGAACACTGTTAGAAATAAAATTCAAGAGAACCTCTGGCACATGTCAAACATTCTTCAAAATCACATTACTTCATGTGCTGGTCTCTAAACAAAGATTCTCGATGCCCACAACGTCAGCGGGAACATCATTGTCCATATTCAAAATCCCAAAATTACCTAGGTTGTAAGATGTAAATAACTCCTTCTTAGATGTCACATGAAAACTGGAACCACTGTCAACAACCCAAAAATAATTATCAGAAGCAACGTTAATGAAGTCATAAAAAATAACCAGATCACCCCCTGTAGTGGCAGAGACATGATCATATCCATCCCCATTTTCTCTTGAGGATTTTACTTCAATCTGTTCTCTCTTTTCAGCTGATTAAAAAACTTCTTAACACACCCCTTCTTACCATTATGATGACATTCAAAATATCTCTACTTTGGTCTAGATTTTCTTCTGCCTCTACTATCACCTTCATTGCTATGCCCCCAGTCTTGGCTTCTCCCCTGTTCTCTATGAATAAAATACCTAAAGAAGATTTCTCCGAAGTGCATCTCTTGACCTCTTCATTTAAAATAGAATACTTGATAAAACTAAATGTCACAAAACCATTCAGATCAGAACTAGTTAGAGTAACACGTAAATTCTCCCATGAATCGGGTAAAGTGTTAATCAGCAAAAGAGATAAAAACACTTCATCAAAATTGATACCCATACCAAAAAACAGATCAAAACATCCTTGATATTCACATAAATAATCAGAAATAGACGTACCTTCTTTGTACCTCAATTTCATCATTATTTGGAGAAGAAACAGTTTATTGTTTCATGTCTTCGAAGCGTAGGTCGTCTTAATCCTCTCCCACAATTTTCTGGAGTGAGAGATGTTGACGATGTGGTTCATCATGTTTTCTACAACCCATTGGAAAAGGAATCCCCAATCCATCTCATGCTCGAATGACCATTCTTCGTTTGGCATCCTCTCTGGCTTCTAGGTACTAAACACTGGAAGATGAATTCATTTTACAAAAATTAGATCCTTCATATTACGTCACCACATATGGTTGTTTTTACAATTCAACAAAATTATCCTAGTGTAATTGGCCTCTATAATAAATAAAAAAAATCATCCGATTCCAAATTTTGGGAAATACGGGAAATCGACGAATGCGCAAACAATCGAAAAGAGAACGTGCTGTGGAAATAAAATATCCCCCCCCCCCAAATAAAAGATGATGTGCAACGACAAAATTAATTGTAGAAAAAATAATGTTGACACCGGAAATTTATATATGGAAAACCCGAAAGTGAAAAACCATAGGACCTAGTCCAGAAAGAGAAATCCACTAAAATCAAGAGGTACACTGTAAAGACTCCCCAAAATGGAAGGAATCTCAAAATTAATACTCAATATTAAAAGTGTGGATCAAAAGACGGAGATCAGTAAATATGATCATCGAAGAAAGATGATAACTGAAAGGGATTTTCTCTCGGTGTTATTGCTACAGGTGATCTGAAATGTCTTGACACTATCTCCTTATATAGGGAAAATAATCAACTTCAAATAATGTCACCACATCAAAAGAGTGTCACGGTGTGAATTAATTCACGCGATTTTAGCCCACATTAAAAACACCTCTTCAAAGGAGAATCTACATGGTACTCCAATTGAGGAGGCGTTATGCAGTGCGCCATCCAAGAAGGAACCCAACAGTCTTATAATCAAGGTTTATGGCACACCTCGATTGAGAGTGGGACATCTTCCAAGACCTGACTCCATTGTATGACATTTCCACCACTGATTCGCTCAAATCCATCATATGAAGAGATTAAATCCAATAGAAGGGATGGAAAAGATTTAATAAAATAATAGAAATGAGTTTGAGATCAGTGTCGTGGTGGATGATCACCACACCCACGCACATCACTCTTTCTCATCACAAACTTAATAAGAAATAGGAATTTAAGAATAGAATACATGAAATTTCCACATACCTTCCCCGGGCCAAGTCTCGGGTTAACCCCTCATTTTTTAGGATAAGAGGACATGAAGGATAATATTATAAGAATAAAATAAAAAAAATAATGAGAAAAGATAAAGAAGAAAACCAGGTGGATGGGTGGACACAATAATATAAACAATGCATGAATTTATATGAAATGTAAATTAAAATTGAAAAGTAAAACAGAAAAAAATTAAAAAGAAATGTGGATGATTTTCGGCTGGCCTCCCTTGATGGAGATCTCCTCCTTGGTACCTAGTGGAAGGGATGGAGAATGAGATGATTTGGGAAGGAGGCAAGGGCCTCCTTTTATAGGCATAATTATGTCCTCTAATAGTTTGTGCAATGTTGACCGATTAAATGGAAGTTTCACATGTAGAACCCTTCTTTAATGTTGTTCATAAATACGTTGGTTGTTTAACCTCAAAATTTGAGCTCCTTTTGACACTGGATGAATTTGTTAGGAATTATTAATTTTTAGTTTCTGTTTCTAGACGTAACTTCCAGGAAGCTTGCTTCAAATATATAACATTCAATGGTAACTTTAATAACATAAAAATCTAGAATTTTTTTTAGAACTGGAACTATGTTTTATAGATCTATCCCAGGTGGAAGAACCTCAATTGAATGTTTTAAGGCCTTGTCGTGGTTCCGTTATTTTAGTGGTGTCCACGGTGTCCACCCGGAAAAATCATAATCTTCATTGATTTTGAAGACCTTTAGATGGACGAATCAGCTCTTGGTTCAGAAGATAATGTTGAAGGAAATAAAATAAGGATTCTAAAAAAGTTTTATTCACAAAATATGGACATATATTTTTATGATAAATGACAAAAATACCCCTCTGATAAAAATCTATCAAAATTCTAGATTTAACTGCTTTTACCATTTAAGATCAAATTACCACTATAACTTAAAAATGTGAAAATTAACCCAAAAATAACACTATGGTGGGATTATAAAAAATTATTTAAAGTATAAAATATATGAAAATGTGATGTTAATCTCTCCACCACACTTAAAAATTTCACTCCGAGGAAATCAACATACATCCAAATCAAAATCTGTACAAAAATCAAAAATGGGAAAATATCGATGATCTTATCCAAAATAGAATTCCATCATATATCATCTATGAAAAAGAATTCTCTTTAATTTTTAATTCAATCATTGAAATTTGATCGACCTCATAAATCAATCTATGTCCCAATCACAACCTACCTCACTTTGAATTTTATGTCACTCTTCACTCAAAGAAATTGAATCTAGAGTTATGCTCATACATGAAAATCGCATGTATCACCATAGGTTTGTGAAAATTTTAATTTCATCAAATCATGAAACATGAAAATTATTTCAATCATGAGGGATTTAATTAATGGTTCAAATGATTTTGTGTCTTAGGGTTTGTGGGAAAATGATTGAAAATAGTTTTAGGCCAGAAATAGGAGGTCAGACTTTTAAGCACAATGCATGATTAATTTAAGTGAAAACAAAGGATATTTCTCACTCAATCCCGCTTGAAAATGTAAAAAAACACCCCTCCTATTTAATTACCTATTACTTGAGACAATGAGTGATTATAATGAATGATATGATCTAATTTCCCTTTTTTTCAAAGCTCCAGAATGGAACAACATTTTTTTATTTTTTTCTTTTCTTTTTTCATGAGTATGAGATAAAAATTGAATACAATGAATGAAGAAAGATTCATGACCGTTATTGTTTAGGGGGAAATTAGTTATAAAAGAATTTACAATGATTAATTCCATCTTATCTCAATTTTTTCATATTTTAGGATAAATAGATGAAACAAATAAAGCACAATGAAATGACAACACATTCAAAATTCTATTATTATCCACTTCCCAAAGTATTGACACACACCTTGAACCACCCATAAAGGATAAACATCCCAATGAACTCACATGAACATCCCTTCCCCCATACTAAAACTAAAAATAACCATGCAAAAATACTAAAAGTGTTGTTTGGTAAGGAATTATTGGCTTGTAATGTGGCTTAAACCTATAAGGAAATTCAAGGAATCTAAGGGATTATGAAGGATAAATGTAAAGGTGGGTCTCAAGATAAAATGTTACTAGCCAAATAGATGCCTCAATAATTTCAAATACATTCCATGAAATCCAAAGCTTCAAATGAAAATATTCAGAAATTTTGGTTCTCACAAAAAAATTAAAGTTTCCCTAAAGAAATGTGGGTACTAGGAAGAATATGTAAATGTGGATTAGAATACCTCACAGGAAAAAAAATTTGAGTCAGTGTTTCATGGGAATGTATTTCAAAAATTAGTCAAACTCTTTAAAATGACTGAAGATCAATTTCAAGGAAAAATAATTCATATCAACAATCATTTAAAATTCATTATTTCAAAAATCATTTCAACTCTTTCAAAATCATTTGATGTGTGAAAATTGATAAAAATATTCATTAAGGCTCAAAATATGTTTTGGACCAAAAAAATTAAAGGATTTTAATTGATAATCATAAAATGTGAACTCCCTTTTAAATTAAATCATTAGTCATCTTCCTCTAATGCTTGAGGATTCCTTATTCCATTATGATCTTACAGAAGAAAAATTACTCAATTAATCTAATGTATAATTTCATTTAAGCTCAATATAAAAAGATGGAGGGGTGCATGATAAAATAATTCCTAATACTGAATTTGTAATCTAAATTCGTAATATTTAATATTAAATTACTATAAATAATTTAAAGGATAAATCTTGGTATGATCCCCCAAGTGGGCCCTGACATCTTTTAGTGCCTCCATAGGGTAATACTAGCTTTTATCCATAATTTGTCGGTGGATGAAGCTTATTTGATCCGAACCACACCATGTGTCTCTTCCTAGGTCGCAGTTCCTTTTTCATGATGAGGAGGACTCTGTGGAAATTTTATACCAGATCCACCCCTTCGCAATGTTCTACATCTTACATTGTGGGAGTAGGATGATGTATTGATCATCCTATTCTTTGGTTGCAACTTCTACAACCTTACATTTCCCTTCTTGGGCCCCCTCTAGTAAATATTAAGTGTTTTCAGGGAGCTCTAAATGTTCCTCAATAGGTGCAATTTGTATCCCACAATCATCCTCCATGGCATAATATGAGATGGCCGAATTGGATTGAGGTAGGTAGTCAGTCTCTTCCACATCAAGATTGGCTTAAAATTCATGGATGTCTTCAGTGAAATCTGGGAAGACCAGTGGAACTTCATTCTTAGCCATGAATCTTTTTAATTCAACTTGGAGTTCATTGACCATGGCCATCAAATATTCTAATGAGATCCATGTTGCTATGCTTCTTTCCACTAGCTTAACCATTATCATCAACACATCAGCTCTTCGTTAGAGGGCCTCCTATGTTTAGTCTATTTCTTATTCTTCCACCTGTGAGTAATTATCAGTACATGTAGAATAATAATCATTTTTATTCAATATGGAAATAATTTTTTTTAAAATGAAATCTAACTATGTTGTGAAAATAGAAAACATAAATGAACTAATGATTGGCTCCCTGGAAACGACGACAGTTTTGACCAGGCCAATCGTAGAGCGTGGAAAAAACAATTTAACTTTCCTAGTGCTGCATAGTGGATGACTAGGGTCATCTCCCTTTGGGATATTTGTTCATTCATTCACTCACTTAATCTAATATAACTAAACTAATTATTTTTGGTTATTTTTATTTAATTTATGAATAGAATGAAATTTAATTTAAATAAAATATAAAACTAACATGCAATGATAAAAAGAAATTAATTGAGAAATAACATGGCCTTTATGGGTTGGTTTGTGGGTTCCATCATTATCCTTGTTAGTATTTAAATTATTTTTTATAATTCAGTTATGAGATCTCATTCATGAATTAATATTATTTTATTTATTGTTGTGAAATCTTGAATGCATTTAGAAATATTAACTTCACCTCCTCCTATAATCAAGGTCGATGGAACCCCTTGATCGGGAGTGTGACATCTTCCAAGACCTAACTCCATCGTATGCCACTTCAACCACTGAATGGATCAAATCCATCATATGAAGTGATTGTATCCAGTAAAAGGGAGATAAAATATTTAATAAACGAATAAAAATTATTTTGAGAGCAGTGTCAGGGTGGGCATCGCAACACCTGTGCACATCACATTTTCGTATCACATACTTAATAAGAAATTAGAATTTAAGCACAGAATAAATGAAATTTCCACATACCTTCCCTGGGAAAGTCTCAAGTCAACCCCTCATTTTTGAGGTTAACAGGTCACAGTGGATAATATGAGAAAAATAAAATAAGAAAAGAAAGATAAAAGATGAAGAATAAAACCGGGTAGATCGGTGGACACAATAATAAAAACAATTCATTAATTTATTTGAAATATAAATTACAGTTGAAAATTATATTAAATAATAAAAGTACAAAAAAATGTGGAAGATTTGCAGATGGCCTCCCTCGGTGGAGAAATCCTACATGGTCCCTTGATGGAATGGATGGAGAATGGGATGATTTGGGAAGGAGATGAGGGCCTCCTTTTATAGGAATAATTATATCCTCCAAAAAAAATTTCATTGTTGACCCATTAAATGGACGTTTCATGCCTTGACACCTCTTCAATGATGTTGATAAATATGTTGTCCGTTCAACCTAAAAATTTCAGCCCTTTTGGACATTGGATGTAGGAGTTAAGAATTTTTAATTCTCATTTTCAATTTCTGGACGCAGCTTCCATGAAGCTTCCTTAAAATATATAAAATCCAATGATAGCTTTAATGACTTCAAAACTCTACAAAATTTGGTGTAGAACCAGCCCTATACCTTTACATGTAAGAACTATTTCTCATGCAATTTGGGATCCTCATTTTGGTCAACCGGTTGTAAATATTTTACTCAAGGGGGTGCTCTTGGCCAGGTGAATATTGCTTATTCGGATGGTTATCAGTGGTGGTACACTATTGGTTTACGCAGTAATGAAGATCTTTATAATAGAGCCATTTTTATTCTTTCTTTCTATTATCTTCTTAATAAGAGGTTGGTTACACTTAAAAACAAAATGGAAACCAATCCTAAAGTACTTATACACATGAACCCATATCTATACTACATAATAATGAGAAAATGTAAACAACTGATACTGTAAATGTATTCATAACATATAGTCACTCATTAAAGTACAACATAATATTATTAAAATATTGTCTAAATATAAGCCACGCAAAAATCTAATATAGCCAAAAATGTTAACAAAATAGGTACTATTATAAAAAAGAAACTCCTAGATATTTTTGTTGTCAATATAGTATAATTAAACTCCACTTGCAGCCCGTCATCATAGGACTCCATTGAAAGGAATTTCACCTTCATAATACATTTCATGTGTAGGAAAATCACATTCAAGGGTGAGTATAATCATACCCAATGGGACACCTGAAACTCACTAAACACAAAGCATCAAATATAGAGTATTATCTAAACAACAAAAGTAAGGGGAATAAATAAGATATCCTATATAATCGTGAAAGAAGTAACCAAGTATCAAGGTGAGTTATATTCTCATTTCTAGTCCAATGGTTCTTCTTGAGGTTTTAATGTAATATTTGTCTAAGATAACTCACTTATAGGGTCTCAATAACTCTAATGGTACACATTAGATAGGTCATACTCATTGGGCCTTACAATGTTAATACTTAATATATAACTCAAAATATATTGATACATAGATAGGGGATCACATCTAGAGCTTATGGGAGGATACATGACCCTATCTAGAATAATGCACTAGTTAGAGCTTCACACATCTTGGATGTCAGGTACGAGATACATTACCCAAACTTGGGAAGAGTTAGACACATGACCATACTCTGGGCCATGCATAGGGTTACCTGACCCTATCTATAACTAGCCCATAGAGGGGTTCTATCATTCTATTATCTATATGGGACTCCACCTTAAACCCTATTAGAGGTGGACTAAGGGAATATACCCACTAAAATGGATATTGTAACAAATATATCAAGAAAACTAACATATCCTAGAAGGAGTACACAATTTTTACTACTATGGTACATACCATGTCTCACAAAATATGGAAATAACCATGTCCTTCTATCTTACATAGTATTTTTCTCTAGATACCTGATGTGTTTTTATGATATACGACGTGAAAATATCTATCTGACACTTAAGTGTGTGTTATCTTCCCATGATCATGCACTTTTTGATTTACATGAGTTCTACCCCAACACATAATGAATGTGGAGTCACATGGATTCCTAGGCGTGTACCCCCTGTACTGGACGAGCTAACCTACTAAGGGTCCCTTAGAATGTGGTTCACCCACATAGCATGTGATATTTAACTCTCTATGTAAAACCTTTATTTCGCATAGATGGATCCACATGGAATGTTATATTTCAAAATACATGATCTGTAGACTAAAATTTCATAGAAATTATAGTCAGTTCATTCATTTTTTATCATTTCACCATATCCATTGATTGAACCATGACTCTTGGATATAACACTAGGAATCACATTGAATATGTATTCTTTTATATATTATTATTGGATTCTAGACACCATTTGTTCAATAATTTCTCATTATCACACCTAAGGATATACCCACTCAATCTATCTTGTGGAACCATCATCACTCGTGTCATCATGGGATTCCTGTCATCATCACTATGCCTCTATCACGTCTCTAATACGAATACAAAACCCACAAAAATGATCAATTTCACTAATTATATATTTAAAAATGATTGGTTTCCCATTTATAATCAAATAATTTTCTAATTAATATACTGATAATGAACATCAAAGATTGAAGAATGAATTGAATGAAACACAAAAGTGAGAATCAAATGAAGGTCATGTTCATTTAGAGATTGTTTATGGAATCTAATAAAAAGAGATGATAATAAAATTATGAAAAATAAAACAATGTTAGATTCTTAATTATAGGAAAATGGAAATAATCAATGGGATAAAAGATAAAGAACAATCCACAAATTAATTTCTAAAATAATTTTTTCACATTCATCATATAAAATCAAGAAAAAGTATTAAACCAACAAAACAAAATCCCTACAAAAGGAATGGATCAATAATCAGTGAAGGAGGTATCTATATTAATTAAACTGATTAAATCCACTACATTCATCATTTTCTCCTCATTTTTGTATATTCATTGACTTTTGATCCTTGACCCCAAGATCACCCACTAACGTGCTTTCTATCGCAGCTCCCTCTATCCTCTAAATCATCTAGGGTTTTTTTGACAAACTTAGAGAATTAACTATAAATGGGTATATATAGAAGAGTTTTTAGGTTTAGAAAAATAAATATACATTACATTAAAAAATTAATTTATTCTATTAAATCAACCAATTACTATACTCTACCCAATCATCCGACACTGATAAAACTTATGTCCGACTTTGGTAAAACCCATAACTCATATTTAACTGCGGTATCGATTTTCCCATATAAGACATAATTATATTTTTATTTAATTATCTATGATAAAATATTCATACATGATATTTTATATTTAGAATTTCTAATATATAATCAATGAGATTCTAAAGGGCCCCGAACACCACACTTACTCCACACCTAACATTAAAAATGTTCTTTAAAATATTCCAAATTGTTACATGAAAAAAATTAAGTCATTAAATTGAAGATAAGAATAAATTTATCCAAAAAAAATGTGTAAATAACTTATAAAATTACATAGTATCATGATCAGAGAAATATTTTAAAGTAGATTTAACTAACAATGATTTTAACCTAATGAACCAAAAATTGAGTCGATGAAACTCTTCCTTTGTATTCCCTCTTAGTTGATGACACTAAAACATTATGTATCAAAAACATACCCATATTAATAACTTATTTAGGAACCATATTCATTTCTATAAACCTTTATAAACATAATTTTTAATTAATATCTATATGTATTTCTATTAGTTATTACTTAATTTAAATTCATGTGTGAGTAATCATGATCGTTTTGACCTAGATTATAATAGAAGATTTGTAATTAATTATTCTACCAAATTTAATTATTCATAGAATATAAAAGAAACATCAATTTATGTTTTATGATATTTTAAAATTTATAATTTCATTTTATGATAGTTTTAGTTATGATTCTTGTAGATGAAATTGGAGGGAAGCATGTTTCAATGAATTTTAGCAAAAAAAGGGTGGTATCTTAATTAATGATTTTATTGATAATTTCACAATTAAAAAAACAAAACAAAACATTATTTTAAATATTTATATCTTATATAAGAATAAATTAATTTCTCATAGTCAACCATAATGTTATTTTATAGCATTGTTCATGTAGGTGGTTAGGCTGACCCTAATATAAACACACCATAACTAATTAATGAGTATGGTTATGAAAGTGGTTTATTCTGGGAATAATATAATTATAAAAAATAATGATATAATTTAGATACATTTAAGGAGTCAAATAAAATTTTAACAGGTTTTAATAAATAATGAACAAACTTAAAGAAACACAAGATACACTACTTCATGGAGATTGTATTATGCATAATGCACGATCAGTGATTTAATTTTGCAATGAATGATAGGGAGATGAGTTTGATTATTATTTTTCTATATATAATCATAATTATTTTACATATTTCATATATATTATTAAATTTCACCATTAAATTCAGTGAAGATATGCAGTGGTGAATAATGTAAGTCATCATTTATTGGAGGCGATAGTCCGCACAATGCATGAATGTAAATTTCCTTTCTCTTAATATAAAAGGTTAAAATTTATGAATGGTTAATGTAGAATAATAAAATTAATTAAAAAATAAAAATAATTTTATTAATTGTAATTAGGAAATTATTTTTGTTAATGCATGATTGAAAGGAAATGAAGTCATGGAAAAAATGAGTACTCTTGTTGAAATGTTTTCTGTTTCCTTAGAGGATTCCTCAAAAATAGAGGTATCTAGAATTTATATTTTTACTGGAAGATTAATTAAAATGAAAATTATTATAAAGTATATAGAATATTTAGTATTACAAGTGTAAAATAATATATTTTAATGGACATGAATGGGTGGTGAGAGGCTCCTTTTATATGTAGTGATAATGAAATTTTTGTAATTATAATCACTTAATATAAATAGAGAACTTATTAAACATGTCAATTACATAAAAAATGGAAAATAATAGATTTGGGGTTGATATAATTTCTCTAATAATTCAACCTTTCATTTGAACACATGTTTTAGTCATGTTTTAAGTATATTATTCTTATAATTTTCATTTTTACCATTTTTTGGTTTTACTGTTATAACTAATTTTTACCTTAGTAAGTTAATTTTAATACCTTTAAATAAAATTGAATTTATTAAATAATTTTCATCAAAGAATTCAAAATATAAACCCATTTTATTAAATAAAATATCTGTATCTGAAAAATAAATTTTAACATTAGCGCATGTAACTTGTAAAATCATTTTTTGAAAAACTATTTTTAAAGATTAAAATTTATGTTTAGGTTAAGAAATGTAAATATTGTTAATTCTAATGAAATAAATTATTTTATTATAAAACCAATAAAATTTTTTTGTCTTTTAAATTAATCCTTAATCAAAATTTAACAAAAAAAATTAAATTTAAAAATAGAAAAAAATGTTTTTAATCTTGAATAAAATATTACATTGGTTATAATAATTAAACATTAGTTTTATATGTTAAGAATAATATTTAAAATACAAAATTTTACCCATTAAATATATCATTGATTACATTTATAAAATTAAATAGATTTATAATTCATTCTTATGAAGTCATAAAATGTATAATTTTGGTAAAAACTATATTTTCATTATCCACCAAAAAATTAATTATTTTTAGAAAAGTCCAAAAAACATAACCTAAGATCATTTTGTATTTAAGAATTCAAAAATAAATTTAATTTTTCAAAATTTAATATTTATAATTTATACAATTTATTTTTAAATAAAAATAAAATATATTAAGAAAAACTGCTTTTATTAAAAAAATAAACTATTTATGTTTTAAGTTTTCCTAATCCTATTTTGTATGTATTTAAAATGGATAACTATATTTTAATATAGTATATGTTTTCTTCTTGTCATAATTTTCTTGTATAATATGGGACATATCATTTTAGTTGGATGTTTCATCTGAAACATGCTACTAAATAATGTATTTATATAAAGAGAAAAAATCACTAAAAACACCAGTCGTTACAATGAATGTTATGAAAACCATATAAAAGTTGATAAAATGTAGTATTTATAAGAAAAGAAATCAAACTTTCACCCATAAAATATCATAAAAACACAAGTAAACAAACTCATATTGATATTGTAAAATAATAACCTCTATGCCTTTCATACCTCACATATGTATAACACACGCTCATTTTATGACCAAAGAAGTATTATAAGTGGATTTGATCATCCCATGATATAATTTATAATGGAAAAATGATAACCATACATTCCATTATTAATAATATTTGAAGTGTAGGTCCAACATGGATCCCCTTATGAGTCGTCCACTCATGAGAGATAAAATTTCTTTTCATAGAATTCTAACTCCTAATGTATCCAATAAAATGACATAATTGTATACTTATGTAAGGAAATGGCCTTGAAAATCACATTTTCTAGTGCCTTTAGAAAATAATTAAATTTTATTCATTCCAAAAGATCTTTTCAGTTTACAGTTTAAGATAATTAGGTCATAAACCATATATTAAAATGTAGAAACTTCTAGTCAGTATCCATTTTTCAAACAATATATAACTTTTAAAATAAAACATGTTTTCTTTTCATGAAAAATAATCATGAATTTCAACATGACTTATTATTTTTCCTTACGCTTGTGAAAAATATTTTTAAATGTGGTATGTAAACAAAAATCACAGAAAGGTACATAAAAATAATGAAATCCATTAGTCCATTGAAAAACATGAAAACCCATAAAATAATTCCCTTTATCACATTATTCTTTGAGATTATGAAATGAATAATTTATACATCGAAAAAAACACACTTTTTATCAATGAAATATTTAAAAACTCATATAAAGTATAGATAAACATATAGGAAACTTGGGAATCAAATTCATATCACACATTATATGGAGTGAACCTCATGGTTACACATTTAATAAACCATGTTTTTATACATGAAAAAACCATTGTAGTATCTTCCCATAATCCCTTAGGAGAAACAAATCTGGTTAACTCCTTCTAATATTTGGAATAACCATCACATAATATTCCCATTTTCTCTTAGAAAAAACCTAATTGGTTAGCTTTGTACCTTTGGGAAATGAATTATAGAGCTATAATAGGCTCAATCACCCTTGGATCATAATGAAACCACCTATCCTAAAAAATAGTAACCAAAAACCATAACATAATCTATAGAACATTTCATCATAAAATGTTCTTTTCACCTATATAGAAACAATTTGGTTATTGATATATCTATTTCCTCTAAATTCCATTTTAAAAACTAAAATTACCATATTTGAGGAAAATATGATTTTTCTTTAAATAAATAACGAAATATTAAAAAAAATCCAAACATAAGATAATGTTTATAGTGGTGGGAAAACTCATTTTCACTATATATGTTAAAATATAACATTCGTTTTTTCTTTTCTGAAGAAAGTAAAAAATATTCCATAAAAAGAATAATTTTCAGAATAATTAAATTAAAGTAAAGAGAGACATAAAATTCACTTTTTAATTATTTTATTTATATATAATTACATTCAAAAAAATTTAAAAAATATATAATGGAAGAAAAAGACAGTTTAAATGGAAACTTGAAAAGAAATTATTTTAAAATAAAGTCCCTTACCTTGAGTTTGGATCATCTTGTATGTTATTTATCATACTAAATAATAAACAATGTTAATTATTTACTTTATAATAACATTTGTCTAGTTTATTATTTATTTTATATAACTTATTACCACATTATAACAACTAATTATTCTTTTAATTTTAGGTTAGATGTTTTGATGATATTCAGTTCATAAGTTGAAAATTTCTTTTGTAAGTTTATTGTGGTTAAAGTAGTTATTATTACATATTATCTAGAATAACAATTAAAAAATAATTATCATATTTATACATCAATTATACATTTAAAACAATTAATTAAAGATGTTTATTATTAATAATGTTTGTTGTCATCATGGAGATAGTAGGTAGTACATATGCATTAGTAACGTTTCCATTTTTTCAACGATAATTATGTAAAGAAGGTATGAATAATTTTAAATTTATATAATTATAATAATATAATAAATATAATATTATTCTTTAATTATACCAATATATGTCATGAAAGTTATGTGGTGATGAAAAATTAATCCCATAACTTTATGGAGTGGGTAGTCCATACGTACACACAAATGATGTTATCATTTTCCAATTTATTGAAAGGTAAGAAAATATGGATTTTATAATAATTAATGAATGAATCACATTCCATGAATATCATATATATAACTTAAATCTGTAAATATAACCCAACATGAGAGATGGAGATGGAAAACAATTTATGTCGGCTCGTGAGGCCGTAGTTCACAGTACACAAAAATGGTGAATTCCTTTCCCATTTGTTGGATGATGGAGATATATATAGATTATTAAAATAAAATATCATAATATAATTATATAAATAATAAATTTTTTATTATTTTATTATAGTTTAAGGATATTTTAAGGAATAACAATAAGAAATAAAACTAAACTTCCAGTTAAAAACTATACCTCTTATTTGGAAATTCTCCTTTTCATAACACCTTAAGACCTAAAAGATTAGAATTATGCCTACTATAATGCATCTATAACAAGGGTATTAATTCTAAGAAGGTATTTGGGAAGGTATTGGGTGAAAAAAATTATTTTTGGTGTGATGGAATGAAAATAATTGGTTTTTTAATAAGAGAGGGAGGTTCACTCTTATAATTTATTAAAATATTAATATAATATAAATTAATTTTGATGTACAAATGGATAAAAAATTAATAAAATCATAATGTACTATTCTTATGAGTATAAAAAATCTAATAAAATAATTTTTTGAAAATTTTAGATCACAATTTTATCCTTATCTTTTTGTTTTATCTATTTATTAACCCTTTTGAACATTTCTAGAATATTAAAGTTTTATACAATTTAAGGGTTAATAATTTAAATATAAATATAAAAAAACCAATAAAAGGACCATGGTTTATGAAATAATAAATATAAATCTTATTTTATGAATATAATATTTTTAAAAAATTTAAATCATTTAATAAAATAATAATTATTATAAAATATCATTAATTACCAAGAAGGCTCGATCATGGGCATAAGACCCATGACCCCAAAATTTATTCAAAGAAAAATAAAAGTTGCAGCAAACAAAAAGGGGGAAAAGCTACAGTCCAACAGACCACGCCAACAAGAACAAACCGAGCAAAACAGAAAATCACCTTTTTCGAGGACGACCTCGACCCCTAGATCCCCCCTGACTGGCTGGGAGGCGACCACGCCCACTCTGCTGTCCAGCTTCCATTGCCATAGTCAGATCCTCAGTATTGTCCATAGGGGAGGCTTCCCCATGCAGGCCAACATCAATGCACGTGTCTTCCTTGTGATCGGCAGCAGCATGATACTCTTCATGCACCGGCCGAACCTCCTATGTATCCTAGACCACCTGCATCTCAGAAGAAGAGCAAACAGTATTATAAGCAGTGGATTCCACTACCACTGGGATCTCCATCCTCTTATCAGCATCAGGTATCAAGGAGCTATCTCGATTATTGCTACAGCCTGCCTTCTTAAGCCCCTCCAGATTAATCATATCAAACTCCGGAGTATTAATCGACTCCAACATAGAGAAGAAATTAAGTACTGGCTTTGGAGATTTCAACTCAGCACTCAAAGTATCCTTTGGAGCAGCCTTCATATCAGAAACATGCAGAGTTGAACCCTCCAGAATATTCTCTGTCCCAATATCAGCATCACCCTTCAATAATAAATCAGAATGATTAACCTGCTGGACCACATCCTCTCCTACCATACCACTATCCACCATCACAGCATCATCCAGCCGCGCTCCCACAGAAGTTACCTGGGCTGAATCAGCCCTCAACTTCTTCGACGTCACCAATTGAAACCCACCTTCATCAAAGATCTTCATCTTACCCTTCATACAAGTCGAAGCCACTGCAGAATGATCAAACTCAGCATTGACATCATCCTGAACAGCAGCCTCATGCTCCGATTGGACCCCATCCTCTTCCTCAACAAGCATATGTTCACCCTGTTGGGCATCAACCGCAGCCTCATTATGAGTTTTAGTAACCATTGTAGCAGCATCCGTATGCACTAGATGACACCCTTACTCCTCTTCATCAATATCAGCCCATGACCTACAAGCATCACCCCTGGTAATTCCAACAACAGATGGTTCCAATACCTTATCCACTGATCGATCAACAGCAGCAGCCGGCTGGCCAACAGACTTATCCAAACCAAGCCGGACAGCCTCAACAAATGAGGCAGGGCCTACCATTGGAGGCTCCTTTACTCTAGAAACCATCTTAGAACCAGCCTGCGCCGCCGAAATCGTTATGCACTGCTCAGAAGTATGACCCACCGACTTACAAATTGTACACTTCAAATTCCTACGGCATTGCATAGAAGTATGACCAATACAAAGACATGATTTACAGAAGATAGGCAACCATTCATATTGAACAGCAAGTTCCAGCTTAAATTCCCCAGCAACAAGGAAAACCTTGTCAATCAGGACCTGCGCTAGATCAATTTCTACCAAGAACCTAGCAAAATGGAAATATCATTAATTCCATTTCAGAATAATTCATTTATAGTGATTTTAATAAAATAAATATATCCAAAGAAATTTGAATAAAATGAATAAAATCATATTTAATTTTTTATTTTTATCTATATAATTTATATGTAATATTAATTATTTCAAATTATACTACTTTTAATATTTTAAATATCATTTGTTTTATTTTTCCATCAATTGAATAATTACAACATCAATGTTGTGTAAGAATTTAAGGTAATTATTTATTCACTAAAAATTAAAAAAAAAATTACCATGCTTAAGATAAATAATTTATATTTCATATTAATATCTTTAACTTAACATACTCTCTATTTATCCCAATTTTTAAAATATTATAGTTATTAAAAACAAGACTATGAAATTTTTTACTTTTATTTACATAAAATGTTACAAATGTTATAGCCACATTAAAATGTAAAAAAAATATTCTATATTTTGACGATAATGTATGGTATTTACTCATCCAATAAAATTAAGTCACGTGTTAGGGTAATTCCTCAGTCCTTACCATGTATTGAATTTGTAGGTGGTACAACTTGAGAATTATTTATCATACGAGGAATAGGTGGCGAATATCATGGACTGTAGAGATAAGGATATATGGAACAAGACAACTCACGTTGTCAAATTATTTTGGTGGAATTATAAATATGTAGAGGAAATGTTAGAACCATAGGAAATAATATAGTAAAAGTACCGTAATCTATTCTCAACCAATAACGTGAGTTCAAATTTCAGGGATGAAATATCTAAAGGGGTTATAATTTAAGAATTTGGAGTTTATAAAGGATAATTATTTCTTTAATAAATGTGTGTTATATAAGATTATATAGTATTATAAACATACAACACAGAAAGATAGAAACAAAAATTTATTTCATTAATAGTTATCATTTCATTAATTAGAAAATAAACCCTTGAAAAATAAAAACAGTACAAGGTGAAAATATTAAACATGATAAAGTATAATGGGAAAATATGGATACCCCAATCTATTATAATCATCTCCCCATGAATAACACTATAAAAAATAAGCATAATATTATTCAACCAATTGACATTCTAAAAAATAGTAATATAGAACCATGAGAGTAATACAGGTGAATAATGAATAAATGAATGAATTGATATTTATATGAGGTAATATTACCATTGGAATAGAAGTGTCATTACTGGAATAGTAACTTGACTATTGGGAATTGCAACTTGAACATTGGGAGTAGTAACCTGACCCTAGAAATAGTAATCTACCGTCAAAATAACAAAATGTTATATATTTAATATTAATCGTGATCAATTTCAATTAATATAAATATTATAGTTCCATAAAATAAATATCATCATTAAAAACTCAATGAATATATAAGAAATTTTTTTATAAACTGTATTTTAATATATTTCATAAAAATAAAAAATATATATATTTAAAGCTAAAAATACCAATGTTAGAATATTATTTTGAAAAAAGGGTCATTAATGATGATGTAATAATGAATTAATAAATAATAAATTCTTTATTTTGTACAAAAAAATATTTAATAAGTTAAAAGGGTCATTTAAAAAATCTTAATTTCCAAAAATAAAAATTATTTTCCAAATTTTAAAAGAAAAAGTGTTCTCTTAAAATAACAATTTTTCTTTTTTTCAACATTTCTTTTGAATGAACTATTGAATTCAAAATAAAAGGGGTTTAAAGTAAAAAGTTACATTTTATTTTAAATATATATATTACTCATACTATTTTTAATTAACTATTATAGGGTTTACCATTGATATAATATTTTATTCAATATTTTATTTTAAAAATAACATTATATTAAGTGTAAAAAACCCTTGCCTCTCCCTTTGGAAAACCAATCCTCCCTCACTTACCAAATTCCAACCTCTACTAAAATTCCCATTATTAGTCATGTTATAATCTTTGTGGACTTTTTGGATTAACCATGTCCAATAATCAAAGGATTTTACTTCTATAAAATAGAAGCAACATCTATAATATAATATGTTTTTATCAACAATTATTTAATTTTATTATTCTATGACTATTTTTAACAACTCCTCTCAAAAAAATATTATTATATTAAATAAGAAGTAATTTTACATTACATTAAATAT
Source organism: Viscum album (assembly GCA_963277665.1). Classification (NCBI taxonomy): domain Eukaryota; kingdom Viridiplantae; phylum Streptophyta; class Magnoliopsida; order Santalales; family Viscaceae; genus Viscum; species Viscum album. The sequence goes on from OY728147.1 coordinate 1,842,479,910, forward strand.
TTTGACCTACTATAAAAAATATTATTTATGAATTATTTATATTTCAAACTTCCCATTCTTCTTTATTTGACAATGTCCTGCTAATGGTCAGTTAACTTTCAATAAGGATATTTCCAACTCTTAACTTATCAAAAACTATGTGGATATTTATAATAAATTATTTATGATATATAAATGTGTGTATATATATATATTAAAATTCATTAATTAATTCTACTTTTGTATAAATGACCATGAACAAAAACAATGAAATCGAAGAAAAATGGGAAAATTTTATAGAAAATATTATTTTAAAAAATTTCAAATTTTAGAATGAAAATTAAGAAATATCATATGATTATTTAAATTGATAAATAGTGACATAAATTAACATATTTAACTTTTTTTCAATGTTATAATACTAATGTTTATTATATTAGAGGCAGAATGTGATTAAATAAAGTGGGATTCAATGTAAGGTGATCCTATAACACAACCCCTTTCTTTGGATTATCTTATCATTCACACTATTTTTAGTATGTAAATCCCTATAATATCTTTAAAATTTAATTATACTATTATTTAACTTTTATTTTTTGGTATATACATGATTCTACTCTTTTAAAACGTTTTTTAATCCATTTACTAACCGTTATTGAAAAGACATTAATATCTAAAATGTACCTTTGAATCCTATTAAGTTGTTTCTTCTCCAATCAAGAAGGATGGTGTATTATTCCAAAATATGACTTACCTTATTAGTTTCATTACACCAAAATGTTTTATCTTAAAATAAGATTTATGAAATTCTTTTGACACCCCTTCCTTCCTATGGTTTTATTTAAAGAGTATGTTTTTATACATTCAATGTGGCATGCAAGATTTATGAGTATTTGTGAAGTTACTAGGTGGGATAAAAATTATATAGACCCCCAATTAATTGAATAATTTGATATATCTCCTGATATTTTTTTGTATTATATGTGAACATGATTTTATCTTTGTTTATAATTATGTTGTTATGATTATGCACATATGTTATGTATGAATGTGATGTGAGCTTTATTCACAACTATGTGTGGTATTTGACCACTTTGGTATAATGATTAATTACTATTCCTATTCTATATTCCATGCCTTTATAAAATATTTATCTCATGATTATGATAAAGATCATATATTTATGATAGGATGATGTTGATTATTGCCACCCATGTAATATTAATTCATGTCCCTTATTCCTCCCCTTACTAGGATTTTTTGTCACCTCTGTCTTATATGTATAACCTCAAGTGAATATATGTACTAAATAAAACGTTACAACCTTACAAGGTTAAATAAGAAGGATTTAAATTAATGTTTAATTTTTATTTTATACTAGTGACGTATAAGCCAATTTATTCTAAGATACTATACATTTGGATCTGGGATTGGGTTTCTATTATGTTTCTTATCATAAAAGTTATTTAATAGAAATGTAATAAAAATTTGAGTCCCTATTAATACATCCATAAAACAAAAAAACATATATGAAAATTTAGGATAAATATTTTCAAACGATAAGAAGATATAGTTCCAGTTCCACTTACAGACATACTTTTAATTGAATTTTGAAAAAAAGGATAAACGGTAAGAAGACATGGAAACACCATAAGTAATCATAGAATAATAAAATATATGGATTTTTTTAATTTTAATTAACAATTAATTTACCCAAATGGGATTTGTTTTCATGCACGATCTTGAATTCGATCTGAGAAAAAAAAACTGATTTTACATCGTTGTTATATTTTGAATTAAAATCCTTTGAAAGAAATAACATTATATGAAATTTAATATCCAATGAATTTCAAGAAAAATATTTTTAAATTAATTTATGATATGTTATATACACCACATAAACAATAAAAGTGGTAAATATATAACAAATCTCAATAAAATAAAATTTAGAGGATAACCCATAACATTGGATTCCTTATTCCACATACATGATATGTCCTCTTATGTAATAAAATCATACTCATAAATTATATATTTCATAACTTTGGTTATATATATATATATCACATTTTATATTATTAATTCTTATTCATTTATTACATAGTTATTACTTAATTGTTAGTTTATACTGATCATATATTGTTACTCATTTTAACAATTTTTTATCTATTTGGTAAGTTATTATTGATCATATTTCCCTAATCAGAAGAACATAATATCAACAATATTAATTGTATTATAATGTAATTTGCATAATTATTTAGAATGTTCTAAGTTCATTCCATGGGAGTTTCGGGTATGGTTCTCCATGACTAAATTCATAACATTCTTATTCTGATAATCTAATATATATATATATATAAATTCTGTATTTCCATCTGCCACGTGTTTATCTCTTGTTCACCCACATCCATTTTTTCATATGTGTTAACCCTCCAAGGCTCCATGACCCAATTTTTCTTGCGTTTTCTTCCATATTCTTTATCCCACTCCTGCTCCCACTCGGGTTTCAGCTCATCACGACCTACGCTCCCTGCAAACCCCCACCTCCTTTGAGCTCGGTCTCCCAGTTACGGTGCACTCCATATTCCTCCTTCTCTAACATGCTCCTAATCTAGGTTTCACTTAACCTCTACTCCATCTTCCTTCTCCCACTCAGGCACGAGTTTCACCTCATTGTGGCCTAGGGTTTCTGCAAATCCCCAATGCAAGAGTGGTCCTCCTTTGGTCTCCTCAATCTATAGTTTCCTAAACATCTCAATTTTCTCTCCTCAGTCAAGGTTCTTCTTTCAGTTTCCCAAATCTATGGTTTTATCTCCTTCATGCGCACCTATAGTAACTCCTTCATTGTGGAAAAACTTAACCTCCCTCTTCTACCTCCACATTCGAGTTACCGATCATAAGAGACTTCACCAAGGAGACATAACATTGTTAACAATGTCGGATTCTGGTTTGGTCAACAACAACATCATCCTCAGAAAAGGTAACATACATTATTCCAAACTCTATTTGTGTATGAAATCAAATCATTTAAAGAACTTCAGCTTAATCTATCATCGTGCTTCATAGTTCTCATAATCAGCTGGTTCTCAGATCGATTTACCTTCTAACAGAGACCTGTTGTTGAGATTCTCTTAGAAGATTAAACTATCCTCTACCTCTATTTTCTTTGTTCCTGGTTTTATGTGTAAATGTATATGCTAAGATACTAAGATTTTTCCTTTGTCTGATTTCCGACGTCAGGATTATGTTGATTTCAAGAGATATGTTTCCATTGAATAACAAGTTTTTGAGTGGGAAGGTGATGTTTCCATTGAAGTTTGTACCTGGAAATTCAGGACTTCTTTCTATGTAATCTTATTCAATCTAAAAGAAAAATTATTTGTTTGAGATTTTGAGTTAATCATGTTGTTCATGTTTGGGAATGTGGGATGACTCTCTGCTTAGCTGTGTGAATTCATGGTTGGGACTCTTATCCTTTTAATGTATTCCTATATTTATTTGTCAAAGATAACATCATGTTTCACTTTATTTAGGAGTATGTAATCTATTTATGGAATAATTTTATGTCGTTATGTACCACTATTTATAGACTGATTAGGCATAAGTGTTTCTATATTTATTATAATCACCGAAGCAAGTTGATAGGAACAGTTATAGATACCCAATTACTTTATTTTTTGGAGGTATTTATTTGGTACACCTACATTAATATTGGCATAACATTGACATAATTATTTTTAGACTGATTATACATATCTATTTCCATATTGATTATATGACACAACTTCCATATTACTTATCTAGCTATTATGTTTTCCTAATTTATGTTGATGTTCAAAAACTGTAATATTCATGTTTAAAAAAGTGTGATAGTTTCATCACTGTTGACTATAGTAGAGGTTACCCAATAACGTTGTCATGAAGGTGTTATCAATTAATTTTATTTTTATCATACTTCCTTTAGTATTTCGCTTTTCTTACAATTCTTTCATACATTGTAACAAAACATCTATTTTTATGTGTTTGTTCCAGACGTCAAATAGTATTTTTTCAGCACCTCATTTTCTATAAAAATATATTAGATTTAAATATCTAAAATGCATTTTTTATATATCATATGTGCTCTACCTCCTGAAACACTATGAATATTTCATCCCTGAAGACTGTGGTGGAGGTCACCAAACAAACTCTTCACAGAACTCTTCTCTATGAATTTTATTGTTATCTTATGATTTTTAATATTTCCCTTTTCTTACGAATTTATAATAGTTTTTAACAGTAGATTTTTTTCCGATTCAGAAATTAGGGTATCACATTCATTTTGTATTCGCATGTATGTTTTATAGGATTAACACATAATTTCTCCAGATTTATTATTTAGCCTCCTAGTTCCATGACATTCTAGCGGTCTATTAACACCACCTTCAAGTCTCTGTCATGAATGGATTGTAATGGAATGGTATCATTTTTTTTTTGAAAATGATATTTATTATTATTTACATCATATTATATGAATTATATACATTGTTTCAACATATTGATTGTAATTTATTGAGGGTAGTGTCACTTGATCTATTCGATATCAATATTGTCTGTGTGTGTATAACTATTATTGCTTTTTTATGACTGGATTTTGTGCACCTGTCATTTATTATCATCCCAATCACTGCTCCATACCATTACTATTACAATTTGGATTTATTTTCCTATTGTTTTAATGGTGCGTTATTTCTATAGTTTAATAATTTTTAATTGTTTTATATAGTTTGCATGTACGTGTTGGAATCTTTAAGTGTGTTTCCCCAGAGAGATGAATAGATTCAGTAAAGGGTGATATTTTTTAAACATTGATTCACATTAAATTTTTCTAAAGACTAATCTGTCTTTTTTAGTTGAAACTTTTTTACACTAAATTCATCTTTGATGTTCAATAGTGATTCATGTTTTCATTTTTCTATTCTGTTTCAATAGTCCCATCATTATGGTTGAATTTATATTCATATTATTTTCTTCTGATTTATGAATTTTTTGATATGTAAGCTTCTTATAGATGATGTTTTTATTCTCCAAGTAGATGCTATTGCATCATGATTACGAACGAAAGTATAACTAACATGATAGACTAATTTCTAAATCCTTTTCAACACTTGATCCATATTCGAAAACAACATGAAAATTCTTGAGATCTACTCATATCAAGGTTATAAAGGTATAATCCTTTCTTCTATTTTCATTTCAAGACTCTCTAATTCTTTAATTAGATGAAAAAAGTGGCATATATGAAATGAAACTGTTTTATAATATAAAAAATAGAATATAAATTTCCTTTCAATAATTTTGTTTATATTATTCTTTTGATTAATTTACATTCATTTTTTCTCATGATGCACTACTATTTTTTTCAATGAGCAATGATGTTGATCATATCATTGGAATAAATGGGCTATGAAAATTCAAATATCCTTTAATATTTTCATCCATCACAGATATAGGATGACCTATATTTTCACATGTTTATCATATCAATGGAAAAATGAGATTCATTTCACATGTTGTATTCTCATATGTTGGTATCATTCATTGTATAGGTTTTATGGAATGAAAAATAGATACTTTTTTCAGAGTATATTTTATATGTACAATGAAGAAGGTTACAAATAGAAGGTACATGTATGTTTACCCCTTATACATGAAAGCATAAAAATAGAATATGCCCTATTTTTTAGTAATTTTTTATAACGTTACAGATTTATTGGGATATATTCATTCTATTTACATACCTAATAACTTCACATTTTCCAAATTATGTGGTAGAGAATTCTTGAAATATATTGTCAAATGGTTCTAAATCATGTATTATTTTCCCTTTGATTAACACTTTTCTCAATAACAACCTTTAGAAATTTATTAATTATTATTCCTCTTTGACACACTTGATTCACAAACAACTATAAATTTTTTTAACAGTATGTTTTTATGATATCAATACTTGAATTAGATCCCCCCACCTATAATTCTAGTCAAAACCCCAATTATATCATGATAAAATAGTTTTCTTCATCTATATTAGCATAGGTAAGAGGTTCAATTAGCCCATCAGATGCATAAGCTAGGGAAGAAGTAGTAGAGTTTCCTAAATCCACATAAATAGGAATAACCACTGATGTATCAATAAGTAAGACTAAATCAAATCACAATGACTCAAAACCCTTAGCAACCTAGTGACCTGGTAATGCATAGGAAACTAAAATAAAATAGTATCCCTTTTTCCTAAATCCAAAACATCTGTAGTGGATAGTAAAGATAAACCACTCACCCTATCCATGTCCTAATAACCAGAATGGTAAATATTCTCGATACAATAACCAGCAATAGGACATCCTCCTGATGTACGGGCCATTATTGAAATATAGGATTAGTGACATATTATGGAGATGTTGATCATTATATTTTATTTGAGTTATTAGTTACATTTAGTTATAATAAATATGACTTGACATGTATTAGACTAGTGGATCATTTTTCATAGTAGTGGATCTTGCAGTTTCTATGAGCAGTGGATTGGATCATTTATTTTCTTTCAGTAGTGGATAATTTTGTTTAGAGAAGAGGAACTTGTTTTTTAAATGAGTAGCGGAACATGAATTTTTTTGGGTAGTGGATCATGAATTTTACAGTGGATCATGTCTTTTATTTGATTAGTGGGTCATTTTTTATAGTAATGGATCATGTATTTTAGATCAATGGATCATGTATTATATAGATTGACCATACTTATCTTCTTAGATACCCTAAGATCCCAACATCAGGGCATAACAACTTCTAGTTTCCCTCCAGGTGTGACCATTGATGATTTTGAGGTTATGTTTTAGTTGTATCTTTTGCTTAAACTTCCCACATCAAGGTATTTTCCATCCAAATTTCTATTTTTATGTTTGAAATTATTGATTAGATACTTTTAAGTTTTTATTCTATGTTTAATTATAGGTGGGAACCTGTGGGTAATCCATTTTTTTAAATGATTCCTATTCAATTAGAACATTTATGTTTTTAATTAGTATAGACCATATCATCATTGGAATAAGTTTTCTTCTCTCTTCAAGCATTATCATGCATTAGGCTGGGGGATCAAATGGTTTTTGATGAAAGTGTTGGATAGAAAGTTTTGATTGAATTAATTCCTGCCAATTTGTTGTACTTACCACTAACATGATTGAACTTATTTCATCACCCATAACCGCTTTCATGGGTTCATTACTTTTTAGATTGGAATTGAGGAATTATCGAGGGACTGATGATGAATGATGATGACTATGGTTTGATCAACAACATCCACCAGGATATTGTAACTCATGTCATTAATCAGAAATTTCTTCAAATTACTTAGTACTATCTCATTGAAATAGTATGTACATATTTCATTACCTTATGTTGGAATTAGTCTTACTTAATGAACGCGCTGAGGCTTAGTTCGCCTCTCCACATTCCAAGATTTCCCTCCATCCCTCACCTAAGGCTCTGTCCAGCCTCTCCATTGAGAAGAAACATACCCTCTATGACCGTTTTTACTGCAGAAGGACCCATGCTGAAGACTCATTAGGCTTCTGCGAAGCGCATCCGGGTAATGGTTAGTGGGAAGATCATGTGTAGAGATTAGAAGAAGCACTTTCTTGGTAAGAAGTGCTGTAAGAGGAGGCTGCGACATACTAAAATGCATCCAATCAGCTGGAGGGATTATGATAATGTGATTGGAACTTTTCTTTATTTAAAGGTAAATAGGCAGGCTAGCTTTGATTTTTTTGGGAAACATTATGAACAACCTTTTTAATTTTCCATGGTGTTATAAAAACCAGTAATTTGAAGCTGATAGAAAATCTAGTTATGGGTTCTAGAACATATTATTACATATTATATTGTTTATTATGAAACTTTTATTCCACAATTTCTATAACTATTATTCTCATTCAGTCATTATTTGGTAACTTTTGTTCTTTTATTCTATATTTGATAGAAAAGGCTTCTCATTATGTAACTTTTGATCAAAAATATATATTGCTTTTACTCCTTTATTATGTATGTCATTTTTATTTATTTAATATATTTTCAATATTAATATGAATTATTATGTTTGATAAATGATATTCTATTAATAATAATAATAATTACTTTATAGTGTCATGTGAATGCACGAGCGGAGTACTAGTTTTTAGTAAACAAAAGATGTATATTAATAATGATATAAGTATTAATATTAAAATTTCCTAACTAATAAATCTAAAAATATTTATATATAAATACCATATATTACCTTTAATTATGTTTTCATAGTCTTCCATGAAATAAATTTATAACATCATTTATATAGGTGGTTAAATGATCCCAAAAAAGAACATATTATAATCTATGAAAGAATATGATTATTAAATGGTTTTGTTATAATATCATTATTATAAAAGTAAATTGATTTTATTTATATGTTATTAATGTGATAAATCATAATTTTTTTATATTTAGAAGAAGATAATAAGTGAAGAATAATGATAAGAAGTCATTACCTAGAAAGAAGAAGATATATCCTCTATTGGAATACTTCATGGATTTGAAGGAATTATGGAACTCTATTAAGGCCCTAATTTATCCAAAATGGTATAATATTATTATATATGTAATTATTGATGATTATAAAGTGTATTTATAAATTTTTTCGGTTTTTTATGGGGTAATAGAGGGTTCTGTTTATAAGAGTAGGGGGTCTCTTTTTTGAAAATACACATTCCTTAATGTGAGAGGAATTTCACTTTCAAGGAAAATTGATCAATAATGTGGAATATATTATGATAGTTCCTGAATTATATCATCAATAAAATTGTGTATAATTTATTTTAGATATATTATATCTTATTCACTTGGATAAATATTTTGAACATTATTTTACCATTATCATGGTAACTCAATTTTTACCCCGATAACTTATTTATATGCATAAAAATGAAATTTTCAACAAAAACAATATATATTTTTTTATTTTTAATATGATATATATTTTAATTGGATCAAATTATAAAATTGAGAAGAATTATTTTTAAATATAAGAGATTATAATTCGAAAACATATTTTTTAGAAAAAAAATTATTTTTAGGTATGAAACGAATTTATTCTTATTCTTTACTAAGTAATAATAATATTAATTTTAGTTTTTTTTAATATATATATAAACAATGAATTTACATAATAAAATTCTTCAATAGTGATTAATTTAAATTATTTGGGGTTATAATACATAACACATAGAAAACAACTCTACGAAAAATATCTCTTCTTTTCATTAAATGATTTTATCTTCATTTCTAGCCAGTTGATAATAAATGTATGATTAGTTATTAATATGTTTATTTTTATCAAAAGTAAATTAAATTAAATTTAACGCTCCAAATATTTGAAATTTACAGTTTTTGTAAATAACATAATATATAATAAAAACATTTTTTAAAAATAACCATGAATTATTAAATAGTTATTCTTTATTGTTATTCAATTATTTCATGGAAGTTATAAATTTATATTTAAAATAATTATTTTTATTTTTTAAATAAAATTTAATGATATATTTATTTATAATTAATAAATTAAAAAAAACAAAATTCATAAAATAATTTTTTTATAATAATTTTTTTCCCGATTGAATTTTTATCTTTCAATTATTATTAACAAAATAAATTATTATTTTTAGAATATAATCTATAATGGAAATTTAATATTTTAAACATCTAAATAAAATTTCTTTATGTTAACTACATATTAGTGACTCTAGACTAGTAATATTTTTACTATAATTATACCTAACTATTATATATATTTTTTTAATGGTAATATAATGGTTATATTACCCCCATTACATCATATAAATTCATCTCATTATATCTTGACAATGAAAACTTCACATTCCTATAGTTTAATTTTAAAATTTTAACATGATTTATCCTCTAATGTTTTTTGAACATTATTTTTATTTTTATACTAATGGTGATTCTCAAGGGTGAAGCTAATCCATGGAATTTCCTAGAAGTAAAAAAATTATTCTTTAATATTTATTTTATCCAATTAATATTTTAATTTTTAACAAGTCTAACCATATAATGTATATAAAAATCCATGTAATACATAATTTCATGTAGTTTTGTTTTAATATTCCATTATGAGTGACTAAATTGTTGTTAATTTGATTCTTTTCTAATCTAAATAATTTTATACTAATGTTAAAGTATTTTAATGAAATAGAAAAAATAAATATGGATGATATACATATCGTTTAAGGAAATAAAATTTTCACGAAACCTAGGGTGTTACATCCGCTATAAAAATATTTTTTTTTTCACAATTTGAATGATCTTTCCTCGATAAAAATTTTATAGCATAATCTTGATATAGAAATGACTCAAGATATAATTTATAATGGGTTATCAAACTCGTGATCTATGATAGCCCAAAAAAACCTTACGGAAAAGAATCAATTTATTCATTCAAAATTTGTATATCCTTAATAACAAGTCTCTCCCAAACTATATGAGATAAATATCCCCATAAAATTAGGTATTAATATTCATATAATGGAAGTAAATCCCATAGGGAGTTCATTAAAATTCATGTACTCGTAGACATCATGGAATGATATAGGATACAGAATGGGATTGATCTATCTTGATAATTAATATGTCTTTTGTGTATATAGTGTCATTCCAGGAATAAAATCACATACAATGAATATTAATACATAATTATAATATTTTTATGAATACTTTCCCAACAAAAAATAATTATAGATAAGTTGTAGACTTAGGATCTAATATATCATACCACTAATTTTTTTCACTAAAAATTCAATAAGTAGTTGATAAAGCAGTGAATTGATGACATTCAATAATTTATAAATATAAAATAGCGGGTATATATAACAACCTAAATATTTGGTTTAAAATAATAAAATTATTGATATATTTTGAAACAAAAAACACTGAGCATTAAGGGATTTATGATATACTAAAAAAATTATTATTTAAATGTGACTATTATATCCTGCTTATTAAATCAATTGGTATGAATAGTAAAAACCACATAAGGAAATATATTTATATAGGTATCACTAAATAAAAATTTACTGATTAATTATTTGTGAATACGAACTAAATTTTTAGTAAAGTCATTTAATGCTTAAAAAAAACTTTTTCATCAAAATTGGATTTTTATTACTTTTTGTGGGAAAATATTATAATTAAATTACAATATTTTTAGAAATATTATTTTCTAAATACTATACGATTTTTTAAATAAAAATATCCAAAATTATATTAAGGATAAATTTTGGTATTTTTTTGAAACTATTCATTTTCCAGTGAATAGTGAAAAATAATCAATTTCATAGAAAACTATATTTTCCATCTTCGTATTTAAAAAGTATCATTATGTTTTGAATTTATTTTAAATTAATTATTCACTTTTGATTTAAAAAATCAAATTAATTTCATTGGAATTGATTTTATGCTTAATTTTGGTATAAAACATTTTTATACTTAAAAAACATTTTTTATGAAATTGTTTTCATCTTATTTTTAGGTTTAATTTTAAAAGTAATTTCATTCAATTTTAATAATTTAATTTTTATTAAATTGATATAATTATTTATTCATAAATTATAATTTATCTTAGTTTGAATTTTTGATATTTTTCTAGAAAAAGATACATATTTAGTAAATAGTAAAAAATACATTTTTTTATGAAATATAGTTTCTTTTAAGATATCTCCCTGACATAAATCTGATACAAAAATTTTATCTAACTTTTTTAAAAAATTATATATGGTCATATAATTAAAATATCATAAAAAAATAATTAAATGAATATAAATTAAAATCTATTAAATGATAAATATGTAAATCATTTCTATTATCAACGCAGTGCTTGTTCAAAAGTGGAAAAGTCAAATGTAGTGTCCCAGAGATATTATTTGAGATTGAATTAGTATATTTTAGAATTTTGAAATAAATATCAAGTTTTATTGATAATATTTACTTATATATATATTAGTTTAGGAGATATATGACATGAAACGTTTCAAAATGATGGTGTAGTTCTTGTCCAAGGAAACAAAATGTAAAATTAACATATTAATTAATTTATCATGACATATATTTGATTAAATATACATATTTAATGAATATAAATGTTTTTTCAATTTTATTAATATTTTTATGATGTTAACTTGTTTTTAATCCATATTTATGGTATAATTACATTAAATTCTTACACAACGCTGACATCATGTCTGTGAACAAAATAAAAAAGTAAAATTAAATGATTTCAAAAACATAAAAATGAATTTTCTTGGAACTATTTTTGTGTAACAAAAATGTTATGATTTAAAATAATTTATAAATTATTTTTAAAGATATTATATTCCAATTCCATACCTTTCCTGATGTCTTTAAAGTTAAAATATGTGAAGTTTCTATAAAATTACTTTAATAGAGTTTTATGTATAATAATATAGTATAAGAAGATTTAGGATTTAGAAAAAATTGAAATAGGATAATGAGTAAAATATATGGTCTAAAATATAATGAAATTTCTATTTTTGATCCAATTATAACATTATATTTAAATTTATAACCTTTTAGTATTGAAAAATATTTTACCATGGTTAAGGCTAAAAAAAATTTAATGATGGGGTTAACTGAGAGATAATGTTTAAAATTTCATATAAACATATCCAAATGTTATTGTTTGATATTATTCAAACTAGAAAATTTAATATCGTTAAAAAATGTTCCACTTGGTTCCACTTACACATGAAAAATAATTTATTATATTTAAATATTTTAAGTTGTTCAAAGTTTGTTATATCCTTCACTATAAATGGAAATATATATTCTAGTCTCTACACTATATTAATCAACTTAGCTTGAAAAAAACCTATCAAAAAATCTTTTTGAATTCATTATAAACATTGTATATGTTCTTTTATTCTTAAAATATTTTCCCTATTATCTGTAAGGAGGCATGAAAAGGAGGTTCATTAAAGATGATGTAATCATAGTAACAAAAAAATTTCATTTTTCTACTTCTTATACCTCTTTAAATTACATCATAACCATTCCAATATAATATAATGAGTATCTAACATATAATTTTATGTCATTATAATAATTTCATAACCTTAATCATATCATTTTACATCCTATAGGGAAATGAAAATGTCATTCATGTGTACGAGTGGACTATCACATCCATGAATCGATGTATTTAGTTTTCAATCACTACATTTCATGGTACTTTATTAGGATGGATACAATTAATAAATTAGATTATAAGGATATAATTATCATTTTAAGAAGATAATATATCATCTATTTTCTTAACATTCCATTCATAAAAATATGGTAATTATGTCATGATAAAGATTCTGGAGAATATGTAACAATGAATCCTTTGACCTTGGTCATCCTATCGAAGTTGTTCTGGTATTATGAACCGAACGTTCTCAAAACATATGATATAAAAATAATTGACTGAGTAACTATGTAAAACATGGTCATAAATGACATAAATTATATAGTTATAATTTAATGATCCTTAAAAAAAATTTCTTATAAATAATCAATATAATTTTATTTTATAAGAGTTAAATAATGCACGTGTCAATTTAGACTTGAGAAAATGGATACTTTACTTTATATCCTCATTTTAAATGATTAATGATTTTATTTTAATATATATTTAATCAATGTAAAAACTCATAAAATCATTTTATAAATTTATTTATATTTATATAAATTAATTTTATGAAACATTTGAATTTATTTTAATTTTTTTCAAATGGAATATTTTTACAAATTTGATAATGAATTTTTTGATATTATTCTAAAAATGGCCAAAGTAATTTTCTATTTTAATGTATATAATTTTTATGGCCACGACCACCACCACAATAATTTTTTTTATTTCATTATGATCTTACATTATTTATTCAAAGAAAAACTTTCTTTCCCTTTTTTTTGGTTATTTTAGTTTCTCAAATGTTTTTTAAAGGAATGGTATATATCAATATCAGAAAATATTTTTATTATGGGTTAAAAAGAACATTATAATCATTTTAATGATGGAAATGTAGTATTTTACGTGTTTCATGTATTTTATAGTCCTTTGACATTTTTTATGATGATAGGTAATCCCGATATAACTCTCCAATGCATTGGTCAATTATTATGTTCTCTGTAGAGTTATGTTGGAATTAAAAAAGTATGTTATTCTATTTTTAAAGGTTCTTCTAAGATATATATGAAGATGTTGTCCAATGGAACCTACTTGCATTTTATATGCTTACTAATTATTTTTCATGGAAATATTTTTGTTTAATAAGGTTATGTAATGATGTTTTTTAGAGATAATATTTATCTTTTTTAGTGTAAAAAGGTTTTCTTTGAAGAATTTTTTTTATCGATTCTCATGTTTTATAAGAAACCCTCATTATTATGATTTTTCATGTTTAATTTTTATAAATTTTTTGATTAAAAAAATTGAGGATTGCCTCCTGTAATCAGTTTGGATATGTCAATGGGAGGAAAATTCAGGATTTCCACATAACTGCCTGTAAATGTGTGATCCTTCTTCAAAAGCCTACCAATGGATGAAATATTTCTCTCAAACATGTCATTAAAAAGGCCTTTGATACTATTGACTGGGGTTTTATTGGTCTCATTCTTCATGATTTTGGATTTCAAATGAGCTTCATTCAAAGGGTGAATAATCTTATCAGCTCTGCTCAAATTTCCATTCCTATTAATTGTTCCCTGGAAGGCTACAATAAATTCTCCAGAGGGTGAGACAAGGAGATCCTCTTTTTCCATCATTTTTGAAATCATTGAGAATTACTTAAGCAGACTTCTACTTTACATGGACATCAAGGGTGACATCAATAAAATAAAATCTTCTCGGGGTATTGTTTCTCCCTCTCACATTCTCTTTGTACATTACATTATTATCTTTTCCTAGGGAGATAAAAACCATTACATGAATAAATAAGGCCTTTCCTCAATATGAAAAATAATCCACAAAATAGGTTAGTTAGAGAAATTCCTTGATTTCTTTTATGAAAAACATCTCACAATCCTAGAAATCCAACTTGATGAGTGATATTGGAATTAAGGAAGGGTATTTCCCCTTCAATTGTCATGGGGTTCCCATGTTCCTTGGAAGGCATTTCCACTCTCATTTTTTGGAGGTATTCATTCACGTTTGAAGAACCCATTCCTTTGGAGGGAAAATCCCATTTAATTGTAGGAAGGATATGCCTTGTTAAACATGTGATCACTTCAAATCATGTATAGTCTTTAATGGAATATTATTGGGATTTCTCCATCATCAAAATCATTAATTCCCTCATGAGAAATTTTGTGTGGAATTGGAATATCTCAGAAATGAAAGTAATCACACCACCATGGAAAAAAATTTGTAAGCCACCAAATAAAGGGGGTGTTGGACTCAAAAACAGTGAATCCTTTAACTGCTCCATGCAGGCCCATTAAATTTGGATACTCATTAACGATAAGTACCCCTTCCTATACTTCCTTCGCTCGAAACACCTTAGTAGGTTGATCAATTGAAACATGAATCTTATTTAATCCTATATCTTTCCTGGTTCGAGTAATTTTTTTTCAGAATATTAGCAACCACTATCAATGGTTAGTGAATTCTCATTCCTCTCTGAAATTATAGAGAGAAAATTGAACTGGAGATCCCCTTATTCATAGTGTTGACCCCAATGATCAGGATATTGACTATAACTCCTCTATTTAAGACTAGATTGCTCAAAGGGAGGTGTTGCCACCTCAAATCGAGCTCATTATTTCGAATTATGATTTTCTAGACACTGATGTCCTACTTATATAGGAACCAAGTCTGAATAGGATTCTAGACTCCAAGGTCTACCATAACCACATGATTCAAGGAAATAGTACTGGGAAAAGGGTTTCAATAAAAAATGGCTATTTCGATCTCGGTTCACTTTACTATTGAGGATATTTCTCAATAAGATATCGGTCAAGGTGAACCTGTAGCGGGTGGAGATTTACCTATGTTCACGCTGTTCTTTGTATCAATACCATCGTGATGATGTCAACCACCTATTTTTACCCTAAAACCTAGCCACTTCTATATAGAAATCAGTTTTTGTCTGGTTTAGGTTAATCCTTTGCAGAATGATGAAGCATCAGGTCTTCTACTGCACCTTCTGACTGTCCACCTTTCAGCTCAGGTACACATCCTTTTTCTAGTTGCATGTACAGAGGTGTTTCATCTTATCTAGAGAGGTCGGAACAAAAAATTTCATGAAGGGTTTGTCTTTAACCCTACTTTCAGACTCTCTAAAATATTATTCATGGTGAAACATGAAAACACCTTGAACAATGACTATTACGACAACTATGTAAAGGACCTGGTTGTTTTATGAAATATTTATATTCAAGGAAATTTTCCTCAACCTCAGGGTAATATTAAAGTCTTCTCAACTCTCCCATTTGAGGGATGGATCAAATGCAATATGTATGGTGTTTCACATGGTAACCTTGGACCAACAGGATATGGAATCATCTTTAGATACCACAATTGAGATTTTACTAATGGTCTCCATGGCCCATGTGGTAACTCCACATCTCTAGAAGCTGAAAAAATGGATTTCATCAAGCTTTTTGAGATTACACGACAAATAAATTGGAACAATTTTTGGTTCGAAAGTGACTCAACAAAATTTTTACATGCGTTTAGAATGTAGAAGCTCCATCTGGCATGGAAAATCACCTCTAAATGGAACAAATTAATCAAAGAACATGCCTCAGTGAACTATATCATCACACACATCTATCATGAAGCTAATCATCCTACTGACTACCTTGCAAACAAGGGTCATCCATTAACATGTCTATCCACTGCTTTAGTATCCTTTTTATACTGATTGATATTCTCTAAAGGGATAAATGTAAATTTCCTTCCTTTCGATGCTTGTAACCCTTTTTTCAATATTTTAAGCCATGCTGCTTACTTTGAAAAAGAACATTGTGTATTAATTCTTATTTATTGGGTAAGTAACTAATTATTTGAGCTTAAAGTGTATTATGTTGAAGTAAAACTCTATTATATGATATAATGGTTTTTAAATGCACTAATATGTTTATTTTATATTTTATATATCCTTTACCAATATTTTGGTTCTCAATACACACTTAAAAAAATCACATGGATTAAGTAGGAGTAGAAATTTTAGTAATGCTAGAGTTCTTAATGTTGAAGTTACCTTGAATAATGAGGGATTCACTTTTTAAATAACATTTTTAGTGATTAAATGTTCACTAAATTACATGATTATTGTTACTAAAAGTACCCCTATATAAGCATTATATATCATGATTTTTTTTGTCATTAATTCACTTCTGTAAATATTTTAGATCATTAGGGTTTATAATTTTGGATAATTATTTCATAACACTCACTTAACAAACCTATATATATTAAAAAGTGAACACTACAAATTAGAATCCATTTCCCCCAAAATATGAATGTTTTAAAATGAAAATTTTTTTATTATCGTGGAAAATATTCATGGATTTCAACTTCACCTTTTCTTTATTCTTAATCATTCTTAAACCCCGTAAGGAAATTTAAAAATATAGAATAATAAAAAAAGGTTAAATAAGGGAAAAAAGAAGAAAATACTTTAGAAAAATGAAAAACATGAAAACACATAATATGATTGCCTTTTTCACAATATTTCTTAAGCGTATAAAGAAAATTATATCCACCAGAAAAACCCATATTTTTTCTAAAATAAAACCATTAAACCCCATTTAAGGATAATATAAACCCTTTTTGAAACATATAGAATTATATTCAAAAATAAGGTTAAAATCATTTCATAAATCACTAGATTCTAGTAAAATACATCATAGAAACCACTATAGTTAACTCCCTCATTCTTACATATGAAGACAAGGAACATTACCAAATGCATTGGATAGCTATAGTGGGGATCACTAGTTATATAATCTAAATTGTGGTCACATGTCCTCTAAGAATATCAAGTACCCACATCAACACATATAATTATAATCTAAGATATCTTGAAATAATAATTTTTATTTTTGTGTCTTCTCATCCTAAAACCCTTGAAAAAATATTTTAATACAATATGTAAAACATTTTTGGATATTGAAATACCTACTCCTTTTAAATACCAATTATAAAAACTAATATACTCATAACAAAAGGTAAAAATTGGTCTCCATTGAAAAAATGAAATATTGTAAATGAATAAAAAAATTAAATATTTTTTGTGGCGGCAAGAAAATTCTTTGAACCGAGATATTTCAAAAGAAAACATTCTTATTTTCATTTGGAAATTAAATTCAAAACATTCTATAAAAAATACATAAAAAATATTCCTTTTGAAAAATATTGAAATAAATTTAAATGATACAAAAAATTTCCTTTATAATTAGTTTATTCTCATATAAATACATCCATTAATTAATTTTTTGAATATGTACTTAGAGGAAAAATATTTTAAAAAATAAAATTTTAAAATATTATAAATTATATTTTATGTTAAAGTGTCACTTAAAAAGAGTCTGAATCATCTAAAACATTATTTATCTTCCTAAATAATAAACATATATTAAATATTTAATTTTGTAATATACTTTTTTGTGTTTATTATAACTTTTATTTAAATATATTACCATATTATATTAGATTACTTAATCATTTTAGTTTATGCCGTACGTTTTGACGATATTTAGCAAGTATTTCCAAAATTAATTTGAGAGGTTAACTTTGGTCAATGAGGTAATTATTTCATCATCTAAAAAATAATTATCATTTATATATAAAATTTATACTTTAAAGCTATCCATGAATTTTTTATATGAAAAATGAACTACGTTACAGGCATGGAGATGGTGGGTCATATGCATAATTAATGTTTAAACTTTTTAGATGTCGGGATTAAAATAAGATTATTATTATTTTTTAAATTATATAATCATTCTTATATAATAAATATAATATTATTTTATTATGTTAACATATATATAGCATCTATGTGATGTGGTTATGAAAAATGAATCATATCACTTGGTGGAGGTGGTAATCTACACATAAGCACAAAACATTCAATAATGTATGGAATCGTTTGAAATTATATGAAATATTATCCATTTATAATGATAAATATTTCCTTAATACCATATATATACATGAAATACATCATTATAAAAATACATGATAGGTGTTGATGGAAAATGAGTTATATCGGTTCACAAAGCGGTAGTCCACCTTACACATCAACAATGGATTCTTCTCTAATTTTATGGAAGAATGAGATACATATAGGATTTATATTTAACAAAAAAATATATAATTACATTAAAGATGCTTGATTTATTATTTTAGTATATTTTAATAAAATTTTAATTTATTTGAATAATAAATAAAACTAGAACATTTGGTTAAAAGCTATACCACTTCTTTAGAAAACCTCCTTTTATTTACACCTTAATCCATTTAAGGTTGGTGTCATATAGAAACTAAAACCTCTAGAACATGTTTTGGAAATTTTTTTAAAATTTATTTGGGTAGTTATTTTCCATGATAGAGTTCTCAAAAGGTGTGTGGAAGAGAGGATATGAGGTTCAATTTTATAATTGGGGGAGGGGCATTCTTTGAATTTATTAAAGATTAAATAATATATATGTATATATTTATCATAATCACATCACGTGGTACCATGGAAACCAAAATTTTAAAATAATGTGATATACTGTCTAAATAAACTCAAACAATCACATTTAGACAAGTTTTGGGAACATTTTAAACCTTGTCTCTAAATAAAACCACTTTAATATCACTTTAACCTTAACTATGATAACTTAATTTTTTACCATGATAAAATAATTATTGTACCAAAAATAAATGGTTCCTTCCAAAATAATTGAGCAGTAATTCAAAATTTGGAATCTATTTTAACCGGTTCAATTTATATAGGAGTATAAAATTAATTTTAATATAACAACAGAAAATGGATAAAAACAAGCTTTTTGTGATATACACAATTTCTGAAAAAAATATCATTTTTCCTTAACTAAAAATAATAAATTGGTTTCCAAAAATTTATATTTTTAAAACGAAAAAAAAATTCTTTAATAATTTTGTAGAAAGATAACACTTAATAAAAACATCCACACATAATATTCAATTCAAAGACGAAAATATAGTTTTTATTTGATTAAAATATAAATTTTCTTCTAAAAATTATGGTTCCAAAATTATATGTAATTATTTAGAATGAATTATTTAAACAAATAAATACATTATTGGTTAAAAATCACACATCCAATAGGATAATGTTTTTTTGTTAGGTAATTTTAATCCTTATCTCTTTTGTTTAACCCCTTTTGTAAACATGTTTTAACCATATCTTTGGTAATATATTTTTTATTATTACTTATTAAAATAATTAAGTTTATCCTATTGAAATATATTAATTATTTAGATTTAAAATATGGAATTTATTTTATCAAATTATGTTCATCTAGGTGGATTAATTTAATTTAAAATTGATCCCTCAAAACGCATTGAAAAAGAGGTTTTCTAGAAAAAATGATTTTAAAGTATAAAAATGTTTTTATACCAAATTCAAGTATAATATTGATTAAAATTAAAATTTTCAGATTTTTTTGAAACTAATTAAATTTTAATGGTAATAAAAACTAAAAAATTTCTTGTTAATACTTGAAATGAAAATAGAGTGTTCAATAAAAATTAGTATTTTTCACTAATAACTGAAAAATAAAAATTGACTAAAATTTTTCAAAAAACCAAAGATAATTTTGATATGTTGTTTTCAAAAATGAAATTAATTTTTTAAATCAAAATTTTAATTTTTTGATAAAAAATATTTTAAGTAAAACAATATAATCCAAGTAGTCCAAATTTGGTTAAAAATAGATATTTTATAATTTTGACTAAAAAATTACCTAATATTCTTAAAATGAATATAACTCTATAAGAGATAATTAATTAGTAATGAATAAGATTTATTTTAAAATTAAATGTGTTTTTAAATTCTTCCCCCTTTTATAACTAGTGTTTGGGTAATTTTATTCATTTCATAAATAAGTGTGGAATTGTTTTCCTTCAAAATATTTTCAGATTCCCATGTTGCTTCTTCAACAACATAGTTTTACCATAAATACATAAATTGATTAATTAAATTATTTTTTAATAGTTTTTATATGTGGTCAAGAATATGAATTTTTTTTCTTTTTATGAAGGTTTTATTCTAACAGAACTACTTTAGGGCAAAAAACATGAGATGCATCTGGAATATATTTTATTAAAAATGAAACATGAAATGCATCATGTACCTAAGATAAGCTTAATGGTATGGCCAATAAGTATGCAAACTGCCCCAGATTATCTCGGATTTCATATAGACCAATTAATTGTCGAATTATATTCCTTTTTTACCAAAATATAGAAAACATTTCTAAGGAGAAATATCATTCCTCTGATTATCCATATAACATTTATTTCTATATTTAACCATAATCATATGTTATTGAATCAAATTCACCTTATCAATACTTACTTTTAAAAACTCTTATACCAATAACTTTCCTTTACCTACTTCATCCCACTAAGATGGAATTGAACCCCAGTCCGTATATAATACAAACAAAATGTTCCATAGTTATAATGGAATTAAAATTATTATTACAAGAAAACAAGACTATTGAAATATTTTGATCCCAACATCCATGGTGATTCATTGAAAAATAATGAATAATATACTCCACTGGCTAAATAATTCACTGTTACTATCCATTAGAATGATGTTGAAAATTTTCACTAAAATTTAATTCATTACCGAGTGACTTCTGAAGACATTTCCAAAAAATAGATGTAAATCTAAGATAATTTTCAAATATAATAGAGAGTGGAACTATAAGTAACATTATTATCTCCTTAAGGTATAATTGATAAATCGTATCAAAAGTTATAGTATATTGAATGAGAGATAAATTTGTAGATTTAGATTATCAATTAACAATAACTCAAATCACATTTCTACGTCGATATTTCATTATCAATCAAGCCCTGAAGTCCATTTATTTTTTTTCTATTTCCACTATGTAATTGGAAAAGCATGAAACATCCCCTTTGGTAATTGAAATTATACTCTAACCTATTTATAACTCAAAATTTTCATTTTAAATTCTTAAATATCTCTTCAAATTTCATCACACCATTAATACTCCCAAATGTATTAAAACATGCTAGTGATTCTATGATTAATAAAAAATAGGGAACTATGGTATTTACTCAATATTTCTCTCTTCAATTGGGATTCCCAAGGAATAAAAAATCACTTACCAAATATGATAATTTATTATTCATAAATATTAAACTCTAGAAACATTCCAATCTTAATTGATTCTACCTTTTCCAATAAAACATAATCAACTTTATTAGAATTATAAATTCCTTTTGATCAAAATGATTTTAATGAATCCAGAAAAAAATAGAAAAAGTTCTTACTTGCATAATTTCTAGTCCCAGATTCATCAAATCATCAACCAAAGGATCTTATTACAAATGTATCATGGTTAATTTAGCTTTATCTTCCCAAATCAAGGAATATTCTAATTCGTTTTCATTTCAGGGATAGTAATGAACCATGAATTAATAATTCTTAATTAGTTTTATCCATATTATATTCCTTGGGTTCAAATATTCTTAGTGAACATATGATTTAATATTTTATGATACATATACATGTCAAAATTCATTCCATATAGTTGATGCCTCTAAATTTTTAAATTAAAAACTATATAATATATTTTTAAAACATTATTGTATTACTTAAATCTTGATGTTTTAGTTAATGTGAGGCATAGGTAATTACATGGTCATTTTACATCAAGAAATAACTATGTACTCTCAATGAAGAATCAATGTAGATAAACAATTCAATATTTATAGAGGTTATGGAAAATATCAGTTCATTCACCAATCTTCTTTTTAGTTCCCAAAAACAATCACTAGACTCTTTCATCCAGATGAGTTTAATTAATTTCTTTCTAACATATTCATTGGGAAATATAACCATGAAAACTTTTCAAGAAACCGATCGTAGTAATTTACTAATACAAAATAAACTACAAATCATTGTTCCATTTTTAGGTATTTTAAATTATTTTGGAACATTATTTTTAGTATGTTTTATAGATTCATCATCTTTAGAATCAATATGCTCAAGGAAATAAATATATTGCAAACAAAATTCACAATTATTAAAATTTTCATATAGCCTTTTTCATTCAAGGTTTTTAAAACAATACTTATGTGATTATTATTATCCTCTTCATTTTTAAAATATACCAATATATCATCGACAAAAAAATCAAATATATATATAAATAATCAGGGAAAACTCTATTTATAAGATTAATGGATACAATTGGAGCATTATAAACCCCAAAGTGTATAATTATAAACTCATAAATATCATATCATGTCTGAAATTCTATATTGGGAATATATTCCTCCTTCACCTTCAGTTGATGGTACCATGTCCTGAAATCAATCATTAAGAATTAATGTTCTCCCTAGAGCTGATATGACAAATCATCGATGCGAGGAACAAGATACTTGTTCTTAATAGTAATGTTATTTAAGTCTCTATAATTAATGAAAAGTATCAGTTAAAAAAAAAATTTATTAAATAAAATATTTCAATACAAATTTTATGTGATCATTTGAATGAAACCATTATCTATTAACTATTCTAAATTATTTTTTAATTTCAAAAGATCAAATTGAGCTCTTCTATAAGGAGCTTTCAAAATATTTTTAGCATCAGGCACTGAGTTAATAGTAAACTATACATCATGATAAAAAATAACACCCATAAAATCATTAAAAAATACATCCATATATTCATTAACTACTAAAAGATCAATAAATTTAAATGTTTTCTTATTTTCAACAATAAGAGATCGGTAACATTCACTGTCATCTCTAATCAATTTCTCAGCTTTAGGATATGTTATCAAAGGTATGAAATCAATAAACATTGAATTATTATCCCTAAAATTTCTCTTAACATGATGAAATAACAAAAATATATATCCAACGTAATATAAAACTATACTAGGTTCGTAACACCATGATATTTTAAAATAATAACATTATTTTTGATAGCGTATACTATACACAACAATGATCTTAAACGACCTATGAAATATAGGACCATTATGAAATAGTAGCTAAATTAGAATTTATAAATAGTATTAAATACATTAACAGGTTTATATAATGTTATTAATCACTATATATATATTGATAAATATTTATTAAATAGTAACTCAATTTTTAATAATGTCATTTTATTCATCAAAACTGTGTTTTCTCCTAAAATGATTGTTATTGTTTATTAATAATATATTATAATTGATTTATATAAATTTTACAGAATTATTTTGATAAAATTAAATTAAATTTTTAAAATATCTTATGAAAATTAACATAGGGTTAAGTTTTTAATTTTTTTTGAAAATATTGATTTTTTAGTTAATAGTGAATAATGCCAATTTTTCTAAAAATGAAATTTCATTTCCATTAATTATGTAATTTAAAATTGAAATTGTAAATTTAATTTTATATCAAGTAATATATTCATTATTTAAATATATTTAAAAATATTAATTATTTTTTAATAGTCACTATACCAGATTTTAGTATAAGTTAATTTTTGGGTTTAGAACAAATTTTTCTGAAAACTATTTTAATATGCATAATGTTTCTCCATTTTAATTAACTAATTATAATAAACCCTTATGATGAATGATTTAAATTATTGATAAATTATATGTCTATAAATATATAATTATATATATATATATAACTATGATTACTAGTCATAGAGTTAATATAAAATCATTATACCCTTAAAAAATACATTTCCTAAAAAAATAGGTTTTTTATCCTGTTTGTGGGTTTAATTTTAAATTAAATTATTCCAGTTATATGATTTTAATTTGGTAAAATTGATTTCATATTTTTTAATTAAAATAATATATATTATTTAATAAGATAAAATTGGTATTTTTATCATTATGAATACTGAAAACAATTATATTCTTTTACTAAAATTACGGTAAAAACAGGTTAATTGGGGATAAAATAAAACAATTAGGGTTAAAATGAAATAAAATTTTATATTAGTTATATTTAGTTGACATATTTTGACATTATATTATCTAATTACCAATAATGGTCCATTTTTTCTTTATAACTAATAATTTTACATAGAATTATTAAGAATATTTTGATGAATTACAAGTGTTCCATTCACCCCACTTATAAATGGTCACCAACTCTCCTCTCCACATCACACCATAAAATCCATTTTTTTCCAATAATTGTAAAATAATTCCTTTAATTCCATCCCCATGAACTAGATCCCATTTTTTAATCATAAATACATCCTATAATGGCTTTTGGTGCTTACAAAAGATGGTTGTCTGAATAACAGCTATTGTTATTAACCGAGAATTTTTATTTTATTTATTATTAAACATTCATCAAATATTATTCAATTATGATGATATGATAAAACCTATACCTCTAGTATAATTATATGTAATAATTTTAATTTAATTACCTTAATCCATCACCTCTTCAATCAAATGAAAAATGAAATAACCATTCGTGTGTACGGTGAACTACCACCTCAAGAACAAATGTAATTCGTTTTTTATCATCACTACTCAAGGATTGTTATAATGATATATTTAAAGAACATATATTATTATTTTTAACATAATTATACTTAAATAATTATTAAACCACATATACCTTATTAATTTACATTCCTTGGGGGATACGATAACGTCCCTCATGTGTACAGCAGACTACCGCCTCATGAAGTGACATGATTTGTTTTTCACTAATGATTTTCATGGAAGGTAAAAAGGATAGACTTTAATAAATATATGTGATATACATTAAAATTTATGATATTCATGAAATATTTATCATTATTAAAATATAATATATCATTTAATATTTTACCTTTCAATTCATTGAGAGATGATGACATCATTCGTGAATATATGTGAACTACTATGATCATGAAGTGATGTGATTATTTTTAAATAGCTACATCACATGGATTACAGAAATAAATATATTTACTGAAAAAATATTGAAATTTTTATATTATTTCTAAACTAAAAATGTAAAATAATACCTACATTATTTCCATAATTATTGTTGAAAATAGGAAAGTTAATTATGTGTACGTATGGCCTACCATGTTCATGATTGTAATGTGGTACATTTTTCATAAACATATTTAATAATTAGTTTTAAGATTATAATTTATATATTAATATGATAAGTATTTCATGATTATTATTCTATATATGATGGGAATATGGTCCTTTGAACACGTTCATCACACCAATGTCATTTCAAAACAATGAATCAAAGGTCCTCAAAACACTCAATATGGAATTAACTAATTATTTATTTAAAAAAAACATTAAAATAAATAAAACAAATAATTTAATAATAATATATTAAAAATTTAAAATATTATTAATAAATAAAATAATTGATATTGAATTATTAGAAGACTTAAAAGATATTCATGGAAAGTCAGGACTCGATGTAAGGGACATAATATCAATTTTCATTCCTTGAGGTGGATTTTTATAAACCTAATTTATTTTAGGTTGTGTATATTCTACCCCTTTTATATATAATATCATGAATCCTTACTATATCCAAGTGTTATATGGATCAATTTGAATTATTTCTTCTTAGGGGATTTGATCTAAAATTTACCATGTGGTAGGAATTTCATAACTCATTTTATTTTCATTGGGTTTTATATATTCATTTTGTATTTCATATTAAAAGATTTTTTGTAAATTTTTTTGATTATCTTATTTTTTATTACTGATTTTTATTTTTATTCACCATTAATAAACATAATATATTCATTTATTAATTATCACTTCAATGTTGTGATCATTGTATGCAAATTTCATCTCAAATTTATTCTATAGGAAACATGTAATATTATAGAAGTATATTTTTTATGAGGTTTTTATGATTCACCTATGATATATTATAACATGAATATCCTTATGTCCGTGATATTTAAATTTTCATTTTATGTTATTCTTCAATGGGTCTTACGATTGAAAAGTGACCAAAGTTTAAAAAACATAATGTTACACTCTCCTATATAATCTGGATTGTTTATGCTCCTATTTCCATTGAAGAAAATTATCTAATAATTGTCTAATAAAAACATTTAATTTAGTATCCTCTATTTATTCACGAAATATTTATGTAATAGTACATTTTTCACTCTTTTGAGAACTTAAAAAGACTAATAAAATATTTTTATGAAAATCCATCTTTATTTCTCTCTTTGGTTGAAAATCCTTTTTTTTCTTCCAAACACGGGTTTTATAAAATTTTTTCAATAATTTATTTTAATATTATAATATGATATTTTAAATTAATTTTTACCCCTGAATTTAATTTTAAGAAATGTTTTAAAATAAATATTCTTGACATTTTTCAAAAAACAAACCTCGTTCAGAGTTTTACTAAAAATATTAAATGAATCTTTATTTTATTATACATAGAATTAATTGTGTTTTCCACAATCATGAATACTCAATGATTTTAGTCCCCATTTAAAATTTTATATTGATATTTTCAAATAAAATGTTTTCTTTATTATTTAGTAATTTTATATTTTAAATGATGTTTTTCAAAGTGGACATGTAATTTTCTTTAAGAAAAGTTCCAATCTAATTTTAAAAAACATTTTTCCATCTAAGATGATATCTTATAAAGTTATATAAGCTTTACTAGGGATATAATCCAATGATAAAATCATTATTCATTCTCTATATGGATTGTGATAATGAAATGGAACTCGTTTGTTTTCTATAGGTGAATCCAACAATGAAAGAACAATGATATTTCATATGTAAAAAATTGAATGATTTTAAAAGTTTTATTCACGAATGGAACATCGAAATTATTGATGATGATGGGTGGTTATATTATAAACCAATGATTTTTTTGTTACATTATAAAACATGTATGGGTGGTTATGTAATAAAACAATTATGAGTGGTTATGTTAAACTAAGAAAGGATGGATCTGGTGTAGCTCTCCAATGCATTAGGTTCTATAGATATGGAAGTCAACCATATTCACTATTCCACTTGTAAGAGTCATATAATGATGATTTTCCATTTTACCTACACATTTTATTTATGATTTTATGTGTTTTAATGATTCCTTTGATCAATATTGAAATCACATGGCTCCTGATTAATTATTCTTATAACTGTTAACTTTGATAAATCATTGTTCAATGTTTCATGTTTTATTAACCATATATTGATGGGTGTGAATATTATTATTTTATGATCATGAAATTTGATTGTTTCAAAATACCCTTATGATATTCTTATTCTCACTGATGAAATTAAATTATTAAGGAATATATCTACCGTTACTAAGCATTTGAGCTCTCCCTTATTATATTTTTCATTCCCCATGTTGTTATGAAATCTATTAAAAAATTTATTTATATAAAGGTTTAAAATGTGAATATTTTTGTTAAATATATTGAATAATTAATTTGAAATAAGAAAATATGGGTTGGGTGGTATAAAAAAAGACATGAATACATGTGTATTATTTATGTAAGGGGATTTCCTAGTTCTCTAAGAATCTATACCAAAAATATCCATGGGCATATAAGTGATCCTATATTTAATTTTTATGTTCTATGTTTTAGTTGTGAAAAATTGGGTCAAATTCATCACTATCAAATCCATAAATGTAATTTTTATGTTATTGAATCTAGGATTACATGTTTTGGGAAGTTATTGTTTTTATTAGAGCTGGGTTTAGATAACTTTGGAGATAAGGATTTTTATGGTCAATCATATGGTAGTAGTCTTATAAAAAAATATTTATGTTTTATGTATTAATATAATGAGGTGATTAATGAAATTCTTGGATATTTTTTATTTGGTTTGGGTATATATAACCCTTAATTTCAACATGAAGAATTATTTAGGATGAATTTAATTTTCAATCGAGTAATGTTCATGATAAACATAAGGTTTTATATGATAATTAATTATTGTCTATATTTTTAAAATGAAATCATATTTTTGTGAATGTTATAAGGATATAATTTTGGGGAAAAAATCTTGAAGGTGGGTTGATAACTCATCGCATTAAGAAATGTCGTGAGGGAATGAACCCAAAAATGAGGGTTCGTATGGATGAAATTCCCAACACTAGACTATGTGATGTCCTAGAAATCATGGTATAATTTTTATACTTAACATGATTGAAATATAACGATTAAGTTTTTTTTATCATTTTATTTATCTTATAGATGTTTATGGATTAAAAATTGATTTGTTGACTAATTGATTAATTTTACTTTAAAAGAATACCACTATATTTCTGAACATAAAATATGGAAGGTTTTAAATATTGTTTTAGTTTAATACACTTTATAAAAGTGTGTTTTTAAGGTTATTTTTTATATTGGTATATTCATTTATTGAGTGATTTAGTTAAAACATTGGTTGTTTCTTCTGAATTTTGGAGATTAATGTATTGTTTCATCATATAAAGGATCAATAATTTTGGGAAACAACTCGTAATATTTTAAAAATTTAGGTTTTTTGAATTTATAATGATAGTATTAATATATTTTAATCCAATTTATGGTTATGTTATCCTTTAAAATTTTATTTTATTACTTTTGGTATGAAAAATTCATCTTGAAAACTCATTGTTTCGAGAAAAAGATGATATTGTGGGGAGAATTGATTGCGGATAAAATTAAAATTACCAAGTAAGTATATTTACTTATTTTTTTGGACTATATGGTATTTAATTACTCAATTAAGAGAAAAGGATATTGAAAAATAAAAATTTATCCTATTAGGTTCCTTTTTATTGAAATGATGGTATTTTTCCCACCTTTTTGGTTTATGGTTTTTTGGTTGCTGACTTTCTCATAATCATTCACTTTATTATTATAAATTATTTATATCACTATCCATAATTATATGAGAATTAAAATTTTCTTCCATGTCAGTATCTTCACGTTCTACTATTTATTTCATACTTGTAAACCTAGTTATGTGATATTCATGTTGATCTTTGTACTTCCATACCTTTTTTCAAGTGGATGTTTAATTAACCCTTTTTATGATGTAGGATTTCAGAAATAGAATTTTGAAATGTCAAAACCTTGTTCATTAAGATAAATTTCTAATTTTTAGACGCAATTTATTATAGGGAGATAATTTAACACCTAATTATTTTAAGATAACATCATTATGTTTGATAGTGTATACAATAAGCAACATAGAGCTTAAACGACCAGAAAAAAATTATGACCATTATATCCTTGATGTAAAATTAATAAGTATGAATATTATTAAATAATATATAAAACTTATATAAATTTCTTAATAAATATGGATTCATTGATAAATGCTTGGTTTAAAATCAAATAATTTTTTAGATTTTCATTTTATTCATCAAAAAAATGTTTTCTTCATAAATGTTTTTTATTTATTATTGAGAGAAAATATTATAATTAATCACTAATTTTTTTATAATATATTTAATTAAAATAAATAAAAATTTTAAATTAATATTTCAAAATTAACATATGGAATTTTTTTGTGATTTTTTGGAAAATATAGATTTTTCAACGAATAGGGAAAAATACTAATTTGTATAAAACTATCATTTCATTTCAGTATATGAAGTAATTTAAATGTGAAGTTTTTATATTAATTTTATTTCAAGAAACATAAGTATTATTTATTGATATTTAATCTAATTAATTTCTTTTCAATCATATTTATATAAGATTTTAGAATATATTTTATTCAAAAAAATGTATTTTTCTGAAAATTGTTTTCAAGGGCATTATTTTTCTCAATTTTAATTAATTGAAACATAAAAATAGGAATTATTTATTTTAAAATTTTATAATATATATATTTTTGTGAATATATATTTATATAATGATTTTTAATAGTCATGGTGTTAATATAAAATCATCATATGCTTGGAAAATATGTTTCGTGAAAAATATTTTTTCCCTTGCGACTGTGGGTTTAATTTTAAATTAAATTCTTCCAATTTATTGAATTTAATTCTGTAAAAAATGTTACATATTTGGGGTAATAATAATTTATATTATATAATAATTACAAATTAATTTATTTTAATAATTAATAGTTAAAATAATAATAAGCTTTCACTGTGGTTATGATTAAAACGAGTTTTTCAAGAGTTAAAGAAAAAATATAAGCATTAAAGATTAGCTAAAAACTTGTATAGATTATATTTTACAGGTATATTTAGATTTTATATCATATAAGTATCTGTAATGGTCCATTTCAGATCCTTTTAATAAAGTAAGTGACATGGAATTATTCAGAATCATTGAAAAACAATAGGTGTGCCAATCTCCCTGCAAATAAAAGGCTACCCCATTTCTCATTCTATTCAGACATTCAAATCATTTTGTTTCATATAATTCCTTCAAAAATACCTTTCTTACTTCCCTAAACATGAATTAGTTCCCTTTTGTCATAAACCCATCCTATAAAGGCTTTTTTGTACTATCATAATAAGTTTGTTTGAAAAAAAGGTATATTGCTTAACTGAGTATTTTTTATATATTCTTCCTCCTTCAAATATTCTAAAATTATTATTTTTTAATAACACCATAATCTACCATATAATTTTATATATATTTTTATTTAAGAAACTAAATAAATATCTTATTTCAAAAAATAATAAATGAAACCATCATTTCTGTGAATGACAGACTACTACCTTGAAAATTAATGCAAATTGTTTTACATAATCAACTCTCATGGATTTTTATAACAATGTATTTAATTATATAATTTTTTTTAATGAAATTATAATTATTTAAATATTATATAACATATAACTTCTTATTTTCCATTCCATGGGGTATACAGTAATTTTGATCTTGTGTACGGTGGATTACCACCTCATAAAGCGATGTGATTAATTTTTCAGTAACACGTTTCTTTAATGGTAAAAGGATATTTTTAAAGAATATTTGTGATATATATGATATAATAATGATATTAATGAGATAATTATCATTATTAAAATATAATATTTCATTTAAAATTTTTACTTCCCCATTCAATGAGAAATGATTATGTTTTTTGTGCGTACGTGTGAACTACACCCTCCAAGAAGCGATGTGATTCTTTTTTCCTCCCCAAATAACATTGATGATGTATATAAGTATATTTAATTAAATAATATTATATTATTAATATTATGGTCATCATGTAAATATAAAATAATACTTACCTTATTTCCATAATGATTATTGATAATTGGAAATGTTTCTCATGTGTACATATGACCTACCATCTCAATGATTGTATCATAGTTAATTTTATAAAACTATCATTAATTATTGGGTTTAAAAATATAATTATTGTATAAATAGGATAAATATTAAATTATTATTAAATATTTGATTGAAAAATAAACCCTTTGAATAAAATTAATGTAATGAATCTATTTTTAAGTAATGAATCAGATGTCCTCAAAGCACCTGATATTGACCTAATGGATTAATTATTTAATTATTTAATTAAAATAAAGAAAAAAATATATTAAATTATAAGTTATTAATTTTTCAAAATTTTCTAAATAAATAATATAAATAATATAATATTATTATACAAGAGTTAAAGGGCGTACATGGAAAGTCTAGACTTGAGGTAGGGGACTTCACATCAATTTACGTTCCATTAGGATTATTTTAATGTTATGCACATAATTTATTTTATATAGTGTATATACTAATACTTTTACACATAATATAATGAATACATCATAAATCATGGTAATTTACATTTCAATTTGTGTTTTTTACATCCAAGGGGATTTGAACTGAAAGATACCAAGTGGTATGGAATATCAAAACTCGATTTATTTTTATTAGGTTGAATTAATTTTTCATTATATTTGATATTATATGATTTTCTGTTTAATAAAATTTCCTTATATTCTGTTTTATTTCCTCATTTTTATGTGTATTTACTATTGACACTCATAATTGATTCATGGATTAATTCTCACTTCAACAGTATGATCATTATAAGGAAATTTCATCTCAAATTGTCTTCTTTGGGACATATGGTATATTATGCATCTTTTTTTATGATGTGTATATACTACCACTTCAATATATTATATCATTAATATCATTATTTTATGATATTTAAAGTTTCATTTTAATTTATTCTTTCAAGGATCATATGATTGAAAAGTTTTTAAAGTGGAAAACTCTTTATGATACAATATCATATTTAATCATGATTGTTTATCATTAAATTTCCATTGAAAAAAATTATTTTATCATATTCTAATAAATAATTTTAAATTTTTATAATCTATTTTTTTTTGAAATTTTAAATCAATAGGCCCATTTTCCTCTCTTTTAGGTACTTAAAATGATTGTGAAATGTTTTTTAAAAAATATACCTTTATTTCTCACTTTATTTGAAAACACATTTTTATTCCAAATCCATGGTTTCTAAAGTGGTTTTCAAAAAAATATTAATATTATCCCAATATTTTTAAATTAATTTTTACCCATGATTTTATTTGAACAAAAAAATAAAAGAAATATATATATTATTTTCCAAAAGAGTCACTTTGGACTATTCACTAAAAATGTGAAAGGAATTTAGGCTTTAACTTGTAAGAAAAGAATGGTTTTTTATGCTATCATGGAAATTAAATTATCTAAATTTTCCTTTAATATTTTTCAATTTATTTTCTATGAAATTTTTTCCATTTATATTTAGATACAAATTAAATTTTAAATGATTGATTTTAAAGTGGAAGTTTTATTTTAGTCAAGAAATGTTCCATGTAACTTTCAAAAACCATGTTCCGTTTAAGATAACTTCTTATGAAATTAAATAAACTATATTCGGGATATGGACCAATTATAACTTCATTTTTTTTCTGTATATGGATAATGAGAGTTACATGGAACCCCTTTCTTTTTAATGGTTGAATCAAGAAATGAAAGAATAATGATTATTTTTATATCAAAAAGTGAAGGATTATAAAAGTTTATATCCTGAAAGGTACGTGGAGAGTGATGATTATCATATGTGGTTCCATTATAAACCAAGTATATATATATATATTATAACCAAGTGATTGGTGGTTATGTTATAAACCATATATGGGTGATTACATTATAATCTAATGATGTCTGGGTTTGTTATATCAATTCAAATAATTGGGTTTTTTGGAGATGGAAGTTGACCATATTGGTAATTCCATTTGAAAGTGTAATATAATTATTATTCTCCATGATAACAACACATTTTCTTTATTCTTTAAATATATTTGACTGATTTCATTGATCAAGATTGAAATCAGACAACTCATGATTGTTGAGTATTATTACTCTTTCCTTTGATGAGGATTTATATCTTGTTTCATGATTGGTGTTCAAGGTATTAATGCGTATGATTATTCGTAAGTTATGCTCATGCACTTTTATTATTACATAATACACTAATTCAATTATTATTCTCATTAATACGTTTCACTTTTCAAATATTTTTTTACCCATACTGATCATTTGAAATCACCCTTATTATTTTTACAGTTTCCCATGTTATGAAAAGATATATTAATTGATTTGTTTCTATAATGGTATCTAATGTAAATACTTTTTGGGGATATGTTTCATAATTAATGTTAAATATGAAAATCTATGTTTAGAGGGTTAAATACAGACTTAAATGAGTGGGTATTGTTATGTAAGAGTTTTTTCTGAGTATCTAAATCTCTAAACCTAAAAGGTCTTTAAGTATGTACGTGATATAATATTTACATTTCATACTATATATTTTTGATGCCAAAAATTGGTTCACATTCATTAGTATAAAAGAAAAAAGTTGAAATTTTATGTTTTTATCACTGGATATAGGAGTAAGGGTTTAGTGATATTATATTGGAATGTTCAACCATATTTTCAGTAAATGCATTACCATTAATAACAAAAAAAATATTCCTATAAATCTTAGTTTTAAATGTATACCCTATGTTTTGGATAAAAGTTCTATCTTCATTTCTTGAGGTGATATTTTCATTTTACTAGAAAATTTATCATAAATTATGCAATCTGAAGATACAAAGTCAAACTATGCATTATAATATTTTGAATAAATGAGTGACATGCCTATTACCACTAAATTAAACAACACAACATCAATCGTAGTAGTAGAAAAATATTATTCCACACCATTATTCATTAGATCTTGATGATTTCCAGTCCAATTTACTAAATTCATAAACATGTAATAATAATGACCCAACTCATTGGAATTAGAATATCACACCAAAAGATCGTTATCTATTACCCCATTCTTCGATTTTACTGGAATTTTTATATTTATTCATGAGACCTATGAAGAAAATTAAGACATAATTCACACTTCCTATATCCTATCAAACTTTCATTGAGATGT
The DNA here is from genome assembly GCA_963277665.1 of Viscum album. Taxonomy (NCBI): domain Eukaryota; kingdom Viridiplantae; phylum Streptophyta; class Magnoliopsida; order Santalales; family Viscaceae; genus Viscum; species Viscum album. Next base: position 1,842,515,640 of record OY728147.1, read on the forward strand.
ATTTTATCACACAATGATCAAATTGGGGGATTAACTCTAGTTTTATAAGTTTAATTCTTCTCCATTTCATGGAACAATGACTTATTATTTTGCTAGTCATCACGAGGCACATAGGTGTTTTTAAACTCAATTTCAATTTTCTTAGAATAGAAAATGAATTTTTCATAACATTTAAATTCTCATTCTTGAAAATCACTTCATAAACATTGTTTCCATCCTAAGTAAAATATTTAAATTACTATATCAAGTTACCAAGTGATATATAGTATGTACCGATACAATCTTGTAAAATTTTCTTTAAGTAAACCAAATGAATAAATAACATTTTTCTTCAATTCCTATAGTAGTTTCTCCATATTGATTCAAACAGCCTTCAAGGAAAATTTTCCTTATAAAATATTAATAAATGTATCTAATTCCGTGGAATCAATCTATTATCTCTATTTTATTCTTAACCAAATAACACCAATGGTTAGATTCACCTTTATAATACTAAAGGTAAAGAGTTTCCTTTTGATGTTTTGAACTTAAAAAGACATAAAATATTTTTTTATAGAATTGATCATCCTTTAAAAACCACAAAATATGCATTTATACTAAAATATATATGTTTTTATTTTATAAAATCCTTAACTATCTACATATTACTTTGTGGTAAATATGGTTGTACTATAATATTTATTCTACAAACATTTACATTGTTCCAAATAGTCCATAATTATAAAAAATTAATTAGTTTCAATTCCATCTATTTTGAGCTATGGTTTTGGAAGGATAATGTACTCTCAATACCTTCTTACTTCATTTTACTTGTTTTATATATGAAAATCCATTATAAATATACATATATGAGCCAAAAAAACATGGTAATATTCAAATTATATATGATTTCAACTTAACCATAATGTATTATATTTTGAATGTATTATCCTAAACTCTAAATTTATCAAAACCATTCTACTTTTACAAAAAGTATGGGAACAACCTTGAAAATTACATAGTCTTGAGTTCTTTTTCAATGATTCACTTACCTGTATTTCAAGGATACTAATGATATAAAATTTTAAAGATTGAGTTCATATATATTACATGAAAAACACATATATGTTAAAACTTATACACTACAACTTAGTATCCATTTTTAATATAATATAAACTTTTAAAAAGATGCATATTTTTTCATGAAAAATTTTCATGACATTAAACATGAAAACTTCTTTATTCTTACACATCCTTAGACCTTATTAAAAGAATTTAAGAACTTGTGATGAGAAAAAAGGATTAATAATGGAAAGAAGAAGTAAATTAGTTAGTCTAATGAAAAATAGAATAACCCAAAATATTTTTTCCTTTTATGAAATATTTCTTGATTGTATGAAATAAATCATATCAACATGAAAAAACACATTTTTTTCTCAAATAAAACATTTAAAACCCATTGCAATATAATAGAGACCCATTTTATGAAGCATAGAGAATCATGTTCATAAAAGAGTTAAAAATTATGTCATAAATAATTGGATCCTATTCAAATACATAGGAGAAACCATTACGGTTAACTCCCTACTTCTTTTCTCTAAAGATAAGGAACATTACCCAATGCATTGGAGAGCTATAATGGGTATCACCCGTCAAGTAAGATATATCAAGAACCCCAACTATATAAGTTTTATCAAGCTAAAACATCATCATATATAATTCATGAGTATAATATATTGACTAAATAAAATTTATGCTTACATATTTCCATTATATGACCCTTTGAAAACTCTTTTAAAATGGAATTTCAACCATTTTTAAAAATAAAAATACAATTTTCTTTTAAATAAGATTTTTTAAAAGTTAAATTCCAAGAACAAGAGTGAAAGAGGGGTTTTATTTGAAAAAATAAGAATGATTATAGATTAATAAAAACACCAAATAATGGTTGTTGTGGTGGGAGAATCTATTGATTCTATATATTGTAAAATAAAATTTTCCTTTTCCCTCTATAAAGAAAAAAACATTCTATATAAAATGTGTAAAAATATTCCTTTTAAAAACATTGAAATAAATTAAAATTTAACATAAAATTTACATTATAACTAATTTATATCCATATAAATACAAATATAAAATAATTTTAACAATATGGACATGGATAAAAAATATTTATAAAATAAATCATTAAAACATTAAAAATCATGTTTTATATTAAAGTGTCCCTTACCTCTAGTATGAATCATCAGGTATATTATTTATAATCCTATATGATAAAATTATATTAATAGTTTAATTTTTAAAAACCTTTTTAAAATTTAATATTATTTTTATTATATTTTTAAATTATTATATTAATTTTTTTAACCATTTATGTTTATGTTGCTTATTTTGATAATATTTGAATCATATATCCAAAATGAATTCGGTGGGTTCACTACAGTCGACAAGGCCATTATTCCATCATAACAAGAATAATAATCATGAAATATTTATAATTTTTATATATGAATTATAACTTAAAAACAAACATCAAATAATGTTATGAAAAAGTAACTATGTTAGAATTACGGGGATGGAAGGTCATACATACACAAGGGTGACCTTTACATTTTTCAATGATCATGATGAAAATAAGGTATGTATAAAAATATCTTTATATAATTATTATAATATAATAATTACATTATTATTACTTTAAATAAAATAATATACAGAATCTATGTGATGTGGTCTGGAAAAACGAATCACACTGCATTATGGTGGCAGTAATCCACACGTATGCAAGAACAATGCTATATTTATTCATTGGATGGAAATTTTAGAGAGTAGATGATATAATATCATTCAAGAATTATAAATATTTAAATAATATCATATATATATATATATATATATATATATATTTTAAATATTTCATTATAACTAACCATGAGAGGTGGTTATGGAAAACAAATTACATTAGTTCGTGAGGCTGTAGTATATTGTATACACAAATGATGGATTAATTTTTCTTTTGAAGGTATAAATATAAGGATATAATTTTTTTCAATGAAATTAAAAAATATCAATATATGGAAGAAACTAGTGTTATTATTTCTCTATATTTTAATAATATTTGAAGGGTTTATAAAATTTAATAAAACTGAAACAGTTGATTAAAAGTTATACCTCTTATTGGGAATACATCCTTTTATTTAATCATTTATCCCTTTAAGGTTTCTATTATTCAAAAATTAATACCTCTAGAACATGGGTAGGTATGTTTTGAAGTTCATTATTTTGGTACTAGATAAGACAGAGTATTGAAAAGTCATGATAAGGATATGAAAGTAGGTTCCCATTCATATGTTAGGGGATGGGCATTATTTTAATTTCTTAAAATAATAAATGATATATATATCATAATCATGTCAAGTGAAACCATGGAATCCAAAATTTGAATATAAGGAGTGGTAGGGTTGAAATAATATTAACTAAAAACATTTATTTTTTTATGGGTACATTTTAATCATTTTATTTATGTTAAACAACTTTAAACTCTTTTAAACCTTAATCACAAAAACATTAATTTTTTAACATGGTAACTTAACTTTTTTCTATGTTAACTTAATTATAATGCCAAAAATAAAATGGTCCTTATAAATAAATTTATAATTTTGGATTCAAAATTTAGAACCCATTATATCAGGTTAAATTTCTATAGGAAGATGAAATTATTGGTAATATAACAAAATAAAATGAAGGAAAAGTTATTTTTAAGAAAATACTCATTTTAAGTATAAAAATCATTTTAACTTTAAATCATGTAATAAATTGATTTACATGAATTTTTATGGTTAAATAAAAAAAGGAACGTTTTTATACATTTTTAGGAATAAAAAATATAATTTCATCTTCCAACCATTCTATTTAATGAAATGACCCAAAATAGTTTTAAATTTGAATAAAATATAAATTATCTTCTCAAAAGTCAATATTTGGTTCCAAAATTCAATGTAATCTATTAAAAATAATTATTTAACTATATAAATAAATATATTTACTTAAAACACTCATATAATTGGATAAATTCACGTTTTTAGGTAATCATAACCCTTTCTATTTAGTTTAACCCCTTGGTAAACACGATTTAGCTTAACTCCTGTAATAGGTTTTTTTTACAATTAATTTCGATAAAAAAATATTTTAAATATATTATAACATATTAATTATTTTCATTGAATATATGGAATAATTTTTTCAAACTCAATTTACATAATTGGAAGAATTTAATTTAAATTTGAAAATATAAAACATAATGATAGTTGGTTTTCTATAAAAAATTATTTTATGTATAATTTTTTTTAAATAAAATCAAGTATAATGTTGATTAAAATGATAGTTATTTGATAATTATAAATAAAAATTCACTAATTATATTTCAATACTTATCAAAAATATAATTTTCCCTTATTAATATTTGAAAAGAATAGATAGTTTAAAGAATCAGCATTTTCAGTATTCATTGAAAAATAAAACTTCTTAGAAAAAACTCAAAAGTGAAACCTCATATAATTTTTAAATTATATTTTAAAAAATTAAATTAAATTTTCAAATTTAAATTACAAAATGTAGAAATTAATTATTAAAATAATTACATATAATGTCTGTTAAAGTTGGTTAAAATTTAATCCTTTTTCCTTTTGATAAAAAAATCACTTAATACTATTATAATTAATATAAATCAACAAAATATAAATAATAAAATATCAAAATGACTTATTTTAACATTACCTAGGTTGTTATAGTTTTTCAAGTGTTTATTCTAATTCTCTAATACTCTAAACCTAATAGGTACTTGGGTATGAAAGTGATCCAATTTTTAGGTTTGGTGTTTTTGGATGGATAAAGTTAAGCAATGTTTATTGGTGTCAATAATATTAATTTAATTATTATATTCTTAGCATAGTATATATGAGTGAGGGTTAAAAGATATTTTATTCGGTATCAGATTAGGTTTCAGATAAATTTTGAGATTATGATGTTTTTATGTGATGCTAAATTAATAATTATGGATAACATCATGTGTTTATAAGTTTAAGTTTAATCATATGTTCAAATGTGTGGATTCCCATTTTGAGGTCTTAAGTGGTGGGAATTTAATATGATTAAAACTATTTTCGGATAAAATTATTATAATATAACCCTTGGGTTTTGTATATGCTTTCATGAAAAGTTTATTTGAGGAATAATTCTTTTATGTCTTATAAACATAAGTTTAAAGGTATTTATAACCTTTACAGTTCAAATGATCTTTCATGTTGAGGTAATTATGATTAGTAGGTAAAAAGGGTTATTACATATTTGAAACTTATGATTTGTCGTACTAATATCCATGTGATTGAAAAGTAATTCGGATACTATGTGATTACTATCATTTTTTGAGTTCACTATTTTGGAAAAATTATATGATTGAGGTAAATGGAAATAGTTTCTACTTAGATGGTTTTTTTATTTAAAGAATAAATTTTTAATTGTATTTTGTATGTTTATATGATTTTTTTGTATATAAGGTGTTTCGTGTTATTTATGGAAAATATTTTCATATTTTAGATATTATATGATTTGGAATTATGTTTTTTTTGTATTATTTTATGAATAAATAAAAATTTTGATTGGTGATAAATAGTAAATTTATCATAAAATAATGTGAGATCAAATCCTTCGGGTATTTAGGTTTCAAACATGGTTAGTAATATTTTGATGAATTTATATTTAGTTATTTTTATAATATTTTATGTTCAAATTCGGGTGTTTTTGTTGTGGATTTAGTGATTAATGTTTTATTTCATTATATTATCTCTTTTAATACTAAATATTATCCAAACATATGCTAAACATTTTGGTTTTGATTAAGATCTAATGACAGTGGGAATAACATGTTATGTATTGTGAATCTTATGATCTATTAAAATATTATTTTAGATATTTAAGCATGAAAATTTAATTTTTTATATTCAATTATTCAAGTAATAAATGATATAGGATTAAAAATATATAAAATAACAACCAAATGAAGAACTTTTTCATCTAAAATGGAAAAAAACCAAGTAATTATATTTTCCCACACTCTCTATATTATTGGAAAAAGAATCCATCAAATCAAAAAAGGATGACAAAAAAATATCATTTTACCTTAATTCATGTTATTATTTATCCACTACCAATTTATGGATTTTTGGTCATTAATTTTCTCAAAACCATGTTCTCTATATCTCTCAAATATTCCATGGATGTCATTTTTTTCACCAGGTCCATATTTTCACTTCCTGCTAATGTTATCCTTATCTAGGAACATGATTATGTATTATTCCAAGTTACCTTTTTATGTCCCTTATGCAATTTTTTAAAGGATTTTTTATAATCCCATTTTTATTTTATTTATTCAAAAATGATATTTTTTCAATATTAATAATATTTTTCCTTTCATGGTTGTATATTTTATTTTCCACTCCCACGAATATATTTTTAAAAAATTTCATAACTTTTATCATGAATGAGATAAAATTATGAAGATAATTTTTTTAGAGTTGTAGTATTTTACACTCTAAAAATTTAGTTTGAAATAATACTTTCTTCGCATCTTTTATATCATGAAACATCGATCATTAAGCGAATTGTGATACACTACAACCAAAAAATTATTTCAATGTGATTTCTATAACCTATCCATTAAATTGAAAGGTATGAATATGTGTGACCATATTGTTAAATATATCTATAAAATTTCCAATAAATAAAAATTTATTTATTAATTATTCAGAAATAATTACACATTTTTTAGGTAAGTGATTTTATTCCTTAAAAATTTGTTTTCTTCAAAAATGTTTTATTAATTTTAAAATGTAAAATATTATAATTAATTTATCATAAATTTATAAATTTAATATTATAAAAATGATGTCATTTTTAAAATCATCTTGTAAAAATTATATTAAGGTGAAATTTGGGGAGTTTTCAAAAAAAACAATTTCAGTGAATAGTGAAAAATATTACAAATTTCATAGAAAGAAATCTTTTCCATTATAGTATTTATAAATTATAATTTTGTTTAAAATTTATTTTAAAATCTAAATATTAGATTTTTATTAAAAATACCCAAGTAATTTCATTATTATCTAAATTGTGATAATTTTTTTATAAACTATATTCATGCATAAAACACATTTTTATAGAAAACCATTTTCCATCTTATTTTATGGATTTAATTTCAAAATTAATTTATTCACATTTTATTAATTTAATTGTATAAAATTTACTTCATTTATTTATTTATAAAGTAAAAATATTTTTGTAATCAATTTTATATGTTTCCCTAAAAAATATACATTTTTAGGAAAAATAATAATATACAGTTTTTATGAGATATAATATCTTTTATGATATTAAAAAGACATAAATATGCCATAAAATTTATTTAAACATATTTTAAGACACATTTTTTATAATATAATAAAAATATAAGAAAAAAATATTTCAAAATATGTATCTTAGAAATTATTTCATGATGATTAAGAAAATATTTTTTATTGAATTTTTAGTTCTGACATAGTACTAGAAAATAACAATTTGGTGTCCAAAAGATAATATTTTGTAATTAAAAAGTCTATTTTATAATTATTTATTAATATGTTGATTAATTGATGATATGAAGTTATATTTATGAATTTTGGAGTAAAATACCAAGAAATATATGTAAATTTTTGTGTAGTGATAATATACAGAAAGAAAAGGAAAAAATAGCATATTAAATTAGTGTTCATGACCTATATGTGAGTAAATATTCATATTTTATAAATAAGAAAGTAATTTTTGAAATAAGTATTTGTTTATTTGTGATTTTAATTTATTTTTTGTTTTTTATGGCATAATTTACTTTAAATGCTTACACAACCTAGACATAGTGCCTATGAATGTGGAATAAAAATCAAACTAAATAATTTTAAAAACATTAAAATAGATATATTTTATATTAATTATAGTTTCACTTGAATTATGTGTTTAATAATAATGAATAATTTAGTATTAAACAGTTTATATTCTAATTCCATATGTTTATTGATGTATTCAAAGTTAAAATATGTGAATACTTAGTAAAATAAATTTGTTGGGGTTTTATGTTAAATAATATTTTATTAAATGATTTAAAAAATATAAAAATTTAAATAGGAAATGGTGAATAAGATATATTTTAAATTTTATCCCTTAACCATTTGTGATTCAATGGTTACCTTATATTTTAATTTGCATCCAATGACTCTTGACAAAGATATTACCACATTTAAGGTTAAAATTTGTTAATGAAGTGGTCAGACCCAAAGATAAGGTTTAAAATTACAAATAAACTTATCCCATTTTTATTGGTTAAAATTATATGAACCATAAATTCTATTATATTTGAAATTTTAGCCACTTTTATCCACATCAAAATGAGAAATTATTTATTATATTTCAATATTTAATATAATCTCAAGTGAGTCCCTTCCATCACTATAAAAGGACACCACCTCTCTTATATTCTTTACACAATCCTGGGCCACTTATCTCAAGAAAAAACTAAAAACATTCTTCCCAAATTAATTTTAAATATTCTATAGGTTTTTATATTCTTAATATACAATCCCAATTGTCCTTAAGGAGAGATAAAATGGAGGTTCTTCAAAGTGGTGGTAATTGTATTAATCGTGTTTTTTCATTTTACATCTTATTCTACATCTTTTTTTAACCATTAAAATATACTAAAATAAGTATATATAATTTAGATAGATTTTAGTATTTTAATTTCATAATATTATTAACCTTCATTTGCATCATATGGGGAATGAAAACATCGTTTGTGCCTATGTGTGGACTACCACCTCCACAAAGGAATGTAGTTCATTTCTCATCACCTCCTTTCATGGTTGATTATTATAATGGATTTAATTAAAAATAATATATTAATGAAATAATTATAACTATATAAATATAATATATCATCAATTTTTTTACCATCCCATAATTTGAAAAAATATTACATCCTTTCTTTGTAATTGTGGACTACCACCCCTACAATGCGATGTCATTAAATTTTCATGGATGGTTATAAAAATTTTATTTAATTTAAAAAGTTGAAAATAATTTCATGATTATGATTATTGAAATGATTTTATAATGACCTATTTTACCATAGTCATCGAACCAAAGCTGTTTTGGAATTATGAACCGAACATCCTCAAAACACCTCATGTAAATTTAACTTATTAAGTAACAAAATAAAATAGTAATGAATGAAATAAAAGGGACAATGATAATATTATGTGTCTTAAAAATATTATTAATTTGTTAAATAATTAAAATATTTTATTACATAATATTTATTGAATGTATGTGCCAATTCAAACTTAGTTTAAGTGATAATTTATCTTCAAGCTCATTTTAATTGTGTTAATGATTAGAATTCATAATTATTTTTAAACTATTTATATATTAATAAAATAATTTTATATATTTATTTATATTGAAATATATAAATTTTATTTATCCTTTGACATTATTTTAATTTTTTAATGGAATATTTTTATTTATTATGCATCAGACATTTTTACTATTTTTACAAAAGTCTAATGGACATCTTTATTTCAAGGTATAGGAAATCAAAGATTTTACCACCACCAAAATTATTTTTTGATGTTTTTTTCCATAATAAGATTCTATTTTTACCTAAATAAAAAACCTCCTTCTATTTTTATGTGTATTTTAGATTTAAAAAGTGAGTTTTAATTAAAATTAATATATCAATATCACAAAAAAATTCTGATAGGTTCAAATGTATTTATCTATGCTTATGATGATAGAAATGAATGTATTTATGTGTTTGTTGAATTATATGGTCTTAGTGCATATTTTATAATGATGTTTGATCCTGATATACCCCTAAAATTTTATTGGGTAGTGATTATGTTCTCTAGATTATTTTGTTGGAATTAACTTCGTACGTTATTCTATTTATAAGGGTTTGTGTAATGGTTCAATGAAGATAATTTCTCACGGTACATATATGTTTTTTATAACCCTTCAAATAATTTTTCATTCACACATTTTTATTTCATAAGGTAAGATAATGATGTTATTTTAAAGAATAATTATTCCATTTATGGGTAAAATATATGTCTATATAAATATTTATTTCATTGATTACCATGTTTTCAAAAAAATCCTCATGATTGTGATATTTAATTTATACATTTTATAAATTGTTGTATGACAAAAATTGGGTATTAAATATAATCTCATATGTAATTAAATTATAATTTGAGCTCAAATTTTATTATGTTAAATGAAAACTCTCTTATACGATCTCATGCATTTGAAATGGAATAATGAGTTTATTTTATCTTTTATATGTATCTTAATACGCTTTTCAAACTCATAAAACATTTAAAAAATGAAAGGGATTAATGATGATTATAAATGATAATAATGTTAGAGTTTTAAATATGGGAGTTAGCTTAAAGGAAGAAATTGTGTGTTTATGAATAATGTTTTTACTGTGAAAATTTCTCACATAAATAAATTGGCACATTCACGACCCATCCTAGGGGGGATCATATTGTGACAACCCCATTACCAACTTCAATGGGTTGGGGGATGGAAACTATCATTGAGTATATATTACTCACAAATGGGAGGCGTTTTCCTAAGTACCTAGACCCACACACAGTCATCTCTAAGCCCAAAATAGTAAAATGAAATACAGTAAGTAATCAAGCATGAATACTACAAAAATACCAAATAATAGTATGAAAGAAGAAAACTAGAAAGTAAAAAATTCTATAATACAAGCCCACTACAATAAAGTGTCTGTAAATATGAAAGAAGATGTTCTTGAAACTCATTTGTAGAAAATACTACATGATGGGTAGGTACTGGTATAGCTATCTGAAGCCATAAAAGCACACCTTGTATGTATAGTCTCACAAAACCCCACCTGGTCCAAGTCCTCCTAGGACTGATTCAAAGTGTAAATCATCTGCACAAGATAGGACAAATGTGGGCAAAGCCCGTTCAAGGATGAGTAAAAAATACGCAGTAGGAAACCCCAAAACCCCAAATGAATTCCACTAAGAAATAAAAGAAGCATACCACGAAGAAATACATGAATTATACCATAAATAAATACATAAAGTATATAAAAAATAAATACATTATTTATACCACTAAGAAGATGCATAGTCAACTTACAGAGGTATAGATATATAGTATACAAAATTGGATTATTTGACGAAATCCAAAAAACACCATGTATCGATAAGACACATAGTCCTGATGAGACACTAAGTCTCTATAAGACACATATTACCTGTTAGACATCCATTACTAGTGATTTAAGTGGTATTAGAATGTTGTGTAGTCTCAAAATTTCACATAGTCTCAAGTCACGCAGTCTCAAAGGAAGAACCAGCCACAATATTATGCTCGTAGCACACTCATTCTTTGAGAACTTACTCCTCAATCCATTAGGTCATATGAAAACATCCACAAAACTCAAAAAAAGTAACTCAAAATTAACGTCTCAATACAGGGTCCCCAACATCGCAAATGGTTTTTATAACAGACACACAGTTCGAAATTTATGGCTATTTTCATAAAATGGTCCGAACATGAGTCCTAACCGACCCATTGGACCCAGTCCGGTCTGAGTCTATTCCGACCCACCAGACCTGACCTGGCCCCGTCGGGTCCAGTCTTGCATGAATAGGCCTATCCCACTAGGCCTAATGAATTACAGCCCTCTAGGCCATTTGGTCCAGCCTGCAGGGCCTCCTGGTGCGGCACGACTCCCTTTTTCCCAACCAGCACTACAAGCTGGCTTTTGTGCCAGACACATCCCACCTCAGTCGTGTCCCACCTACTCTGCATAGTTTACCCCAACCATGTTCCATGCTGGACCATGAAAACTTCCCCAACCACATACCGCCCTGGTCTATGCAGTGTCCTGCATCCCACATAGTCCCTCTGTCGTTTCCAGCAGCCCCATGACCCGACGTCACCGCCAGGAACCCCACCGTCTTCTGCCACAGCCGCACGCGGCCACCGCCACATGCCCCTTCCAGTATAGGTCACCGGAACCAACACTTCTATGGTCCCATATACAGTCTTCATGGGATTATTTGATTCTTGTAAAATTACACGGTCACAGATTTGGCCTCATCGTGTCCCGATCTACAGTGTTACAGCCTTTACTATCAATTTTCCTCTGATCTGGGGGTCTGATCATGTTTGGATCTTGCCAATAAGTAAATCCCTTACCATGAGGGTCCAACAGCAAAGAATGGACAGAAAGAGGGAATATAAAGGTAATAAGAATATTTATGGAATTAACCTCAGCCTTTGTTCATGTCACCCTTGACTCGTTCTCATCAGATGGATGAATGAAGAGGGTACCAAAACTCCCATTAACAATTCCAAATAAAATCCATCCCACAAGAACAATCGAACCATAGATCAGCTTATTATTTGGTTGGTCTGAGTTCATCATTGATTCTAAAAGAGGGGAAGAAATAAAAATGAAATCAAACTCTTGACAAGGATTTGGACCACTAACTGATGAAGATTGATCATCATGTTTCCATTTTTTGAGAGATCATTCAAATATGAGTAACATCACTGATCATTGATCCATGTTATTACCTTCGATCTGTCATATCTGCTGAGAGAATTTAGTTTTACTTGTCTTAGAGGAATTCCAAGGTCATGGTGATAACCCTAGAAACATGAGAAACTCTAATAAAAATAAAACGATTCGATTTTTTGAAAAAAAATATTTTTAATAAATGTTGTATTATCGATACGTCCAAAAACTAACATTCATGGACAACCCACTCCTATCGATGTTAGGCCACACCTAAGGTAAACTACCTGTTTGGAACACAACAATTCCCTTTGAGTTCTGATTCAAGCACCCATTTAGATGTTATCCCACTATTTTAGGAAAACCATTCAAGTGCTTTATTAAAAACAAAAAAAAATTAATAAATTGTTCTGGGCACACCGGGCCTCAGAATCACATGTTTTCTTGGAACCTAGTCTTGTAATTTTACCAATTAATTTATAAAAATGATACATAAATTTATGAGATGTTACATTATCCCCACCTTATAGATTTAAGTCCTCAAAATCCAAAAAAATACCTTAAAATTATGGGGTTGATTAGAAATAGGATCCTTCTTCTCCCATATGATCTCCTAGATATTCACATGATACCATTAAATTTGGTCTAGAGAAATCTACTACAAATAAAGGATCCAATCATGTCGATCCTCAATCTCCATCGAGTACTCCTCAAAATTATCCCCATTATAAATGTCCAGATCACCACAATCAATGACGTGTGACAGATCATGAACATTCCTCCTCAGTTGTGACACATAGAAGACATCGTACACCCACTCAAACTGCAGAGGTAGAGCCAAGTGGTATGCCACCTCTTCAACTCTACGTACTATTAGGAAAGGGTCGATGAACCCCAGATATAGCTTTCCATCCTGACCAAATCTCTGTATCCTATGTCTAGAAGAGACCTTAAATAAAACATGGTCTCTCTACTCAAACTCCAAATTCCACCATTACTGGTCAACATAAGACTTCAGACGACTTGGTGTAGTCTTCATATGCTCTTAGAGGACCTGCACATTCTCTGTAGTTTCCTCCACCAACTCTAGGCCCATGAGCTCTGAATCTCCTAGGTCCGTCCAGTAAAGTGGTTACCTTTATGGTCACCCATAGAAGGCCTCTATAGTGTCATACCGATGGTGGGATGTTATCTGTTGTTTTATAAAAAATCCACTAGGGGTATATGATCCTCCAAACTAATACCAAAATATAAGATGTATGCATTTTTCATGTGATTCAGAAACTGTATGTTCTTCTCAGTTTGGCCATCCATATTTGGTTGAAATTCTATTCTCAATCACCACTAAGTCCCAAACACCTCCTATAATCCCTTCCACAATCAGGATGTCAAGTGATAATCATGATATGAGACTACCGTATATGGAATTCCATGTTGTTGAACCATCTCTTAAATTTAAGGGTGTCCCAAGATCTCTAACAAACTTTGCTCATGAATAGATAGAATGTGGTCTAACTTGGTGAGTCAGTCAATGATCCCCCAGATAGTATCGTGCCCCCTGTAGATAAATGGTAACTCTACCATGAATCCCATTAATATCCCATAAAACATTCTCTCTAGAACCTAAAGCTATTGGGACAAACCTGCTAGAACCCGGTGCTCTGCCTTCACTTACTAACAGGTGAGGCATCTAAAAACAAACTATTCAACTACCTTCTTCATCACCAGCCACAAGAACTGACATTGTATTTCCTTCTACATCTTCACCACACCAAGATGTACTATAAAAAAGGAACTCCCTCAAGACCTCCTCCTATAACACCACTGGTAGTACTGTGCATCCAATGAAAAAAATAATGTTATTCCCAACGTTCGAATATCCATCAAGGGCATGCCCTATAGACATCTAATCATGTAAAGCCTCACATTAAGTATCTCTGAGTTGTGCCTCCCAGACTCGTTGTAAGAGTGGATGGGTGACAACCATCAACTGGGGGTAAGATACTCCATCTCTATCAATAAAAGATATATTCAATAAGGCCAACTTGTATGATTCCTTGTTCAGTAGATAATAACTTGATTTACAGCTAAGAGAATATTCCACCACATTCCCCTTCCCAAGAGTATAGACAATCGAAAAGTCATAGTCTTCGAGAAACTCTTGACATTGCCTCTATTTCATGTTCAAATCCTTCTGAGAAAAGATATTGTGGAGACTCTTGTGGTTAGGTTAGATGATAAATCTCCCATCCATATGGTAGTGTTTCAACCTATTCAATGCAAGGAAAACCACAACTAAATCAAGATCATTGGTCACGTAGTTATTCTCATGTGGTATCAAATTCCATTAACCATTGACAATCACTAATTTACATGAACCAGGACAGAACCAATCCTAGTTCCCGATGCATCGCACAACACAACATACTTGACACCCTCCTCTAGAAATATCAAGATAAGAGCACTCATTAATACCTACCTTAACTACTGAAAACTATCATTTAACTTCTTGATCCATAAAAAAGGCTTCCCATTTAATGTCAATGTTTTCTAGGGTGCTATTACTTTGAAAAATTTAGGTACAAACCTCCTATAGTACCCAACCAAACCAAGGAAAATCTACATCTTGGTAACACTCTTGGGTGTTTCCCATGAAATGACTACCTCAATATTTTCTAGATCCACCACAACCATAACCTCTAAAATGAAGTGTCCCAAAAAATGGACATCTGGTATCCAAAACCAACACATCAAGATATTCATATAATTTTGTAGCTCTTAGAGTGTTTCTAAGACCATCCTTAAGTGTAACGCTTGTTCCTCCTCAGACGTAGAGTACACTAGGATGTCATTAATGAAGATCACCATGAACCAGTCTATCTAAGGCTAGAAGATTATGTTCATGAGTACCAATAACACTTCTAGATAATTATTTATGCAAAACGACATTACCAAGTAATTTTAGTGGTTGTAACGATATATGAAAGCTATCTTCGGTATATCATCATCTCGTACTCAAAGATGGTGATATCCAGATCTGAGGTCAATCTTCGAGAACCACCTTTCTCCTCTCAGCAGATCGAAGAGTTAATTAATCCTCAGTAGTATATTTTTAATCTTTACAGTCACTTGGTTCAGGCACTGAATGTTCCAAAATTACTTCAAACTCTCATTTCCTTCTTGGAAAACAAAACTAGGGCTTCCCATGGTAAAACATTGGGTATCATGAAGCCCTTCCTCCACAAGACCTCCCACTATACCCTCAACTAACGAGGCATTGTGAGAGAAATTAAATTTGTAGGTGTAGATATCAGTGTCATACCAGTGTATAGATCAATGCAGAATTCTACCTCCCTATGACGAGTTAATATTGGAACATCCTCATGAAAGTTTTCATCATACTCTTCCACTACTCCAAGAAATTGGGGGCTCGTATCATCCACTATACCTAGGGTTATGCTAGCCAACTAATGTGTAATTGGTTACACCTTCTTATGTGTGAGTCCATCATACACTTCATGGATTTCCATTTTTGAACAAAGGAAAACCTGGTCTGATCAATACAGACACACCATACTCTATTACTAAAATAGTAAATCTAAGCATAGACCGCATATAACTAGTCCAAACCAAGAATTTTGTCATAAAACCTCAACACCACTACCAACAGATCCCAACCAAAACTCTCGCCTCTAAGAGTATGGTCACACTGTTTACACTAGTGTGTAAAAATCCCCTCCTATAAGAGACTCTAACCATAATTATTGAGTCGACGGTTCCACCGTAATCTATGATTCTTAAAAAAGGGTTGTGGTAAGAAAATAATGATTGACACCTATGTCTATTAAAATTTTAGATAAGGTTGAAAACACACAGATCATACCTCTAATCATCCTTAAAGCCTCAGGGTCATAAGCATCCATCACCTGGAGTTGGTCTTTTCTCTATCCACCAACTACCTGATCTTTTCATGGACTACCTTGGGGTAGTGGTGATAATACATTGAAATTATGTCCACCTCATGTCACCCATATTTCTCCTCTTCCATGTTCGAAACCTTATGTACCATCCTACTATTGCCTCTGCCTTTATCATGGTATTCCCTTGACCACCTCCCAATCGGTCGTATGACGGGTTGGGAAACATCAAGCCAAATGTCCCCGACCGCCACACAAGTAATACAACATGTACTTCAGCAGACTTTCTCTAACCTAAGAGTCCCATACCACTGATCATTTTTCATGGGGTCATCCCTTAGAGTGCCTAACCCACATGGGTTTCTATGAATACTGTTGGAAACCTATGACCAATGTCTCAGCTACCAGGTGCCCGATGGTAGCACCCACTGCCTGTGTCTGCTCTGCTAAAAAGTTCTCCACTAGCAGATCTCACTCTAGTACCCCAACATAGTTAGGAATTCTATGGGATATCATGGATTCCATGATCTGCCAATGTAATCCATGATCGAAGGCTCAATCCCTGAATAATGTTCTTGTACCATATATGTTGAGAAGAAATAAATATTAGTAAATCCCACTAAGTATTTCTACACTATCTAACTTCCCTACAATAGATACAGAAGTTCATGTAAGTTCACTTTGCGTAACATAGTTGTAAATAACTATAATATAAAGTGATGATTGAATTCTTCCCCAGATAGAGTCATATAATCTTGTTTTTTGGTTACTAAGATCCACCATCTCCCTGCTAACACCAGAAGAATACTTGTGACTAGGATAATTATCTGGTTGGAGGTGTCCTCAAAAGGAAGAAGAAACATGTAACTGCCTCCAGCCAATCCCCAATTACCTTGGGGTCAATATCACCCAAAAATTTGGGAGGTTTATGCCTATAGAACTCCTGAAACACGTTCAGCCTATATGAATCTTAAATAGGTAGCGTTTGTAGTAACTGATACTCAACGAGTGGTGGAGTTGATGGTAAACCACCTGGAGGAGATACCTCTGGTACATGCCCCTATACCGATTCCTTGTCGATAGGTAGATAATCCTCATGATCATGCAATGTAATCTTGGATGGCTATATCCATAAAGGAATCTAGAAATAGAACAAGATGTACCACGGTCAATAGAGTATACTTGGTGAACTGACTCAAGAAGAACATGTGAAAACACCCAAATCCTATATGATTCATTTACCATTGTTTTCCTAAAACCATTGTTTTCATATACCGAGTTGAAAAGTAAAAATCAGAGTCCTGGTGTATGGATTTATCAGCTGATGCACCAACACTGGATTCCTTAGCCTGAAAGTCAAACTCAAAACACTTAACACTATTTTCCCAAACTAATATAATAAACTCTTGGTCCTTAAGTGGAACTTAATTACTATGATACCACTCTATCTTGACCTGTACCAGAGGGGACCATGTCAGGACTACCCCAAACCTACCTCTAATAGGTTAGAGGTGAGCCAAAAATAAGGGCATTTTACTATGTACTTATACACACACACACTCATCTCCAAACCCAAAATTATGAAATGAAAAACACTAGGTAAAAAATAATGCATACCACCAAGATAAAAAGAATATAGTAAAAAATTATAAAATGAGAGAGTAAATAGGGAAAAAATATAGTCCAACCAAATGAAAGACTCTGTAAAAGTGACAGAAAAATTTCCTCAAACTCATCCACATAAATCCCTACTTGAAGGGTAGGTATTGGGACAACTATCTAAAGTCGTAAAAGCACAATTTATTTCTCTGGTCTTAATAAGATCCACCTAGTCTCGGTCCATATATGACTCAATCCAAGTGTCGATCATCTTCCCAAAACCTAACATATATGCAAAAATCCTATGTAGGGGTGAGTAAATCAATACTTAATATGAAACCCTGGAAACCCAATTGAATAACACAATGAAATGCATGAAGTATACCAAAAATAAATACACGAAGTATACCATGAATAAAAAATTGATGTATACCACAATGAAATAAATGAATTATACCAATGGGAAGATACATATTCATCTAACATATAAACAGTTCTATAGTAAACAGAATAGTGTTATCTGACATAATCCAAAAGACACCTAGTATCAATAAGACATGTATTCCCAATGAGAAACTCAGTCCCAATAAGACACTTAAACATGGTAAGACATGATGTCTCAGTAATACATATAGTCTTGGTGATTCATGTAGTCTCAGAAAGTCATGTAGTCTCATAAAGTCAAGTAATATCAAGTCACGTAGTCTCAAAGTCATAGTCAACCATAAGATTACTCTCACAGTAATCTCTTTTCAGGAGAACATACTCTTTAAGGCTTTATGGAATATGAACACTTCAAAAAATCATTTAGAGTATCTTAAAAGGACCATCACTTCAAAAGAGTACCAATTCCACAAACTTCTCATTAAACGGACACATGGTTTTAAGGTTATCATTGTTTTATTAAAATGGTTTTACCTGGACCCAGTCCTGGTCTGATTCGACCCGTCGAACTCATCCTAGTATGGCCTGAAATAGCTTGGACCACTAGGCCACTTGGCCTTTCCCGATGGGCTACCTAGAGTGTCCGGACCACCTTGGTCTAGCCCACACTATGGGTTGACCTGTGTGCAAGACACCGCCTACCTCGGCCACATCCCACCTATTCTACACAGTCTACCCTGAGCGCATGTTTACTTGGTACATGTGGCGCCCCACATCCCACATAGTCCTACCATCACCACCAAACTCCCCACAACCCGCCATCACCACCAACTTCCCAGAAGAATGACATCGCTGCCAAACACCCCACCATCATCCAACACACCTTCACCCAGCCGCCTCCAGCATAGGTCATAAACCTGAACATTATGATGGCCCTAACCATTCACCACCATGGTTCCTCTGATTCCATGAAAATTATGTGGTCGCAGATCTAGACACCTCTGGTATCGATCTACACTATTGTGGCCCCTTCTTTTGATTTACCTCCAAACTAGGGGTCTGGTCGCATTAAAATCCTTATGGAAATTCAATCCATGAAAACTGGGGTCCAACAACAAAGAACACCAAGAACAATGGAAGAGCAAGGAACAAATAACATCTAAGGAACAAACCTTAGCCTTTGTTCATGTCAGCCTCAATTCTTTCTAATTAGAGGGATGTAAGAAGAGGGGAAATAAACACTCATTATCAATTCCCAATACTAACCATCCTGAAAGAATGATCAAACTGCAGATCAACCTATTCATTGGTTAGTACACATTTGTCATTGATTCTTATAATGAAGAAGAAATGACAATGAGATCAAACACCCTACCTTGATCTGGACTGCTTGTTGGTGAAGATCGATCGTCGTGTCATCACCTTTGGTGAGGTCCTTTGAATCTGAGGAATGTTTCTAATAATCAATCCATGTTCCGACCTCCAATCCATCATCAAAATTGAAATAACAACCTTCTTATTGTCTTAGGGGAATTCTAGGAATATGGTTATTACCCTAGATTCTTGAAAAAATCTAATAAAAAATGATTCACTATGTCAAAATAAAATATTTTTATTAAATATATTATTATTGATATGTCCAAAAACTAACATTCACACACAAACCTTTACCAATCAATGTTAGGCCCTGTCTAAGGTAAAATCACTGCTCAAAACACAACCATTCCCTTGGATTTCTGATCCCAGAACTCGTTTAAGAGTTATTAAACTATTTCAAGAAAACTGCTCATGCACTTTATTAAAAACAGAACATTTTTCAATGAATTTTTCTTGGCACACCAGGCCTTTGAATCACACGCCATATTAGATCTTGGTCTTAGAATTTCCCCAATTAATTTATATAAATAATATATATAAATTCTAATATGTTATAGGTATTTTTATGTGTGAATTTATCCCAATTCAATAAAACACTACACAAAAAAGGTCTTGGGGTATTTATATAATCAAAATTTAATATTTGAAGTTTTAAATAGCTAAAATTTGGCAATAATTATCAGTATAAATTCCATAAATGTAAATATTGGGTACTTAGCACAAGATTTGGTAGTGTGGGTTTGAGAATGTTATTTTAGAACTACAATCGAATACGTAATTTCTAGTTCTTGAGTGTATGATTTGTATACCTGTCACCCTTTAATTTCATGTCACACTTCAATAGTTTTAATTTAATTGGCTTTCCATTTACACCTTTTATTAGAGTGTTACTAATGTGAATTCTCATCATTAACCCTTATATTAGTGCACTAAATAGAATAATTTTCATACTCTATATAATTAAAGAATTCGATTATCTTTGGTGCACAAGGTTAATTATTCTTTCTATTATTCATATCCATTCAACATTCATGTTCTTCAAGGCCTTTTCCCCCACACTTAATAAATTTAACGGTCTGTTTAAAGAAATTTTCTCTTGGATTATTCCCACATATTTGACATGTAAGAAGATTTGTTTCCTTTCCTCCATGGGTTTTATTATCTGAGTAACCTTAAAACACCATTTTTCTATTCTTTTCCCAAAAACCAGAAGAATAATTGGTGTAAAAATATTTATTTCTACCTTCTGATCACATAAAATCATTTATGATTATCTAACAAAATCCTTTATTACATAAAATTCTCAGAGAGTTAGTTTGAATCCAATAAAACAATTAATTTTTATTTCATGATCAACGATAAAACTAGAATTATGCCTTCAAATAATTTTGAGGTTTTAATCCTATATACCAATGGATTGAACCTATTTTTTCTTAAATTTAAGGAATTATCTATCCATATTTTTGTAAATAAGAAATTTTTTTATTGAAAATTACTTTATTAAATTCCTATCATTTCATTGAGGAAAATTCTTCATTGTAATTGTATTATTTAAAAAATTATAATATTGATCATCTTCACCATCGAATTGATAAACTGACAATACTAATTTTTCATGTTCTGGTCACTGAAGATTAATAATATAAATTTTCTATCATAGTAATTAATTTCTCAGTAATAAGTGGATTATAGGATCCACTTAATGTCGATGTTCATTGAGGCATTAAAGTATTAAAATAAATTTTCTTCATATTTGGTGAATCTCGGATCTTAGTATGGATTAGGTTATTGTTCATAACATGAGATGGAATTTCCATAACAATTTTCACTCTATCTCTCATCTAATTTTAATGTTTTTTTGGGGAAATCACTTCATTTTCATTCACACTCATTATTAACTCAATTATTTCTATTTCCAACTATTGACTAAAACCTAAAAGGTTAGTGTGAGTATCAAGAAAGATTAATCATATAATGTAATCATAGGATAAGGAAAATAAATCATAAGATATCCTGAATTAGGACACACTAATTTAAAATGATGAAAATTCAGGTTCTTCTTTTATATAAAATGGTTCATCATTTTTTTAGGTGCTATAATATTATTCAAATCCCTAAGAATATCTAATATCCACCTTTATACCAAGTAATGTTACCCAAAACTACACTCTGGGATAGAGTTCCAAAATTCAAACTTTCACATTTTCTTTGATACCAAGTGAGAAAAATGAAGCACAACTCGAATATATTTTTCACAATTTTCATAATATAAACCTAATATCTCATACTTTTACATGATCTTGGAACCAAAATATTTAGTGTGTATATAGATTTAATACAAAAAAAAGTTATTTTACAACACTGTGAATATTTAACCATAGTCATTCCCCACTAGACCCCCTTCTACACATGTTATATGTTACACACTTCTACATATCCTGGGTAATGGAAACATAAGGATGAAGTTATCATAAATTATTGGTAAGGTTAAAAAAGTTAATAATTTACAATAATAACTATGCATAATATGAGAATGTGGGTATAAGAACATAATCAAGGTGAATGAACATACCACAAGACAATCATCCCAAATAAAAATAGGTCATAAAATCATGAGTAATTTCATAAAGTTTTTGGTATAACATAATAAATAAGGATAATTTATATGAATTTAAAATTGAAAAATGGTGTGAAAATAATAATAATGCCCAAAAATAAATATATGAACAAAGATACTAATTTTTAAAATTGAAAAATCGTGTGCAAATAATAATCATGCCCAAGAATAAATATATGAACAAAGATAATAATTTCCACACGTTATATTAATAAATATCCCAATAATGATCATTTTTTTGTGAAGAGAAACAATAATGTATATGCATTTTTTGTTAAAAAAACCCAAAACAATTTATGTATTTTTCTATGGAATACCCCTATGATTTCCACACATTTTATTATGAACAAAACTAATTATTCCCATGCATTATTTTATGAGAAAACCCAACGATTTCCTCACATTAAGTTGTGATCAAACCCAAATATTCATATGCGTTATATTATGATAGAACCTAATTCTTATTAGGAAATAAGTTATGATCAAGACCAATGATTCTCATGCTTTATGTTATGATCAAACCTAATTATTCCCATGAATAACATCATTATCTATTGAGATATAAATATTTAATAAATGAATAGTATGGACATATCAAACTGAACAACCAAAAAATGATAAAACATATATATATATATATGTGATAAATGAAAATGAAAATATTTATAGTCACATCATTTCTTAATTAACCATTGAAAAAGAAATGGGTTGTATAATGATTTCTAAAAAAACATGATGATAATCTATTTAAATGAATAAATAATATGATATCATTAAGGTATATGATAAATGTTTCATAAAAATAATTAATTGATATTTATATATATTTAAATCACTTTATAATAGCATTAGAGAATTTATTTTGAAAATAAGAAGCAATATTATTTACTTTTTGGAAATGTTTGATTAAAAGAAAAAAAAAATAAGGTTAAGAATTGATTTTGGCAAACCATGAAACAAATTAGGAAAGATTTATTAAAAAATGAGAAGAATATTGTGGAAAAATTTATTCATGTGGAACATTTTTCTGTCAGATATTCTGTTCACACTTTTGTAAATAAGTCAACATTAGCTGAAAACAACAATATTGAAAATGTTTAAAGAATATTACATTAAAAAAAATTCATTTATAATTCATTAATAAATCCTACATATAGAGATAAATATTTCCTGAAAAAAATAAAGAATATGGATAATAATTATAGTGATTCTATACTGATAAGAATAGAAAAGTTCATCCCTACAAACAGACAACATTTCATTTGAATTTAGAACCAAAGAGAGCTTAAATGGTGTGAAAATTTTAAAAACTTATAAATAACTATATGATAATAAAATTTATGGGGTTTTAAAGGGAAATAACATTTCATTTCCCCATATGTTAATTTATTAATAAAAAATACTAAATTAAATGTGATGTGGGAAAAGAAACCTTAGTTTCTTTAGTATGTTTTGAATAAAAACCCTTGAAAGAAAAAACAATTTATAGAATTAAAAATATCATGAATGAAATGAAAAATATAATAAAATACATGCATGAGGTTTTATATATAAAAAATAAAAAATTCAGTGTTGAATATAGAATAAATATCAGTGAAAGAAAATTGAGATGATAAACCCTTACTTTAATTTCATACTTGGTCATACATACTCTATCATCCTATTTTTTAAGATACCAAACTTTTTTGAAGTTATCTTGGGTGAAAATTCGGGTATTTTTGGTTTTATTTAAGTACCTTTGTTTAGAGTGATGACTTGGGGTGCGTTTGGGTGGATTTTGAAGAAGGATTTGAGAAAAGGGGGTTGTACACTATTGTTACATAGTTAGAGAAAACTATATGGCCAACCCAACTAATAGTGTGACCCCAGACTATGAGGGCCGAACAGTTGGTGCATGGTTTGTTAAACTATGTTCCCCTACCCAAAAAAACCATGTGTGTTGTTTTATTTGAACCAAAAACTTATTTCAAAATCCCCTGAACCCCAAAACACCGTCATCTAAACCTTGGCACATGACTTAATGTTTTTTGGGAAATTAAATATATTTCCAAAGGGGTTCCAAGGCCTTATGGCCTTTGTTATTTGATATTAAAAGCACAAATCAAATATCTACTCTTCTCCCAGTAAGTGGATCTCATCTCAATCCTTATTCCATCAATTATTTCATCTTCTATTGATCTTTTTGTGGAGTTAATTATCTATTTCTTTGTATAGAAACCTAATTAGTGAGATCTAGATCTGGGATTATAGATCTAAGTCTATATTGGCTAGATCTTGATATCCTTGATCTTTTTTAGGTATTAGATCTAGATCTCAGATCTATGGAATTGTGCTAGTCGGACTTTATGAATTCTTGTTGAGACAACTTCCATCAATGAATCGATTTATGTGGTTAGAAATCTAAATTTCATAGTCAAGATTTAATTATATATATGTATGTTTTATAATTTCTATAGTTTTTAGCAATTATAATCCCTATTTGAAATAATTAATGTTGTAAATTAATTAATTAGGATGATTGTGAAATTTTGACATTTAGGGATTGTTGAATGAGGTAATTAATTGGATAATTAATTTTTGGATTTTGATATTACTTATTTTAATAATTAATTATGGAAATTAATTATGATGGAATTGAGGTGGTCGAATTGGGTAATTAATTGTTTAATTGATTGTGGTTTGTGGGTGTTCTAAATAGAGAAAATTAATTGGGAAAATAATTAATGAAAACGCATATCGTGGTTTGCGATAATTAATTAGGGAATTAATTATGGGATATTGATTCCATGAAATGGATAAACAAATGGTGAATTAATTATAATACTCTATTATAGTCTATTTTAATAATTAGTTAATGATTTAATTATTTGATGTTGAGTTTTTAAATTGAAATAATTAATTTGTGCATTAATTATGAGTAATTGATAAATTAACGATTGAGTTAACTAAAGAGATTGATGTTCTTAATTAATATGGGAATACATTAAGGGGTTTTATGTGAAGACTAATGATTGAGTTATTTATGAGTATGAGTTGATTAATTAATTGATAAATTAATTATTGTGATATTGGGGTAAGATTTTTAATGCTGATTAATACTAATTAATGTGATGATGTGATATATGTGATAATATGTTTAAGGTTTATTAAACATAATGAATGAGATCCATGATATAATTTTGAAATTATGAATGGTAACATGCTCTTTTGTCCAACTATTATTAAAGGTAACATTGTCATTCAAATTTTGTAATTAAATGGATGGTAACATGGCCATTCATTTTTGAAATAATAATAGTAACATGGTCATTCAAATTTTGTGAATAAGTGAATGGTAATATGGTTATTCATTTGTGAAATAAGAATGGTAACATGGTTAATAAAATTGTCTGATTAAATGAATAATAATATGGTAATTCATTTGTGAAATAATAATGGTAACATGTTCATTCAAATTTTGTTATTAAATGAATGGTAACATGGTTATTAATTTTTGAAATAAGAATTATAACATGTTCATTCAAATTATGTTATTAAATGAATAGTATCATGGTCGTTCATCTGTAAAATAATAATGGTAACCTAGCCATTCATTTATGAAATAATAATGGTAACATGTGAATTCAAACACATGATAAACCATGGGAGAATATCAAATTACGACATGGGATGACGTAGGTATTGAAGTATGGGTGTCTACGAGAACCCTGAGTTTTTATGTGATTAAATAGAGAATATTTAATAATGCGGTAAACTATTTATTTTGTGCATTATACTTATTATTATTACAATTTCATGAACTTTTATGGGATGGATTTCTTTTACACATTGTTGGTGGTGGCCCACAGAGTTGTACTCACACCATATTCAGTATTCCCAATCGATACCCAAATAGACTTTATTGTTGTAGAACAAGTTAAGGGAAAGGGCCCTGAATTAGATTTCTGATTGGGGATGGAGCATGGATTAGGGAACCAGACATGGTTCAGGACCCACTTGGGAGTATTTTATTGACATTAATTTAAGATACATTTTAGAAACTTTGGAGAATACTTTGGCATGCCATGTTTTCCCTTTCAGTTGAGTAGTCTAATTCCATTTTTGGTTATCATGTGACAATGGTACTATTTATGATTATATATTCTTATGATATTGATTATTTACTTTCTTTAGTGTTTTAATCTGATAAAATAGGGTATCGTTTACCCATTACCAACTTACCATACCCATTCTACTAGTTGGTAGCCTCTGGAATACGGGAAGGTGTGACTGAGGCCACGTGACTGATCAGCTTGGGGCATTGTTGTGTGGAACCTAGGCTGAGACGTCACAAAGTGGTATTAGGATTCAATATTTCATTAATCATATTTTTTCTTACTATTTGGGAAGGTTAGATATGAGACTAAGAATATTTGATTCTTGGTAATGAGCTCGTGTATGGGAGTGGAAAACCCATGTATGGGGGGAAACCTGAGTACTTAGGGTGGGAATGTTGTTATTGTTGTTTTCTATTAGAGTTGAATATTATTTCACCTTGGGTGACACACTTGTGGTGTGAGGTGATTATTTTTTCTAAGAATTATTAAATATTGATTCATGTACTATAATTTAATGATTTTTGAGTCATCATGTATCATTCTAGGAACATAGGATTATTGTGACATGCATCATTTTTGGCACACTGGGGAAAACAGGTTATGGGTATGTTTTTGAACATAAAGTGTTTTTATTTCTTGAGAAATGGAAATCAAAATGGTGAATAACATTATGAACTTTAATAAGTTCAAAAAAATGAATAAATGGGTGTCTAAATGAGAAACATGAACAATTATAATGTGGTTTCCCATGTTAATCGGGCCTAGGTGATGGATGGTTAAGGGTAATAATACAGCCTTGGTTTCGACAATGTGGCGAGGGTTGGGGTAATGACTTGTCGTGGTTTGTTATTGTTTTCCTATATCTTAAATGAGATAATTTTTTTCTTTGAGTAATAATTGTTGGGTATGTAATTGTATAGATATGCCTCCATGAAGGCACTTGTTAAGATGACGAATAGAGGACATGGTTGGGGATGATCATCTAGTGGTGGAACCTAAGGCACCGATAGTGATGGGGGAGGGAGAAGGAGACCAGTTTGGAGATAACATCACTCATATCATGAAATAGATGGAAGGATACGTAGGGAAGATTTTTAAAATCATGTGTGATATGACAAGGGAGTTTCAGTTGCAACACACTTTGACTTTTACTAGAGAGGGTGGACCTAAGGGAGCTGAGTTTTGTGTTGAGTCCATTGAGATGATACTTGACCAACTGGAGACTCATACTTATAATATGGTCAAGATAGATGATTATATGCAATAAAGATCAGTGAAAAGCTTGTGGTATATTCATGTATGGACTAGATAGGTTGTTGGCATGGTATGAGAGGAAATTTTGGAGATGTTATTGAAGAACTAATATCCATATACGCTTAAGAAGTAGAAATAATCCATGTTCATGAAGCTATCTCATTGGAGAATTTATGGTATAGATTTTTTTGGATTCTTCATAGATCTACAATGCTTTGTTTCAACATCAGTAGGAGATGATGAATATATGGAAAAAATAATTTAGGATAAAATTATGTGTGAGATTAATTACCAAGTCAATTTCATTCGATTAAAAAAGATTATTTAGGTGGTTGATCAAGATCTCAAAGATGAAGGGAACCGAAGAGAAGATTCTGGTAATAGATATATAGTTTCTACTAGATTATATAGAGGTTCAACTTCTTAGTGTAGGAAGCATACTTATGGAAACATTAGTGAAGGTAGTGGGAAGAAGAGTACACCTGCAGGAGGGTTAGTTGAACAGGACCTTACTAGAGTGATATGTCACCAGTGTGGTGGGATGGGACATTATCGTAGGAACTATTCCGGACCACCAGTGGGGTTCTGATCTTGATGAAATATGGGATATATATATAAGTTTTATAGGATCTTGAGGTAGTCAAGTAGTGATGGAGAAACAAGACAAGTTCAGATTGTGGGAAGGGGATCTTATACACCTTATCACTCCCAAAGTTGGAGTTCTACTGGAAGATGTGGTAGAGGTAGAGGATGTGGTGCTTCTAGGAAACTGTTCCTATATAAGAAAATTGGTGCTAATCATGGTATTCTGGTAACATCATAGTGAATAGGGGTAGGAAAGTTTCATGGGGTGTAGCCTACACTCATGGGTAGAGATCTTGGATCATCAACATTGAGAGGTACTATTCTTATAGCTTCTACATTAGCTAGTTCCTTATTTGATATTGTGTCCTCTCATTCCTTTATATCTACTAACCTTATTAATGGTTTGATCCTAGAGGTTGAGTTTTTGGGTGGGGTTATAATTATAGATAATCCTATGGGTGTATGGTCTAGAGGCATCTAATTGGGCAAGAAATGTTCTCTTGAGATTGGGGAGTACTGTTTATATGGGATATCTATATTCTTGATATAACTATATTTGATCTAATTATGGTTATGGACTATCTAGTTTCATATCAAATCCTCATAGACTATTATCCTAGGAGATTTATGTTTACATCTCCTATGGGTTACCATTATATGCACCTAGGAGAGTGGGATAACCAGGTAGGATGAATAGAGACAATTACTCAATAACTAGGAGAGATCACAACCCAAGATATAGTCTATTATGGGATGATGAGGGGTGTTTGGCAAGATGTCCTTCCACTAGTAGTGGAATTGTTTCTGGATCTCTTTTCAGAATACTTATTAGGGATTCCACCTAAGAGAGAAATGGAATTCACTATTGAGATCATGTTGGGGGTTGAGCCAGTATCTATTCCACAGAACATAGTGTCACCGATAGAGAATCAAGAGCTCAAGACTCATTTGGAGGAGTTGCAGGTTTATCTGTCTGAGTTTTTCACCTTGGGGATCACCTGTATTATTTACAAAGAAGTCCTATAGGAATTTAAATTTTGGTGTCGATTACCGGAAGTTGAATAATATGACTATGAAGAAACAAAATCCTCTTTTGTGTATCAATGATATTCTTTATTAGTAAAAGGGGGAATTCATGTTCTCAAAGAGCATCTTGAGATTGGGATATCATCAGCTAATATTTCGGACTTATTTTATAACAAGGAATAATTTTAGAAGTAGTAATGTCCTATATGAGATCTTTATAATGAGTTTTGGGTTGATGAATGCACCATCTATGTTTATGGTATTGATGAATAAAATATTTCATTCATATATGGATATGTTTGTGGAGGTTTTTGGGTATGAAATCTTGGTGTACCCCAAGACTCATGATGATCATTACCAACATCTTGACATCATCCTGAGAAATATAATATATCATAAGTTATACACCAAGCAATCATAGTGTAGTTTTAGATTCACCAAGTACACTTCTCGGGGAACATCCTCTTGGGGGAAGGTGTGTTAGTGGATCTAGAAAAATTTTAGGCTTTGGTTTCATTGAAGGGGCCCTGGAATTTTTTTTGATATAAAAAACTTTTTGGGATATTCTAGATATTACAAGAGGTTTAGCTCGTACTATTCATAATTTTCAGCATCACTTTCAGGCTTGACCAAGAATGTGATAAGGTTTTTCTGGAAGAAAGCATGCAAGATTTATTTTCTAGGAGCTGATTAGGTGTTTGATTTTGGAACTAATTTTTTTCCATCCTAAGTCAGGTGAGGATTTCAAGATGTATTTTTATGCTTCTAGTATCGAACTCAGAGTTGTGATGATGTAGGGAGATCAAGTTGTGATATATGGGTCTCGATAGTTGAGGCCTCATGAATGAAATTACCATATGTATGACCTAGGGTTGTAATATGTGGTATATTATTTTAAGTGTTTAATACACTATATCTTTGGAAAATAATTACATTTTACACTGACTATAAGAGTTTGAAGTGTATCTTCATGTAGAGAGATTTAAATATTCATTATTGTAAAAGGGTCTAATATATGCAGTCTTTTGACATTGAACTGGAATATATACCAAATAAGATAAATAGTTTGACTGATGCCTTGAGTAGGAAAACTCAGATTCAGATGATTCATGAGTCAAGTGTTATGTGGAAGATGATGACTTTTCGAGTTGAAATGCATGTTGTGGTTTAAGAGGGTTAGAAGTAGATGACTCATGTTTTAGTTGTAGTGGAGTCTAAAATTTTGAGATGGATCCAGGATAGATAATATGAGGATCCTTAGTGCTTATCCTTGAGGTATTCTTTGAATATGGGGATACACCTTCAGATTGGTTGAAAGATGAGCATGAGATCATCTATTTGAAGGATCAAATTTTTATGCCTGCATGCATGCGAGAGGAGCTCATGTAGGAATTTCATGCCTTAAGGTGGGAAGTACATCCAGGAATAACCAAAATGTACCATGAAGTATGATGATAGTTTTGGTGGACAATCATAAAAAATAAGATATCTGTGTTCATGATATGATGCATCACATGTCCGCAGGTGAAGGCAGAGCATCCACAATCGAGAGGTTTTCTACAATAGTTACCCTTTCTTGAGTGGAAGTGGGATGATTTCACTATGGACTATTTGGTAGGTATTATTAATATGCTTATGAAGAATGATGGTATATGGGTTTTGTAGATCTATTGAACAAAGTATCATATTTCTTTCTAATAGGGGAAACATTCACAGTATCTCACTTTGGAGAAATTTATGTTTGGGAGAAAGTTCATCTGCATGGGGTTCCATGGATTATAGTTACATATCATGAATGAATATTTACATTACACTTCTAGAATGGATTTTGAGAAGAACTTATTATATATATATTATTGAGTATATATTTTTACCCATAGACATATGGGCAGTTGGAGCGTACTATATATGTTCTTGAGGATATGATTTCGGCATCTATTCTAGACATCAATGGGTCCTAGGAGAAACACGTGGATCTAATGGAGTTCACATATGACAAAAGTTGTTAGGAAAAAATATAGATGGAACCATTTGAGTCTCTTTATAGTAGGACATGTAGATCATCAATATGCTGGACGAAAGCCGGTGACATAGAGTTTTTGGGACTGAGTCTTGTGCCGAAGACATCAGAGCAGG
Source organism: Viscum album (assembly GCA_963277665.1). NCBI lineage: Eukaryota > Viridiplantae > Streptophyta > Magnoliopsida > Santalales > Viscaceae > Viscum > Viscum album. The sequence goes on from OY728147.1 coordinate 1,842,547,266, forward strand.
TACAACTGATTCTGAAACATATAGCTATGTATCTGATTAGGTATAAGTTGTACCCTAACAGATAAAGATGGCCCATGGAGTTTACAAAGGGTGATCGTGTACTCCATAGGGTGTATCCTATGTTGGGTCACACATGATATGGTGACATGGAAAGTTATCACCTAGATTTGTTGGACCTTTTGAGATTGTTAATTGAAATGGGCCAGTGGTGTACCGATTGGATATTTCCTAGAAATACAGTGAAATGCATGAAGTTTTCCATGTGTCAAGACTATGGAGGTATTACCTAGACCCTTCTCATGTGATCCATGTGGATGAGGATTCTCTTGAGATAGATGTGTCCTTTGAGGATCACCTGATTCATGTGTTGGATTATAATGACAAGGTGTTATGCGTAATTACGTTGTTGATAGTTCATGTTTTATATAAACATGAACATTTAAAAGATGAAACATTGGAATGTGAAGAATATATGAGGGCTAAATGGCCTAATCTTTTGGCATGGAATCTTAGAAAATATTGTATGTATGGCTTGAGGATGATCTATTATAAGGATGGGAGATTGTAAGATCCCAACCTTTTTTTGGAGTTATCTCAGGTGAAAATTTAGGTACTTCTTGGTTTATTTAATTACCTTTGGTTGGAGTTAGTACATGGGGTGCATTTGGGTAGAGCATTAAAAAAAAGTTTGAGAAAAGTGGACTGTGCATGGTTGGATCATGGTTAGAGTAAACCGTTTGTCCAGCCTAGCTAACTACCCGTCCACATACAGTGAGGGTTGAACCGTTGGAACATGGTTGGTTAAAACCTGTTCCCCTGCCTAGAAACACCATGAACATGGTTTTGTTTCACCTAAGAATTTATTTTTGAATCCCCCAAACCCATGATACACCCTCGTTTTGACCATGTATCATGAATTTATGTATTTGGGTGTTTCTAGAGATTTATGGAGGGGTTCTAAGGTTGTCTGACATCCATTCTTCAATATTTAAAGCATGAATAGAAAATCTTATCTTCTATAAATAAGTGGATCTTATCCTTATCCTTATTTTATCTATTCTTCCTTCTTCTCTTGATATTTTAGTGTAGTTTATTATCTATGTATTTAGATCTATAGCTAATTAGTAATATCATGATCTAGAATTGTAGATATAAATCTAGATTGATTAGATCCTAATATCTTTGATCTTGGTTTAGGGATTAGATCTGGATCTCGGATCTACATCGTCATGTTGCTTAGATTTTGGGGATTCCCATTGAGCTAACATTTGTTAATGAATTGAGGTATGAAGTTAAAAATATAAATCCTATAATCATGATTTGATTTTTTATATGTTAATTATATAATTTCTAGTGTTGTTTAGAAATTATAATACCTAATTGAATTAATTGATGTAGAAAATTAATTAATTGAGATGATTAGGAAATTATGAGATTTAGGGATCATTGAATGATACAATTAATTGGATAATTAATTACAGGATTTTGTTATTATGGATTTGAATAAAAATTTACTGGAATTAATTATGATGGAATGAGATGGATTAATTGGGTAAATAATTTTGGAATTAAATATGGTTTGTGGGTTTTTTGAATAGAAATAATTTATTGGGAAATTAATTATAGAGAACTGAGAGTGTGGTTTGAGAATTTTAATTTTGTAATTAATTATGGAATATTGATGAAATTAAATGCATAATTAATTGGTGAATTAATTTGAATACTCTATAATAGTTTGTTCGAATAACAAACTGATGAATTAATTGTGATATTTTGTGTTTGGAAATTGAGATAATTAATTAGTTCCTTAATTATGATAAGTGGTTAATTTACACTTGAGTTAAAAAATAAATTGATTTTATTAATTTATCAGGGAATCAATTGAGGGGTTTTTATGTGAAGTCTAATTGTTGAATTAGAAATGAGGATGAATTGATTAATTAATTGATAAATTATTTCATGTCATATTAGGGTAAGATTTTTTAAGACAGTTTATCCTGCATTTTATGATGATGTACTATATGTGATAGTGTGGTTAATGTTTATTAACATTGATAAATGATATCCATGATATATTTTTGAAATGGTGAATGGTAACATGCTTATTTCATCAATTATTATGAATGGTAACATGGTCATTCAAATTGTATGATTAAATTATTAGTAGCATGGTCATTCATTTGTGAAATAATAATGGTAACATGGTCATTAAAATTACATGATTAAATGAATGGTATCATGGTCATTAATTTGTTAAATAAAATGAAAAAATGGAAATTAAAAATGTGTGATTAAATTAACGGTAACATATTCATTCATTTTTGAAATAATATTGGTAACATAGTCATTCAAGTTTTGTGATTAAATGAATGGTAACATAATCCTTCATTTAGAAAATATGAATGGTTACATGGTCATTCAAATTGTGTGAAAAAATGAATAGTAACATGGGAATTCATTTGTGAAATATGAAATATAATATGGTCATTCATTTGTGAAATAATAAAGGTAACATGGTAATTCAAACACTTGGTAAACCATGGGGATAGATTACATTCCACCATGGTTCAAAGATGGTATTTCGGTATGGGTACCTATTAGAACCTAGGGATTTATGTGATTAAATAGAGAATATTTAATAATGTGATAAAATGTTTATTTGTGCATTATTATTATTATTATTATTATTATTATTACATACACTATTGTTGGAATGATTTGTTTTAAAAATTGTTGGTGGTGGTCTACTGGGTTCTACTCACACTCTATTCGGGATGCCTGATCAGTACTCGAATAAACTTTATTGTTTCAGGACGGGTTAAGGAAAATGTCCTTGCATTAGATTTCTGATTGGGGATGGAGTGTGGATAAAGGAACCATACATGAATTTGGACCTACTTAGGATTCATTAGTTTTTATACTTCCAGTTACATTTTAGACACTCTGGTACTTACTTTTGCATGACATGTTTTCCCTTTCAATTGAGTATTGTATTTTCAGTTTTGATTATCTTGTGACATTGGTACTGTTTATGATTATATATCCTTATTCTATTGCTTATTTACCCACAATGGTGTTTTAATATGATAATAGAGGGTATATTCTTTCCTGGACTTACATACCAGACCCTCATTTCTAGTCAACAACCTTTGGCACATGGGGAGGTGCTCTTGAGGTTATGTGACTGAATGGATCAGGTCATCATTACATGGCACTTGGGTTGGGACTTAACATATGTAATAATATAATAATAATTAGTAATATATTGTTTAACCTTATATATGTATATAAACTTTTATATTAATAATTTTTATTCATTTATTACATATTTTTAGTTTATTTTGATAAGTTATTGTAATTAGTTTAAAGTTTTCTTTATCTCCTTTGGTAAGGTGGTATCGATCATAATTAAAATATAATAAGTTAATAAAATATAAAATATTGAATTTATTTTGATATATGTTCATGAATTATTTATAAAGATACTTTTTCATTCCAAGGGTGTTTTGGGAACGATTCTCCAAGTTGAAATCCATTACATTCTTTTTCTGATAGTTTTTATCAAATAAGGTGGTATGTTAATAATGATTTAAATAATAATATTTTAATTAAATAAAAATGTAAAATTATTTTCTTATAAATACCATATATTATAGGTAATAAATGTTTTATAATAATCTCTGGGATAAACTTATAACAACATTTATGTATGTAGTTAAACCAACCTAAACAAGAACATGTTATAATGAATGGATGGGTGTGATTATGAAGTGATTTATTATAATATCATTATTATAAAAGTATAATTACCTTATTAAGATTTTATTAATGTGATAACTTATATTTTTTATGGAGTACAAGAATAAGAGAAATGAAAAGGATGGATATGAAGTCATTACTTATGAAGAATAACTTGTATCTTCTATTAAAATCCTTCTGGTTTATGATGGAATTAAGTTATTCCATTGAGGCTAGAAGCCACACAACCTAGAATATTATTATTATTGAATTAAATATCAAATATTATATGGTTTTATTTAAATTTTTTTTTATAGGGGTTAATTGAGGGTCCTTTTTTATGTGTTGTGGGGTGGTAGTTTTGTAATTACTCATTCTTAAATCGAAGAGGAATTCCATTTTCAATGAAATTAGATCAATAATTCACAAGAAACATGTATAAATAATGAATTATATCATAGGAAAAAATCAGATAATTATTCTATATATTTTATTTCTTCACAACTTAGCTAAACCCATTTTTACTTTATTTTACCTTTACCACGGTTACTCAATTTTTACATCGGTAAATTATTTTTATTCCCAAAAATTAGTTATACCATATTAAATAATATTATAATTATCATTAAAATGTTTAAATAACTTTTTTTTATTTAAATTCTGAAATTTATAAAAATTAGTGTTAAATATAAGAACACATTATGCAAAAAACATTTTTTTTGAAAAAAAATGTATTTTTATGAATATAAAAAAATATTATTATTCATTTACAGGTAATAATTATTATAAAAATGGTGGTATATTATATTATATATTAAGAAAAATTAAATTATCTCTTTAATAGTAATGAATTTAATTTATTGGGAAAAAAATACATAATGCATAAAAAATAATTCATTGAAAAATATCCCTTTTTACCAATAAATAATTTTATCTTCACTTCTAAAAAATTAAAAACCAATGTATTATTGATTATTAATGTTTTTATTTATGGTAAATTTATATTTTATATAAAAAAATATAGTTTATAACAAAAATAATTTTTATAAAAAACATTATTATTTAGAACTAAATTATCAAATTAGTACTACTTATAGTTATTTCATTATTTCGTACATAAAATTAATTAGTTTTACTAATATTTCCTTCAGTTTTATCAATAAATTTTATTCATATAATTCATTAATTGTAATAAATTTAACATTAATAATAAATTCATAAAAATATTTTCTTTATAACCAATTGTATTTTCACAAATATATAAATATCAAAAAATTATTATTACAAAATATTTTATTTTGTTTTGTTTTAAACAAATTATTTATAAATATTTTTTTGTATCTTATATATATAATTAAAATTTACATATGTTATCTATATATTTTTTATTCTAAACTAGCTATATTTTTACTGGTAGTATACCCAGATAAAATATTCCATTTCTTAATGGTCATATATTGATTATATTACCCACATTTCATCTAATAAATTCAACATGTTCTACCTTTATAATTCACATTTTTCATTCCCCAAGTTTTCATTTAGTTTATTTCAACATTTTTTCCCTTTCATTGTGTCTTTTTTCATTATAGGTTTTGTTCTATTAATGGTTATTATTAAAGTTTAAGAGAATATAAGGAATTTTATAGTTGTAAATATATTATTATTTTTTATTTACTATGTAATTTTAATTTATCTACTTTTAGGGGATGTAATCATTTGTGGTATATAACAATCCATGTAATACATGGTCTTAGAATATTTTTTGTAATATTCCATTATGAGTGAATAATATATTGTTATTTTTTAAATTTATTTTATAACTTATTTTCTACTAAAGTTAAAATCATTTAATGGAATATAATATACAATTATGAAAGATAGACATGTGGTTTAATCAAAGATAATTTATCCTGAAACATACAGTGCTACAAAAAATAACCCATAGAAAAATAATTTAATGTCTCAATTACAATAACCTTCCTCTGGATGATAATATCTAATATAATCCATTTGTATCAATATCTCATAATGAAATATGTATAATTATGTCATCACTCTATATGGTAAATTTACCCTTCTTTTAATTTTCTAAAATAAACATTTAATAAACTTACATTATCGTAGATTTAATATGAGATTTTAATTTTAATCAAATAGGCTTAGATATATTCTTAAATTAACCCCTAAGGGAAAAATTATTTCATGAATTTTTCAACTAATGTCATATAACTTATGATACACCCAATGTATACTTCCTCTCCATGATATAGGTCACCATGTATTTCTTCTATACATAAAAGTACATGATTGATGATATGTATTGATAATAATCTCAAGTATAATAACCAAAACAAATTCTCACATATAATAATATACAATGAAGCATAAAACATTTATAATTACTATTTATGATTATTTTTCAAAAACCTTGCTTCATAGAGATAACCAACTGAGATCATTATGAGAAGAATCATTAATTTTTTATAGTCCCCATAAACCTAATAGTTAAACATAACCTATGTACCATTAGAAATATGGTATCTTGAACATAAGATATATGTTTAAGAATATTTTTATATAACTTTTTACTTTGCATGATAGCTTAGAAATATAATTAATATTTTATGTGATTAATTCACAACGGCCATTATCGTATTAAGGTTTCATAGAATAATAATAATCATCTAAAATGATATTTACTAATAATCTCGTAATCAAAAATTAAAATTAATTTGGTTATATGGAAGAAACTCTAATATACTCCCACTTGAAATAAAATCACATGATAATAACTTATCGTATCTCACAAGATAAATGGGATTCTAGTAATATATGACTATTTTTGTTGAAATTTTCATATTATTTTGTGCCTATTCTATTTTTTGTAACTTTTTTACTTCAAGGAAAAACCTATGAAAAGTGATTTTAGGGAATATTAACATTTTTCCCTTATCATAAACATTACATCTTGGATAATACAATTTTCATAAGTTTATCATAATATATGTTCTAATAATACTATATCATCTTGGTATTATTCCAAATTTGGAATAAATCATTTCATAAACTGCATCTTAAGAAATATTAAAAATTATAATGTACTCATTATACATATAAATCATTACCACTAAATATAATAAGCATATATTACTTAATTTCTTTGATTATATTTGATAATAGATCATATTGATCTAAATAAATTTTGATTTTTGTGTCCCCTTGATAAATAGTATTCCCAATTCCTCCGCTACCAAGCGCTTATCCCTCGCACATTATAAATTATTATTAGATAGTTATAGATGTTACCATATGTTTTTCTAATTTTTTGTTTTTTATATTTCCCCATTATAGTTTTATGAATATGAAATATCAAAATATTTATATATATCATGGAATATTTAAAATATTCAACTCATTTAAGCTTGTGGAAATATATTCATAATAATATTATTCTATGATTTAACACATCATATTGGAAATACTTCACACCATGTGGTTATAGTATTGAAATATGTATAAGGATTCCTAGTTACAAGAGGTGGTGAATTTTATGTTTAAAAACTTTTATTTTTAACCAGAAGTAAATCTTTGTTTAAAAAGCTTAAACAAATAGGATTCACTAAACTAAATTTTGTAAGGGTAATGATAGCCACCTTAGGTTCAATAAAGGTGATTATAATAATAAAATAAGCCCATATGTATACATAAGAAATATTCTACCTTAAGGAATATAGAATTATATATAAGAGTTAATAAAAAATTAAAAGTATAATAAATAATGTATATATATTACAAATTGAAGCAGTAATTTAAAGTATATGTAAATGAATAAAAAAATTAACCCAATGTACAGGGTATACAAACACCTTGGATAAAGTTTCTTTGATTTGTACTTTCAAGAAATTATGTCTTACCCACACCATGGTAATCCCTCGATCCATGAAATATCAGATGCAGTTTATGTCTTGTTATCCCTACAATCCCTTGATTAAGTATGTAATTGTACCCTTTGTATTCCTTCAACTGGAAGTCCTTGATTAAGTAGGTAATCAACACCTCTTTCTTCCAACATATGGAATCCTTTGATCATAATTACCAACAATCGGTTTCATATAAAGAAAAATAAAGCTTATTGACAATTTCAAGTATATTGAACAAGCTATTAAAAACATAATCATTTCAAGGATTTCAAAAAAATAAATTTTGGCAGCGATATATTGTGTCTTGATTTCAAAAATTTGTGAGCTAACCCAGGTGACATGGTATTTATAGGAGATATCTCTATTGTTCAAAATTTCCACCAATGGTAGGACTTTTTCTGAAATATTAGAGGGACCTGTACAAATGGAACATACAATGGTCATATAGTAACAGATTAGATAACATAATTTAGAAAACGATAAAGATATTTTGAGAAACATTATTTGTAATATATATATGAATCTGATTATATTTATAAGGAAATATAGTATAATGAATAAGATTAGAGTAAAATTAAGAATCAGATTCTAAGAAAGTATGTGACTCAGATTTGAGGAACTATATAAATCATATTTGAAAATATGGGTGATTCAGATTTACGTAAAGTATATAGGATTCAAAATATTGAACCAATCAGATTTGAGGAATTCAAATTGGATTAAACAATTTTATTTAATTGGAATTGAGATGGTGTGAATTAGATTTTTTATTCTGAATGAATTAGAAATGATAAATCAGAGAGAATCAAATTTGAAAAAATTTAAAATAATATTTAAAGAAGTATGGAAATTGGATTCATGAAACTTATAAAAATGGGATTTAAGAAACATGAATAATCATATTCTAAAATCTCTGAGATTCATAATTTACAAACATAGTAAATCAGATTCACAATTTTGACTAAATTTGAATTAATAAAGTGTAGTATTTCAATTATAAGTATTGATCAAATTTTCATCAATACCAATATCTTATTCAGACGTGAGGGAAAAAGTTTTTTTTACTTATTTAAAGAAAGACATGAAAGATGTCAAAGATCAGGATTCAAAATAATATCTAACTAGCACAAAATAACTTTAATAAAACATATAGAAATAATATATTATTAAATAACGTGTTTTTGATTTCCAAAACAGAAATAAATGAGAAAACTCACAAGGAAACTTTTGACTCCACAATATGCCCCTTTTTAGAAAGCGCAAACATCATTTTCAAAAAATAATATTAAGATAGAAATATTTCATATTTATATTTGAAAAGAAATAATAATCTCCCCTTGAGTTTATAACTCATGATAAATATGAATAACTCCCCCTTAGGTTATGAAATCCCTCTAATGATCATACTCTTGTCTCTATGTATTTTTCTTCCATTATTAAAGAAGTATCTCCCCCTTACTTAAGTATTTATTCATTAGGAACCCCCCGCCCCCACACACACACACAATTGAACATTCCTTTCCTTAGGCTAATATTATTTTTTGAACATTCTACCCCTTTGTTATTTATAAAAATAATGGAGAAATGAGAAAATCCATAAGAAATATTTTGACTCAATAGAGGTGTACACAATAATTAGATATTGAATTATTTTATCTTGTATTTATTCCAATATAGTATCAATATATGGATAATTAATTTATATAATAAACCTCATTGATCAATTTAAATGGATCTTGTTCCATATAACTTGGGTTTTTACATTAAGTCATTCTTTTGAAACATTTCATTACCAAGTCTTCCATAACTATAAAGTTAAACATATTTTTTCCATCTGTTATCAATATATTTTACATGGAAAAATGTAGTCCTCCCACTAACCTATTATGTATACATGGTTTAATTTGATTCATAATAAAACCATACTCTATTATAGATTTATAAAATTAAATATTTGATTATCATTATTCTTTATTCAATCCATAAATGGGATTCTGTAACATTCATAACTTTTTGGAATTATTTGGTATTACCAACCCACCGTGTGGTATCATATAGAAATCTTCCAAAAAAAATTCATTAAGGAAGGTTTTCCTAGAATATATTTTCTAAATTTCATGATCATATAAATTTTTAATGACAAGTAAAATTATAGTGGGTTTCACTATAAAAAGTGGTGAAAAAAGGGTTCATCATATGTTATTCCTATAAATCATCCAAAAAAATTAATACCCAACCATTATTTATAGGTTACAACTTTACAATCCATTTCTTATTCCTTATTTAATACCCAATAATAAATTTACATAAAATTTATTAACCACCAAAATATATAACAGTATTTTCATACATGGAATCCATTTTTGAGTTTGTATGAATTATCTGATCATTTAATGTTTCCAGTTATTACTTTCTTGAAGGATTTATCATTTATATTAAATAATATATCATCTATTATAGTGAATATAAAACCAAATTTTGTATTTACCTTTCCTACACAATATGTATCACTATAGCAACTTATACCTTAATGTCTTCTGGAGTTTATTGTTCTTATACTAACTCATATGAATTTGATCCTGGACATTATTGGAGACTATCATGATACCAAAATATCAAAATAGAAGTTATTTACACTTATAAAAATATATTAAATTACTAGACTAATATCTTTCTATCTTAGATATAAATATATAATAAGTACATTTTAGGATTATTAAATGAGATACATATAGTTTATTCTTAATTAAACTTTGTTTTAGAAACATTATTTAATAAATTTGTCTCATAAAAATATATGAAGTTTCAAAGTAATTTATTTTTACCATATTGTAACATATATGGAATACATTGGTCAATGTAGTTATCATATTGTTATGTGTTACACTACTTTTTTCAAAATATGTTTAGAAAATAAATATAGAAGATGTCCCTTACTTATAAGATTAATCATAGACCCTCCTTTTACAACCATAATTACCATGATGTGTATAAGGTAATGTAATTTTAAGAATATATTTACTCTATATATAAATGATTGGTGAATTCTTGGTTAAGATATACTCATTCTAACCAAACAAGATGATCTTATATCTTTTACCAAGAACATTCACTACACCACTTTACATTCTTAATAACTCATAAAGTAATATCATGAAGTATATAAAATTACCTATAGATTCTCTATATAATTGTTCACATTTATCTTTATAAATTAATTCTAGAGTGTTTTTTTAATTATGAATCCTTTAATAACTAATGGTTTCTTTATCTTAAAACCCTGCGAGTAATTTTGTCAATACAGCAAAGAGTTTTAAATAAAAATATTCTAAACACCCTTATGTGTATATCCATGTAATTAACTTATAATTTTACTTTACAAATAGTTATATTTTTCTAACCAGAAATAATTTTAACATTATGTTTTATATTCATCATTAATTACTAATATTGGTTTTCTGGGATTGAAGTATTATTATACTATTAATTAAGTATGATATATCATAACAAAATTATTTTAATATATAAAATAATGTATCATATGGATAGAAATAGACATTGGGAAAAATATTTTTCTAACATTCATCATAAAACATTAATTTTAAAGAATCAGTCCATTAGGTGATGTAAAGTAGTGACCTTATCTTAGATGAATTTGGAATGAACTTCCTTTAGTTACTTATATTTTTCACCTCATGTCATGTAATAATTATGAACTTACTTGGTTCTTGTATTTTCATATAAATATATGTGTTGTATATTATATTTAGTACCCAAGTAGTAAGCTAGAAATATTACATACAAAAATGAATATACTTAATGTAAAATATTCTTTGTGCTTCTTCGATTCATTACAATTCATCTTCAGTGACCTTTATTCCACATGTGTATTATATATTCTCCACTTCAATTCTCTCCATATGAATATTTTGATCCCGTGAATGAGGTTATTAAAGAAACATTGAATTTAACTTGAAATGTGATTTTATGAGTTTTTTATGACTTCATTTACCATAAAGGGTGATGAACAATGTCCCCACCAATCCCAATCATATTGGAAAAGAAAACCCAAAATATTCCTAAGAGGCATCTCTATACTATTAATTTCTTAATTCATAATGAATATGGGGAATCTGGGTTGTAAACATAATAATATAATATTAATAGGTAATTTTTATCCATATATTATCCTAACCTTTCTAAATAATTGATATAATTTAGCATTTTGAATGCATGACAACTTGATTGGTACTAATATTATAGTTTACATTTATATATTATAGTAACAATATTTTGTTATATTTATCCTATATATATCTTTTTTGTGTTCTTGGAGATCAGTTATCATGGTTTATACATCCATGTATTTATGTTTCAACTTCATCTCTGCATACATAAATGATAATGTTATGAAAAATCATTCTAAAGAATCATCCATATATCTAATGTGGGTATCCTTTCCACATTATATTACTCATTGAAGTGGAAGATCAGGATTAAGCGATTCTAGAACACAAAATAAATTTTTCTATAGTAGTGAAGTATACATGTTTATGTACTTCTCATGGATGTTTATGATGGTTAGGAAATTTTCATTGTGTTGGAATGATTATACTTATTTCAGGTTTTTTTCTTGATATTTTTCTTTTAAAAAATAAAATATTTTTTTATTAATTTAACTTGATTATTGATTATAACTAAATTTAATGAATTTTTTTATATTCCCAATATTTTTTATATTATAACATCTCTCACCATAAAATTTAGAATATCCATCTACTTGAATATTCTAGTAGCAAGGATCTATATTTCCCATTAAATAACCTAAATAGAACATTTTAAAAATTATTTGAAGGTTTTTATTTAGTCATTTCTTCCAAAATAAATTAACACATATTTATTGGATTATTTGAATATAATCCCCAATCCTGAAATGATAAAATCATATTTACTCAATAGAAACCTCTAAGTTACATCCAGTTTGTTGAGGGAAATGGACCATAATGCTAACATGGTTATGTAAAATCAATATTTTTGTTAGGAATCCCTAAAAATGAAAGATTATTAATAAGTAAAAACCAAGTAAATTGATCTATGTTTGTATTTTAACTCAGGTAGGGGAAGGATTTTACTAAGTTAAAAGTTTCATTAATAGACTTTAATTAACTTATGCGTAAATACTACTTTTTTCACATGATTGTTAATATTATGAGAAATATATATAATAAATTAACCATGTATGATAAAATAATTTTTCATTTTATTCCATATTATCATGTTAGTAAATTTATTTACTTTATGTTCCCACATTTAATCATTTAAATAAACCTAGCATCAAATTAAAAATTAATAACAATATGTTGAAAAAATAAAATAAATATATGATACAAGCACTATATTTTAACTATTTATTGGTATATCGAGTGGAGATAGACCAATATTTAACCTACTGAATCTAACTCATTAACCCTATAATTTTCTCTACTTGTATCTTTTCTCCATTCACATATGAGTATCATTTTTTAAATTCACCTCAACTTGGGTAATTAAATATTTCCTCTCATTAGGAGATCCATTTTTAAAAAAATTATCACTCACTTGTAGGTGACGGTACCAAGGTTTAGGGTTATATAAATAATACTTGAACACATAATCTCATAAATAATAAAGGTGGAACAGATTATTCATAGATCATCATCTCAAATTTAATTATAAATTATCATATAAAACCATGTATTAAATAATAAAATTAAATAATACCAACACATACACTGGTGGGTTAAGCTCATGATCAATTATAACAAGCATTGACTATGAATTTATAATTTTTTGAATTCATTGGAATTAATTCTAATTAAGATAAATTAACTAGAATTTATGAACTTACATACTAATTAATTAATTTTTTTATTGTAATATTCTATCTAATTAGTCCTTGAGATATGATAATATTATCATCCAATATTATTAAAAATTAATTAATTAATTAATACTATATTTTAATTTAAAATAATTAAGTACATGAAATATACTTAAATGTCTATACATAATATAACTTCAATGTTAAATTAAATTTATTAATATAATTTAATACATACACAGTGTGTTTACTAGAGGTTACATGACATGTGAATTTTGCAAGAAATTGAATCCATTACTTGAATTTAATTTTTACATGGTGTGCACTATCACCCGACATGTCCTTCGACTCTTGATGTGTGTAGTCCTTGTTGTAAATTGTGTACATAAAAATCATGTATTATAAAATGGTGTATCATGATATACATCGAATATATTTTTGTGTTACTAGTCGCATAGTCTATGTTGCATGAATGATCATACTATACGACATAAATATATGATACATATACTTATAAAAATGAACATAAAGTATATGGTAATATCAAAACCTTTAAATGTCATGTAGTTAAAGAAATTTCTTGAATAATAATTATTAATCATTTATATCCGCACAAAATTCCAAAAATCCATGTATGTGTACATTGTGCAGAGTGGTACTTGTCACACAACATGTAAAAACAGTTTCATGTTGTGTAGTAAATGTCTTGCATTAATTATCCACATGTGTTCCCATTTGAAATGACTAATGTCTCCAGGTTTTCCTTTCTTGAGACATCACATGTTACATGATGTGTGCATCTAGATATATGTTGTGTAATCCATGTATGTACATGTTACTTATATATTAGTAAATATATGTAATATAATTACATCGGGTAATTGACCACATGAAATTTCTATATTTACATGAGGTAAAACTTATTTGGTTTTTCATGGAATCCATTCCAACTATACACTATGTTATAATTTTCAAATCATGTGTCACACTGGTGGGAAATACATGGTGTTTAAGAAAACTGTTTACCAATCCAAATGGCATGAAATAATTATCATATCCTTCTACTTATGTGGTTTACAATGGTTACACATTGTGTAATTTACCATTACATTTTATCTATATATGTGAAATATCCAGTAGACATCACACTTATAGATGGGATCTTCAACCATTATTTATGAATTCTTAACCTAATCTTGACCATATACACCAAAATGAACATTATATCCCAAATATTAGAATAAGAAAGAAATTTTAGAAATGAAAAAACATAGAAAATATGGAGAATATCTGAAAAAAATATAAATTGTAATAAATTAGAGTGTGACTAATTTTCTACTTCATAATGGATATAAGGTGTAGATAAAGTAGTGGGCTTGTTCTAATTTTTGATGTTTCATCAATTTCAACTGATAAATATGATGAACTTGTTGAATGAAACCCTAAAATTATAGGATCGAAATAGTGATGTAGATGCTCAATTTACAAGAGGGGGGGGGGGAATGGTAAACTTTAAAAATTACTTTGGAACCTTTAAAGTTAGTTAAGAAAAACTATGTTTACCATAAGAAAAGGAAAGAGCTAAGTTTAACAAAGTTAAACCTAAGAAAATTCACAACACCTCTAATACCCAACAAAATATGGAAAGAGATTCCAAAAGAAGGTTCCGGAAATAGAAACTTAACAAAAGATTACAATCTGAGATTCTACCTTAAAGAATATAGAATCTGAATGAAACAGAGTACAAATAGGGAAGTATAAGAAAGTTATACTTTCCTTACAATACAATATGCAGCGGAATATAAACTATTAGTAGAACCAAAAGTAACAAGATATAATCCTTTTAACCCAAAGAGAAGGGTATCCAACAACCTTGGATAAAGGTCCCTTGATTTATACTTGCAAGCAAGTCTGTCTTACCCACACCAGGGTAAGACCTCGATACGAAGATCAGAGTCTCTATCTTGCTATCCCCGCAAGCCCTCAACATCAAGGTAGTTGGAAACCTCTGTCTTCCTCAGCAAGGAAGACCTCGAACTTCAAGGTAGTCGGCACCTCTGTCTTCCTATCCCCAGAAGCCCTCGAATGTAATCACCAACATTTGGAGTCGCACGAATCTTTGAGAGTTAATAAGAGCCTCTCTCTCTAGAAATCAATTCAATAAAGTAATCACATGAGTTGAAGATCTGTCAACCTTTCAGCATTCAGTCACAGTATCCAGTATCGAGCTCTTTCAAATGAGCTCCTATTTATAGTTAAGGTCAGCCTCCTTCCCAATGGTCATATTTTCCTTAAAAATCGGAGGGAGCTGTACACGTGTCACTTAGACAACGGTTAGTTTATAACAAAATATACGACATCGTTTTATAACAAAACAAGTATAATAGAATATACGACACCGTTTAAAAAACTAACTCAAAAGTTTGGAATGAAAACTTTGGAGTGACAGTTCGGAGTGTAAGGAGAATAATAAAGAGTAGTCAAAATATAAAGGCATAAACAAAATGAAAGTTCAGAGTCTAACCAAAAAGATTTTCAGAGTCTGAATAAATTTAGAGTGTATAAAACAAAGATAATTAGATTCTGTTTAATAAGAGAATTCAGAATGAGAATTTGGAATGCGAATTCATCATCATAGTTCGTAATGAGAATTTTTCATCAGAATTTGTAATGAGAATTCTTCATTAGAATTCGTAATGAGAATTCGTCATCGAACTTCATAAGAATTCTTTATCCTGAGTCTAGAGTAGAACTTAATCAGAGTTCGTATCCGGAATTCAGAATGAAACTTTCTAATAGTTCTTATCCAGAATTCGGATCCTAAAACAGAATGCTTCATATCAAAGTTTCAACGATTCCGAGAAAATAGAAATGAATCTGAATCTCATACTTAAGATAAAAAATCTAGATGAACATATGATAAGGATAATTTTTCTTATAAAAGCGATTTTCCTTATAAAACCGATTTTTCCTTATAAAAGCAATTTTCCTTATAAAAGAAATTTTCCTTATAAAATCAATTTTCCATAAAGATAAGGTGTTTGTGATTTTCAAAACAAGAAGGAATAAAAAAGTCATAAGTAAAACCTAATTGACTCAACAAAAATTACAGATCTGATTTTTCCCATTTAATTTATAATTAATATAATTTTAGAATTGACTCGGATGTGATAATTATTATTGAAAAAATTCATCTTTTCCTATTGTTTTGTTATTGTGTAGTCAAGAATCCATTTGACGAATCCTATAGTTGTATCCATAAATGCTCTATGAATCTTGAAATATCATTATTAGTTTTCTGATTATTAGCCTTGAGGAATATATCGCTTTAAATCATTCACCTTTGTACATAATAATGGGTTATCTTATTCACTTTATATTCTTGATAGGTTGGTTATAATATTTTTCTCTATATTGATTGAGAGAATTTATTGAGAGTTTCTCTATTATTCATGGGAAATCCTTCTTGAAAAATGATATAAGTAATAACAATTATCTTAAATATAACATTTGATAATTGCTTAGTAAACCATTATTAGTATTTATTCTAATTAATTACTCATATTGAATAATAATAATAATAATAATATTATTATATCTCATCTCATTAGAATATTTAAATCATATTAAATAAAATATATCATTTTTATTGGTTCGTCAACTTGACTTATCAATCCTCCCTAAAATTTATTTAACCATTGAATAATAAATTACATGATCAAATAAATATAGTATTCAACAAATAAAAAAATAAATATTATATTCAAAACTCTAAATAGAAATATTTTTTCATATTCAAAATACCTAATAAATATTTATATTAATTTATCCAATGAAATTGAAATTAAATATTTATTTATTTATTTCATTATGAATAACAAACAATAGATAATATTTAACTCATATATTCTAAACAAAAATATATAGTGATTCAATTTATTGCATAAAAAATACTTGAATAATTATTTTCCCACGAGTTTACAATATTATTAATGATTAATATATAATTCAAATAAATAAATGATATTATGGATACACTTAGTGTTTGACCATTTATCCTACTCTTCGAGAAGAAATGGGTTAACTTACCAAAAGTCCAAGATTATTGTCTAGAAAGTATCTAGGGAACCTATAAGGAAATAAGTTTAAAGTTGCATAAAAATCCTTCATATGAATGTTATAGCGTAATATAATCCCTTTGTATTAATATCTCATCAAGAAATATAAAAACTTGTATCATCAACCAGTATTATTGATTTATCTTAATTTACCTTTCTAAAATTAACTCATTGATGGATTGTCGTGGCCATGGATTTAGTTAGTCTAATATATTTCAACTAAAGGTTTAGAGATATATTTTTTCATTAATTGGGAAAGGAAAAAAATTCTTGATTTATTCAATTAATTTTATTTCACTTCTGACATATCCAATGTATCATATCTTGCATCGACCATATGTCCCCATGGCTTCCATACATACATCAAAGATCAATATTTATGATATACATTAATAATAATATCTTATGATTAAGGACTAACAAACATGTTCAAAAATATTTTTATCCAATGAAATATAAAAACATTTTGAATTAAAATTGATATGTATTTCTTTATAAATTCACATCATGGATATAAAAAAGTGAGAATTTTTTTAGAACAATCCCAAATGTCCTATAAGCCTGGATTACCTAACAGTTAAACAACATATGAGTACCATTTGGTTGATGTTATCTAAATCATAGAAAATATGTTAAATTATATTTTCATATCACTTTTAGGTTCTAATTATAACAGGGAACTGTTATAAATGTTCTATGTAACATATTATCTATGGAAATTATCACATTAATGTTACAAAAAATAACAATCATCATGTGATTATATAATTATTAATAATATGGAAATAAAACATTCAAAGTCAGTTGATTCTAGAGCATGAACTCTAACATAGAAATCACATAACAAAGTCAAGTATATGGATTGGAAAATATAATAAATATGAAAAATAATTTGAAGAAAAAAATCAATGAATTTTTGAAAACTTGTGTCCATAAAGAGAAAAATACCTTATTTAACAAGAAAAATCAAAGAATTCAATAATTGTAGTCCCCTAAAAATCATTTGAAGGTACGAAATAAAAAATCTAGAATTTTTTCAACAAAAATTTATACTTAATTTATCACTTATAACAATTGATGAAAACTATGTTACAGGTCAATATGCATTGAACAACTAGGATCCTATTGAGTTTAATTTAGGTTTTCAAATTCCCAAATAAAAAGAAAAAAATATGATAATATTTGAATACATAAATTCAATTATTAAAATATTTAAATAATTTAAACATTAGTGAAAATATTCAAAGAAATTATTGGTAATGAAAAAATATTAAATCTTTAATAATTAACAAGAAAAGTGTAAGAGAAATCAAAGGTAGTGGAAATTAATGACTAATAAAAATTCAAGTAAGCTATAAAGTTCTCATAAACATGATAGAAACAAGAAAATGTACGTGGATATTCTTGATAAAATGAATAAAATAATTTGAATAATACAAGTCAAGTTCATCATATATATTTCTTGAACTTAAATAGTATGTTTTAGAATATGAATAATCAAAAAATAAAGCAAGATTCACCATAAAATATAGAAATTATTTAAACTATGAAAAAATGATCCATTTACAGGAAGAAATAATTAAATTACTAATTGGAATAGTTTAATTCAATCATTAGTAAATGTGTTAGATAAAATAAATATAATTCAAATAACAACTATGAGATCAACTTGAAAATAGTAAACAATAAAAATTTACATATTAAAAAACTAACTTGAAGTATAAGTAAAACAAGATAGTATTGATCAAAATTGGATAAATGTTTTATATATTAAAGCTTTATAAAAAAATAAATATAATGTAGTGAATAAAATTAGAATTTTACATTCTTAAGAAAATTTTCTTATTTTCATCCAAAAAGATCATCATGAGTGTTACACTATTAAAGAATAAATGTAGTACAAGAAGTAGGAGAGATTTAAAAAAAAGTTAGTCCCTAAGATATACAATGCACACATAATTAAAAAACAATAATTATGTACATCACTTCAAAAACAGATATAGGAAAAACAAATGCAAGACTCATATCCCCTTTCCATAGAATTGTATGACTTATATCATTGAACAATCATATTATAATAAATATAAATTGGTGTTTTCAAGTCCTCAAGGTTCAATGTCCAAGTATGCCTTTAGAAAATTATCATATAGGATATTAAATGCAGAACTACTACACGGGATTGTAGTAACTCCATGATCCACCAGTTATATCCTTGAACCAACTTTATCTAGATATTGAACATATTATTCTCTGATGAACTAAGAATTAAGCTGTAATAGTATATTAAAATCTGTATTCATCAACGAAGTATAGGTAATCCACTTAAACATTTACTCTTTATTATTTATGGAAGGGTTTAAACATGAACTCCAACTAAAGGGTGCATCAAAATAGGGAATCCTCACACAATGAAGAAAACTCACTTAAACCCCAATTTTTTTTGAATTCAAATAAAGTATCCCTGTGAGTAATAATTGAGGATCATACTAGGTTATGTAACTGGGGATATGTGGATAGTGGAGGTTTCATAGGTAGTTCACATGAGTCAATTTTATAGAAACTTTATGATACATGAGATGTAAGGTGATAGGGTATCAATAAAATCATTTGGATTCATCCCTAAATGTAACAAAAATCGAACAAGCGCAAAATGAATCCACTAGAACTATTAGATGAAAATGATAAACAACTATTAGAAATTCATAATGGAATCAATAAAAAACCTAGGGGAATAAATAATATGTAGGACCTAGAATGGTACATAGTTAATAGCTCACAAAATAAATCCCAAGTAAGTGGCCCAATCCAAGATGTGATAGATAAAACCCAAATAGTTCAAATACCATCCACAAAAAAATATTAAAAAAAGAATTTAAAATGTGGAAATTAAATGTACAAATAATGTATTAAATCATGTACATTAAATCATTAATTCTTTATGTAATGAAATATAAACAAAAAATCATAGATGTGTATAGGGTTTTTTATTTTTCTTATATATTATGGCTATGGATTCTATAGATTTTTTTGATGATGTTAAAAACTAGGGAAGTATCGTTGGGCGGTTTTTATCATAATAAGTTTTTGTTTTAACAAAAATGGTGGACCGTTGATCTTACTACCCCAAATCTTTATACAAATAGTGTAGATTTCACTGCTATCACAATAGACTTAGTAGAGGTTAAGGCTGTTCTAACACATTCGAACTAATTTTTATGATATTTTATTGTGTGGGATACTTATACACTCATGGTTTGTTGATGAAATTCATGGAGACATGTATTTATAATGTAGTATTTCCCAATGGTGATAAAATGCTAAATTGAATCTCCCTTATTTATTTTCAATTCTTGGACTAGTTTCCCACCATCTCACAGAATACAGTATAAAAATACCAATATAAAGACCGTAGTTTATATTTACATCCCCTATAATCCATCCCAATTCAGTCTAATCTAAACTAAACCATCCCTTTCTATACCAAAATTCATTTCAAAATACCATTATTTGTCACACCTGGGAGGAGGAAATGAGGGTGAATCATAAGAGGGAATATAACACTGATGTATAGTTTTGGTTTATAATTTATTTAGGTTATTTCAAATTTATTCTTTCATTTTCTCATAAGAGTTGTACCATTTTTTCCAATTTTTATATAATTTCTTTTTACCATCACTATAATAAGGATCCCACCACTCTTGCAAAACTGTAACCCACTTCTATTAGCATGCCCTCTTTTTAAATACCATAAGTAAATTCCCTCTAAAGGACTATTATTTAATTTTAATTATATAGTGATGTACTATTATTCCAAATTCTATGATTACTTTTTGATGTTTTTTCCATTTTATATGTTTTTATCCTTCTTTATAACTATGAACTCTTACCAATGTTGATTTAAAGTTGAATTGATTTTCTTGTCCAAGGTAGTGTTGCTTATATGTTTTTTTCAAATTTTGATTTCTGTTATTATATTCCTTGGTTGTAATTCTATGTTCATAGTGAGTCTTTTATAATGATATGTGAGTGAAACATCATCCTTGAATCTTGTGTTATTCAATTTTACTTTCATCATTGTTTTACCTTCATTGATAATTGTATATTGAGAAATAATTTTTCGAGTTATTATGTGGTCTAGATCCCACAATGTGATCAAAATTATAAGAGAGAAATCCCAGTGTGAGGTGGTTTCTTGGAGTTTTTCTTATCCCAATTTGGAATCAATATATATACTAGGAAGACATTTATATATGGAGTTTTCAAAATTCAAAGAGTGGTTATTAGGTTGATTCAATAGACTGATCACTCAATTGAGTGAATTTTGTAGAGATATAATTATTACATTACTAGAAAAATTATTAGTTTCATATTAGTTGAAATCTTATAGTATTTTATTAGTTCGAAACTATTTTATTATAATTTTATTTTAATAATTTTATTATTATTTTGAATACATCACTCCCAATTTTTTTCACTTTATTCTATCTTTTTTACTATTATAATAATCACGAACTTATTTTCCTTCTCTTTAAATATATTCAGAAAAATTATTAAAAATTATAAAATTGAAATCTATGGATGTTATACACTACCACATTTTGATAAGTATTCTGCCAACTAGCCCCTATGCTACACATGGTTGTTTTTATAAATTCAAGTGTCATTAAACCTTTTGAAAAGGTTGTTTTTTGTCATAATTTTCATCATTTCAAGGGAAATGTAATATTTCACTATCTTATTTTCTGTATTGAATTCATTATTTTTAAAATATCCCAAAACAAATATAGAAAAAAAATCCAATCATCATTGGAATAATTATTATATAAATTCAATTCTATGTTAGACTGAACTATTTATAAGGGAAAAAATTATAAAAAAGTTTCCAAATCAAAATAACAGTCACATTAAAATGATAAAAAAACAAGATTAGAAGTTAGGAAAGGAATGTAATGAAAATTTTGAAAATAATCAATAAATTATTTATGAGTCTTTAGAAGAGATTGTTGGATTTCAAAATGAGGTAGATCAAGAAGAGGAAGAAATAAAATGGTTATAAATACTAATAGAGAAGATGATGTTTAAAAATGATATTCTTTATCCTATATTTCATTTTAAGGATCTTGTAAATGTTCAGTTCGAATTATATTGACTATAGATCTCAAATTAATCCTCACTCTAACTATAAAATAACCACGATGAATAGTTTGAAGACATTTTTTTAGAGATTATAAATCTTCTAATAATCAATAGAATAAATTATTTTATGTTAAACTAATGTTTAATTTTCCTTTATATGAATAGGATAATTTATCCAAAGATTTTATCACTTATTCCATTGATTAAGAAACACCCAAAAAGGTTTATTATGAATAGAAGATAGAGGAGGTCTATTATCATTCTCTTGATCAAGAATTCCTTCTAATGAAATTGTGCATACAATATGAACTTAATGCTAAAATTAAATATCGATTTTATTAATTTTTTGTAAAAATTAATGATTATGATTTTTTTGGGTAGAACAAAATAATTATTCACTTGTAAAGATTTGGAATTTACAACTAAATAATTATCCCTCGTAGAGAGTTTTTTTGGGAAAGAATCTAATAAAGAGTATTTTGTGGACTTGGCAAGTGTTAAAACACCAGATAAGGAATAATCTAAGCTTAATATGCTAATAATTAAATAATATAAAAATGTAGGATATTAAGTTTATTTAGAGTTCACTATATATATTATTCATGAGTTATTAATTTGATTAATCAGCTGCTATTATAGCCTCTATTTTATTTTCTTTTAAAAAAGATTAAAATTAATAAATGTGATGTTTTATATAATAATAGCCCAACTCCCCCATCATACTTGGGTAAAAACACTATAACTATAGAATTTCAGATAACCTAACGATAATAACATTTTAAGGGGTTTAACATAAAAATAGTATTCCCCTTTCGATAGTTTTTAATTTATTTTTTTAATATCATTTAATAATATTATTTTTGTTTTTATAAATGATAAGTGTTTTAAAATGGTCTACACATGATCTAAAAACTCAAACTTATTTTTTTCAACACTGAAATAAATACCAAGGAATTATATTAATATCTATTTTTAGTATTATTAATTATTTTATATATTCCTTATTATAGTTAGATGATGGGAAAACCCTCTATTCACCAAAATAGGAAAGAAGAAGTTATATTCCCTTCTCCAAGAAATAATCATATCATATATTTCCTCATTAATATTTTTAATTACCATAATTCTATTTGATATAAACTATAAATATAATATATATTTTTTCATAGAGGGTATTTCATTGGATATAAAAGTGTAAAAACCTATTTATGGTCTATTAAGGTAGGTTTTTTGTTATTTTTATTTATTTTTGGGTGTTTTAGTATTAATTTTTGAAGTTAAATTAAAAATAATTACTATTTTGATTCTTTGAGTAGTTAGTGGAAAACAAATTTGAGTATTAATTTCATATTCACATGATTTATGATTTATGATTTCTATTAATTAAAATTGAACATTAAATAAATTCTATTTATTTGTGAAACTTGATGTTCTGGTCACTTCTCAAACTCAATATCACATAGCAAAGGGGTTTATTTTAAATTAATAAATTTATTTAAATTCCCTTTTTCCTGAGATAAATTATTTCATGTATGATAAATATATATTTTTTATTCTATTTCAAAAAAAAATTAAATTTTTTTAAATTTCTATCAAAATGATTAATTCATTTTTTTTAGAATACATTTTTTTCAATAACAGTCTCTTTTGAGCCATCCCTTATATTTAAAATTTATTTTAATCCCATATAATCCATGGATAACCTTAATTGTAGGATCATTATAATATTATATCCTGTCTAACTTTATTCTTGAAAACTATTCATTATTTTAATTAAAACAATGTGTAGGATAACGTGTTTTTTATTATTTTTATGTGTGGATATTTTTTGTGCTTAAATGATTAATACAGTGATTTTTTAAAATTCCAAGGGTGAAAAGTATTGATATATTAAAGTTATTTCTTCATTAAAAACTAGAATATTTTTCTTTCATCCTCCATGTAAATTTCCTCTGATTAATCCCCATGAGACCGTAAATGTTCATGTTGGGATCCATGTTTCAAAAAAAATCATCCCTACCTTTATCTTGAGGGAAATGAAATTTATATAGTGAGTGTTAGGTCTTATAGAGGGAATCCCTTCTAATGTTTTCTTGAAAAGTAATAAATTAATTATAGAATATATACATGGTGTAATTTGTACTTAACAAACATGGTTTAGACCATTTTTTAAAATTCGTGGTCCCTCAAAGTCAGAAAAATGGTTGTGAAAACAGTATAAAAATGTACTGGAAATAAATATAAAAAAGTTGAGGATGATATTTATTTTTCTTCTAAATCTTGATTTGTACATGTGATACTACAAAAATTTCATTGAGTGATAGGTGATCAAATTGTGTGGCCTGATTTTGGAATCAATATTTAGTGATATTTTGTTTATTTACATGTTAGTTTACTCAGTAGACTAAGCCACCTCTTTCATTCCTTTTTATAGGTAAAATAATAACCCATAACTTTGTATCCCACCAAGTAAATTTCATTTTATGAATACTATATATGATTAAATTTTCATACCCCACTCAATCATATAGAATAATAAATAATGTATTTAGTATCTTTTAATGCTATAAATAAATATTATATTATGGTGAAGTCTGAAACCCTGGAACTAATGTCACAGAATCACTTCCCTAAGAAAATTTTCCCCATAGTCATAAGCATGCCTCCCTATATTCCATAGGCTAGTGACTAGTGGAAAGTGTCTAAGAGATTATTGAATGGATATTATTCCCTCATTAACAGAGTGTTAAACACTGATGTAAATAAATAAATTAGATAAAACATTATACATTAACAATTAGTTATTGGTATAAAATAATATGTCACAGTACATGAAAATCCATAATTATGATCAATACATATAGGGTGACAATAATAATAAATGTAAAGTAAAAAAACCCATGATAAAAAGAATGAAAAAAGACAAAAATATGGAATCACCCTATAAGTATCGTCCTCTAGATCATCTCCCCACTCCCAACTCTATCTAATAAATGAAATCATTATATATCAACCAAGGGTCCATGACCTGAACCTGGGACATGCAACCAAGGGGTGCCCTCTTGAGTAGCAAAGTGACTTGGAAGCCCTATAAGGTGTGATTAATACTTATTTGGACACCATCAATGGTTTCAAATGGAAATATAGTTTTTTAGCATATTGAATATAGGTTTACAGTAAATAAATGAGTTGGTTATAATAATAATCTATGAAAATAAATAGAACCCAGTTGAGCCTCAGGCCTCATGGGAATAACCTAGAATGAAACATCCTATTTTTACCATTACAAATATCATTGATTATGATGGAAGAAACATGTACCAACTCCGTTCCAAGGATCATTTCCAAGGAAACTATAATCAAATGGGCCAATAAGATCCCATGGGGCTCTTATGGGCATTCCCTTTAAGTAATATCCACAAACATCATCAGCATGGCCTTAACTCATGGGACCTTATATAACATTTATAACCATGTATTTATTGTAATACCATATCGCACTTGATTAATTCCATACAAATAATAATGATTCTAAATCTTGGGAGCTCATCTTGTGACATTCAACAAGTCATTCCCTTAATAATCCATGACATTAATCTACGGAATTAATCAAATTTATACATTACTCGTATATAAGGGTGATCCAACATTTTAGTAAACAAAAATTAATTTATATAGTATCTAATATATTTTTCAATTAATTCCAAAGAATTTAACCTCACTAAATCCAAGGATGTTTCCAATCCTAGAATTCACAGGGTTCTCCTAGTGGAATCTACTGCCCATCCATGGAATTCCATGATAATACTTATCATGGGGAACCCAAGTATCATTATATGTAGTTAAAATTATTATATAAAAATATAATAATTTAAATAGGTCAATATTCCCATTTAAACACAACAAAAAATTAAAATTTTTGACTAATATCACCCATTACGTTCAATTATCATTTCACCCATTTTTAAATTTTAGGCCAATTCTATCATTTTAATTAACTTTCAAATTCAATTTAATAATTTCCATGACCATAAGAAGCACTACCACCTAAGCTTCATCTTAGTAAACTAGTATCCCAAATAAACCATTCCATTATTAATAAAAGCCCTAATCCATCAAATTTGACTTAATCATTCAAAAGAAACAAGTTCAATTCATAAAATTAATAAAAAAAATTAAGTTTCCCCATAATAAAATATGTTTTACTAAGTAAAACGGTGGAATATAAGGATTTAATAGACAACTAACAATTAAATTCCATAAATACGTAAAGTGACTGGTAATCCACTATGAAAACACTACACAAAGTTAAATACAAGGACATGGATTTGAAGAAAAATAAAATAGACAACCAACCTTAACCTTGAAGAGAACCACTCATTTTATATCATCCTTTGGTTTGAGTTGAAGGAGAATAAAATGAAAAACCTAAAAACTTCCATGGAAATATGGAATAACCAATATAAGTTGTGGAACATTACTAGGATGTTAGAAAAAAGAAGAATTTGGGGGAGAAGTATCCTTAAACTAAGATCTCTAATGCACCTAATGGTAATCCAAATACCCATAATCCAAGGGAGATACATGGTGAAGTATGGGAGAACGAGAGTAGATCCTACACTACAACAAATGAACCCCCTGTCAATTAGGTTAATAGGATAAGGGAGTGAAAGTGGTAAATGGTATGTTTCACCATTTTTGAGAAAATGAAAAATGTTGCCACCAAATAGACAATTTTGGGATCACCAACCAACCAGTGATACTTGGTAGAACCATAGACCTCCCAGGGAGGCCATCAATTAGCTGGTGGCCTTGCATCCCTTTAAATCATTCATTGACCACCTCTTTCTTGTCCTAAATACACATGATACATTCATAACTCCTAAATAACCTAGAGACATGTTTGAAAAGGATATTATTATGGTTGAGAACTTTTTAATTCAAACATTAAAGTTGGTAGAAAAATAAAACCCTCCACCAATAGAAAACAAAATATTTTCTCAATGACCTAACACCTGTGTAGATACAGTATTTTACAATCTCAAAAACTTATTATCAATAATATATAATCCTGAGGAGCACTAATCCCCTAACCATTAATAGAAAATTAAAATTAATCTAGTAATGGTCATACTAAAACCACACCATCCTTCTTCATAGCTAAAACCCATTGTCCTCTACACCCTTGTTCTGATCAAATACACAAAACAAACACACCCCAATTTATAAATACTCAATACTATTGACATACCAAAAATATTAATTTGACAACATCACACCCAATGGGTTGATTCAACTAGTCAACACCCCCCCAAGATCACATAAAACCACCTACGAAGGAGAAATCTTCCCTTCCAATACTAACTATCTCATGAGGCCTTACCTTAAAAATGAAACTGATGTGCCACCTAAAAACATTGAATTCTCATAGACTCAATCACCCAACTATCTTTCCTTATGATAAGTACATTTTTTTCTAAAAACATGATCATAATCTCACACTGCACATTACCAACCATGAACCATATGATTCTAACAAAAATGAAATAACTGACACCCTCATCTTGGTGTTCTCCTAGGATTGAACCCTTATTTTTTGGTATTGTTAACACAACATTCCTGAAATTCACTAAGAACAAATTTTAATGAGGACCTAGTGCCCAACTAGTCCATGGAATACTCCCAACCACATGAATTATTATTCCTGACCCACAAGGAAAAACTTGAAAAATACCAACCATTTACTAAACATCAGTGTTCTTGAGCCTCGCATGTGTTACTTGATCAATCAACCAACCTAAGCCTTAGTTCAGGTTTACCGACATGGTGGTTTCCCATGTTACTACTCTCTGATCTAAGACAACCCACCCCAAAACTCTCATCTAGAGAAGGTTTACACAATGTTGAAAAACTGAGTAACCAACCCTCAACTAGTACACTAATAAAAAAGTAGTATAACTCATCATTCAAAACCCTAAAATAAACCAAAGTGTTTCACTATTACAATCCACAGGGTCCAACCACATAGGTTTCCAACCATCTAATGAGGTCAATAGCTATAAATTCATTTAATAACCATTTTGAATGCTTGAATATACCTGTTAACACATCTACCAATCCCCTAGTCATGATTCCTTATACTTTACAGGAATTTCATTGCTATGAAAAACAATATTATTGAATTCTAACCATAGTCTTATGAGAGAAACCTCAGTTTTTTCACCTACAGCAAGATTCATCACCATGATCTTCCCTACGAATTGAAGCCTCAATAGTCATTTTCACCCTCATATCATCTCTAAAACATTTTTAGTAGATGAACATGCATGAAATTCACCTGATATGACACCTGAATTCATTCCTGTAATCCTCCTAGGGTTCAAGATAATTTAGATTCATCAACCTAATAGCCAGTCTCACCACAAAAATGGATCTTTAGCCCATATATGGCTTACACAAACTTATCCCACATTGTATACTAAAACCTTATTAAAGTGGAGGGTAGAAACATCAAACAGCCTAGGTTACACTGCTTTCCACATAGATTCACTCATGTTTACTAAGGAAAAAACTCCATGGTCTTAAAAAACACATGTATGTTCCTCTAAGCCATAACATACCATAACAACCACCATGAAACATCTATAAGGAGTTACCAGTGTTAGTAGAGCTAGTGCACCTCAGTTATTCACAATGTCACCAACACCTTAAAAAAGTCGCATTAAACTACATCCAATACCTTGGCCACCCATGCTCAAAATAATCAACAAATTCATAGTAAACTCAGTTTGAGAAGAACCTTATGATCTAGACCAGTATGGTTCCACAAATTTTCTCTTGTAGGAATGAACACATGATTATCACAATATTATCACCATTTCATTTCTTATTATCCTCCGAGCACTGACCCATTTTATACAAACCCACATTCAACATGTTCCATTAATCAAGCCATACTAAATTACATTTAGTTAATGTGTAATACCTTGATCATAAGAGATAAAATGGATGCTCACTCCTAATCCATCTGATAATTTCACCTTAATAGAACCATGTCCCATAAACTGGAACTTTACGTTTTGATATTTTCCACAACCCCAAGGGTCACAGGCTCCTCGATGACCATCTCCAACATTTGACTCATAGTCCCTATAGTCATATAATGCTAGGAATCACTCACACATTGGGTCAAGAACCTGACCAAGCCATAATTCACCACATAAACTCCAGTCATTTGGGGATCAATCCATTACAGACCGTCTAACAGCACTCACCATATACCACAGTTCATCGAAGATCCATAGGGTTTTCCAACACACTGATTACACCATAAAAGAACCTCATAGACATCATCATCACTACACTAAAGGTTTTATAAATCCTAAATAAATGTATCTTCATATCCTTATTCCAAACCCTTCAAAGGGTATCCTCAAGGTACTTTCATTCATATATTATATTCGTTTAAGCACTTATTATTCCTTGATCCTAAAGTAGAGCATTTCACTATACGTCACAAAACATATAGCTTTCTATAAATGTACATCACGGACCAAATAATTAATATCTTCCATTGGATAACCATATTGGTATACCAACTATCCTTCCCTCCAAAAAAAATTCAGGAGAGAGGCACTGAAATTTGAGGAACCTTTCCTCACAAAACCTAAGGAATAAAAAGATCAAAAAATACACACTTGGTATCACCACTCATGCACAAATTCCCCAATTTGAATTTTCCATTAAATATTAATTCATATATAAAGCACAATAATTGTTTAAACACCCTTGTGGGTCACCCTCATGGATCCCTACGAATCAAATAACTTAAAATTAAGGTCTCATCTAAGGGCCATGGGGTCCTTCTCACATAGAAAAAACACAAGAAAAATTATACAAAACCACTAATGAAACATCCTCAAACATTCCTCACGTTCATGATTCATCTAACAAGACAAAACCAACCACTATTCCTAAGGGTTTCACACCTAAAAATACATAAAACACAATTTTATCACAAAATACGCTCAATATCTAGGCCAATATACTATTACTAGAGTCAAAAACTATCACACAAGGTTACAACATAGGTGTTCCATGTGCCCCATTTACAATAAAAAGTAAAATGGGTTTTCTCATAAAAAAAATGAGTTCTAGATATAGATTAGATAAGGTTCCATTCACAACCAATGAGGAAAACACATTATTGGTTTATTATTGAAACTTTTTTTAATTGAGACTGTCTAATAATTAACCAGGTCTCAAGAATACTATGTGTTTGATGCAACAACGATAAATATAGTAACAAAAAGGAAATGTAAACTATATTACATTGGAATAAGATAATATTGATCTAATCCTAAATGACCCATAAATTTAGTAGTTTTGAAGAACTAGATACGAACATTAATCCTATATTACATTGGAAAAAATATAAAAAATAGTGAAAGTAATCATTATTCAACCTTAAAGTAATTCGAAGATTCCTTCTTCGTATCTTGGGAAAAGGAAAAAAACAGTGAGCTAAAATTCTAGGTAATGGATATGTAAAATAGAATCTATCATGAAAAAATAAGGCATAATAAATATAGAAAAGTGGATGACTCAAAAGACAATCCATTTAATAAATAACATCATCATGAGATGCATCCAAAGATAATATCCATGAACATAAGATCATGATAATAATAAATGAATCTCCAATGAAGAAAATGAAAAAAAATTGAAATCACAATCTCATATATTATGATATCTTTAAATCCAATTATTTAAGATGAGGTATTTTATACTATTGGTAGGTATACACTAAAATCCCATTTAATAATTCTTGTCAACTAGTTTCTTCCATGATAAATTTTTATATTCTAAAGGGATATGTAATTCCAAGCCCCAACCATAACTATATTTCCAATGAATTTCTCGTATATTTAATAATAAATTTAATTCATAAAAAATATTCATTATAAAAAAATATCTATATTTAGTAAAGAATAAAAAATCAATATTTTAGTTGTCAATAAAATAACAATCATAGTAAAACATCATATGTATAAATGGTACACATCTTAGGAAATAATAATACTCATGATTCAAAAAATATATATTGTTTAATATAAATGGAATTTTTAATGAAATATGATCATAATAAAATAATTTTTTTAGGAAAATTTAATGAACATAAAAATAATAAGTGAAACAATATGACCAGTAATTCATCAAAAATATGGGTTTTGTAATAAATTAATGAATTATTGGGAATAAACTAAAACGGAATAAAAAATTTAAAATAATTTTTCATTAAATATTATTAGTTTTAAATCCATTTAAAGGTAATAGAAGAATCTATATTTTATAAATCGGTTATTGTGGTGGCAAAATAACTTAACACCATATATATTAAGAAGATAAATTCGTCTTAAATTTTTGTAATGAAAGTCAAAAATGACCCTTTAGAAAAACACTATAATGATTTTTTTAAACCATTTATGAATTCAAGTATAAGTTAACATGTCCTTAATATGCCATTTCAGAAAATAAAAATGGATGTTGTAACATAAAATTGAAAAATTATGTACATAGAATAAATATATAAATAGTCAAAAAGAGAAATATTATCATATTTTTTTAATCATTTCATTACTCTTTTTATGTTACAAAGAAAGGGATAATGTTTTGACTGAATATAGAAATTAGTTAAATATCTAATTTATAATAATATAGATGAGTTTTATGAAGGATATATTATAAAATTTATTCAACACAAAATGTTAGAAATCCTAGAAAAATGAGATTATAAAAGGAATTATTGCCTCTTTAGTTACTTTTTAATTGAAACCCCTTGAATGTTTAAAACAAAATTGAAACTTTAATTATCATAAATAATTATATTTTCAATTTAAATACATAAAAGGGTAGTATATACAGCCCATAAAAGTAAATAGGTGAAGTATTCCAAATATATCCTAATAGAGAGGAAATTGAGTTGAAATCCCTTACCTCAAGCCTCCACTTAGTTGAACACTATCTAACCTCATTTATGGTGGGTTGAAAATGTTATTAATTTATAAAAACCTCGTGTTCATATATATAATATCATACATGACTGATTCTCGCTCAAATTTACCCAAGAGATGAAGGTAGAACGGTCCTTGTAGTCTAGCTTGGGTTGTCGAATCCACAAAGACCTAAGTAGTAACCTATAGAAACGCACATTCTATGGATTGTTTATGGATATAAAGTGTCCAAATTGGGTTGATTAAAGATGGGTTTAATGTATCACAAATAGTTTTATGTTAATTCAAATTAAGGTAATGAGTTGATCCTAGGTTATCGCTCGGGGTGGATTGGATGAATTTCTTTTTTTAATGATTTCAATTTCTTATAATTGAGATGGGTTCATTTAAGAAGATAAAACATAATAATCACTTACCATTTTAATGCCTACACACCCTAATACTAATCACCCATACACTTGAAGAATCAAAGCATTGGGAACTCCAAGGTAAAGGTTCGTATCAGCACTTGAAATATGTGACCTTAAATTCAATAAGGATGAAGATGTTTTAAAATCATAAAATAAAAATCTCATTTAAAAGAAGTGATTAGACATTAATGGAGTGAGAAATAACATCCAATACAGACCCTTTCTACTCCCTTGGATCAACCCATAAAAGAGTTAGCCCTCCATTGATGACATGTATTCAACGGAAGCGGGAAGTAGACTTACGAGGGTAGAATTGAAGAAGTAAAAAAACAACAACAAAAATCTATCACTCCACCGTTGTGTGATAAATATCACAAAGTATGGTGTGAATAAATTTACACCTTGAACCAATAGTATCAAAGTGATATGTAGAACAACATAATAAGAGGATAAGAAGAACTTTTATTAAGAAACTATAGTGAATTGAACAACTTACATGTGAAAGACAAACTTGAGACAACAAAATTGCAGCATAACATTACAATTGAACAAAGCACCAAATATGAAAAACTCATTCACCAAAACTGCATTAAATAGTAATTTTGGGAGCCTTGGGTTGAGCCTAAAACAGTACAAAAGATCCCACTTGAGTATGGTAGGCCTAGGGTGGTGGAAAGTAAGGGAGAGGAGACTTTTCCACCCTTGACTCGAGGTGGCAGTCATCTTGCTTCCACCGAACAGACGCACTTGTAATTCATTCTATATGGCCGAATAAGAGTATCCCATAGAAGCATAAAATGGATCCCGGATGTCTCCTACCCGGATATAAAATTTGGGCCCAATTGGAGTTGTGGATTCAGATATATAATCCGATTAGTGGACTGTTTTTCTGGGCCGCAGAATCTGGCCTAGAATTTTAGCTCTAAATTGGTCCGCCTAAATGGAAACCATAGAGGCCTAATTAGAATTGGATTCTGAAGCGTTATTTGTTCCTATACATTGCTTCTAGAACCCTGAGAAATTTGGGATTCATTGGACTTGTATGTTTGGTCCCATAGTCTCATCTTTGGTCTAGTGTCAAATCTGACTTCTCCATAATTGTTTCCTTTCATCACAAAATATCATGATCTTCATCCATGAATTCTCCATTGATCCCTGAATCAAACATGTTCATATTCAAGTGTAGATCAATTTCCAAAAATGTAAAATTAAAATATGTATAATTATATTCCGTAAAATTATATGAATAATTGGGTACTTCAAATGATGTTAAAAAATGTACCACATAATAGTGCATTTTAAGAAGGTATTACAATCATAATGTGAAATGATGTTCAAAGTGTAAAATGCACTAAAATGGTGTTTATGAATAATAAAGAACATGAATATTATATATATTAACAATGAATATTAGCCTCATTTAGTGGCTAATCACACCCCCAAACTTGAGTTTTTCTAGTCCCGAGCAAAATATATCTCAACAATATGAAATTCGAATTCCCTTTTCCAAAAAAATTTTAATACACAATGATCACCAAAAACCCTTATACCAAAAAATCATGAAACCCATAATAATATTTTAATACAAGATAGTTTCATAAGAATATCACAATCACAATCCCAATCCCATTCCTTTGTTCAAATTCATTTCCATATTTCATCCAATATCAATTAAGTATGAGGTTGTGTTGTGCATCACAATAGATATGGGGGTTCATCTTTATTCAAGGGGGAAATGAAGAAAGAGCTAGGTGGAATCACATTTCAATATTAAGATGAGTATTGTAAAAAATTATTGTATTTTTTTTTGTTTTTTTTTTCAATTTTTCTATGGTAATTGAAGTTTCACTCAGAAGTGTCAACCCCTGTAGCGAGACTTTGTCGATGACTCCCAGGCTAAAAGACCTTAGGGAACCAAGTGAATCCCACATACTCGAGCATCATATCGAGTTAACTCAGTCAAAAACAAATTCAAATTATCAAAAATATCGATAAAATGACTAACTCTGGGCCAGACAACTATGGAGTCACGATTTCCAAGTGCCAAAAGCCACGCATTAGGTCATTTCATTGCTCTACGTGGAATTTTTTTCAATTTTTTTTTGAATTATCATATTAAACTAAAATTATCACCAAACCTATGCTATTTATTTGGGGAACCCCATGAACTCAAAAAAATACCCCACCATCCAAAGGACGTGCATTGGGATCTTTTTTTTTATTTGGATGAAAATATAAATGATGAAATATCACATTGGACAACCATACATTCCAAAATCTATGCTCATGAAATTATACAAGGCTTAAAATCAGAATCAGGGAATGCTAAATTATTTGATATTCAGTTTCAAAGTGTGCAATGTGTATTACCATGTTCAAAGTTAAAGGAATTTTTCCTTCCATTTCCAATTTTTTTCAAATCATTTTTTTTCACAAAAACAATTTTTTTATTTCATATCTCCCCAAACATAAAACAGCATTGTCCCTAGTGTTTGATGAAATGAAAATTTAGAAGGAGTAGAAGTAGATAATGTATGTTCAAAATGGAAATTGAAAATGAGGATCATGGAATGAAGTCACCTTGTGGTTGAAGTTGAAAGTATTGCTGCTCCCTTTTAATCTTTTGATATCCATGTCACTTGCAGAGTTCCCTAGTAGAAAAAGGAAAAACAAAACAAACAAAACGAAACAAATATATATATATATATAATAAAGAAAGTAAAATATAAGTATATATATAAAAACTATAGAATAATTAAGCACACAAAGTTGCAGGTCAGTGGTAAGCACACGCCCCCGTCTCCCTTCTGTCCTGGGTTCGAATCCCCGCGACTTCACCGGTTGTGACGAGGTTTTCCATACGACCCACGATTTGTCCCTTTTTATTATTATTATTATACTTTTTTTGTATTTTTATTTTAACCTATAAAAACATTAAAATAAAATAAACTTATGATACATTGTCTTGTATTTAAATTTTTGGGTAAGCCATTACTCAAGGATCACATCACGTGAAACGGATGAATATGGGCTCCCCTTTCAGACCCATCCATACTCATAATAGAAGAACATGTCAACAATCAATTTTTTTTAAATATTAAAATTATTAATTGATCCTATTTAAAATATAAATGTTATTAAAACAAAAAAATGATAGGAAACTTTAAAACCATGGGTTGCCTCCCATGCGGCACTTTGTTTAACATCATTAGCTCGACTTGAACCCCACAACTTACCAAATACCAACTTTCAACATTTTAAGGACCACATGTTTCACCAATTATACTATGTTGAGATTGATTATATGTTTAGAATTGGTTTCATTCACAAACCTAGGTTCTAAAATGAGTGGTAAAATAAAATGAATATCAAAAATGGTTGATCCAGTTTCCTTTGTAGTCTTTCCTAAGACAGTAATGATCATTCCATCTTTTTTGGATTCAAGAGAAGAATATATTATAATTGAAAGGTCATGATTATACCTTATGAGTTTATTCTTTAGAGGGTGGGGAATGAAAATAATTTTGAGCTCAGTTTGGATAGGACATTTAGACACAAGATGATATTTTGAATCCAACTTAGTTTCATTTTCCAAATTTCTCAAAAAAATTGGTTCCTTTTGAATAGAAGATTCAACCACAAAATTAGAAAGATCAGTTTCAGGAATGGGTATGGACTCAATGTTTGTGATTTCTCTTAATGGTTCAGTGATTTGTGTTTTTGAAAATTTATCAATGGAGTTATACTTAGTAGACTCAATCCATGATGTCAAATTCTCCACTTTTGAATCCAAAAAGTAAATTTACCCCTGATTTAAAGACCATTCAAAAATTCCTTGATCTTACTAATCTATCCCAAATCCAAAGGTTGGTTCTTAAATAAATTCATGAGAGGTTTGTGGGAAACTAGACACTTCACATAAGGTTATGAAAGGGACTGTTTGTGTAGGGATGCATTCCTCACAATTTTTAATGCTTTGTAGTTCTAACATCAATGATGAAACCTCAATATTAATTATCTCCATTTGTTGACACAAATTTTCAAGTAATGGATGTGGATTAGGATGGATAAGTTGTTGAGACAAATGGTCTATTCTAGGTTGATAATTAAGTTGTTGGAATTGCACAGGAGGGTGTTCAGATTGGCTTTGTGGGGATTGAAACTCATTATATGTTGGGATGTTTTTTCGATCATAGGGTTAAAAACAATGTGGTTCATTAGGTTGTTTATTATCCCACATGTAGAAATTAGGATGTTCATTGTACATAACAAATGGGGTTGGGTGATCAAAGTACGGATAGGTTTCCCATGTTTGGGCTTGTTCAAAATTGATTTCCATAGGAGTAAAATAAGGGATGAGAATAGAAAAGTGGGGTGAAACAAAATGATGATAGTGTCTAAGATAACTTACTTAGGTCACTGGAAATGGCGCCATAATTTGATTCTCTCTTAAATTTACCCAAGAGATGAAGGTAGAACGGTCCTTGTAGTCTATCTTGGGTTGTCGAA
Organism: Viscum album; assembly: GCA_963277665.1. NCBI lineage: Eukaryota > Viridiplantae > Streptophyta > Magnoliopsida > Santalales > Viscaceae > Viscum > Viscum album. The sequence continues at coordinate 1,842,584,973 of OY728147.1, forward strand.
TCCATAGAGACATAAGAAGTAACATATAGACACGCAAATAATATGGATTGTTTTTGGATATGAAGTGGCCAACATGGGTTGATTTTAGATGGTTTTAAAGTATCACTAATAGTTTTATGTTAATTCAAATTAAGGTAAGGAGTTGATCCTAGGTTATCACTCGGGGTGGATTGGATGAATTTCTTTTTTAATGATTTCAATTTCTTATATTTGAGATGGGTTCATTTAAAGAGATAAAACAACCTCATCACTTACGAGTTTAATGCATAAACCCTTTAATACTAATCACCTATACACTTTAAGGATCAATGTTTTGAGCACTTAAAGGTAAAGGATCGTATTATTACTTGAAGTGTGTGGCCTTAAATTCAACAAGGATGATTGAGTTTAAAAATCATCAAATAAAAATCTCAATTTAAGAAGTGATTATACATTAATGGGGTGATAAAAAACATCTAATACAGACCCTTTCTACTCACTTGGATCAAACCATAAGTGGTTTAGCCCTCCATTGATGACATGTCTTCAACGGAAGCGGGAAGTAGACTTACGAGGGTGGAATAGAAGAAGTAAAAAAACAACCACAAAATTGATCACTCCACCCTTGTGTGATAAATATCACAAAGTATGGTGTGAATAAATTCACACCTTGAACCAAAAGTATCAACGTGATATGTAGAAAAACATAATAAATTTATAATAATAACTTTTATTAAGAAACTAAAGTGAATTGGACAACTTACATGTGAAAGACAAACTTGAGACAACAAAATTGCAGCATAACATTTGAATTGAACAAAGCACCATAGATGAAAAACTCCTTCACCACCACTGCCTTAAATTAGAATTTTGGGAGCCTCAGGTCGAGACTCCAACCGTAAAAAAGATCCCACTTGAGTATGGTAGGCCTAGGGTGGTGGAAAGTAAGGGAGAATAGACTTTTCCACCCTTGACCCGATGTGGCAGCTAGTTTGCTTCCACCAAACAGATGCGCTTTTAAGTAATTCTAGATGGCTGAATAAGAGTTGTCCATAGATGAATAAAATGGATACACGGATTTATTATACCTATATGTAAAATTGGGGCCCATTTGGAGCTGTTTATTCAGAGATATGATCAGATTAGTGGACTGTTTTTCTGGGCTGTAGAATATGGCCCAGAATTTTAGCTCTAACTTGGGCCGACTAAATGGACACCATAGAGGCCGAATTAGAATTTAATCCTGAATAATGATTTGTTCCTATAAATGTATTATAGAACACCATGAAATTTGGGATTCATATGGCTGGTATGTTGGGCCCCACAGTCTCATCCGTGAGATGGTGTCCAATTTGACTTCTCCAGAATTGTTTCCTTTCATCAGAAAATATCCCCATATTCTTCCATGAACTCGCCATTGATCTCTGAATAAGACATGTTCGTATTCAAGTTTAGATAAATTTCCAAAAATATTAAATTAAAATATGTATAATTATATTGCTTAAAATCAGATGAATCATTGGGTACTTTAAATGATGTTAAAAAATGTACCACATAATAGTGCATTTTATGAAGGTATTAGAATCATAATGTGAAATGATTTTCAAAGTGTAAAATGCACTAAAATTTTGTTTATGAATAATAAATAACATGAACATTATATATATTAACAATGAATATTAGCCTCATTTATTGTCTAACCAATGACCCACTATTTCATCTTATCACCCGTTTGTCATCAATCCATTATTATCATTGGTTCGGATCATAACTACTTAGTTTTCTCCTGTATGTTTCATAATGGATATTTTGGTTCTTATGACTATGTTATATTTTAATCATATCCAAAATTATATTAATGTTATAAATACAATATTTATTCATTATATATATTTTTATAATCATTCTTGAAATGTAGACATGTAAAATGAATAACATCACTTTGTGGGGCTGGTAAGTCATGTGTGACCAAGAGAGATGTTATCATTTTTAATGGTTGGAAGTTAAAGTAATTCGATGATATATTAAATTTAAATAATAAAAAGTATTTTTTAAGTCAACTATATATTCATTAGTTATATAATTATGACTATCCATGTGATATGGAGATGGAAAAAGCACAACAATTTGTGAGGTGATATTCTATCATACACATAAAGATGTTTTTTCCCATTATATTGATAAGGATATAAAAAATATTATTTCACCAATATAATAACATTTTATTTTATGTTATATATTTCTGTTATTATATAAGAAATTTTAGGGCATAATTGAAGGTGGCGAAATGGGAAGTGAAAAAAGTTCTTAGTTTATTAAAATGAGAAACCTCATTTGGATCTCTTACTAAGTACCATATGTTTGGTCTTATGGGAAGAAAAAACCTCCAGAATATGGATAAGGTATTTATATAGATTCTGGTAGGTTTTAGTACTAATAAATGGATCAGTATGTCTAAAGACATGAGAGGACACAGAGTCTTTTTTAATTGAGGTGGGTGGCACACATATAATTATTAAAATTATTAAAATTTTATTAATTAAAATTATTTAATAAAATAGCTCAAAAATTAATCATATTATAATTTTATAAGTTTAAGGTCAACATAAAAACAACAAATTTAGTCTAGGAAAATTTCTATGTCCTTTTAAAACTCATCTTTTTAGATTAAACCCATAGTAAACCTATTTTGATCCTAAATATGGTAACCATTTTCTAAAATTTTTGTTATTCATTATGAATTATTTGGATTAAAATATAGAATAAATTTTATGAAATTCAATTCATAGATGTTGATGTATTTAATAAAATAATTAAAATTGAAAAATGTGATAATATTGGTCTATCATGAAAATGCATTTTTAAGAATAATTTCATCTTATATTAAATATGTGACTAGCAATAATCATTATATGGAAATAAATTCACATAGTAAGATATATAATTTATATATTTCAATTTAATCATTGATTTCTAATTATGAATTAAATTAATTTAAATGGATAAACGTAATTCTCTTGAAAACAATTTTCTGAAAAATTTATCTTTTACCTCCAAACATTCCTATATATATTAATATAAATTTTATGATAAATCTATTATTAATTTTAAATATTATAACAAATTATTATAAATAAAATTATAAATAGTTAAACTGAACATTTTTAATTATTCATAAAATCTTATTTCTAGTTTAAATTTTAAAAAAAATCATTCTATGCTTATTTTGACCTATTAAGATCAAAATAAATATTCATCCTATAAAATTAGAATATCTATTTCATGCAATATTAAAATGTGATTGTATATGAAGTTATATTAAAATAAAATTTTCATATTCTATAGTTAAATTTTTGGTGTAAATTCTTCCCTCATTTAAAAATTTCATCCTTAATATTCTCATGGAAATTTCATTTAAAAAAATAAGGATTCTTCCTCTTAATAACATCATTAGGTTCCCTCATTTCATATTCATTATAATGATCTATATAAAGTAACTTTACTATTTTATTCATTAAACTACACAATAAATTATCTATAGTGTCAATAATATTGATATTATTTTTAAATTATGATATATTAGGTTTCAATTATATTACATAAAAAAGTTAGCACATATGTTGGTTCTGGCATATTTTTCCTTAAAAATGATATATAGATCACATCATGTACTTTAAGAAGGATCAATGGCATTTTTAAATGGTAATCTATATCCCTAATTCTTTAAAAAAATTTAAAACTTCTGATGCATCTAGGGCATAGTTTTAATTTGTTATTAAACCTAATAATACCATTCCATATTGATAATTTCAATATTACATGATCTCCCACTTAAAATTAAAAATATTTCCCTCAATTATCTATATATCTCATTTAAATTACTTTAGATTCTTTAATTTTTGTCTCAATAGTATTTACCTTCATAATTTTCTCCTTAATCAATTCTAGTATTACAAGCTTCCTTTCACCAACTTCAAACAATCAAGTCGAAGTATGAAATCTCTTTCCATATAATGCTTAATACTGCACCCTTTGAATGCTGGAAAAGAAGCTTTTGACATAAAGAAATTATTCCAAACGAAAATATAAATCCTACATACCAAGAAATTAATTTGATCATGACATCAACATCTATTATATTGTTTTAATAGTCTTTTTAGTCTATCCATTAGTTTAAGGATGATAGAAAGTGCGCTAACCAGTATCAATATGAAGAGTCTTCTGAAGAGTTGTCCAAAAATTTGATGCAATTCATGGATCACAATTAGAATCAATATAAATAGGTTGTCTATGAAGTCTTATGAATTATTTTATATATATTTGTTCAATATTCTCAAGATTTATGTATTTTATTCTAATGGGAAAATGTGTAGATTTGGTAATGGGACCAACAATAGACCATATTTTATAAATATTTCTATGAGTCTTCTATAATACTATAGAAAATTAAATAAAAATCACATACAATTTACACATAATAATAGGAATATATTCCATTAATAATATAGGATGTTTTATCTTAGACTAAACTTATTTACAAACCAAGCATCTTTATACATAATCAGAAATTTTCCACATCATATTATACAACAAAAAATGTTTCTACAAATCCTCCTACATATTGGTGATACTATAGTGTATAAATAAATTAAATATATTATAATCATCTAATAATTACCTTTTAAGATCGATTATAGATGAAAAACATATCCAATCTCTAAATTTTATAAGATATTCATCATAAATAATGTCTTCCAATTTCCCATCATTCATAGATTTAATTTTCTTTTAAATTTTTCTATAATTATAATGAGTAAATTTTATCAGTTTTAATAAATATGGATTGAAAATAATTTGAAATGGAAGTGATTTTTTCCCTTCCGTAATAATTCCAATATACATCTCTACTAAATCCATGAACATAGTATCCCTATCAATCCTCTACTTAGTTCGATCTCCATGATCTTTGATTTTAATGTATTTGTTACCTTTTTTCCTTCCTTATGTGGTAGGGTATAGTGTTATCATAATCCTTGAGTAGAATGATCCATATTATTTTCCTCATGTTGTGTAAATTCATTGAAAATACATATTTTAGACTCTTATAATATGTGTATGTCTCACATATTTCCCCATAGATATAATTTCACCATATATTCTAAGAAAATATTACAACTTCCAACTCAAGATCAGGGGTTGGATAGTAATGTTAATGAATTTTTAACAAATTTTATTTATATGTAATAGCTTCATCATTATTCACATGGAAACAGATAAGTTCTTTCATTGATGCATCATTGTATATCACAAATCCATCATTTCATGGCTATAGATTCAAAATTTTATAATTGACCAATATTCTTATCAATTCCTCAAAAATTTCTTCACATTACCTTGTCTATGTGAACTTAACCCATTTAAATTTAATCATGGTTCATATGTGTGATAATCAAGAAAAACATTAAAAATTGATCATAGTAATCTTCTAGACAATTGAAACTACAAACTTCAATTATCCTCATTTGTGTGGGCCCTTATTTAACGTTATTTATATTAATAGGATCAACTGAGATTCCATCTATGGACACAATATAGCCAAGAAAAGAAAATTTCTAAAGCTGGCATTCACACTTTCAAAATTCCTCATATATATCTTCTCCTCTAATAGTGTCAAGTTCTAATTGAATGTGACTCTCATAGCCCTATTAAATTTTAAAATAAACTAAGATATCAAAAAAATCACAAAAAAACTATCAAGATATTCTTGGAGTACTCTGTTCATTATATTCATAAAACTAGAGGGTGAAATAGTTTCACCAAATAGTATTACTGTAAAATCGTAATGTCTATTTCTCATATGAAAAATTGACATTGGAATATCTTATTTTTTTACTCTCAATTTATGATACCTATAATGAAGTTCAATGTTTGAAAAATATTTTCTTCTATGAAGTTAATCAAAAATTTCATCAATATGATGTAGAGAATAATTGTTTTATCAAAATAGAATTAATTATTTTGTAATAAATCAACATCCTCATAGATACATTGTTTTTTATAATAAAAATAATATGTTCTCCCTAAAGTGAAACACATTGGTGTATATGTCCTTAATCTCAAAAATATCCTAGTTTTTTCTTCGAATCGAAAAATTTCACAAAGGAAGATTTATACGGTTTCTTTCGTATAGGTATAACATCTGGGATTAAATCATTGGAAAACTCAACTTCATATTCTAGTAGATATCTAGGTAATTATAGGGGAAATTTGTCAATATATAACTATATAATTGTTTAATACTCAATTTGAAAATTAAATTTTCCATTCACAGATTATGTCTACTCTTCTTTGCCACTAATCTCATTCGGAATAACTACTGAAGGTGGATCTAGACATAGAACATTTGATGAAATCTCCACTATAAAGACAATGAATTCCTTATCCTCATCACAAATCATAATTTATTTTTATTTGTAATAAATGTATACATTATATTTTGAAATTCAATCCATAATAATAATTATATCAAATTCAACCATAGGTATAATAATAAATTCTATAAAATACACATTTATGTGTCATAATGGGAACTAACTAACACAACCTTATTGTAGTAAGATTTCCACTCCGAGTCTTGACTAAAATTCATTCTTAAGGTGATTGGGACATATCTAATTTTATTAGAAAACATGAAAGACATAAAAGAATGTAAAGATCAAGAATCAAATAAAGCATTGGAAAAATTCGAGGCATTAAATAAAGTACCTTCTTCTATATCATTCGTAACTTTAACCTCACCTATAGTGAATGTATAAGCTTAGACCTCTCCCCTTAGCCTCATTTCATGTGATTTCCCTTGACTATTAGTAAATTTGTGTAAATACATTCCAATTTAACTATATTTAAACCAATATATATTTGTGGATTATTTCTTCTCCTTGTATTCATTAGTCATATGACCCTTATCTCTTCAGTCATTATAAACTCTCATGACCTTGAATAATTTTCCAGGATGTTTCTTTCCATAATTTTTACAAGATAGAAATTTTCTCAATCCTTTATTATTATTTTACTTTTTTACCTTTTTCTTATTTCTCAACCGAACTCTTATTTTCATGATTCCCCTTGATGATATAGGGTCTACAAAATTCATTCTCTAATTTGGTTTCGCATGATACTATTTCATCATATGATGAAAAAATATTAGAAACAAATACCCTTAAAAGTCCTGGAATAAGCCCTTCAAAGAAATTGTTAGTATTTATTTCTAGATTTCATATGTAATTCCTAATATACCTTTACAGTCTTGTAAAGGTTTCCTCATACTATGGAACACATTACTCTTCATTTTTCTTTAACATAAGGAACTTTTTCTTCATTTATGATTTTCACTCATGAGGGAAATATTTATTGAATAATGTTACTTTAAAATTCTCCATTTCATATGTTCTATTAATTCTTAATCTATAGTATTATATATCAACATCCAACATTAATTTTAATCTCCATTAATAAAATAAACTTCTAGTAGAACCTTTTCCCTATCATTATAACCCAAGGCTATAAATATCATTTCAAGGGACTTAATCCACTACTTCACTACCACTAGATTAGTAGTTCTACTATAATATAGTGGCTTCTATTACATCAAACGATCTGATATTGGTGTATCAAACTATAGAAAATCATCTTTATCTATATTTTTGTGTTTATTGGCTATATTCTAGGTCTTCTTCCTTAATATGGACATGATCTATTCAATTCCAACACCAATTGCATTGGCTTCCTCAATAAGGAAATATCTACATTGGACAAGAGTATCAATTCCATTTATTCAATTAGGATGAATCTAAAAATAATTGAATATAATAAATTTGTTCATAACATTAAGAATCTTAAATCATAATATATAATTATAAATATAGTGTAATATTAAACATAAATTTGAAATTTTTTATATAGTTAATTGTAGAATCATAAAATTGGTTTCTTGAAACCATAAAAATATTTTCAATGTTTTTATAATTATTAATAAAAAATAATTATTATCCAAATAATATCCCTCAGGAGACTCAACCAATGTGAATAGTAATTTTCTATTCATTATGAACAGGAATGGTGGTTGAGATATACTCGACCAACTCTTTTCTGAGTTATTAGCCCTAGATGAATCTATTCAAAAACCATGTCCATTTATAGTATCCAGAAATAAATTTATTTCTAGTAAAAAAAATATATTCACCATAGAAAAATATTTATGATATTATTATACAATTATACATATCCCCAATTTCTATCATAGTGATATCTTCTCTGTTAAATGGTTTCTTATATCCAATTCCCATGGTTTCTAATAAACATATTTTGATTCCAACTGTAAGGACCACAACTCTAGTAACCAAGAGTGGGTTTCCTCTTTATTAAGTTGGTATAAGATATAATGGATCACATCTTGAAGGACAGATCAGTTTATAAATCTTCAAAAATCATATATAAAAATTATTCACAAACTAGATTTTAAATAAAATATAAAATAGAGTTAATATAAAAATTCTACATCCATTAACTCATTTAATGATTCTTTATTTGTATCATAGGGAAAGGAGAAAAAAATAAGGGTGAGATAATGCCCAATTAATCATATATACAAAATAATATTCAATGAGTGAATAATTCATACTAAATATGCAATGTAGATAACTAAAAACATATTTAATTTAATGAATATCATGATCACGATATGCATCCATGGATAATATCAATGAAAATAATCTCTTGGATAATAATAACTAAATTATACATGAATAAAATGTACGATTTTTGACATCCTAATCTTAGACATCATGATTTATTTACCACCATGTTATCATACCAAGACATCTTAAAATATAGGTAGGTATAAACCCAAAACAAATTTAATAAGTCCAGCCAACTAGTTTTTCTCATCGTACTTTTTGACGCACCGAGGGTAAATATAATTTTAGGCCCCACACATTGCTATATATATGTTTTATCCCTCATATAAGTAATAAAAAATTTAATTCATAAATACTATTCCTTTTCAATATATATATGTTTTCATGACCTGGACCATACCAGGGTTTGAGCCGTAACTACCCCAATCCTGCCTCTATTGTCTAGGGGTGGATACTAGCACCGAATGAAAAACTAACCCTAGTATTCCTTTTCCTAAGTACTTATACACACACATGAATCCAACACATTCAAAATGTGATGAGGGAAATAAATAAAAGAGGTAAAATCACTATAAATAAACCAAAAGATGCATAGACCGCTAAATAGAAAAATCCACGGTAGTGTAAACTGAAAATAATAAGGAAAACTACATGCCCACCCAGAAATATGTCTCAACCTGACAAACTGGAAAAGAGTAAACAAAAGAGATCTGAACTCCTATATCCTAATTTATGACCACCATATGTGGTCCAAGTAGTCTATATCCCTAAGAAACTCTGAATTCATGATCAAATTTTCCATTGTCTTCAAAGGACAACACATGTGTTGGGAAAATTCCATGCATTGGTTAGTATGTTCATACATAGTAGAATGCCCCGAAAAGGTGAAGGGGGAGTATTAAGAGATACAAATGAAGAGGCAAGAAGTAGATAGAACAATGTATGGTAAAATATTACAACTCAAACCAACAAGAGGTTAAATGTGAACTCATCCAAAAAAAGGAGTTTGACATGATGATAATATAAACATCTCATCGATTCTTCACAACCCATAGTAGGAGAGCGGACTCATCTAACCAATAGAAGCTAAACATGAAATGTAAGCGGAATACCCATCACATCATTTCCTTCCCTAGAAGGAGACTAACTATACCTAATGGGTGGGTACTGAAGTAGGATATATATATTCTTAGTTAAAGAATCCCAAACAAGAGAGTAAGGGTATCTCTATCTAATATATCATCCCAATAAAAAGAGTTTCCAATAGTTCTAAGTTAATGTCCACCTGTGATTCCCATCACCTAATGCATCTTCCTAGGATACACAAGTCTAATGGACTCAATAACCACAACATGATACTATACTCTCTGGGTGGAACTGACTTTCTCTCATGATTTTAAGTCATGTCACAAGGATGAATCTTGATTGAGAAAGTCTCCATGTTTCTCATGAGTCCAATGATTCATCAAACCACATCTCATCACCATTCAACATATTCATGCTGTCACCAGTTTTAGGAAAGGATCCAATGCACTGGTATGAAAGGACGGTCCTAATCTAGTAGTCACTGAGGAATTCCACTACCTATCCTAGTTAGTGTGTACCGCTTAAGAAGGTCATAAAGTAATTCCACTAACTAGTCCTACTGAAGGGTAATCCTTGTGAGTTGTCTAAGAAACACCACTGCCCAGCCTGACTAGAGTGTTACGCTTGTAAGTTGTCATCAGGGAATGCCACTGCCCATCTCAGTTGGAGGGTAAGCCTGAAATGTCGAGGAAGACAACTGCATTGTCCTACTGGAAGGAAACATGGACAAATCATCGAGGAACACCATTTCCCAGTCCTACTAGAGGGTAATGTCGATGATTCATAAAGGAAATTCCACTGCCTGACCTGACATGAGGGTTATTCCTTGAAGATGTCATCGGGGAATGCCATTTCCCAGCCCAATTGGAGGGTAATCCCAGAACGTTGAGGAAATACACTACCCAGACTAACTAGGGATTACTCAGAAAGATCATCAGGGAATGAAACATCCCATTCCTATTGGAGGGAAGGCCCGAAACTACCATCAGAGAATGCCACTTCCCATCCCATCTGTAGGGTAAGTCTGGTACCACTCTAGTGATTCTATATTATTTCTTTCATCAATGGGTATTGCCTCAGCACATGCCAAACTGAGAACATTCACATCATATCTCAAAAAACACTTTTTAGGGAACCATCATGTTCTATATAGAAATTACTCAGGATAGGCATCTTGCAGGCCAAAATCAAAGTTCAAACAAATGAGATACAAATGTTTGAATATCGCTCATAAGATCTCAAGTAGTAAATGGTGTATGAGGGGACCCAAAAGGCGTGTGGACCCTCTTCACCGCTAGTCCATTTCTCTGGTTGGAACATGGGTCACATCCGTGTAGGGGTACACACCATGTATGTGACCTATACAACATGTCCAATCGATCTAGGGACTAGGATGTGTGTGTTGGTCATGCCTCTGTACTCGAACCTCATCTCCATGTACTTTCATAGATGGTGTGCGGGTTTACATGGTATATCCCCCATGTGTTTAACCCATGTCTTTTTTACTTTGTACATGAAATTTCTTCATCCATGTAGTCTATCACACAACTCATTCACATGAGAAGGTGTTACACGATGTATTAAGGAAGTACACGTCATTAAATCTTTATTTGTTTCCAAACCCTAGTGATGCCACTAGAAAAGTGCTACATGCTATGTGTTCTTCATAATAAATGGCGTGTAGTAATGAAATTAGTATAAAACCTAGGTTTCTTGATCATTCCATAAAACTTCAAATCTATTAAAACCATTGTAGATCCCAGATCATTTCCTTCTGTATCTCATAGATCTTGTTGTAAATCAAGATTATTGGCCATCATTTGCTGGAAAACAACTCCAGTGAAGATTTGGTAAACCTTCATTCATTCTGGCCACCACATTGAAATCCAACATTGATTATCTAGCCGCAAACTGTATATTTTTATGTCCCCATACTGCAAGATTATCAGATATATGTGAGATTTAACATTTTGATGTTGTTTCATTGAGTTGCCACAAATTTGGGCACCCGCTCAGGCTCAAGTCTCCCATAATCTATCAAACCATGTACAATGGGGTTCCAGTGGAAATAAAAATGAATAAAAGGGGGTGTAAATTCATAGTGGAAAATTATTTTATTATTTTTGGCCAAGAATTGTAGGCTGAAAACGAAGAATGTAATATCCGGATTAGAAACAATTGACAAAATAAAGTTTCATTACTCGGGTTCATGAAAAGGTTTGAAAATAAGAGCACATATCAAAGCATGATGTTTGAACTTCTCAAAAAATTAACAAAAAGGGTGAAAACACCAATTATTGAGTCCTAAATATTTATTGGATCGATCACTGGTGAATAACGTGCTCACACAATGATCAAGAGATGCATGTGTATCTGTTGCTCTTTGATCTGCCTTGATCTAGAGGTTTTTGTTTGTATTCAATAGAGGAGGAAGACAAATTTCTGTTTGGAGAATTGTGGAATTATGAGGACACCCCTAGATAAATACACATAAATACCTATCTATAACTTTTAATTAGTTTAATAGTTATTAATTAAATAATTAATTAATTCACTTAAATGCACTGTCGATGAGCGAAGGGTATGAAAATCCCACGCCGACTCATAATGTCGCACCAAGGGAAAAATTCAATCTCCAAACCCAACCATGATATTAGATTACTGATTCGATCAAACATTTAATATTTATCCCATTTTCTTTAAATAACCACCTACATGTAATATAAAATATATTTAATATTTTTATAAAATTAATATCAAGCACAACTGGCCTCAAAATTGAATTTTTTATCAATAACTAGATTTGGAAATATATTTATAAATATTTCAATATCTTATAAAGAAAAATATGGGTCTCAACATTATTCCATCCACCAAGGGTTTAATCCAAAAAAATTAAAACTAGGAAAACAACTCAGGATAGTGAGCCCACATCTAACATTCCCACTCCCAGAAACTCTCCTGCACATTTATTTGCTACCACAACATGCAAGCCAGAGGGATGGTCCATCCTTCCAAGGTTCCCTCTTGTCGGTCCTCAATATCCACTGGGTACTCTACAAAGGTGGATCCATCCTCAATGTATGGCTCACCCCAATCAATGATGTTTGTAGCATCATGAACATATTTCCTCATCTGTGACACATGGAAAACATCATTCACCCGCTCCAGCTTTGGGGGAAAGGTGAGGTAGTAGGAAGCCTACCCAATCCTTTGCATGATCTTGATGGCTCGATGAACATCATGGATATATTTTATTCTAGTCTGAATCATCACATTCCTCATCTTGGGAAGAATCTAAAAAAAACATGGTCTTCCTGATCAAACTCCAAGGGCCTATGACAGTGATCTACATTAGAATTTTAGTCTACTATGAGCTATCTTCATCCATTCACACATGACATGCACTTTCTCCGTTAACGCATGCACCAAATCTAGAACCATAAGAGATAACTCTTCAATCTGCATTAACCAAAAGGGTGACTTATAGTGTCTCCCATATTGGACCTCAAAAGGTTCCATTCTGATAATAGGGTGGTAACTATTGTTGTACGGTAAATCTACCAAAGGTAGGTGATCCTCCCAACTACTTCTAAAATATGACATGAAATCCCTCAGTACATCCTCTATCACCTAGATAGGGTTCTCATTCTATCCATTGGTCTGGGGGTAAAAGTTTTTACTAATCCCCAACTGGGTCCCAAATTCCTTCTACAGTCCTCTCCACAATCATTATATAAACATCACATCCCAATCAGAGAAAAAAATTGAGGGTAGCCCATGAAAGAGGATGATCTCCCGTTTTTACTACTGCCCCAAACTATCCACCAAAATATTCTCCCTGATAGCAAGGAACTGTGCTGACTTCGTGAGTCATCTTACTACCACCCAAATAGTTTCATGGACCTTTTCTTTGCAGGTAATACATATGAATAATTACATGTATATTTCATCCCATTTACACTCTGGAATCTCATGATGATATGACAACCCCCACCAAAAACTAGTGCCCACCTTCACCTACTGAAAGGTGAGGCATCATGGGATGAACTTACCTATGCATTGTCTCATGTGGGTCCATAAAAACTACCACTGAATATCCATGTAAGTCATTCCCACACCTCGATGTATAGCTAAGGGGGAATCGTGGAACTCCCGTATCACCTCCTCCCACATTGTGACTGGAAACATTTCCTACCACAAGAACAACACCTCGTAATTCCCTCCTTAAGAATATCCATCAGGTACATCTTGTAAGAACCTAGGTTTTTAGAACAGGTCAAAATCCAAACCCTGTTTGAATTTTTGACTTGTTTCTGAGGAAATTGGAGAAAATTGGAAGTTTTTGTAAATATCTAGACTACATGCCGTGTACTTTAAGTACACGTTGTGTATATGTTAAGCGAGTGACCGGCCGTGTGCTTGCCGAGTACAGGTCGTGTGATGACCATGAAGAAATTTCTTACTAGAAGGCGTGTAGTTCTAGACATGTTGTGTACACTGGACCATGTGGAGGTCACACAAGGTGTGTATGCCAATTGGATCGGTAGATTTGTTTAACCAAGTACACACAGTTTTCCTCCAGGATACGCCATGTAGTCTGGAAATGTATGATAGAAATACATGGCGTGTGGGTAAGTTGGCGAGGAAGAGAAGGAAAACCAAGTACACACCGTGTACCCCTAGGTACATGCCATGTACCCATGTCAGTGGGTTCTGGAAAGTATGTCGGCAGAATTCTAGCCGCCAAATGAATAGTTAAATGACATACACATTGTGTAGTCCTAAAGTACATGATAGGTAGTTTCTTTTTTTCGTTAAAATGGGAGGTAGCCTTATTTTGAGGTAGAAATCAATTCTTTTTCTGTATTTCATGAACCAATCCATCCAAAATTTGTTTCATTTCCTGGGTCTTCATCTGATACCTATTTCAATCACCAACAGATGTGTTTGAACCCCCTTTGTAAGGCCTCAATACCTCTTGAGAAGTTTTGTTTGATTTCTGTTCTAGAATGAGTTATAGGGATTTGAGCGGTTTTTACTCTTTTGTAAATCTACGACATTTTAGACCGAATTGGAGGTTGTTATTGGTGGAGTAACATAGTACAAGTCTCAGGTAAGTGTTGCATACCTCTTTTTGTGTTTTCGTGGTCATTTGGGTGATGCGGCCTTCGGTGTGTTTTAGGGTATTTTGAGCGGGACCTGTTTTATCTGCTTTTACATATTGAATTTATTGTTGGACATATGGGATGCCTTTGGGTATGCCCTGTAACTAGTTTTGCTGAGCGGGGCTGGGTGAGGGACCATATCTCAATGGGGCATTTTGTCTAGGGGATGCCAAAATTGTTATATTAGAATTATATTGCTTTAAACTATTGTGTTTGGTTTATTGAACTTGATATAATTTTGTTAGAGGCATTCAAGACCTCAGTGTCGGCATGGGACATCACCTTGCATAGTGCAAATCATCTGTTTTGAATATTTTTCATGTTTATGTTTTCTGTTTTAATATGTTATATATGAAATTACTAAATATCATCTACTGGACCCTTTGGGTGGTGTTGGGAATAGCCTAGATATTCTTGAGTGATGCTGATCACAGGTTGGGCTTGGCCCGGGTAACTTTGGGTGGTTTTGACCACGGGATTGGGCGTCATGGACGTCATATAGATGTAGTACGACTGTCAGGTTGGGCATGGCCCAGATTACATGGATGGTGAGGCCATCAGAGTTGAGCGTCATGGTCGCAGGGACACAAGGTGCCAGATGTGTGGTGGCTCAGGTACTATTTTGGTGATTACAGCTCACCTGAAACATTGAGTTGTGTGAACACAGAGATACTTCATGATGAGGTGGTTGTGACCACTTTTGTGGGTAGAGGCCCCCATAGATGTGATTTAGGTACTTTGGTTGGGGGTTCTCACCATAGAAATCCACGTGGGAGGTGAGGATCCTTCAGAGGATATCATTGAGGCTATCAGGTTGGGGGTTGAGGCTCGCCGTTATTTGAGGGAAGGTTTCGTTGTCCCACCGAATACATTTTTTGAGGGAATACATCGCTATTCCTCCGGGTTACTTCTTGGGTGTGCCTTCGAAATGTCAATACTTGAGGTATGAGGTGTCATGAGGCACAAGGTGCTGGGATACTATTCATGGGCGTGCCTTCGGGACATCGGTACTTGAGAAACGTGGGGTCATGTGGCACATGTTTCTGGGCTACATGACAGAGATTCCGGCATTGGCCGAAGTAGGTGACACTCCATGGTGACTATTGAGCACCAGTGGAGATTGTCTTTATTTGTGCATTGTTCTATTACTGATTTTCGTATAAATGCATGATTGCTTAAACACTTATAGTAGGTACGCACCATTGGGTGGTATCCTACTGAGATTTGTCTCACACCCTACATGAGCCCTTCAAGATGCATAGAGACTTTATGGATTTACGAGCAGGAAAGAGGCCAGCATCAAGATATGGGATGTTTTAGTTGTTGCATGGATATGGTATGGACCTTGAGGTATTACCATGTTGGAGTTACCCTATTTTGTTTTCTTTTCTGTATCAGCATGCTTACTTGTTGTAGCTACAGTTGGTTAGCCATTGGTGCCCTTTTTGCATTCAAATATCTATGACCAGATGTGGATGCATGTTTTATTGTTCAGTAGTAGTTACATGTTATCAGCATGTTATTGTGTTTATTTCCACTACTGTTGCTATATATATTACTTCCACTGTTTATTGAGATTGAATGTGATTTTGCTCTGCGAGTCTGGTTCAAGTATGTAGAGTCATTTATTCCACTACATCTATACTGTTATACTTGGACAAATACCATTATTATTATCCTCCGAGAGGGTATAGCCACCCCACTATACCTATCAGACCCCTGCTTCTAGTCAGAAGCCTTTGGGATTCGGGGAGGTGTGCCTAAGATAGTAGCACCTGCCCCGTTTAGCACTGTTTGGGTGGCTATTCGGGTCCGGGTCATTACACATCATCTTTGGATATCTAATCATGTATACCATTACATCCACTATCTCCAAGCTAGGAATATTTCTCACACTCAAGGAGTTAAGGAGACAAAATCATTGACTATATAAAGATTGTACCCTCCCACTCCACCAGGGTCAGCTTTAGGGAATCTAAATTCTTAGAAGCTTCCATCACTAGGCACACAAAAGAATTCCTGATAAGGGAATATGCCACAACTTTTTCCTTTCATGGAGTGTATAAATTATCAAAGTCATATCCCTTTAAGAACATCAACCAGCATCACTCCCTCAAGTTCAGGACTCTCTTAGCGAAGAGGTACTTCCGACTCTAGTGGTCTGAGTAAACCACAAAGTGCTCTCCCGGAAAGTAGTGCCACCACATCCTCAAGGAGAAGACCACTGTTGGTATCTCTAATTCTTGAGTCATATAGATTTTTTGATGAGGTCTCATCTTCCTAGACCTGTATCTAATTACCACCCTTCATTGCATCAACACGCAATCGAGCCTAGATCATGAGGAATCACAATACACTACAAACTGAACTCCTTCCTTTGGTAGTCTCAAAACCAAGGTGCTCATCAGCCTCATCCTAAACGATTCAAAGGCCTTCTAGTACAACCTAACCCCTGTAAAAATTTTTCCTTCTGTGTCACAGTAGTCAAATGGGTTTCAATTTTGGGGAAGTCTTCAACAAGTCTCTGGTATTAACTCACTAAACCAATAAATCATTGCACCTTTGACAAATTCTTGGGTGGATCTTTATAAATTACTCCTTCGATCTTTTCTAGATCCATGAATAACCCTTTTTAAGAAATAAAATTCCCCATAATATGAACATACTGTATCCATAATGGTCACTTCAATAGTTTTTCATAAACATGGTGCTCTTGAAGTAAATTGGGAACCATCGTCATGTGCTTTTCATTCTCCTCCTTTATCGAAGAGTAGTCGAGTTTTTTGTCGATAATGACTACAACTAATCGTTCCATGTAATGATGGATGATTTGGTTCATCAGATCCTTAAAAATTGTAGGGGTATTTTTTACACCAAATGGAATCACTAAGAATTCATAGTGTCCATTGTGACATCGGAAATCCAACTTCATAATATTATCCTCAAGAATGGATAACTACTGGTACCCAAACCGGAGATAAATCTTGGAGAACCATCTCTCACCTAATAAATGATAAAATTTTTCATCAATAATTAGAAATGGGTACTTAATTTTTATTTTGGCTCGGTTTAGGTGACAATAATAAATGAAAATCTATAATCTCTTATCTTTTTCTTTCACAAATAGAACTGGAGCAGCCTAGGGGACACACTGGGTCTAATGAAACATTTATCACGAGGGTCCTACAATTGTAACCGTAGCTCCTATAGCATGATGAGATCCATTTGATAGGCTAAAGAAAATATTGGGGAAGTCCCTGGTTATAATTCTATGCACAACTCCAACTCTATCCTCAAAGGTCATCCCAAAACGTCTTCAGGGGAGAACTCCATATGATCCTCCACCACTGAAGAAATATAGATTTCAGAAGAGTTTGATGAACCAAGGGTTATGCTCGCTAACTAATGGGTAATAGGTTGTAGCCTCCTACTAACGGCACCTTCCTACCTAACTATGAGGTCTCTTTCGCCAAGAAAGAATAACCTTGTCCCATCATCACGTAGGCATGTGACTATTCTGTGGTGACAGTTGATCTATCATCAAACCATGGAAAACTAATAAATTCTCAAGATGATTTCATAGGGTTCTATAATGATAATCAATAGGTCCCATGTGAACATATCTCCTCCAAGAGATAGCTCACACTGCTAGTAGATGAAAGACATGGAAGAAGTGTTCCATGTAGGAACCTCAAGACAAACCTATTGTGATAGCGTCTCTACTAGGATCTCCCACTCCCAAAACATGATTTAAGTGATAAAAGAATTTAGGGAACCTATATCTACTAATATTGAAGAAATAGTAGTATGAACACATATCATACCTCAAATCTCCTCATGTGATGTTGGATCCTAGACATCCAAATCTTGTAGTAATCCGCAGACCTGGCCTCCAGCTCCATGAGCCTGATGTGGGCCGCCTGGTGGTGGTGGTGGAAGAACCTCACATTGTCATTCCCCACCTATAGCTCCCCCTAGTACTCTTCTATCTCTGCCACCCTGGGGACCACCCTATCCATGTCTGGGGGATCCCTGGTCATAGTGATATCTGTATCATGCCAATCCATCATCTATCTTCCTGGGATGTTTGTCAGGTCTGTTTTGGAAGTCTCATTCCATGTGACCTTATCCATCATAATCATAGAATCAACCCTCACTAGGATGCACTGGTTATTTGTGTTTCCCCAACACTATATGACCACATCTCTAAGATTTTTCACAGAAGGGACTCCTTTTTGGAGATCTCTAGTTCATGCCTAATGATGTTGATAAATCCCTCATATCACACCCACTACCATCTCCAGATACCTGACATCCCTTAGAAAAAAAATATCAATGTCATAATCTCCCATTCTAGCTCCTAGTCATAGGTGGGCATGAACAAGGGCACTACACTGGCTCATATCTCTCTACATAGTCCTTACCCAAACATCCATGCTTGGAAGTATCCATCTCTGGTCATATCGATAGACTGGAAGGTAAGATTGGTGAACCTAGTTGCATACTCTTCCACTGAAATCCCTCCCTACTGAAGCTCCAAAAGCACGTGAATCTGAATAGAGCGTAGATATGAGGGGTTGTAATCCACATGAAACAGATGATAGAAGTCTTCCCATGAGAGTGTCAACTCATTGTGCATCTGGGTAACTAGGCTCCACCAATGCCCAACTACTCCATGGAAAAGAATAACTTTCAAATCCACCATCTACTATGTTGGGTTCTGAACAATCATTAATACGTGGACCACCAACTATAGTCAATCGTCTACCACATAGGGATCAATCTCTCCATGGAACCTCAACAGTCACTAATGATGGAACTCACAGAGTGATCTCATCCTACACACATCCTCGGCTTCATCATCTGGGACTATTTAATACTCAACAGGTGGAGGTACAGGTAACTACCCACCAGGGGGAAGGGGGTCACATGATGAACACTTAACTGAGGCCTTATCATTCTTAGGGTATTTTCCAAAAACAAGAGCTAGTATTTTGGATGGATTTTATGATGGAGGAATCCTAATAATTATCATGATGTGTCATAGTCAGATGATAATATATATATATATATATATATATATTGATAACAACAATTTGAATATTACTTAAGAAGGATAGTAAACAACTCAGTCCTATATGATGCATGTACCATTGTTCCCTGCAAAAAAAATTATCATGGTCCCAAGTTGACATGTTGGTAATCATAATCCTGGAGAATGGATACATTGGCAGCCTTTACCATCACTAGACTCCCTAGACTGAGATTCACACTCAAGACACTTTCATACTATTTCCCTAAACCCAACCAATCTTATTTAGGGAACATCTGAAAAACATCACTAGAATGAACCAACTATGATACAAATCTATCACAACACGGCCCATACTGAGGCTCATGCAATAACTACCCCAAGCTTGCCTCTATACGCAAGGGGTGACAACTAGCACTGAACGAATAACTAACTTAGGATTGCCTTTCCCTAAGTACCTATACACACACATGAAAAAACTAAATGAAAAGTTCATAGGGAAATAAATAAGAGACACAAAATTGCTATAAAGAAAATAAATGATGCATGGACCACAACACAAAACAATGTATAGTAGTGTAAAATGAATAGAATAGGGAAAAATACACACCCAGCAAGAGAAATGTCTTGACCCGATAAACTAGAAAAGAGTAAACAACTGAGATCCTAATTCATGTATCCCATTCTATGACCATCATACATGGTCCAAGAAGTCTATATACCTAATCTCTATTGAAATCAGGATCAACTGATCCACCATCTATAAAAGACATGAAACATGATGGTGAAAGCGCATGCAAGGATGAATATATACATAACTAATAGAATTCCCTTATAAGGTAAAGTGTAAAGACCTTGATTTACATGTAATTTTTTTAATTATATGAAATTATTATGAGTCTGAAAAAATTGATGGTGTGTGACTCCGAGGCCCGGTGTGACCGAAATGAATTTGTGAACTTTTTTAAGGTAAGTTTAGTAAACGCGCGACCAATGACATGTCAGACTACTAAATAGAATTACTCCTCAAATCCTTTGAAAAAACGTCGTTGAAATTATAAATGTTTCTATTATATGAACCCCCATTAATTCTGCAGGCGTTACTCACCCTTCCCCTCCCTAATTTATATAGTTCTTGTGGAGAGGTATTAGCATAGCTTCATCATGTGATGAAGTTATGATAAATGTTGCAACACCAATCACTTGAAGGATGGATCCGGTTCCTGAGGGCGGTGATGAGCAACACCGAATCACGAACCAAAGGATGACGTTTGAGCGAAAACGTTGGTGGCTTGTTGAGGGGATGATGAACATCAACTCTTTATCAACCGTGGGTGTTCTACAATGATCTTGAGGTAGGGGTTTTCTTAATGTTCATCTTTGATCATTTCCATGCTTCAGTTCATTATAATATTAACGCGTACGGTGGGGGCCAAACAAACAAGGCTTGAACCCCTCACTGCTTTGTTTATGTTTCATTCTTTGGGGACTTTTTCCTCATGGTGAATACAACAAGAATATGTCTGTGCGTAAGAAACCACCAAACCAACGGTGCGCTAAGTCGACGGTGGCCGGTAGTGGCCGGAGGAGACCCATAGCAACCGGTATCGGGTGGAGGAGGGTGATGCGCGAAGGCACGCCATAGAGACCAGAGGTGGCTGGACCAATCCTGCCGTGTGGGACAAGGGGCAGTGCTTGCAGCCAATGCTGGTGTCGTTAGCTGCGGATAGTGGGCTATGGAAGGTGGAGAGCAGTGCGGCCCTACAAATGCACCGGGTTGGTGAATCCCTGGTCGTCCAAAATGGATGATCGTTACGTGGTGGGGAATCGCCCCACCGGCTAGCCGAAATGGCCTCACACCCACTGGGCCAGTTGGGAAGACTAGTCTGCCATCTAGAAGACTGGCCTAGATGCGAGCTGACCAAGAAAGCCAGACCGACCCATCAGGCTCGACCCGTAGCCCAGTGGGCCGGGCTGAACCTGTGGCCTAGTGGACCAACCCTTGTGGGCTAAGCCACACCCATTGTGCTGGACCAACTGCGGCCTGGGCCAGTGACAGAACCGGCCCAACCCCAAAGGGCCAAAACCAGTAAACTAGGCCAACACTTAGTGGGCTAGACTCGAGCGGGTTCAAGTAGACCCCAGGACCCATTGCGTCGGGCCGGGCTGACCGAGTCAGACCAGGCGCCGACCCAACCGGCCCCCGAATAATGAAACACCCATAACCGAGGAACCAGGTGTCTGTTCGACACGTCTTTAGTGGCATTGGGATCCATTTTGGGACATGGTCCCTTTGGCATATTCTAATGGGCCTGACTAAGCCGAGCTGGACCAAGGTGCGATCACCCCCGTTTCATAGAAAGGGGTGTAACTAACAGACCAGACGTCCATTTGAAAATCTTTCTGTAGAAACAGAACCCGTAGGTAGAGGTGGTCCTTTTGGTATACTCCAATTGAGTTTTGGAGAAAGTTGGTGAGTGGCTGGGTTGGATCAAACTCGAATCCAACTAGGCCATCAGAACTAAAACTCTTATAAGTCACATACCGGGTGTCTGATTGACGTGTTGTCTATTGCGTTGGAAACCTTACAACATGAGGGTCCTTTGGGATACATATTCATGAAAATTTGTGGTGGTTTTGGGAATACCGATGGATTGAGGTTAAATTCTACCAAATGTTCTATGAGAGAGAATCTAGTGGCTGGAAGTGAGGTGGATGTTAGAGACAAATCATACAGAGGTTCATACTGAGAGATCATGTGTGGGTCAGCACTGATCTTGTGTTGGTCAGATCCCGTGAGGGTCAGCTCTCAGAGATCCTGTGTGGTTTAGCACATTCTGATCCTGTGTGGGTCAGATCCTTTGTGGTTCAACGCTTAGCGATCTGATGTGGGTCAATGCATACCAATCTTGTGTGGGTCAGATACTGTGTGGGTCATTGCAGGTGTTAGTACATATCGACTCTGGGTGGGTCAGATCATTGGTGGATCATTGCGGGGGTTAGTACCTATCGATCCTATGTGGGTCAGACTCTGTAGTGTCAGTAGTAGTGCCTCTTAACAGAATAAGATGATCTATATTCATGACTAATCATTTATACTTCTATAATTAACTAATTCATAGTGTGAGTTGAGTCTTTTACCTTCGTGGTGTTACCATTGTGGAACCTTCACCTTCGTGGTTTTATCTTCAGGTGTTAAATGTGTGGTACCTTTACCTTCGTGGTTTTATCTTCATGGTGTTACATGTGTGGTATTTTTACCTTCATGGTGTTACCTTTGTGGTATTCTTCCCTCATGTTTGAGATAATTATATCTTGATAACATAGATATATATATGTTCATATATCTAAGTAGAATTTTTGACTGCTCCATGCATTGTGTTTGAGGTATTTCTTTGTGTTTTTCCTTTAAGCAACTCTAGGAGACCCTCGGGGTCTCGGGTTCCCTACTGAGTATTATTATACTCACCCCTATATGGGATTCACTTATACCTTGTTGTGTTTTGTGAAAACGATGGATTGTGTTGATCGAGGCCAAGGGAGCCAGGACTGGATGGTTCTCAGAGGTGGACAATTTAAAGTTATGTGACACAAGAGGACAGATCATGATATGTACATACCCTTCAGGTAGGATCCTTGGTGGACATTCTAGGAGATTTTTTTCTTTTCCTATTTGTGCTTTTACTTTCCTATTGGGATTGTATTCCGACCCCTTTTTATTTTAGAATAATTTTTACTACAGAATTTTACTTCGTGGTTGCTTCTAGTTATGTTCTTGGATTTTGTGATTGTACAGGTTTAAAGGAAATTACTTCCTGTTAAGGGATACACCATTCTGAGGCTAGTTGCCAGCCCCTGGCCTATGGAAGGAGGGCTTGGGGTAATCACAGTATGGGCCCCGGGGGATAGGTCTTCACATTGTGTTATTAGAGGAGTCTGTTCTACAAAAAAAACTAGGACTCTAATATTTTTAATAGAGAAATAGTTTTAAGGGTTTTTAGTGTTGTTTTCAGTTTGGGGAATCCAGTGTTGGTGCAACGGTTGACAAATCCATACACATGGACCCCTGAATTCTGATTTCCGACTCGGTGCACGAAAACAATGATTTCCTATGTTTTGGAAATGTTTTACTCGAATCTCTTTTGAGTCAGCTCACCAGTTATAACCTTTTGATAGTGGTTCATCTTTATTCTCTTTCAAGATGCCTCCACGGAGACAGTCATCGAGGATTCTCTAGAGAGTACACGATGACATCCCACCAATTGATGAGGCCCCAGTGTAGAGCCCTCTTACTATGTTGGCTCCTTTGGGTGGTGTACAAGAAGTACCACCACTTGTTGGAGAGCAGTTACCACCAGCAGCACTAGCGGACGATGCACGACGATCGATCGCATTGCACGTGTACTTGCACGTGTTTCGACATTAGATACCCCTCATGTTTCTAGGCAAGCTTGACTCAGAGGAGGCTAAGGACTGGCTTGAGGAGGTGGATATGTTTCCATCTAGCCAAGACACCATTCGATCATACACTACTAAAAATCCAAACTTTTGCGCCTGGAAGCATTAGTGACTGCTTTTGGCGGTCGCTAATTCCGTCAAAAATCTGGCGGGATTTTTCCCGCTTCCAGTTATCTTCTTCGTAGGTTACATGTTACAGCACTCCGCCGACGCCCCTAACCGCCTCCGTCGTCAGCCATGTCACCAAGGGTGACCACCAAACAACCCTCGAAGTCCATTGATGGACCTAATGGGTCCTTGCATCACTGTGGAACCTCCCCACGACATCCTCTGATGTATCTTCTTCCTGCCGACCACCGTGCATCCGCCATGGACAGTAACCGAAGCTTTTGGGATAGCTACCCCGTCTCCCCTCGTGTCTCGACAGCAGGCCACACACAATGCCGCAATTTTCATGGGAGAGTTTTAGCGGCCGCCATTGGCGGTCGCTATTGAGCTTCACCGACGAAGCAACAGCGACCGCTTTTGGCGGTCGCTAAAAGCTGTTATTGTAGTAGTGATATGGAGGTCCTAGTAGAGAGCCTTCTACATGGATCAATAGGATTATGACAGGGTTCAAATTTCCCTGATCTAGCAAAGATGTGAATTTTCTATAGACAAGATTGAGAACCATCCTCAGAGAAGGGGGTCTATTTCCATAAAAAGATAAGGGTCGAGTGTTCCCTAGAGCTTCTACAGCTTCGATAGAATGACATGTCGGAAGCTGAGTATTCATCGAGGCGTACCAACTATCCCAGGAACTTGATGAATATAGTATGGTCAGTGCTTTAGGGATCAGACCTCCAGGCAAGGCGTGTTTAGGGTCATCCGATCTAGAACTATTCCTCCATTAATTTCTACTTATGTTAGGGTTCTAGAGAGAACCATTGTGGTTGAATGTTCTTTGGATGATCATATAAAACCAGTGAATGTTGGAAGTGGTAAAGTAGGAAACAAACAGCAGTCTCAAAGACTTGGGCATGTAAAATGTTTTAGGAAGAGCAAGTGATAGGGACAGATGAATCTTCAGGGATGTAGACGTGGAAGTGGATCTTGGAGAGTAGCATGAGGTGGTATACATTTTGGCATGTTACAGCCCCCCCTCCCAATGTGGTCCTCACCGGGCTCAGGGAGTTGGAGGATAGGGAAAGGAAGTAGCTGAAAGCAGTCAAGGAGCATGACCAAGGGCTCCAGGAATGATTCGAGGTATGGTTTGTGTCTACTACTAGCTGCTGTGTTAATAGACATAGGTACCAATCATTACTTCTTTCCCCAAAGATTTTTTATGACCTAGAGTTTCCTGTTAAACTGATGAATTGACCCTTACATCTAGATATATCATTGGGAGGAGACTCGATAATCACACATACACCGACGGTGCGATCTGACCCTTGAGGCGAGAGTTTCAATTGGATCCTCTTGGTGGAATCGTCGAGGCCTTACGACATTATTTTGGGTATGGACTAGACATCCACAGTTCATACTCATATTGAATATTTTAGGTAAAAGGATGTAGAATATATACATCATTGGAATGGGGTTTTCCTTGGTTGGTGAAAAAGGAAACACATGCAGCATAGGATAAACTCAGACATATGATGGTGCATCTGATCACTCTTCAGTCAGCCATCATTACCCTCATGGAAACATGAGTTTTGAGTTTTTCAGTTCCCAATAGTAGTGGCAGAGTGTGGAGTCATTACATTAAAATATGATTTTAGGAGTACCACCCTGAAGGGAGAGGGATTTTTTCTTGGCCTGGGTACTTCCGGAGATTTTTTCCATACTTCTCCTGGGTAGCGACACCCTTGTCATCTTTGACGAAGAAGGGGGATCCTTTCTTGTGGATATAGAAGTGTCAGCAGATATTTTAGGAGATGAGACAGAGACTAACAATTTCCCGCATCTATAGGCCACTAGAAGATGGAATTGGGTATGTAGTCTATTATGATGCATCATGGAATATAATACGTTGTTTCTTAATGCAAGAGTGGGTAGTGATCACATACAGATCATTGTAGTTGAGACAACATGAGCAGAACTATGCTACCCATGACTTGGAGTTAGCAGTAGTGTTGTTTGTGTTGAAGATGTGGCGGAACTACTTGACTGGTGAACGATTTTCTATTTACTCTGATAAAAAAGTCCCTTGTATATCTTCTCATAGAAGGACCTAAACTTGAGACATTGAAGATGGATAGAGTTTCTCTAGGACTATGACATTGAGATTGTCTATACTTCTAGGAAGGGGAACATGCTAGAAGACACACTCAGCAGGAGGTCTGGTCTACAGCTGCTTAGTGAGGAATCAGAGCATCTAGTTTCACTATGGATATCCTTCATGTATAAAGGTGGATCATCTTACCTTCAGTCTATAACTATCACTCCCCCAATTCTTCAGTGAATTTTGGAGGAATAGCTTGGGGATGTTGACTATGCGACTCGACGTGCACAGATATCCTTAGAACAGTCTTATAAAGGATTTTATGATGGTAGGGATCACATTGTTATCTTTTGAGGAAGAACCATGGTACCAGTTACACTTCAGAAGGAGGTGTTGAGGGACTTCCATACATCCCCTTTAACAGTACATCCTAGAGTGGCGAATATGAACCCGAACCTCTGGTGTCAGTACTGGTGGCAAGGGAAGAAGGATGTAGTGGCATAGTTTGTATCACAATGCCTCACTTTTCAGTAAGTAAAAACAACATAGAGATGGTAGAATTATTATTCTGACAGGAGATAGAGACCCTTGGGGTTTGAGTTGGGAGACCATGTGTTCTTATGGGTCTCACCTGATGAGGATTGCGGAGGTTTGGTTAGGGTGAAAAGCTATCCCTGAGGTTCATCGGATATTTCTAGATTCTCAGAAGAGTGGGAGAGATGGCGTACCATCTATTTATTCCCCCACAGATGTAATAGGTGCAAAATGTTTTCCATGTTTCATAGCTGAGGAGATGCGTACATGATCCATCCCATGTTATTTACTAGAGTGATTTGTAATTTGATGATGTGGCAACTTTTATGGAGTTCCCAGTGGATATAGAGGATCGATGGGACTGAGTCCTTCATTGATGTTTGATCCCTCTTGTACGATTTTGGTGGCAGCACGAGAACCTCCAGGATAGAACATGGGAGTGGGATGCTCAGATTCATGCTTAGTACCCTCATTTGTTTCACTTGCCATTGTTGTGGCTTCTGAAGATGAAAATCCCTATGGTGGGGAGAATGTAATGACCCAGATTTTCTAAGGAATTTTTTTAATTATATGGAATTATTAAAAGTTTTCAAAATTTGATGGTGCGTGATTCAAAGTCCTGATATTCCTAGAATAAATTTATGAACTTTTTTTAAGGTATGTTTAGTAAACGCGTAGGTAGTGTTTTCTATCTTTTGAACTGGTGCTCAGATTAAAAATCTGAGGGCACATTTGAAACTACAGTGCCAGGATTCACTTAAGGAAAATTTCACTTCAAGTGCCTTAGGTCTGGAGAAAAAGCAAGATTTTTTATATTTTTAAAAGAATAATAAAATAAATTTGTTAATTTCTTTCATTCTTTATTTTCCTCCAACAGACAAGTGGCAGTGGCAGGAGGAATGATGTTTCAAGCCATTAAATGGATTGACTCCTCAAATCATTTGTAACAGTGCCATTAGAATTTAGAAGGTTCCGATTAAATGAAATCCCATTAATTCCATGGGCATCACTCACCGTCCCCCTCTCTGATTTATATGGATCTTAGAGATAAGTATTGGAAAACCCTCACAATGTGATGAAGTTTTGATAATGTGTTGTGACACCAATCACTTGGAGGATAGAGCCGGTTCCAGCAGGAGGTGACAAGCAAAACTGAATCATGAACCAAAGGACGAAATTTGAGTAGTAACGTTGATGACTTGTTGTGGGGACTACGAACACTGACTCTTCCTCAATAGAGGGTGTTCTCCAATGATCTTGAGGAAGGGAGTTCATTTAAAGTTCCTCTTTGATATTTTACTTTCCTCCATTAATTATCATATTAACACGGAGGGTTTGGGCCAAATGAACAGGGCCTGAACCCCCCGCCACTCTGTTTATGTTGCGTTCTTCGGGGTCGTTTTCCTCAGGGTGACGGCAGCAAGAAGATGGTGACAGTGCTAAAGAAACCGCTGAACCACTTGCGCGCCAAGTTGGTGGCGGCCGACAGTGGTCGGAGAAGACCCATGGTAACCAGCCGTTGGTGGAAAAGGGTGGCACGCGACGGTACGCCACAGAGGCCGGAGGCGGCCGACACAAGCTGGCTATGCGGGACAAGGGGTGGCGCCCGCAGGCACCACCAGAAGCTACAGCCACAGCTAGAGGGACGCGGTAGGTGGAGAATGGTGCAGCCCCACACTGTGATGGGTTGGTGGACCCTCAGTTGTCCAAAATGTATTACCGTTACGCGGTGGGGCCGCAACCCACCGGCTGGTCGAAACAGCCCCGCACCCACGAGGCCAGTTAGTAAGACAGGTCTGCATTCTGGCGGACCGGGCCAGACTCGCCCAATGGACCAGACCCACCCAGTGGACAGAACACATCCAGTAGGCTAGGATGGACCTGCGACCTACTGGGCCAGACCCGCCAGTAGGCCTGGTAGAACCCACAACCTGGTGGGCCAACGCTGGTAGGCCTAGCCCCACCTTATGGGTCGGGCCAATCACGGCCCGAGCCCAGGAACTGAATCGGGTCGCGCCCAATGTGTCAGACCAAGTAAAATGGGGCAAAACATAGCGGTCTACCCTCAAGCGGGGTAAGGTAGACCTCGGGACCCGTTGTGTCCGGCCAGCTTGATCGAGTCGGACTGGGCCCAGACCCAACCAGTCCCCGAATAGAGAAACACTCATAACTAACAGGCCATGTGTTCATTCGACATGTCATTAGGGGCATTGGTATCTTTTTGGGGAGGCGGAACCTTTGGCATATTCTAGTTGTCCCGACCGAATCTGGCTGAACCAAGGTTTGATCACCCCTGTTTCACAAAAAGGGGTGTAACTAACAGACCAGGCATCCGTTTGATGAATTGTCTACGGCGCCACAACCCTTAAGAAGATGAAGTCATTTTGGTATAATCCTAATGAGTTTTGTAGAAATTTGGAGTGTGGCGGGGTTGGATCAAACCCAAATCCAACCGGGCCCTCGAAACTGAAATGCATAGAAGTCACAGACTAGGCGTCTAATTAATGCACCGTCTATATCATTGGAACCCTTACAACAGGACGGTCCTTTGGGACACTTCTTCATGGAACTTCGTGTAAGTTGAGGTATGACTGATGGATTGAGGATTATTTCTCCCAAACATTCTATGAGAAGGAATCCATTGGCTGGTAGTGAGGTTGAGGTTGGGTAACACCAAGAAGATAACACCACAAAGGTGAAGGTACCACACAAGTAACACCACAAAGGTAACACCATGAAGGTGAAAGGATCAGCTCACACTGTAGCATGTGTTACCTTTGTGGTACTTTTAATTTCATTGGGTTACCTTTGTGGTATTATTCCCTCATGTTTGAGAAGAGTATATCTTGATAAATTATGTATATGCATGGGCATATACCTAATTAGAATTATTGACTACTCTGTGCTTTCTAGTTGAGGTCTTGATTTGTGATTTTTCCTCTATGGAACTCCGGGAGACCCTCGGGGGTCTCGGGGTCCCTACTGAGTACTATTACACTCACCCCATCACTGACTTCGCTCTCACCTTGTTGTGTCTTGTGAAGACGATGAACAATGTTGATCGAAGTTGAAGGAGCCAGGATTGGATGGTGCTCATAGGTGGACCATTTGATGTGACATGGTGTAGGACTAGTGATCATGAGTTGTACCTAACCATGAGGTAGGATCCTCATGGGACATTCTAGGAGCAGTTTTTCCTTTTCCAGTTGTACTTATACTTTATAGTTGTACTTGTATTCATGCACCTTTTCCTTTCAACACACTTTTTACTACAGTATTTTAATTCGTGGTTTCTTCTTGTTGTGTTCTTGAATTGTGTGTTTGTACAGGTTTAATGGAAATTATTTCCCTTTAAGGGATATGCCTTTCCAGTGCTAGTTCCTAGCCCCTAGCCTATGGAAGGTGGGCTTGGTGTTGTTACAGCATGGGCCCTAGGGGACGGGTCATGACATGAAGGGGGAGCAGTAAGAGATACAAATAAACATGAAAGTTGTAGATAAAATATGGTATAGTAAAAGAGTACCACTCAAACTATTAAGAGTGTGAAAGTGAATTATTCCAAACACAAGGATCTCAACACAGTGAGAGTGTTAAATTTTCATTGAGTTTTCTCTACCTATAGTAGGAGAGTGGAATCATCCAACCATTTGAATCTAAACATGAAAAACACATGCCATACAATGCATGTATTTTTTCCCCTAGAAGGACAGTAACTATACCCAAGGAGTGGGTACTAAATTAGGATATATATATATATATATATATGTTCTCAGTCAAATAATCCCAAAAGAGAGAGAAAGTAGATATCCATGTCATAGCTCAACCAAAGAAAAGTGTATACAACAGTTCCAAGGTAGAGTCCGCATATGATGCCCAACACCTCATTCATCTGCCCGTGACACACAAGTTTAAATGGATCAATCATCGCACCTTGATGCTATCTGATTTGGGTTTCATAGACTCACCCACATGGTTGTAAGTCATGTCACAAGGATACATATTGATGGGGAGAGTGTCTATCTTTATTGTGAGTACAAAGGTTCATCAAACCACACATTGTCACCATGGAACATAGCTATGGGGTCACCGAATTTATGAATGGATCTCATTCCCATGTACAATGGGAGGGTTGTACTCTGGTAGTCATTGAGGAATGACACTGTCCAGCCCAACTGCATGGTACCACTCAGGAAGGTCATTGATTAATGCCACATCCTAGTCCTACTGGTGGGTAACCCAATGAGTCGTTTAGGAAAAGCCACCGCTTATCCTGGATGGAGGGTTATGTTGGGAAGATGTCATTAGAGAATGTCACTGCCTAGCCCAAATGGAGGGTAATACTGGAATGTCGAGGAACTCCACTTCTTGTCCTAGTGGAGGGTAACTCAGAGAGATCATTGGGAAATTACACTAGCCATTACTACTAGAGGGTAAGCCTAGTGAGTTGTGAGGGAAACTCCACTTCCCAACCTAGATAGAGGGTTAATCCTGGAAGATATCATCGGGGAATGCCACTACCTAGCCTTGAGATAGGGTAAACTATGAACAATGAGGAACACCATTGACCAGTACTACTGGAGGGTAACTCAGAAAGATCATCAGAGATCACCACAACCTAATCATATTGGAGGGTAATCCCAGAACTACCATCACGGAATGCCACTATCCAACCCAGTAGGGTGGTAAGCCTAGTACTACTCTGGTGATTCTATAAGATCATTGTTGTCATCAAGCGTCGCCTCACTGTGTGGAAAAATTGGAACATTTTCATCATATCTCAACATCTAATTATGAGGTAACCATCACATTCTATATAGAAAAACAATCTACATAGTCATCTCACAGGCCAAAATTAGAGTTAAAATAAATGAGATAAGAACATTTTAAGATCACTCAGAAGAGCTCAAGTAGTATTGGGCATGTGAGGGGACCCACACAGTGTGTCGTCCTTCTTCACTGCCTTTTTGTGTCACTACTTAGCACAAGGGTCTGTGCAGGGGTACACACCATGTAGGTGGACTAGATGGAATTTCCCACCTATCTGGGGACTGGGCCATTTCTGGTGGTTTTGACTATGTACATGGACCTTGTGTCCTTTTACATTGGTACATGACAAGTGTGTTTACACGGGTTACCGCCTTTGTGGTTAACCAATGTTTGTATACAATGTACATGTTGCGTCTCTATCCATGTAGTCTGTCGCATGACTAATTCAAACGAGAAGGTGTTACAGGGCATGTCAAGGAAGTACACACTGTGTCATCCCTATGGGTTCTCAAACCCCAGAACTACCACTAGATAGGGATTACACACCGTGTGTTCATCATAATACACAACGTGTAGTTATGAAATCTCTAGAAACCCCAGGTTTCTTGATCTAAGCTTCATGTTTAAAATTTGTTCAAAACATCATGGATCCCAGATTTTTTTTTTCTCTCATATATCATGGATCTAGCTGTGATTCATGCTCTTAGGTCATTGTTTTTCATAAAATGGTTCCGTTGAATATTCAGTATACCCTCATTCAATATGCTCACCTTTATGGATTCCACCCTTCAAGATTCAGCCTCAAAATATCGATTTGTTCATTCCCATCCTGAAATCATCCTAGATATTTTCTAAATTCAATATTCCAGTGTCATATAATCGATTTTTTATAAATATGGGCATCATATCGGGCTTAGGTCGCCCGACAAATGTCGAACCTGGAACCGTAGTGTTCCAATAGAGAAGAATGTGAAGAATGGTTGAAGCAAGTCTCAAGAAAAAAGGGTTTGATGATCATTGTAAAAGTATTATTCGCTGATAACAAATAATGTGGAATCCATATTAGAAAGAATTGATAAAATGAAGTTTCATTACTCAGGTGCAAGAAATGGTTTAAAAATAGTATTATGGATAAAATAATGACATTGGATCATCACAAAAATTTAATAAAAAGGGAGAAAAAACAAATTGAAGAGTCTTACCATTTGTTTGGATTGATCGCTATAGAATAACATACCAACCTAATGACTAGAAGATGTTGTTGCATCTGTTTCGATTCAATCCACCTTGATGTAGAGTTTTTTCATTCATCATCATCAGAGGAGGAAGAGAGATATCTCACTGGAACATTGTTGAATTATGGGGACAAACCTATACAAATCATTATAAATTAATCTTTATAACTCCTAATTAGGTAAAATGTTTCTAATTAATTAATTAATTAATTTAGTTAAACGCACTTTCGATGAGAGAGGGGTGACGAACATCCTTTAGAGACTCATTTTATGTTGTGCTTAGGGATAAAACTATGTTCTAGACCCAATCACTATCTCATATTTCTAATTAGGTCAATTTTCTTAAGAGTTATCCCATTTTCCTTAATTAACTATGTGTGTGTTGTATAAAATATATTTAATTTTTTTATAAAATTAAATTCGGGCACATCGGGCCTCAAAATATAATGTATTCTTAGCTCATAACTCTAAAAATATATTAAAAATATTTTGAAGTCTTACAAGGTAAAGATAGAGTTTCAATATATGTACTAAAACTATATATAATATTAAGATTTCCCGAGTCAATAAAATTACTTTCATAGAAAAAAGGTGGTTCTAGAAATGATATAAGGTATTTTTAGTAAGCATATACATGATATAATATTATAGATATTTAACAAAAATGTAATGTCTAATGAAATATGTTCATAATAAAGTGAATGTTTCAATAGAAAGTTAATGACCACAAAATTAATATGAGATAAAATATTTCTATCAATTCATAAAAAAGAAATATTTTGTAATAAATTCAGGTATTTTATAGAATAATATAAAATGGTATAGAAATATAAAAATAACTTTTCATTAAATATTTTAATTTTTAAAATATTTAAAACTTTTAAAAGAATCTCAATATCACAAAATGGTTATGTCAGAGGGAATGCTGGTTAATTCCATATATGCTAAAAAGAAACATTTATTTTAGATCCTTATAATGTAATGCATATATGATACTTTTAAAAAATATAAATATTCCATTAAACCTTGTAAAATGTTAAATATAACATAAAATTCCATTAATAAATCAGTTGAGTAAATAAAAAGTACTTTTTTAAAATAATTTTGAAAAAATATAGACATGGAAGAAAAATATACGTGATAAAAAAGATAAAAAAGATCATATTTTATTTTAAACATTCTTGATTCAAGTGAAAAGGGGAGGAATGTTTATAAAAAATAGGGAAATGTTTTAAATATCGAGTATATAATAAAATATTTTAATTTCATGAAGTATAGATTATAAGATTCCTTCAATGAAAAATATAAACAATCTTAGAAAAAAGGGATTATAAAATGAATTACTATCTCTTTGGTAATAATTAAATTGTAATACCGTGAAAGTTTAAACATGAATTAACACATAATAAATCATGAATAAATATATATTCATCTCAAATATATCAAATGTCGAGTATAGACACCACATAAAAGAGCTTTGGTGTATAATACTGAATACGTCCTAATGGAAATTAAGACATAATCAATTACCTAGTGCATCCAATTTGTTGAACATGTTTAAGACTCCTATAAAATTTTATAAAACTTGTTATTAATTAATAACAAAACCATATTCATATTTATAATAACATATATGATCCCCTTATAATATCTTATCACTCTTTCACCAACAACCATTAATTATTATCATTGTTCCGGGTGTTAGCTGCTCTATTTTCACAGTTATGTTTCATCATAAATGTTATGATTATTGTTCATAGGTTATATTTTAATCCCATCAAGAATTTAATTAATTTTATAAATATCATGTTTATTCCTTAGAAACATTTTCATAATAATTCTTTAAATGTTTACAATGAAAATGAATCACATCACTTCATGGAGATTATAATTCGTGCATATGCTCGAGTGACGTTATCACTTTATAAGGGTGAAAGTGTATGTTGGAAAATGATAAATTAAATTTAAAAAAACAATATTAGGTTATAATTATCATATATATTAATTATTACTATCATTATTACAAGCCTTGTAAGGCGGTTATGGAAAATAAATTACATCGACTTGTGAGGCAGTAGTCTATAGTACACATTAGTGATGTTTTCATTTTCCATTTGATAGAGAAATAGAAAGATAAATATTAATACATAAAAATAAAAAATAAAATTATGTTAATGGGAGGTATTGGTTTTATTATATTTTAATTTTTAGGACATAATTGATGGTCATAAAAGAAGAAATAAAAAATAAACACCTTGGTTAAGATGATTACATCCACTTAGAGGAACCACCTTTGGATCTCTTCATAAGAACCCTAGGGTTGGTATTTTGGGAATAATAGAACCTCTATAACTAGTATAATTGTTTTGGGTATATATTTTGGTAGTTTTTTGTCAATCTAAATGAATCAATAGGTGTGAATATGTGAGGGGAGGAGGATTTCATTTATAATTGGGGTGAGTGGAATGCTTGTAATTTTTCATAGTTTAAGATATTATTATGTAAATTTATTAGAAAAATGGATCCAAAATGACTCATATTCATATTCAAAAAGGATATTATAAATTTACAACCAAAAAATGTGTTTTAATCAATTTTTTATTTCATTTTTTCCACAATCATTTTAGGTTAACCCCACGATAAACCTGTTTTCACCTAAATAGTGGTAACCAATTTTTAATATTTTTACTAATCATCATGAAAAAATATTAGATTATTACATAAAATTAATTATTCAAATTCAAAATTTTGAGTCCATTTTATCAAATTTAATTCATATAAGTGTCGTAATGTAATAAAAATTTGACCCATAAAATGTGATGAAAAATAGTTTTTCATGAAAATGATTTTCTCAAACATAAGATGATCTTACGTTAAATATATGGAAATTAATCATTACAATTTTGATTTAAATTAATATATTTATATATTCATCTATAAATTAATGTTTCATCATTCATTATTAAATATTATTTT
This sequence comes from Viscum album, assembly GCA_963277665.1. NCBI lineage: Eukaryota > Viridiplantae > Streptophyta > Magnoliopsida > Santalales > Viscaceae > Viscum > Viscum album. The sequence continues at coordinate 1,842,621,107 of OY728147.1, forward strand.
AATTAATAAAAATAGATAATCATTATGCACTTAAAAATAATTTTCTGAAAAATCCCTTTTACCTTCAAATGATCATATATATAATTATATAAATTTATAATAAACACATAGTTATTTATACATAATATAAAAAATTATTATAAAGAAAATTATAAATACTTAAATGTTAGTTTTTCAATTATTTATAAAATATTGTTTCTAAGATAGAATTTAAAAAATCATTTTAGGCTTATTTTAACATTGTAATTTAAAAATCAATGTTCATCGAAAAAAATTAAAATTTGTGTGCAATAAAATATTAAAATGTGAATTTTATTATAGTTTTATTAAAATAAAATATTAACTTAAAAAAAAATATGTTTAGGTGTTATATTCTTCTCTTCTTCATAAATTTCATCCCCAAAATATTCATTAATATTAATTTCTAATAAAATGAGAGTGGTTAGTCTTCATAACATCCTCATGGTACCACATTTCATACTCCATTTTATAATTTCTCCAATGTAACTTTACCATTAAAGTCATTCAAATTTGAAACACTAATTCAATATTGTCATGATTCGAGATTGACTCTTTATAGTAAGATAGATCAGGTTCCAGTTCTATTTCTTCATAGGTAATCACATGCATTGGGTCTAACATATAATTTCTAAGCAACGATATATGGAACACATAATATACTCAAGATAGGATCAATGTAATTTCAAAATGGGAAGAAAATACTCTAACAAATTATATAATTTCAAATGGTTTGATGTACTAGAGGCTCAGTTTTCCTTTCTCACTAAACCTTATAACGCCATTCCATGGACATACTTTCAAGAAAACATGATCTCCCACATCAAATTCCCAATATTTACCTTGATTGTCATCATAAATATTTTTCCATATTTTATATTTTTTAATATGATTCTTAATAGTCTTTACCTTTTTCATTGTCTCTATAAAAGTTCAATGACTATAAGATTCCTTTCCTAACATCATCCCAAAATGATAGAGTATGACATCTCTTTCAATATAATTCTTTATATAGAACTATATAAATACTTGAATAGATGTTTTTTTATTAAAAAAATATATCAAAGGTAAATACTAATCACATATACATTGAAATTCAAGTGATAATGACCTCAAATTTTCTTATAATGCCTGAATAGTCCTTTCAGACTATCTTCTAGTTTGAGTATGATAGGCGGTGCTAAAATGAAGCTCAGTATCAAGATCCTTCTCAAGAATTTTCTAGAAATTTATTAAAAATAATGGATCATTATAAAAAACAATTGAGTGATATGAACCATGATGTTTGAAAAATTCATTTATATAAGATCAAGTGAGGCACTCAGGAGGTAAATATTCTCTTATGGTGAGGAAAATTATTGTTTTGGTAAGGCGGTCAATGATAACACATATTACATAATTATTTCTAGTAGTATTTAGTAATATAGTGACGAAGTCCATAGTGATGTCAACTCATTACCTCATAGGAATAGGTATAGGTTGTAATAATCCTTTAGTATTCTATGTCTTAATATTCACCTGTTCAAACACCATTAATCGTGATGCATAATAAAAAAATTACATAATTAATATTATACCAAAAAAATGTTTCCTCAAATCCCTATATATGTTGGTCTACCATGGGTGAATCAAGGAATTATAGTTATGATAATCATCCAATAATTCCATTTTCAACACAATAATATATGGAGAAGATAATTTGTTTCTAAATTTCATAATACCAGCATCATGAAAATAGTATTCCAAATTACCATAATTTATGTCTTTAATTTTCTTTTGAAGATTTTCATCATCAATCCGAGTTGTTTCTATCTTTTATAAAAAAAATCTAGTTTTTTAATAAATTTAAAAATACGGATGGTTCCCCTTTCTTTACAATTCCTATATCCATATTCACTAAATAAATGATCACCTAATCCCAATGAATTCTTATATTTGTTATAACACCATTATCTTCCATTCTCAAGGCATTTGTTTCCTTATTTAACTTCCCTAGGTAGTAGTGTATTAAGAATTAATAATAATTGAGTAGCTTCACTCATTTCATTTTCCTCACATTGATCTCTTCCTATGATAAGACTACTTCAGACAATTATGATCCTGGTATATCTCAAAAATTTCACCATATAGATAATATCTTCATATATTCAAAGAAACTATTATAGATACCGGCTCAATATCATTAGTTAGATAGTTATATTAATGGATATTTTACTACCTTGATGTATAAGTAATAAATTTATTATTCTGTATAAGAACACAACCAATTCCCTCATTCGATGTGTCGTTATATATCATAAATCCATCATTTTCTAATGATAGAATAAAAATATGATCATTGAACAATCTCTTATTTAATTCTTCAAAACATTCTTCACATTATTTTTCCCATATGAACATAAAAAATTTACACATATGATTGGATAACAGGTCTTCCAATTGAAAAATATTCTGAACAAATAACATATAGTAACCTAACAAACCAATGAAACTATGTACCTCAGTTATAAAAAATTGTGTAGATAATTATTTTACCACTTTTATCTTTAGAAAATCAATTAGTCATCCATATTTGGATACAATATGCCCAAGAAAAGAAACTATTTAAATCTAAAAGACACACTTGAAAAATTTATCATATAAGTAATTCACTCTAAGGGTGTCATGAATGATCTCAAGGCGATTCCCAAAGTCCTTGTTAATTTTCGAATACACTAAGATATAATCAATAAATACCACAAAAATATATGATGATATTTATTGAATACTGAACTCATTCGATCCATAAAAATATAGGGTTCATTAATTAGTCCAAGTGGCTTTACTATAAACTCATAATTTCTATACCTTGTATGAAATGTTGTATTTAGGATATCGTTCATCCTTACCCAGAATTTATGATAACATGAATGAAAGTCATTATTTAAAAGATATTGGGATTCATGAAGTTGATTGAATTAGTCATCAATGTTAGGGATAATATACTTGTTCTTTATCCCAATAGAATTTATTTCTTTATAAAATATTTTTAGCCTCATAGATATAAATTTCGCCTTAATGTAAAGAATAAGGAATCCCAAGGTGAAATACTAGGATATATAAATCCATTATTACATAACTATTATATTTGTTTCTTAAACTCCACTAATTCTATATTGGTTGTTTTATTCGGAATATTTTATATTCATCTTACATCTAGGATTATATCAATAAAAAGTAAAACAACAAATTCTAGTGTTTTTTTAGGTAATTCCTTAGTAAATGCAATAATTTATTTATGTAAAATAGTTACATCATATATTTGATGACTAAAATTTCGTTAATTATATTGAATCTTCTCTTATTTTCCAATGATTTCATTTAGAATATCTATTGGTGGTGGATCTAGACATGACTTATATTTTTAAGTATCCCCTCAAAAGATAATAAATTCAACATCTTTATCACAAATCATAATTTTATTCTCTTAAAGATAATTTTTTATTGTATTTTGAAATTAAGTCCATACCAAGGATATATAAATGTAATGCATTACTATAACAATAAAATAAGAAAATATGGCATGTGTATCTGTCATTGTGGGAAAGGACTAACATATCATTGTTTTGGTAAGATTCCCACTAGGATTATTTCTTCAAAACACCCATATTAATGTGCTAGGAAAATATCTAGTTTTCTAGGAATACATGGAAAATATAGAAGTGTGTGGATATCTAGAATCAAATAAATCATTAGCTAAATTTTAGGCTATAATTAAATTACCTTCCATCACATCTTTTGGAACTTAAAACTTAGTTGTAGTGATCACATGAGCATGGTCTTATTCTCTCAACTTATTTTGTAGTAGGTTTCAATTACTCTTGAGACATTATTGTAAATAATACCCAATGTATCTATAGATAGAGAAATGTATAGTTGTTTTTTATTCTATCCACTTAAATTAATTATACATATTATCCTTATCACAACACTTATAAAAGAACACTTATTCCCAATAATAATTCTCCAAGATGCTTTTTTCCCAATTTTTGTATGATGAAAATTTATTTGTTCCTTTCTTCTTCATTAATATCTTACCTTTTTCTTACTTCGCATTTAACCACTTCTTCTCTTTATTTCCATTTAAAATATAAGATTTATAAAATTAATTGTTTTTTATGGAATATAATAATATTTTACCATATGTTGAAAAATATTCACAAACCAGTGCCCCTTGAAGGCCTTACATAAGCCATACAAAGAAATTGTAAATATTACTTTTTAGATTATGTATGAAATTTTTCGCATAATTGGATAGTCTTGTAAAGATAGCCTTATATTTTTCAAAACCTACCTATTTCTTTTTATTTATGATAAGGAACTTTCTCTTAATTTCATTTCATTACTCATGAGGGAAATATTTATCGAATTATGTTACTTTAAAATACCTCAATTCCTTATGTTATATTTATTCTTCCTCCCTAGTATTTTGGATCAATGGCTAGTATTGATCAGAATCACCTTTAATACAATACACAACAAGTATATCCTTTTCCATTTCATTAAATATCAATGATAGAAATATATTTTCAAGGGACTTAATACATTTATCATCTACCACTAGATTATTAATACCACTAAAAAATGATGCTTCTGTTGCATGAATTGATCCAATATATGTGTATCATGTTGTAGAACATCATATTTCAAGATATGTGAAAATTTATTATCCATGAAATGGTATATCTACACTAATATGGTCATGATATTCTCATCTCCAACACTAGTTGTGTTTGATTGTTTTTAATGGATATATATACATTGTTCACGAGTGTTGATACCATTCTTTCGGTCAAGTTCCATTTTTATACAATGGAATATACTAAATTAGATCGTAACATTTTGAATATTAAGAAATGATATATAATTCTAAATATTTTGTAAATGTTGACATAAATTTGATAATTAACATGCATCCAATCACAAAATCATAAACTTTGATTCTTTAAATAATAAAAAAATCAAATATTTCATAATAATTCAAAAATAAAATTTCAATCAACCTAATAATAACCCATGTGAGTGTCAAACTAGGTTCATGAAAATAGCCCATTAATTTTTCACAATAATGATGGTTTATATATACCCAACAATCTATTTTTGGATATCTTACTCCTAAATTAATTTATTCCAAAACCACATCCACTTTTAGTATCCTAATAGAGATGTATTTCAAAAAAAACAACATAATATCTACCTTAAAAAACATTTTTGATATTATCCTAAATTTGAAAATATTTTCTATGTTTTCCACTATTTTATTTTCCCTAATATAGGTATTTATTAATCTAGTTCCCAATGTTTCTAATAAAATTACTATGATACAAAATATAATGACCCTAACTCTAGTATCCCAGAGTTGGTGTCTACTTTATTATATTTTCATAAGATACATGAGGTCACATCCTAGAGGAATTTTCATAATATAAGTTTTGAAAAACTAGATATAAACATGTTTTCTATATTATATTTGACATAAAATATAAAACATAGTGAAATTAAATATTTTTTATCCTTGAAATCATTCATAGATTCCTTCTTCAAATCCTAGGGAAGGGAAAACAAATTAAGGGTGAGCTCAAAGAATAAACAAGTGTTATGTACAACTGAATATATCTTAAGTAAATAAGGCATAATCGGTATGGAATTGTAGATAAAAAACATATCCCATTTAATAAATAACTTCACCATGATATGCATACATGGATAATATCAACAAAAATAATATAATGGATAATAATAACTGAATTCTAAATAAAGAAAATTCATAATGTTGGATTTCAGGGTATCATGCGTCATGGTATATTTAATTCCAAGGTATTTCACCTATATCGTTTAAAATATGGTTAAGTACACAACAAACCCCATTAAATATGTACACCCAACAATATTGTCTCATGAGACATGTCGATGCATCGAAGGATAATGAAATTCTGGTCCCCACCTGTCACTGTATGTCTAATGCATTCATTAAATTTTCATTAATAAATTTTATTAATAAAAAATATTCCTTATCAATAAATATATTTACTTAGTAAAGTATATAAAATATCATGATTTTCACACTAAATAAAAAACATTAATTTTAAAACACTGTATATGGAGATTATAAATGGATTAGAAAATAAACATATCTCTAAAACCAATAGTGTAGATATTTAAGTTATTTTTCATGTATATTGAAATATTATCATAAGAAATTAAAATTTTCAATATAATTTTCTTGCCCCAAAAATTAATAAGGTATAAATTAAGATGAACAATTCATTAGACATATCGGTTTTGTAATAAAATCATGATTTTAAGAGAATTAAATAAAATAGAAAAACTATTAAAATAATCTATCATTAAATATTTTTGTTTTCAAATACATTGAAATATTCTATAAGAATATAAATATCATAAAATGGTTTTGGTTTTGGGAATGTTTTTTAACGTCGTATACATTAAAGAGAATAATCACTTTGACTTTTTGTAAATAAAGTTAAAAATTATAATTTCAAAAAAAAACATTATAAATATTTCGTTAAACATTTTATGTATTCACGGATAATATAAAATGTCCTAAATAAAAAATTTAAGTAAATAAAAATTTCTCTTACAAGAAAATTTATAAAAAATATGGACATGGAAGAAAAATATACTTGATTAAAAATTTAAATAGGATTAAAATTTATATGAAACATTTTTCTAGTTGAATTAAGTGAAAAATAAATGAAAATCTTGTATAAAACAATTAAAATTCATAAATATATATTTGATAACAAAATTTATTAATGCTTTGTATGATATATTATAATATTCCTTCAACCTAAAATATAAGCAATCCCAGAAAAATAGGATTATAAAATAAATTCGTACCTCTTTATTAATATTTAAATTATAACCCATTGAATGTATAAACATGAATTGAAACTTTATTCATAATAGATAAATATATATTCATTTTAAGCGCATAAAATGTGTAGTATATATTACACATAAAATTATATATGTTCATAATACCAAATATTTTCCAACAGAGTAGAAATTTAAATAAAATCCTCGACCTCATCCCTTCACATAGTTGAAGATTATTTAAACTTATGTATAATAGTTCTAAACTTTATATTAATTTATATCATAAAAATATTCATATTTATAAAATCATATATTATCCACTTTAAAATCTTATCACTCATTCATCAATAATAATTTATTATTTTCATTTTTTTGTGTGTTAACTGCATTGTTTTCTCATGTATGTTTCACTGTAAGTGTTATGGATCCTCTGGATAAGTTATAGTATTATAATATAAATAATTTTTTTTATGTTATAAATATAATTTTTATTAATTAGATACATTTTAAGAATAATTATTTTAAATTTAGACATGGAAAATGAATCAGATCACTTCATGGAGACAATAATTCATACATACGCGCGAGTGATATTCTAATTTTTTAATGGGTGAAAGGGTAAATAATTAGATGATATATTCAAATTAATAATCATTATTATTTAATAATAATAATATATATTCATTAGTATCATCATTATGACTACTTATGTGAGGCGGTCACGGAAAACAAATTTCATCAATTTGTGAGGTGATAGTCTGTCGTACACATGAGTGATTGTTTTGTTTCCCATCAGATAGAGAAGAATATTGATATATATTATTCCATAAACATAGTAAAATATTTTTATATTTAAGATTATGTTTTTTATATTGAATTTTTTAGGAAAAAATTTATGTTGTTAAATAAAGAGATAGAAAAAGAGTCGGGTTAAGGTGATTACCTTATCCTAAAGAAACCTCATTTGGATCTCTTTTTAAAGACCCTAAGGTTGGTATTTTTGGAATAAAAACCTATATAAAATGTAAAATGATGTTTTTGGTGGATGTTATAGGATTTGGTCAACCTAAATGGCCAATAGGTGTGAATAATTGTGCGGATGAGGTTCGCTTTAGAATTGAGGTGAGTGGCACACTTGTAAATTTTTGATGTTTTAAAATGTTATTAAGTTGATTTCTTGGAAAAATGAATCCAAATGACTCATATTATAAGTTTAGAATGTAAATTTTAAAATATAATCGACCATTGAGTTTTATAAAATCTTTATGTCATGTTAACCCTTATCATTCTAGATTAACCCCTTAATAAATTTGTTTTGAATTTAATTGTGGTAACTAATTTTTACTATTTTTACTATTACTTAGGAAAAAATTAAGTTAACCTTATTAAATAATGTTAATTATTATTATTCCAAATATGGACTCCATTTTATCAAATTCAATTCATATAAGTGGAAATATTTAATAAAAACCATGAAAAACATGATATAATATTATTTTTCATGAAAATGTATTTTCTAAGCGTAAGATGATCATACATTAACTATATGACTAGTAATTACCATTATATGGAATAAAATTCATATATTGAGATTTTTATTATATAAATTTTATTTAAATCAATCATTATTAAATATTTTTTAATTTATTAAAATATAAAAATATTATGCACTTAAAAATAAAATTTCGAAAAATATCCCTCTTACCTCCAAATGATCTTATATTTATATATATCAAATTGTTAAATAATACATAATTAATTATAAATATAATAAAATAATATTATGAATAAAATTATGAAAATTTATATACTAAATTTCAATTATTCATAAATTCTTAATTCTAATGGAAATTTTCATGAATTCATTATTGGATTATTTTGACTTTGTAAGTTAAAAATAGATTTTAAAACTATGAAATTAGAATTTTTATTCCATGAAATATTAAAATATAAATTTTAATAATGTTTTATTAATATTAAATGTTCACTTAATATAATTTAATCTCTTGTGTCACATTTTTGGTCTTACTCATTTTCCAATGCCATCACCCTGATGACATTACTTTGAGGGCCAAACAAAACTTATAGAGGAAAATGATATTTATGTTTCACATGGAACCCATTTAATTTTCAATTGTATAAATTCAAAACTATGAATCCACATACCAATATTATATAAGTTTTATATTTTAATCCTTTTAATTTTCCATAAAGATTCTACATTACCCATTCATCTTTTATTTAGATATCACAACCTGGTTTGGTAAAACAAAATTTCATTCATAATTTATTATGGATAACACATTATAAGATTCTTATTCACAACTTATTTAACCCTATTTGTTACTTTATAAAAAATTTATATCATCCCCTATTTTATTGGGTTTCAATCTATGATTTTTCAATGTAGAGTATTTCCATACACTTATATATGAGAGACAATGTATAAATAGAGATAAACACTTCAAATAACCAACCATTCTCAATAATTTAAATTTAAAGTTGAAATAAGTAACTAAAGATAATTACCATATGAAAATAAATCTTATGTTCCTTATATAATGAATGAATGCACACACCTCCTCTTATCCAACCGAGATGAGATGAAAATCATATAAATAAACTACCTCATACCCAAGTGTTTCAATCTATGGGTAATTTGATAAAATATAAAAGGAAAAAATAATAACAACAATTTCATTCACTGGAGACCTAGATTTTTACCCTATATATGCTTTTGTAAATCTCAAGAATGAGCTCATTAGAAAACCTCAACAATGTCCAAGTCTCATATCTAGCATTTCCAAATAGTAATATAAAATAAAAATATATATCTGATGCCACTTTGTAATGCCCTAACTCGGATTCCACTAAACTAGTGACTTAAGATTACATTCCACATATCCTCAAACATGCCACCCCATATGCCATAGGTTGTCGACTGGTGGTGAGGGATTATGATGTTATTAGGGGAATATTTTTCCATCATTATTGGAGTTTTAAACATGGAATTACACGAATAAATTAGATAAAACACCATATATTAGAAATGATTTGTTAGTAAAAATAACAATACACATCACATTCAATGCTATTATGATGATATATACATACAATCAGAGTACATAATAATAGGTCAAGTACAATAACACAAGATTAAATGAAAAAAATAGGCCAAAAGAAATCATCACCAATGAAATAGTATGATATATAATGTATCCCTTCTCACAACTCCATAAAAAATAATTTAATCATAAAACATCAACCATGGTCCATTCCTTGAACATATAACCTATGACTAACGAGTATCTACTTGGGTATCAAGGTTTTATGGTGGCTTAAGAAGGGTATCAGTAAAACATCGTATACCAACACCAAATGTGTCTAAGAATCATTCAGTCTATGAAAATAAATCATATAGGTGAAAAATACGTAAATATGATAGTGATAATGATAACATATTGAAATAAATGGAACTTGGTCGAGCCTCAGGACTCAATATTATAATCGTGGCTAGCAGTACCTATATTTTCCATCACTGGTATCTCTAAATTTGTTGGAAGTAACATTTATCAACTTAGTTCTAAGGTTCATTATTGAGGAAATCATAATCATGTATCCTATGAGGAATCCTTGGAAATTATATTGTCATTAGCTAAAAGTAATATCCAATAAAAATCACTGCCCTTTGTTGAATTCAAGGGACCGCCCTTGAAATTTAGAAAAATAGATCGATTGGTATAAAGACCCTAACCCTAGTAGTAAGGAGTCGATGGTCTCTTTATTAAGTTGACACTATATAAAAGTGGTAAACTATCAAAGGAAAAAATAGTTTATTATTATTATTAAACTATATTTATACTATAATCTCATATTTTATTTGAAAACAATAAATATAAAACAATATTTTATTTGATAACATAATTATTCTCTCATAATGTCCTTTTAAAACCATTCATAATAAACTTCTTGGTATCCTAGGGAAAGTAAACATTAGAGAGTCTTGATATCATATTCTCAATAAGGGTACAAATATAGTGGATGTTAACATATAATAAATAAGTCTTTAAATTTATCAAAGGAATAAATGATATTAAAAAAATAAAATTAATAATCACATGACCTAAGAACTTATCTCTAGATATCATAACTATTAAAATAATCACATTGAAATCAATGAATTATTTCATAAAAATGGAATAAAAAATTTCAAACAACTTAAACACACCATGAGGACCTCAATCTAATACATATTATATAAATAAATAATGCCCTGGACAAAATTTCCAAATGGTTTTTCTTCTCAAGAGACCTACTAATGCATCATGGGGCTGTGTAATTAAATTCCCCACTTATCACTTAATAATTAAAATTAATTCATCATATTAATAAACAATAAAACTTAATTAACATTTCATAATCGTCAGTAACTATCTATATTTTAATAACTTGCATAAGGAATGTCAATACATTCCCTAGTAAAACTGATAACAAACCATCTAGAGAAATATGTTGTATGGTATCAGTGTATTATATCTTCAATAAAGGAGATGATTCATAAAGTCATATTTACATAGTTGAAAATAATTTTAGAAGATCACTAGAATATTTACTTAGGTAAATACCGATTTCATTTTGAAATAATTTATTTAAAATCAAAACATTTGTAATATACTAGTCAAAATTATTTTTGAAAATAAACATGGAAAATTTTAAATGAAACAAAAAATCATTGATTTGTCATGACAGCAGGGAATTTATTTTATAAATTGTACCTTAATATAAATATTCCTTTTAAATTTTTAGTAAAAATCCAGAAGTGCCTCATTTATAAAATTATTAGAATATAACCTTTAAAAAAATGTAATAATTTAATCATGGGATAAAATGGATTTAAGTAATCATTGTAGAATATAAGAAACATTCTTGAAACCATTTTCAGAAAACATGTATATGGAAGAAAACTATTATTGGCCAAAAGAAAACCATGTTTAGTTTTACATAAAAACAATATTTTATTCCTTTTAGTACTTAATAAAAAATGAAATGAAAATTTATAATTTATAAAAATTACTTGAGGAGAAGAAAAAAGATTTGGGTTGAGATAGAAAGATCAAATAACTCACCCAGTAGATACTTAAACATAAAAAATACTAAATAATTTTGAGAATTTAAAATAAACCCTTACCTCAGGTCTAAATAACTTTGTATATACTTTTATTCCCCTTTATTGTACACATATAACATTTTAATACCCTTTTATTAGTAATTATTTATTAAAATCATCATTTTCATTGCTAATTATCTGATTTTTTATATAAGATTTAGTTTGGTATTTTTTTCTTTCATCATTCTCATTATTTGATAATACAATTAATTATAATCATGATATAAATTAATTCTACATTCATTATATACATATTTTGAATCATCCTGGAAATTTGGATATAAAAAATTAATTATAATATTCATGGAGACAGTATGTCGTACGTATGCATGGATGTTGTTTTCACATTTCGACACATAGAATAACATAAAGGTAAATAATAATTCAACAATAAAACATCATTATTATATCACATATATAATATATATTCATTAAATATATCTTTATTTTCATCAATATAAAATGGGAAATGAAAAATTAATCACATCAATTTGTGGAGCTGGTAGTCCACATGTACGCACTAGTGACATTATAATTTTACAATGGATGGAATGTTAAGAAGAAATATATGAAATTATAATTAAAAATTAAAAATTATATCATGAATATAATATATATAAATTAAACTCATTGTGATAACCATCCATGAAATATGTTGATTGAAATTAATTGTATAGTTGTGTGGAGGTGGTAGTCCACATGTATGATTAAGTGATAATTTCACTCAACAATTGATGAAATTGAGGGTGAATAATTATGGATACATAATAATAATAACATTCAATTATATTCAATAGCATGAATTTATTATTTTATGATGAAAAAAGTTTATTTAGGTGAGTTATAAGAAGACAGAAATTGAAAGAGTTCAGATAAGATGATTACCACTTCTTGAGAAGACTTCTATTTAATCCCTTCTTAAAGACTAATGGAATTTTATTTTAAGAATAAAAAACATTAATTCATGAATATATGAGTTTAGAAGATAATTTGGTAGTTTTTTTACCTATATGTCTCAAATTTGTGTAAATAAAATAGAACTGTTGTATCCTTTTATAAATGGGGTAGAATACACTCAAGGAATTTCATAAAGGATTAAAATATAATTATGGCATACTCAAGACAAATGATTACATTTGTAAAGAGGATGAAATTTTAGATAGGATATGTCTGAAATATGTCCATACAATTTGATTTATAGAAATGTATTTGGAATACATACCCTTATCACTTGATTTAACCATCGGTAAACCTATTTTAACCATAAACTCTGTTGTAGATTTTTACTGTTTTTACTATTAATTATGACAAAAAATTAAGATAATATTATTAAATAATATAAATTATACTAATTATGAATATTTAATCTCTTTTATCAAATTTAATTAGTAAATTTGGTGGAGTTTATTTTTTAATAAACTCATAAAACATAATGAAAATCAATTTTTTAGATAATGTTTTTTGAAGTATAAAAACAAATTTTACTAAACATTAATCATAAAATTGATTCAAATAAAAATAATTTTATTATTCATAATATAAATTAATTAATATTACTTTAAGAAAAATTAAAATAAATTTTAACTTTGTAAATTCTTGAAACAAAAATGAAAACTTTTAATGAAAATCAATATTTTTCACTATTCCTCTAAAACTCAACCTTTTCATAAAGTTATCAAAAATTCAATCCTATATAATTTTGAGATTATTATTTAAAATATAATTTTTTTTAATAAATTTCAATTTTTAACTGTAGAATAAATTAAATATATTAATTTTAAATAAAAAGATATAAAACCCATTTTTGAATAAAATTGTATTTTTGATGCATATAATGACTCTACTAAAAATTAATAAATTTTAATTATATAAATAAATAATATTTTTCATAATGTTTTTAATAATATTCATACTTATAATTTAATAGCTATTTTATAATGGTCAAATTTAAATAATAATATTTTTATAATATAATGTACTCCCCTTATAGCTCGGTGTTGCGTGTTAAGAAAGATATTAAAAATTTATTTAAATAGAAATACATCATCAAATCATACATAGTAACAATTGGAATCATGGATCAGAGTCAAGCTGTTCCACACCAATAATAATTATTCTAAATATGGGGATCTCATTACACGACATTCAACAAGGGATGCCCTTATAAAACCATGTCATTAGTTAGTGGCCTTCATCATGTACAAACAATACCTGAATCTAAGGGGATTTTACCCCATGGAATTTTTGGTAATGGATCTAGGAAAAATAAATTATCCTTTTCAAGGAATTCCATATCATTGGACCTTATTGAACCTGTGGAATTTCCCACTCTGAGCATTCACATGAGTCCCTAGTGGAATCCAAGGCCAATCCATGGCATTCCACACCAGTACACATCATGGAGAAGCCAAAGATATTTTAAAGGCATCAAAATTATGTTATAAAAATAATATAATATAAACAGGTCAATATTCACATTTAAACACAATGAAAAATTAACACTTTTAACCAAGATCACCCCTTTAGTTCAATCCTCATAAAAACCATTTCAATATTTTAGATAGATCCCACCTTTCTAATGATATTACCTATTTCATTTAATAATTACCATGTCCATAAGCACTATAGGCTCATAACAGTCTTCCATGATAATTGGAATTTGAAATAAACCCTTCCATTAATAGGGGTATCCCTAAACCATCCAATTTAACTTACTAATTCCCAAGGAATAATCCAAATCCACTACATTAATAATATAAAAAAACGTTATTCCTAGGAAAATATATTTTACAATGCTAAATTGAGGTATATAAATCTTCAAGGGAAAACAACCAACTAAATTAATTTAATAGTTCATGTGACTTGTATGTTAGTGTGGCAATGTCACGACTCGTCACAGTGGGTCCCGAGCTGCAACTTTCCAAGCCCGCATCCAATAGGCCAGGGGTTGGTGGCTAGCACTGAGTAGGCATTCTACAAA
Organism: Viscum album; assembly: GCA_963277665.1. NCBI lineage: Eukaryota > Viridiplantae > Streptophyta > Magnoliopsida > Santalales > Viscaceae > Viscum > Viscum album. The sequence continues at coordinate 1,842,636,151 of OY728147.1, forward strand.
CATGGGAGGCGTTGCCTATAACCTGTACACACACACACACACATCTCCAAGCCCACAAAGATGAAAAGTAAAAACTACTAAAAATGGAAAAGATGCATGCATACACTAAAACCCTACCACATAGTACGACAGGAAAGTAAAGTGCATGAAAGTAAATCCCTGGGCCAAAAGTACAAGCCCACTAGAAAGGAAGTCTATTACAAAGTCCAGCCTATAAAGAAATGTGCTGGAACTACAGTCTGTAGCCATAGAAACACACCTCAGCCTACCTGATCTAACTGAGTACCATCCGATCCTAATCTACCTAGAATCGTGTCAAAGGATCGCTTGTTTGCACAAGACACAACACATGCAGGCAAACCCGTGCAGGGGTGAGTATAACAACACCCAGTAGGACACCTCGAAACCACAAAGGAAAAACAGCAAGGGAAATACAACAAAGGAAAAAATACAGTTAGCTTCACATAGTATATGTCTATAGAACATATAACACAAAATCCAGACAAACTCATACACGATCAACTATCGCGAAACACACCACTAGGATCCAGCTCGAAGATTCCACTAAGCATGCAACTGGGAGAACACACTCCTAGGTCTGAAGAGAGAGATACAAAGTACTCGTTTCGGAAGAACACACTCCACATGTACTTTGGGAACATGATGCTCAGATGAGGATCACATCAAGGTCATGGGGTGATTCTGACAAATCAGTCTAAGCTTATCCGCTAAGAAGAGGATGGATGCCCGAGTAATGTTGGTCACGTCGGGTTCCAGGAATGAATAGAGGATCTGTCTCTATGTCTCATATAGGTGATTCCAAAAACACTATTCAGAAATTTCTGTTGAAGGGATCATACTTATGTATAAAAGAAATGATACCAGAACCTTCAGGGGATAACCAAGGGAACAAACCCTAAGAACTAGTCCAAGTCACAGAAGACAAGTGGCTCAAGCCATGAAGAAAAGGTTACATGGTGTGTAGAATGGTTACACGCCATTTTCCTTGACCCCAGGTATTGCCCATGTAAACCGCCTGTGTCAATCGTTCAAGCCGGGTAAAACCAAACTACACGATGTGTAGAAAAGGTACACGCCTTGTTCCTTGACCCCGGGTACTGCCAGTGTAACCGACTCTTGTCATTCGGCTTGTTAGATGGAAAGAAACTACACGGCGTGTCGAAGAAACACACATCGTGTCCGAGAACCTGGGGCTCGCTCTGTGTACGCTGGCCATGTGCCCATACATGGCCTCGGTCCGTGTCTGTGTCGCCTGCCCGTGTACCAGTACATGGGGTATCCTGTGTATCTGTCCAAGTCTGGCTGGGGAGGGGTACACACGGCATGTCCATGGCCGTGTATCCTTCCCGTGTCCGTGTACTCCTAGAGTACACATCATGTAACCCCAGCGACGAACACATGCTGTGTGTCCCATAATACACGGCGTGTAGTTGGGATTTCACCAGAAACGTCGTCTTCCTCCGCGCGCCTCGACTGATCCTCCAAATCTTGATCCATCAATCCTATCATTACAAAACTCCGAATTTGGGGTTGTCATGCCCCTATGAAATCGATTCCTTCGGTTTCGGGCTTCCGATTGGCTTTGAAAACGCATCCCGATCCGTCCGCACGAAAACACTCGAAGAATGGGAAATTTTGAACCACATCGATTTATCTGTCGCTGTCACCGTCGCACCTCCGCTAGGTCACCTCGATGTTGGATCTATGACATCAGGCTGTCGCGCCAACAAACGAATTCAGAATGATCAATTTTCTCCAAGAACGCGTAGAACACACACGAAGAACGCGTAGGAATCGGGAGATAAAAACAAAACAATCGAGAGGGACGAACCTTGATCAATGTTCGTGTCGATCTTGGTTCATCACCATTAGAAGGTTGAACGAAAACCAAAACAATCTCAAGAATCAAATCCCACGATTCCCGAAAAATCCCATCATGCAAGGATGATCGATCCACGAGCTAATCTGTTCATGGATTTGTCCAAGTTCATTGTGAGAATCAAAAATGGGAATGGAAATCAAAATCAAAACATCCTACCTGGATTCTGCAGCATTAGTTGGCGATGATCTGGTCGCTGAGTCGTCGTCACTGGGAAAAATCGTCAAGAACATCGTCGCCACATTGGGAAGTTTTCTCTAGAGCCTTCAAATCTGCCAAGGGTTTCAGGGTTATGAATTTTTGTATCCCTGGACCCTTGCGCTAGCCTTTATTTAAAAAGGATAAATATATCCGCTGCAATAGATTTAATAAAATATTTTAAATTTAAATATTTTATTACGGTTACGTCCAAAACCCAGTTTTCGCCACCAGCCTGCGCCAGTTGATGTTAGGTATCTTATAAGGTAAACCCGCTACTCTAAACGAAACGGTGCCATCGTATTTTTGATCTGAGCACCTGTTCGGGAGTTATTCCACTTTTTCAGGAAAACCACACACACACGTTATTTAATTATTAAATTCAATTTAATCATTTGTCCCGGGCTCACTGAGCCTCGTAACTGCATGTCGTCTCAGAGCCTAGTGTCGAATTAAATCCCATATAATATTAAAATAATACATGGAAAAATCCGAGACATTACATCACACCCACCTTAGGGCTTTTACATCCCCGAAAATCCAAAACAAAGGCTACTCAAAGAGATGTGGGTACTGCACACGAATCTGAGCCTCCCGCTCCCACGTGCTCTCCTGGAGATTCCCATGCTACCACCGGACTCGCACCAAGGGAATAGATCGTCCAAAATGGATCTTCTCTTGTTGATCCTTGATCTCTTCTGGGTACTCTGCAATGGTTTCCCCATCGTCGATGTCCATCTCGCCCCAGTCGATTACGTGCGATGGATAGTGCACGTACCTTCATAGCTGCGACACATGGAAGACATTGTGTACCCGGTCTATCTGAGGAGGTAGAGATTAGTGATATGCCACCTCACCAACTCTACTCAGAATCTGAAAAGGGCCAACGAACCTCGGAGATAGCGTTCCACCTCGGCCAAATATCTACAATCCTTGTCGAGGTGAGACCCGTAGGAACACATGGTCTCCCTACTCGAAGTCCATGGGCCTCTGCCTCCTGTCGTCATAAGACTTTTTCAGACTCTGTGCAGTCTTCATCCATTCCTAGATGACCTGCCCCTTTTCTGTATTAGCTGTCACGATCTCTGGGCCCATGAGTGCTGACTCTCCCAGGTCAGTCCAGCAAAGTGGCGACATACAAGGTCGCCTGTACAGAGCCTCGAATGGTGTCATACCAATAGTGGAAAGATAACTTTTGTTATAATAAAATTCCACCAGTGGTAAGTGATCCTCCCAGCTACAACCGAAGTCAATAATGCAAGCTCGAAGCATATCCTCCAGGACCTGGATGGTCTGCTCTGTCTGAACATCAGTCTGGGGATGAAATGTTGTTCTCAAGCATAACTGAGTCTCAAAATCTTCTTGTAATCCCTTCCACAACCAGGATGTGAAACGAGCATCGCGATATGAAACAATCATGGATGTAACTCCATGAAGTCGAACTATCTCCTGCACGTAGTGGCGCCCCAAGCTCTCTACTGAACTCTACTCCCGTATGGCTAGGAAGTGGGCCAACATGGTGATTTGATCAACGATCACCGAGATGGCATCGTGTCCCCTTGATGTACATGGTAAATCCATCACAAAGTCCATGGATATCCCTTCCCACTTCCACTCTAGCACCTCAAGGGGATGAGTCAAACCTGTTGGCACCTGGTGCTCAGCCTTTACTTGCTGACAAGTAAGTCACTGAGAGACAAACTCTGCCACATCCTTCTTCATTTCTAGCCACCAAAACTGACGTCAGAGGTCCTGGTACATCTTTTCTACTCCTGGATACGCCTCCAAAGGAGATGTATGGACTCCCTTAGAACCTCCTCCTACAACGTCACTGGTACTACCATGCACCCTCTAGAGAGAAAAACGTTCTCCTCAACATCTAAATATCCATCAGCAGCATCACCTTTGGATATCTGAGCACATAGAGTCTCACAGATAGCATCCTCGTGATGTGCTTTCCTGACTCATTGTAAGAGTGGAGGGGTAACAATCATCGACTGAAGGTAAGCTCCATTATCTCTATCCACGAAGGATAACTATAAAGAGCCAATAGCCTCGTCGCCTCATCTAGTAACTACGAACTGGATTCCTACTAAGAGAATCTGCCACTACATTACCCTTTCTAGGAGTATAAATGATCTCAAAGTCGTAATCCTGGAGGAAGTCAAGCCATCTCCTCTTTCTCAAATTCAGATCCTTCTGAGAAAAGATATATCTGAGACTCTTGTGATCAGATTAAGCGGTAAACCACTCACCCACCAGGTAGTGCCTCCATATCTTCAATGTGAAGAATACCAATGCCAACTCAAGAACATGGGTCTCATAGTTTTGCTCGTGTGGCCTCAATTGACGTGATCCATAGGCAATCATCGCTTGCCTCTACATCAGGACACAACCAAGCCTAGTTTCGGACGCGTTACAGAACACTAAGTACTCGACACCCTCCTCTGGTAATCTCAAGATCAGGGCGCTTGTCAGACTCTGTCTCAACTGCTGGAAATCCTGCTGGCATCTCTCAGTCCACACGAAAGGCTTCCCCTTTTGGTTCAAAGCTGTCATGGGTGCTGCAATCCTAGAGAAATCAAGGAAGAATCTCCGATAGTAGCCTGCCAACCCAAGGAGACTCCGCACCACCGTCACGCTCCGGGGTGGCTCCCATGTTAGCAGTGCCTCAACCTTGTCTAGGTCCACTGCTACACCATCAGCCAAGATAACGTGTCCAAGAAAGTGGACCTCTTATAACCAGAACCGACACTTCGAGAGTTTCCAATACAATTGGTGCTCTCGGAGTGTGTCCAGAACCATCCTTAGGTGTCTCGCGTGCTCTTCCTCAGATGCATAGTACACAAGGATATCATTGATAAAGACCACTACAAACCGGTATAGATAGGGCTGAAAGATTCAGTTTATGAGTCCCATGAACACTGCTGGGGAATTCATCATGCTGAAGGGAATCATCATGTACTCATACTGACCGTAGCGACATCTGAATGCCATATTCGGTATATCCTAATCTCGTACTCGCAACTGGTGATATCCTGATGGTAGATCAACCTTTGAGAACCATCATGCCCCTCTATACTGGTCGAAGAGGTCATCGATCCTCGGTAGTGGATATCGGTTCCTCACGGTCGCCTGATTCAAGCGCCGGTAATGCATACATAGCCTCAATCTCCCATCCGCCTTCTTAGAAAACAGCACTGGGGCCGCCTAGGGTGAAACACTGTGTCTCATAAAGCCCTTCTTATGTAAGTCGTGCAGCTGCACCCTCATCTCATGAAGCTCTGCAGGAGCTATCCGATATGCTGATGCTGATATCAGTGTTGTCTCGGGTTGCAACTCAATGCAGAAATCTATCTCTCGATGGGGAGGTAGCCCAGGGACATCCTCCGGAAAGACGTCCTCATACTCAGCCACTACTGTTGGAAACTGGAAACTCGTAACATCAGCTATGTCGAGGGCTAGGCTAGCGAACTGGTGTAAAATCGGTTATGCCCTCTTATTCACGAGTCCATCCTGTGCTTCCTAGGTCTCTCTTTCACCGAAAAAAGAGAACCTCATTCCATCACTGCAGACACAACGCACCCTTCGCCTAAAACAGTCGATCTGGGCATGCACTGTGGATATCCAATCCATTCCAAAAAAGACATTTTAAGGCCCTGATGCTACCAACAAGAGGTTCCAACCGAAACTCTCACCTCCAAGGGTCCGGTCACACAGTCTACAGAGCTGTGTGATCTCTGAATCTTCTCCAGTCGGTGTTTCTATGTATGGAATCCAAAGTAGAAAAGATATAGATAGTACCTATAATCATTCCGGGAGTACATGGGTCATAAGCCTCTGCTGCCTACAACTATCCCTGCCTCTTTCCACCAGCTCTCTAAGCCTAGGGTGGACCTCCTAGGGGTGGTGGTGGTAAAAGATCAAAACGTCGACCACCTCTAGTTTCTCTCCCAGATCCCCTACCACATCTGTCGCCCCATGGATCTGTCTGCTCCACACGTTGCCTCTCCCTTGGTGGTCCATCCACTACTCTCGTGTCAGTAGTACGGCGGGTCAGACAATCCTGAGCGAGATGTCCCCTTCCATCACATGAGTAGCATCGCCTCTCTCTAGGCTGGCTGGATGTGCCCTATGAACCTTGTACGGAAGATCCCCTATCCTGGGATCTCCTATGAAAACATCTCCCATGCCTGGGTCCCTGATGTCGTCTCCCTGCTGCCGAGGACTCTATTCCAGCTCGCCCACTACTAACATCTGTCGGCTGTCTCTGCTCTTCCAAGAAGCTATCGTCCACCAGAGCCCAATCAATCACCCCTGCATAAGTTGGAATTCTCATAGGGATGATTCTAACTCAGATATCTCTGTGCAAGCCCTGCTCAAAAGTCTGAGCTATGTAGTACTTATCTATGACCATAACCATCGAGTACTGCGAGAGGTTGGTAAACCTCGACGAATAGTCAGCCACCATCATGGTTCCCTTCTAGAGATGAAGAAGCTTCTGTATGCGTACTGCTCTCAGGGTAACCGGTGAAAACTCTTCTCTAAAGAGACGCTCAAACTCTAACCATGCAAGTGTCACCTCATCGTGGGTCTGGATAAACAAACTCCACCATCGTCCTACCGAGCCCTGCAGAAGGCTCGCTGCCAGTATCACCATCTGGTCTGCTGGTGTCCTGACCAAATGGAAGACTCTGGCCACTACCTCAAGCCAGTCCTCTGCTACCTGAGGGTCAGGCTCGCCTCGAAACCGAAGGAGTCTCTATCTCTGAAACTCTTGGAGTGCGATCATCCTGTGCTCCTCCTCCACTGGCACATCAGGCACTAAACACTGCTCCACAGGTGACGGGATAACTATGACACCACCTGGTGGTAAACTAGGTGATCCGGACCCTGTATCGAGGCTTCATCACTTGGGGGGTGATCCTTGTGATTGAGCTACTGGATCCTAGCGGGTGCGCATCATGGAGGCATCCTTTTAAAGAAACAAGATGTATCTCAGTCAGTGAGTACATCTAGAGAGCTGACTCAAAAAGGACATGGAAATCACAACCCATTCCTATATGATGCATGTACCATTATTTTTCCCCGCAACTAGTGTTCTCATGTTTTGAGTTGAAAAGCAGGTTATCAAGGTCCTGGTGTATGGATACGTCGGCCTCCTGCACAAACACTGGGGTCCCTATCCTGAAACCCAAACTCGAAACACTTAACACTACTTCCCCAAACCAACTCACAGACTCTCGGTCCTAAGGTAGAACCGACCAGCTCTGATACCACTATGTCATGACCCGTCCCAGTGGGGCCCGTGCCACAACTCCCCAGGCCCGCCTTCAATAGGCTAGGGGACGGTGATTAGAAGCGAGTAGGCATGCTACTAATATGGGAGGCATTGTCTATAACCTATACACACTCACACACATATCCAAGCCCACAATGCTAAAAAGTAACAACTACTAAAAATGGAAAAGATGCATGCATACACTAAAAACCAACCATAGAGTACGACAGGAAAGTAATGTTCAAGAAAGTAAATCCCTGGACCAAAAGTAAAAGCCCACCAGAACGAATGTCTATACCAAAGTCCAACCTTTAAAGAAAGGTGCTGGAACTACATTCTGTAGCCGTAGGAACACACCTCGGCCTGCCTGATCTCACTGAGTATCGCCTGGTCCTAGTCCACCTAGAATCCTGTCAAAGGCTCGCTCGTCTGAACAAGACAGGACACGTGCGGGCAAAGCCTGTGCAGGGGTGAATATAACAATACCCAGTAGGACACCTCAAAACCACAAAGGAAAAACAACAAGGGAAATACCAAAAAAGAAATATACAGTAATCTCCACACATTATATGTCTACATAACATATTACAAGAAATCCAGACATACTCATACACGATCGACTATCATGAAACCCACCACTATGATCCATCTCGAAGATTCCACTAATCATGCAACTAGGAGAACACACTCCTAAGTATGAAGAGAGAGATACAAAGTACTCATTCCGAGAGAACACACTTCACAAGTACTTTGGGAACATGATGCTCAGATGAGGATCACAGCCAAGTCATGGGGTGATTCTAACAACTCAGTATGAGCTAATCCGCTAAGCAGATGATAGGCGCCTGAGTAATGTTGGTCACGTCGATACCATAAACTCCACCTAGGGTTCCAGGAATGAATAGAGGATCTGACTCTAAGTATCATAGAGGGGATTCCAACAACTATATTCAGGAAGTTCTGTTGAAGGGATCATACTCTTGTATAAAAGAAATGATACTAGAACCTTCATGGGATAACCAAGGGAATGAACCCTAAGAACTAGTCCATGTTATAGAAGAAAAGTGGCTCAGGCCATGAAGAACAGGTTGCAAGGCATGTAGAATGGTTACATTCCATGTTCCTTGACCTTGGGTACTACCCGTGTAAACAGCCCGTGTCATTCATTCAAGCTGTGTGAAACCAAACTACACGATGTGTAGAAAAGGTACACTCTGTGTTCCTTGACCCAGGGTACTGCCCGTGTAACCGGCCCATGTCATTCTACTTGTGAGATGTAAATCAACTACACGGTGTGTAGACGAAACACATGCCATGTTCGAGCACCTAGGGCTCGCTCTATGTATGCTGGTCATGTGCCCGTACACAGCCTCTGTCTGTGTACGTGTTTCCTTCCCATGTAACAGTACACGGGGTATCTCATGTATCTGGCCGGGGTTGGAAGGGGAGGGGTACACACAACGTTTCCTTGGCCGTGTCTCCTACCTGCGTCCATGTACTCCTAGAGTACACATCATGTAACCCCACCGACAAACACACACCGTGTATCCCATACTACATGGCGTGTAGTCGGGATTTCTCCAGAAACACCATCTTCCTCCATGCACCTCAGCTGATCCACCAAATCTTGATCCAACCATCCGATCATTATGAAACTCTGGATTTGGGGTTGTCCCGCCCCTATGAAACTGATTCTGTTGGTTTCGGGCTTCCGATTGGCATTGAAAACACATGTCGATCCGTCCGCACAAAAACTCTTTAAGAACGGGAAATTCTTGAACCACATCGATTTATCCACCGTTGTCACCATCGCACCTCCTCTAGGTCACCTTGATGTTGGATCTTTGATCTCAGACTGTTGTGCCAACAATAGAATGTGCAATGATCGATTTTCCCCAAGAACACGTAGAACGATCATGAAGAACACGTAGAAATCGGGAGAGAAAAACACAACAAACAAGAGGGAAGAACCTCGATCAATGTTCGTGTCGATCTGGGTTCGTCACCGTTAGAAGGATTAACGAAAACCAAAACAATCTCAAAATTCAAATCCCACAATTCCCGCAAAATCCCATCCCACAAGGACGATCGATCAGCGGGCTAATCTGTTCATGGATTATTCCGCGTTTGTGGTGAGAATCAAAAACAGGAAAGGAAATCAAAAGAAAAAAATCCTACTTGGATTATGCGGCATTCGTTGGTGATGATCCGGTCACCGCGTTGTCATCGTCGGCGACAATCGTCAAGAATGTTGTTGTCGCGTCGGGAGGTTTACTCCAGAGCTTCCAGAGCCGCCAACAGTTTCAGGGTTATGATGTTTTGTAACCCTGGACCCCTGTGCTAGCCTTTATTTAAAAAGGATAAAGATATCCACTGCAACAGATTTAATAAAATATTTTAAATTTAAATATTTTATTACAGTTACGTCCAAAACCCATCTTTCTCCACTGGCATGCGCCAGTTGATGTTAGGTCTCTTCTAAGGTAAACCCGCTACTCTGAATGCAACAGTTCAATCATATTTTTGATCTGAGCACCTGTTCGATAGTTATTAGACTTTTTAATGAAAACCGCACATGCGCATTATTTAATTATTCAATTAAATGTAAATATTTGTCCCGAGATCACCGGGCCTCGGAAGTGCACACCTTCTTAGTGCCTGGTCTGGAATTAATTCACATATAATATTAAAATAATACATGAAAAAATCTAGGATATTACATATAATTCCACCATAAATGAATTTAAATGACATCAATTTAAGGGGTAATCAAATAGACCATGTACGTTAACCTCAAAGACACCCACTCATTCGATATTATCATTCGTTTTGAGCTAAAATATAAGAAATATATGTAATAGTAAAACACCCATCAAATAAGGAATAACCCCCAAAAATGGTGGAACACAATAAGAGAATAATTTAAAAGAGGAAACACATAGAGAAGATACATATCATAACCTCATGATCTAAAATATACAAATTAAAATTCCAAACATAAAAGATCTCGGGGACATCAAAATAGAATTAATAGAAAAAGGTAGGAGCTCCTATTCTGTTGAAAAAGGTTATTACCCCCCCCCCCCAACCTCAAAAAAAATATGGATAAGAGGAAAGTAGAAAAAGTGGTAAAATAAACCTTTTAAACATTTTTAAAAAGAAGGAAATTTGGCCCACCAACAAGTTTGTGCAGAGATCACAAGTTAGTGAGTGAACCCAAGAAAAACTAAATCACTCTTAAGGATGAAATTGTAAATCCAATGGAACTCTACACTTTTATTTTAATTCCATATCCACGTCTCTCTTGTCTTCATGATAATTGAGAAATCCTTGATCCCTAGAGTACCTTGAACCAAATTTGAAAAGGATATTTTGTGGCGGTTCCAAATATCAAAATTAGAATATGAATTTTAATAGAAAAAAATCCCCTCTACCAACTAAAAAATCAATCCTTCCTCAAAACCTAAGAACCCATACAGATTTGGGTTTTTACATGAATAATATCACTTACATCTAACAACCTTAAGATCATTCTAAATTTGAGTGTGAGAGGTTTCCCTGGGGTATTAATGATAATATTTGGAAATGTTTTTTATTTTCAACATGGTTTCACCTTGGGGAAATTAAAATATGATATATTATCATACTAAGACAACATGGTGTTCCATGAATTTATATCCTTTATCATTGAAGAAAACCTCTAGGATAACTCTGACCTTGATCTCATGGATTTATCTTATAAATAATAGTGTTATACTCTAATTCAAGGTTAAGTGGATATTGATTTCCCTATTTTTTCCATTAAGTTTATTGTACCTGTCTTATGATTAGATGTGACTATTACTAGTTCCCACTAAACCATAATTTGGATTTTAAAAGCTTAATACATATGGCTATGTGTATTGGGTGGGGGTAACTTCTTTCATTGAAATACTTAGTTCCATTCATTATCTAAGATAAATAAAAACATTGTATAAAATAATAAACATATAAAAAAATTATGGAGAAGGATGACAAATCATGCACTGATATTATTTTTGGGTGAGACTTTATTAAAACAATTGGAAGTTAGGTGATGGTAACAACATTTTAAATTGAATTCATGATATTAAAATTTTTTAGTTTCACACATGTTAATCATGAATTATTGTTTAGGAGTATAAAATCCTTTTTTATCCTTTGATTTTTACAATTTAACCACCCATCTTAACTCATAAAACTACCTTAATAAGGCCTTATGGTTGACAAAGATACTTGATTACTTTATGAAGAATCAATGAAATATTAAATCTTAGAGTGATTTATATTTGAACTTATGTTTGGTTGTAACATTACAAAATCAAACATTGAGGGATGAGGGAAAATTAATCTAGAGAGGTATGAAATATTAAAGGGTGGATTATTTGACATGAATTATTTTCTAAAATAAATAAATAAAAGGAAATGGAACTTAAAACAAGCATGTTGAATATTATTTTAATGTTAAAACTATAACTTCCACTTATGAATTGATGTTTAAGCATGTCCTTGATATAACTGTTTCTGAACTGTGTAAAATTTAGGTGTATGGGACTGATAAATCATAATTTTTTGATTATTTGATTTGTATTTTACTAAAAAATACTTCCCTTTTAGTGTTGAAATCCTATTTGAATCAAATTATTCATGATTTTTCTAATTTCAGGTGAATAAATACATTTAGACACATTTGTTATTTTTAACATTGATGTTACACTTTAAATTTTGGTGGTTACCATTTGAAACATATATTTTATTGTTGATTCTCAAAATACATGTGTTTTACACTTTTAAAATTTACTTGTAATTACTTGGAATTAAATTATTTTTAGTTGAACACGTTTTTTATAAAATATACTTCAATTTTAATGTCAAATTATATGAAAATATGTTTTTTGACTATTACTTTTCATAAAAAATCAAACTAAAATTTATTTGAAAAATATATTTAAAATAACTAAAATATATATGGAGAACAATGGTAATTTATTTTTCTTTTATACCTCTAATTTCTTATATTTCCCGAAAATTACAATATTGGTTGATATGTAGAATTAATATGTTTAAAATTGAATTTATGTTATTGAAATTAATTCCAAAAAGAAACAAAATATTTGTTTGTGTTTATTGTGATTTTTTAACCTAAAAAATATAGTTTTAATATGTGTAAGGAAAATTGAAGGATTTTAAATAAAATTAAATTCATATTTTTAAATACCCATTTGAAAGTATTCTTTCCTTATATATTTATTTTTATTTTAAAAGAGCATATTTAATGGATCTATTTCATTTAGTCTCACTATTGGTGCCCCATATTTAGAGGCCAAATGGATTATAAATTGGTTTCTTGGTTTCATAGTCATTACACATTTCATCCCCCAATGTTGAGGCTTAATAATAGATAATCAATTTTGGTATTGATCTAAAAAGATAAGTCCATTACATCTTGGATTCCACTAGCAGATAAAAAAATAGATAATGGTTCAATTTTCTGACCATAGGGTTGTTTATATACCATTCCTTCAAATGGGAGCTGCAAACCAGGATTGACTAAAAATACATCCACTACTTCTATGAAAATTATGTTCTTGGAAACCAATTTTCTTCTAACATTAGAGGAATTAGTGTACACCATTGAAGGATGTTCGATGAAGGTTTTCATGTTTGTAGGATTTCCATTTCTACATTGTGAGTTTCTACCATGTATATCTTGGGTGGATCGATTGAGGATGGAAGTATGTCCTTTGGGTGTTTAGTTCACGGTATTTTATTTCTATGGTTTGATTATCACGCCTTGGGGGGGGGGGGGGGGGTTATACCACTATAGATTAAAGGGTCATTGGTTTAATATATATCTAGCCTTGGATTTTACATGGAGTGAAAAATACTATGATTGAAGATCTTTGGTGTGAATATTAAGTAGTTCACTGTAGGTATAAGGGGTTTTATATCATTTTTTACTACATGGTGTAAAGTGGTTGTGTTTTCCTCCAATGTATATTCATTAAAGAATATGTAATTTGTTGAACCTACATTGTATAGTTATTTTTTTATTTTGTTCTATTATTTCAGCTAAACTGGAGTACCTATGATTCTTATACCATATCTTGGTGCACCAATTATTGGGATTTCACCACTTATATTATTTATTTAGTAGAAGTCAAGGATGGTCCATAACATTTTATCACATGCTTGTGATATCAGAATTTTTAAGATTCTTCTATACTAGTAGTTTTATGATTCCATCAAATGAAACTTGTTTTTACTATGATACATTTCCCACAACTATATTAATAAAATTATAATGGCGTCAGAGTGCCACATTGCATCCCCTTGAAGTAATTTAAATCCCTTAAAAAAGTTCCCATTAGTATTCACAATCTAGTACAAGATCACAAGAATCAAATATCCAACATTTTATTTTTAAAACATATAATCTAACCCACTCCAATGTATTCAAAACTTTCCCATCCTTTACATTTACTCAAAACAATGAGCCTTCCCATGGATCAACACATTAGAGCGGAGAGTAGGTGGCCAATTCATATGAGGAGAGATGCAACTGAGAAATATTTTTTCCTCAGAATTTTTTTTGGTTGTTTCAAGAGAGGGTTACTACATACTAAAAAAAGTATCCCATTATTTCTGATATTTTTATAATTTCACTTTACATCACTATAAAATAAACACCCCCTATTAGGGAATAATTTAATCCTATCCTAATTAAAATGAACCTTTTTCTAAACTATGAATAAATACCATATTACAGGAATATTGTTTCTTATTTTTTCAATTGTAAAAAATTAATACTACCAATTATATGGTTTGTTTTTTGAATTTCTATTCAGTCTATATATTCTCTTCCACTACCATTATTGTCAAATCATATCTCTATAAATGGATATCTAACCCACTATTCCATTCCAATGGAGTGATTCTTCAATGTTTCTTTGAGTATTGATTTTTTTATCATTATTAATTCATATTGTTCTGTGTTCATGTTCAATGTGTGATAAATATTTAGAAGAGGTCGTTATTTCTTAAATATTGTGCTCTTTAACTTCACTTTCATTTATATTTTCCCTTCACTAAGTGTTATAGTTATAGGGTGTATTTTATGAGGTTTTATGTTGTCAGGATCACACAATGATATCACATTTACAAGGGAGGTGTCTTAATATAATTTGGTTGGTTATTACATTTTTATCATGGTTTTGAAGAAATTAGTATAGTAGGAAAATATTCCAATTTAAAGTTTTTGAAATTAAAATTTAGTTTTGTGGGATGATTCAAGAAATCTATCACTCCATTGACTGAGTTTGATGACATATAATTAATACATTGGTATAACAATTATTATATTTATATTAGTTTAATTTATTAAGGGTTGGATTAGTTCCTACTTACTATATTTTCACTCTTATTATGACACCCTATTTCTTATTTTTCATTCAATACTCTTCATTGTTTTTACATTATTATATCTTTCATAAATCTTCACATCATCACCAATCTATCTTCCATTTCTTAAAAAAATATTTGAAAAATATTAAAGAACAATAATTATGTTGAACACAATGAGAATTACATACTTAATTATTATAAGAATGGTCCATGGGGTCAACCCATATACTACCCCAATATGTTTTTATAAATTCAATAATTTTATACATCACATTGAAAAGGCCAGCATATATTAATGGTGATTCTATTTTATCTATTACATAAACTTTTTATAATGAGTATCATGTTTTAAATTATGTTAATAGGAACATAAACTAAAATTATAACCCCATTTAAATTACATAATACTATTCAGTGGGATAATATCCATGTTTCACTAGGATTTGATTCCACCTTAGTGTTCCTCTTATTACTTAGCTATTTAGGTTCACAATCATTCTAATATTATCATATTTTACTCCAATATAGTTCATTGGATAACCATTTTCCCAAATTCATCATATGGATAATACTTAAATCTACTCATATGGTATCCTTACTCATAGGTTTTCCATGGTAAGGGAAACCCAAAAATCATAGAAGGATTTAGATGTTTCCCAACTAAGAGTAACCTAATGTTCAAAATAGGATTTGGTTACCTAACACTTATAGTTATCTATTTACCCCATGACATACACAATACAATACATGGGCACCTAGTTATATCATGTACCTACCCAGTTGGAAGATCAAGGTCAAGACATCCATTCTCTTTAAAAGGAATCTAACACTTATTATTTTTCAGGGTATTTGAGATTTCACCATTTTATCTAATTTGATCTCTTTCATGTTTTCATTATTTTAATGATTTTTTTTAAATCATTACTCTTTCCATTATATCAATATGTATAAATTCTATTGGTTTTAACTCTTTACACAACTCATATATTCTAATACTAACCCAAATTTAAAAGACACTTATATTTACATATATCCAAATTCATCACATGAATAAGGTATATAAACAAATTTCATATAAATTCTTAGAAACATATGAAATCAAAATCAATATTATATAAATAATGGTGATTTAGGAAACCAACCAATATTTTCTAGACAAAATATATTATCGTAGAATAGTGAGAAATACGAACCCAATTCCAACTACCCATCGTTCAATAATTAACAGAAGCCTCAATTCCATTAAAATTATTACACCTCAAATGTATAATGGATAATTAACTTCTAATGTCATGTAAATAACTCATAAATAATCTAATGTCAAGGTAGATTAAAATCAAAATCAATTATCATAAAAATTAAATTACCAGATAAATACATCTATAGTAATATATAAAATTAGTTTAAACACATTTAATCATAATAATACATTAAAATATAATCTAAATAGTTTGTATATATTAATAAATCAAGGAATAAAGTAAATAAATTAACATTCAAAAAAATTGACATGTGATAATCATTTATGTACAATTTATAATTAATTAATTAATTAATTAAAAATAAATTATCAATCTATATTGACATTCCATTAATTAATAATTATAAACACATTATATTTACTTCTAATATGAACTCCTTTGTATTATATTTTATATAGAATCTAATAAAATATATGATATTTAATTGAAATATAAACAACTTATATTTTATATGATTGATTCATATATTCATTATGTAAACCTTTTACATAATAAAACTATCATACAATTAATATTACTTGAAGCTTAAGAATAACATTTATCCAAACCCTATTTGATTTGGTTCAAATAGTTTCTCAAATAATTTATTTAATTTAAAACTTTTAAATAAACAATTATGAAGAATTCATAATTCAAATATAAACTTTTATTTAAATCTTTAATTATTTTATATTTTATATATAAACATTTTATATCAAAATTAAAAGGCATTCCATATAGATTAAAGTTATTTAATATTAATAATTAATTTAATGATATTTATTTATTAATTTTTTTAAAAACATTTAATAATTAATTATAAACATATTAGAATTAATTAATTAATTATTAAATTATAAATTAAATAAATATCCCAAAATAAAATTTCTAAGATTTATAAGAAAGTTATATATTATCTACATTTATTCCAAATCAAAAAATTGAAAATGAATTTTTTTTCTCTATTTCATATTTTATGATTAATACTAAATCTTGAGTCATGATACAATGTAAAATGTATATCATGGTTTATGATATGAACTCCACTGACAACAATATCAACCTTTACTTTTTGTGGTCATACATTATGATATCCCTTATATCATAAAGTTGATATGATGATTTATTTTAGGCTATGTGGATTAGTGTTATCACCTCTAACGAGTCATAATTGAACACTATGATATAGTTTGTATTCCACATTGAAACCAACAATAATACATATCATATATTATTATATATTTAAATAGAATGACTTAGACTTGTTGTTAGAAGAGACATTCTATATCATTCTTTATGATTATATCCCAGCTTTGGATATTTCATATTATATGATGTGTCATATATCAAGAACTATATTTTATTTTATTATTGTGAATACAATATCAATTTTTCATTATTTCAAACAATATTTCAAAAATCAATTCAAACATATAATTACTCTTGTATCACTGATGAGTTTCTTAAGGTTGAATAGCACTTATTCAAATAGTAGTATAGACAAAAAACCATAAACGAAGAATAACCATGCTTTTGAAATTGAAACTATATAAATTTAGAATAAAGAACCTACCATACATCAAAGATGATCAATATTATTATCTTCAATCACACACGTGATGAAACTCAATTAGAAGCAATAAAAGGGATACTTCCTCCTAGGGTATTCATGGGTTGATGAATCACTCAAAGCTTGGGTAGGATTATCCTTGAATACATAGTGATTGTAACTTATGTGAAAGGAATAATGAGAAGAGATCATTATCATGCGAAGAATGGATAGAAGTCCCACATTATTTAGAAAAAATTTTCATGGCCTCATCCTTCATCATATTATCCTTGAAGATTCTCAAGGAAACTTCAAGCATTTAATCTCAAATTTATTAAACATTTGAGTGATGAAATAAAATTATAAAAAAACTTAATTCTTTTTTCATACATGAATTTGAAACATAAATTCATATTTTATTCTTTTATCCATTTCATCACAAGAAATTTAGATAACACTAATAGCCTATGTGGAATAAGACTAGAATGATAACATGTAACATTCGACTCCCATATCATCAATCATGGAATATTATTGACACATATCACAAATATTATGATATTTCCATATCATAACACTTGTGATATTAACATTTCATATAACACAATATAGATAATGTTAATGGTATGATATTCTTGTACCAAATATTATGATATTCCATACCAAGACATATAACATACCTTGATTTTATGTATAATATTTAATACAAAATAATTTTATCATACACATTTATATAATCCAATAAACATCGTATATATGAAGGGGTTTTGAGAATATATCCATCTAGTACTGGTATTATTATATGTTTTTTTAGTATTAATACTACTAGTATTAGTATTTGTATTATTACCATTATTATTGGTGTTAGTAATATTATTTATATCATTATCGTTGTCGTCATCATAATTATTAGTGTTTCTATTATTATTATAATTATTATTATTATTATATCCCATTTGGTAACATCTGAGTTGTTAGTTCTATATAAAGTAATATACCCTCATAGGGTAGGTGAATTGAGGTATGATAGTTTTAAAAAAAATCCTATATTGATCTTATTCTATCAGAAGAAAAATTTCTCTTTTGTCTTTATCTTCTTGAAATGTATAATGAAAATAAGACATGAAAGAGACACAATGATTTATCTTGTATTACTCATGTTAGGATATGTCTAATGACCATATATATGTATGTTTTTTGGGAAACCAAAATTCACTACTACACACTATAGTTTAAAAGTTCATATCAGATTCATTGTTCCCCTTATTTATAACTAATTAAAATAGATAGAAAACTAATATATAAACTAAATTATACATACTACTCCTAAAAAAGAATATTCAAATGATTTTAAACATATCTATAGTGGCTAATATGTAAAATTCTAGGAAAAGAATCAATTTTTTCTATTAATAATATTAATTTTCATTCATCATATAGGATTTAATCCTCAAAACATTAGCTTCACATATGATCTAATTTTCATATTATTGATCGTAAATTCTTTTATAGTATATTTATTTATGATATAATTCATTGAAATTGATTGATTTATTGTATATTTTTCTATGTAATTTATTTATAGTGTATTATTCTACATAATTACTTTACAATAGACTATTATTTAGAATTCATTTGTGGAAAACTATTCTGCCTGATTCCATTGTGATAATTTCTTTCTTGGAAAATTTCATTTCATAATCTTGCTTTGTGAAATACACTTCTCATAAATGATGTAATTTATTCATTATAATATTTTTCTAATAACATCTCATTCACCTAATAAAGTTCTTATGTGACTATTTATAAGCAAGGGGACCCAGAAAACATGATTCATATAAGATTACATTTTTTCTTTTTATATATGCTTTTCCATTGTTGGAATATAAAAATATCCTCCACTATTTTTGAAAATTATTTGTTAAATTATTCTCATAATGTTCATATTTTACAAAATTCTATTCCATTATGAAATATTTTCCTTCGTGAAATATTTTCCCTTGTACATAGATTTCTTTTATAAAACCTTTTACTTCCTAATATTTCTTTTCTCATTAATTTTATACATATAAATCATATATCATATTTACAAAAATGATTTTTTTGTGTCTTGTATAATATCCTCACATTTTATATGAAAATGATCTTATATATAAAAAAACTATCCCTTCAAGAAATTATATTTCTTTATAAAATTTCTATTCCTTCATAAACTTTTATTTCTCTATGAAATTAATCATTCTTTGTGAAATAACCATTCATTCATGAAATTTATATTCCTTCATATAATTTCATATTTTTATAATTTTCTAAAAAAATTCTTCATTGGCTCTAAATATTCATGAAAATAAAAAAACTAACTCCAAACATTTCTAGAATACATATCCTCATTAATGAAATAATATTAACCTACTCTAGAATACTCTCTGTATTTTTTGTTAATAAAAAAATCCAAAAATAGTAGAATCATACTTGATGTATTTTTTCAATAGTCTCTCCCATTTGGTTATTTTAAAATAATTTATTCTTATTGTTCCTTATATTGATAAAAATTCTCTATTTAATTTCAAATAGTTATCCAGGATTCACATAACATTCACCTTAATCTCACATGATTCAATCTCATCATGAGAAAAAGGAGTAGCATGACATGGTTCATTAATGAATCACTCTAGTATACTCAAGAATTATATGGTGATTTAAGTCCACTATTAACACAACAACAGTTATTTCCCTAACTCGATTATTTATATTTTATCCCCATTTAACATAATTATGAATATACTCATTAACATTATAGGTTTTAGTAATTAGAAATCATCACCCCCACCCTTCTTAGAAAATATCTCCCACTTTGTTAATGAATCCAACAATCACTCCTTTTTTGGGTTTCAAGAGGACAGAAACCTTATAACATTTGAAGGACACCAAAATATACATTATTGAGTGGGGGTTCCAAAAACACAATATTTATGTTTGGTGGTCAATTGAACTCTGATATGTTTTAATGATTTTCAAATTTTTTGTTGGGTAAGGCCTTTGTTATGATATCTATGACTTGAAGTTAGTAGGTACATACTCTAATATCACTAATTAATGCTTAAGTTTCTCTTTTATTGTGTGATAATTTATTTCAATGTACTTCATTATTAAGTTATGGAATCATTTTTATTATGATTCATATCACATTAGTTTTCACATATAATTTTGATAGTAGAGTACACTTTAACTCTCATTTCTTCAAGTTTCCACTTCATCCATATTAGTTGTGTGTAATCTTGAGTCACCAAAATATATTTACACTCAATAATTATCATTTAAAAAAAATATTGTTTCCTACTATGAAAATAAATGAAACAATTTTATATCCTAAGGTCCTTTGGAACACCCTATGAGGCATGATAATTTATGAGTAATTAAATGTCCATTTTTAAACCAAATGTTATCTTTTGTTGGCATTGGAAAAAACACCTTGAACGTGTTTTTTAGTACAAATAGAATAAGAAATCCTTAAAGACCATGGAAACATGTTTTTAATTGTTTCTAATGAAATGGGATACACCTAAGGAGTACATATTGATTTTGTGTTGATATATCAATAAATAACTAATTCTCTAATATGTTCTTACAGTGTTTAAAATACCTCACTAGTCACCAAAGTTCCATGGAAAATTCCTCTCTTCCATGACACAATCCAAAGAAGGATATAAGAATATAATCACCATGCATGTTGATATTACAAGATTTAAATCAAAATTACTAACACCAAATAGATTGGGTGTACTCCATGATACTATTTTATAAAAATTAAAGACCTTTAATGATTTGAAAAACATATAATTCTTTCAAAACTACCCTTAATAATACTCTATATGATAACACAACACTTTTTAATTACATATATTTAAAATTATTTTCTAAATATAAACTTATTTTTTACCTTTAGAAATTATTCTCTTATTATATGTGTTTAATAAAAATTCTCCTATATAGTATATTTTCCCTATATCTATGGAGTATTTGAATTTAAATTTTTAATTTCGAACATAAACTAGCTTCCTATTAAAATATAGTCTGATGATTTATTATCAATTAATATTAATCATTTATATTATAAATTAATGTTATTATAATCCTAAATAACTAACAAAACTCTATATACTACCACATGATCAAGAATGTTTCAATTATATATAAGAATAGAATCATGGTGAAGCCTACATATTTATTGGGTGATTGGTCAATTTATTCTTAAATTCCAAAATGAAAAACTCAAATATTTTATGGTATGTTATTTCATAAAAAAAAATAACTCTTTTACAACTTACAATGCATTAAACCCCAATATTTTAAAAGAACACTATGTTTGATAGCTTACATTACATAGAAAACTGATCTTCAACAAAATATTAACATATTATTATAGTTATCACCTAGATATTGGAATGGAATTAATGAATTATATTAACTAAATAATGAATGTATATTTTATATATGTTTATAAAATTATTTAATTTGTGACCAATTGATTATATATGAAAATAAAATCTAATTAAACTTAAAGGATGTGTTTTAATAAAAAATGTTTTTATGCCCATAATGGTATTTTGTCTCAATAAGATAAATTAATAACTATTATTTAAATACATTAATAAAATTTAAATATCATATATTCAGTAATAATTTTCTAAATTCATCTAATATGTTCAATAATATTAAGATAAGAATATTTCCAATTTTAAGAATAAAATCTATATTTTTCTAAAAGGATTTTTTCCCGCCTTTTAATCACACACCTATTTTAATAATAAATTTTGAATATTTTATAAAATTTATTTTAAAAAATGAAGTTAATTTTTTTAATTGGAATTTCAAAATTATATTAGGGTAAATTTTTTGTATTTTTCAGAGAAGTTTCATTTTTAATGAATTATAAAAACACTTAATTTTAATTTAAAAATGATTTTTAAAATAATTTAATGATATATATAAATTATATTTTAAATTGGATTTAAATCATAATTAGTTCAATTATACATCAACAAATCCAATATAGTTTAAAATAATCAATTTCACAATTAAATTGGACATTAAAACATTTTGAACATTTGATCTTTTTACTTTAAAAAATATGATTTTTCATTATGTATACATGATTAATTATAAATATAATTTTTCAAATTATTTGAAATGAATTTGGTAAAGTGAAAATGTAAAAGATTGAACTACCTAAAAAATAAAAATTTTAATAGGTGTTCGAGGTATTTCCTATCCATAACTATCATAAACTACCTTAATTTACAATATAATTAATTTAAATTAATTCCAACCCAATTTGGACTGCTTTAATTAAAAAATATTCATTATTTAATCACTTAAACCCACCTCTCCTCATCTACAAATACCACCCCTCACCATCCCATTTCGACCCAAAAGCCATGAAAATCCTAATATATCTTCCCAAACCTCTCATAATAACTATCCCCGCTTTAATTTTCTACATTCATCACTAAAATACTAAATAAAAATTCCTCAAGGGTTTCTCAAGGAGGTGATATTAAAGTGGTAATTTTCTCAAAGAACCTCCCTTTTTTATTTTCTACTTCTAATTTATCCACATTTATTTAATTAATTAGGGAATAATAATTCCATAATTTTATAAATATATGAATTTTATTTCTATAATGTATTAAATTATATTCATCCCATTTATTACATCCTTTAATTCAAATAAATGAAATAATTATCCAAGTTATGTAAGTTAATTGCCTCTATAAATAATGTTTTCTTCGTTTTCTATTATCACCTTTATGGATACTAATAAAACTATTTTTAAGATTAAATAATATTTTAATCATAATATTATAACCTATTTCATGATCAGTAACTAATATATACTCATAAAATTATAAAAAATGAAACTAGTCTTTGGTGATCGAAAAAACCGGAAAATTTAACTAAATGTTTATGATTCACATTTTATCAAATGAATCATCCTCATAAAAGAAATAAAAATTATATATGGTCTGATTTATTAATATTTAAATTAATTAATACTATATCAATCCACTTAATGAGTTTTATTTCCATTTTACAGGATAATCCATAATTTTACAGAAATGAACCGATCATAAAACCATGAATAGAACGCACCTAAAACAGTGAAAATAATACAATATTATCAATGAATGGGTTATAAGATGTTATGAAAGTATCATAAAAGATATTATAAATATTAATTTATATTTATAGTGATTAAATAACATTCATTAAACCATTATACAAGATTTTAATGATTGTTAAACTAAAGGGAAGCATGAGGTAAGGGTTTTCACATCTAAGTTTTACTTCTATGAGATATATGCCTTCTTCACCACTTATTTCATATTTGTGGGGCATGTATATTTCACTTTTATTTTTAATACTCTGTATCTCATTATATTAAAGTTATTAAATGTTTCATTTTATAATTATTACTTATATGGGGCATATGATTCGACTGATCACAAGTGGTAGGGGATTTCTTAACTCAATTTCCATTCATTGGGTTAAACTTATATTTCATTAATTATGTAATACTAAGGTTGTGCTTGAAGTTAATTTTTATTATAGCCTATTTAATAAAATGATTTTTGAAAGGGACTTCGTCTCAACCTCTATTCATTGAGGCATATTTTCATGTTATACACCCACCTTCTTTTTTGAGGTATATATAAATACCCTTTGAAATATCATATCATTATCACGTTATTTGATTTTTTAAAATTATATTCCTTCATGGTACTTATGATTCATATGTTTAGAAGTGGTATGGGACACTTTTATTTAAAATGTATTTCTAAATCGATTTTTTGATATATAAATAATGCTTTGGACATGAAAGAACAGGTTGGGACCATATATAGAAAATCCCCTTGATGCATCATTTGTCTATTTAAATGAATAATGTTTCCAAATTAAATGGTTTTTACCCATAATTATTAAATTTAATTTTTAATGGGCTGGAAAATAGTAGTGCATGTGCCAAATATGTGATTCCCAATAAATAAGCATTTCATGAATTTAGAATTTAGTCATTATGATCCATACTATTTCCATTATGATAAAATATATAGATTTTTATAATTCATAGTTTATTGATTAAATGGAATATATGTTCTTTTATCATCATTTCCAGGTTGATTATTCTCTTTAATTCAAGATAGATTTCATTGTATGTAACTCTTACTGGGAATCTGAGATCACCCTGTTATTTGTTATCGTTTTCCCATGTGATAGAGATGAAATGTTTAAATGAATTCAAGGAAAAATATTAAATTCCATTGTTATATTTTTTTAATTTCTAATGTAAAGGGCACCATGCATGTATCTATTTGTTCAAGAACACTAATATAATTTTATCTTTCAGATTTGAATGTTTCAATAATTCCAATGTAATAAAGAAAGACACCAGCTCCAAGATACTGTGGTCGAGGTTGTTGTACCTCAACTACCATATGGGGCAAAACGTGACCTAATCCCTCAAAATGTATATACGTTTAGATTCCACATATCATATCCATGTAGGATTTATATGGATTGTTATCACTATATATATCCTTCACCTAGGGTATCCTAGTTTATCTTCCTTGGAATGAGCTTTAAAACATCATCATCATTGAATATGCTCAAATAATATTCATAGAAAATAAAAATATGTCCTGAAATAGTGAATTCCTTTCTAAAACCACTAAAATTATTCGAATAAGTTTAATGATGTAGCCTATACAGTTGTTTTATTTTTCAATAAAATTCCAAAACTATGATTTTTGTTTCTCAACCATTATTTTTGGTGTGACCTACTATGTTCTGTTCTGTATCCCTATTCTAAAATTGTTCCATGGAATGACCTTTTCTATCATGTCACATACCATCTTTAAAAAATTTACTTTTATAGTTTTCTTGATCTCAACTTCATTTGGGTCTTGAAACCTATTTTCACACATTAATCTACCTCATTTACATAACTTTTTACATCATATCTCTAAAATTCTTCCATAAATTTCAATTAACTTCATGAGGCCTCCAATTAAATTCATGTAAATTAAAATCACAATCAAACACCTTAAAAATATCTAACCAAAAATATATAGTGTTTCCACACACTATCCATTCCATTTTTTTAACCTTCATCACAATTTCAACCATAACCACCATCAATCATACACTCTCCATGAATTTGATATGTAGGAATCATATATTAATGCTATTCTTTCATTATATAATATTAGTTTATACTTCTCCTAAAATATCCTATGTTTTTTAAACATCCCATCATTTCTATTCGAATGAATTTTGTTTTCCATCTCTTTATTTAATCATGAACTAATATCATCCTTTGAAAATAAAACTCAAAAGGATATATTTATTCAGTTCAATACAATATCATAAATAATTAAATTCCACTACTATTAATAATATTATAAAATATTATTCTGTTAATCATTAAGACTACATGATTCATATCACAATGTAAGAAACCAAAAAAATAATCAAAAGTAACAATGTCATCCCATAAATAAAAACTAATCAAACCATTGATTCCTCTATATATCCAAGTATAGTGTATCCCAGTTTCATCGTTCAACTAATAAAATATAATTAACAACAACCATATAATTTATCCAAATATAGCATTAAGTTCATTAGAAAGATGGTCATTGAACCTCTGGGGTATGAGGATATTCATTGAACTCTATGTTTCAACATATTCCTCTCAAAAAATGTGCCATAAATAGTTTGGTGAAAATATCTACCACCTGATGTCGAGTTCTAATAAACTATTCTTCCACAATATTATTCTCTACCATATATTTTATGAAAAAAATTCTAGATCTCAATATATGTTATATGAGTGTTAATCTCATATACTCAACCTATATTGTTCTTCTAAAACTAAATCATTTTTCTTTATTAACCATCCATCACAATTTCTTCAAATTTAAAATTATCCACCAATTGTGATTTTTTAATCCAAAATTTCACTAGCCTAATCTACATTTGAATATGACAATAATTATATATATATTCTAACCTAGAACACCAATCCATAAATTATTGTTCCATGTATATATCCCATTATTCTCATTAATACTTGAAGATTCTCTTTTTTTTGTCAAATTTTTGAACATCTCATCAAGCATATATCATAAAAAATTTGTATCTTGTTCATGGTTAGATTGAGTAAACTTCTAATTATTCTTCTATTTAATTTTGTGTTTACCCCTTGTTTTCCTCATATTTAAAAAGATTTTTTCTAACTAATATCAGTTTTGAAACTAGTCTTTCACTATTCCATTCCATATTTTTTCAACACTTCTCTTACATACTTCATTTATGGTTTTATAAGCTAAATTCATTTCGATATGTTTTCATCCCAATAATGTAATCCAATTATCCCAAAAGTAAAATCTAAAATTTATTTATCACTTATTGGTAAAATTTATCCACAAAATTCTACTAGTTACCTCCAAAAATGATTCCATCTACATCCCCATTACTATAAACTAGTCTTATTCTAAAATTATCACTTGGATCATGGGATCAAATCATCATCTCTAGAAATATAACATCCCTGGGAAATAATCTGATCATGTATACAATGAATTTGGTGATTTATTTTTTTCCATATAATGCCTTACCAACCTATACACTATTGAATCATCATTTTGGATAATGAAACCAACCTGTTTTTCAATATAAACCACTTTATTCAAGACCCCATTCAAGAATATTATCTTCACATCCATTTGAAATATTCTTAGGTTTCTTTAGATATACATTTATAATAAGATTATAATAGATTAGATTCTTGATACCAAGGTAAATTTATCTTTTACATTTAACCCTCTAACCTAAGGATATCCATTACAAACTAGCATTGCTTTATTCCATATTTGTCATGAAACATCCAAATGGGGCATGTGTAGAGACTCCCCAAGACCTCCTCCAATAGGTTAGGGGTTAGTGACTAGTTCCAAGTAGGTATATAACTAACATGGGAGTCCATAGATGATGTACCTATACACATGCACACATCTCCAAGACCATAAAATGGTGAAATGTAAAACTAATAAACCATGCTTGCATACATCTATATCCCACAAATAGAGTATGACAAAAATCACTGGAAAATAAATAGGGCCAAATAAAATCCCACTTGAAAGAGACTAAAAACTAGTCCAACATAAAATTATTGATGGGGACTCCTCTCAAAATGACCACAGGAACACACCTCAATCTTTTTGGATCACTAAGCACCACTTAGTCTTGGTCCCTCTAGGACTCCATCAAATGGTTGATCTAATTTATAAGACATGTCATAGGTTAGAAAATACAATTAAGGGGTAGTATAATAATACCTATTAGGACACCCAGAATTCATGAGGAATATAACAATAATAATAAATGTTATATCTATACGGGTATATGTATACAACACATACAACAAGAAAATGCATATATATTCCACAAAGACAAACAGTCTCAAAGTAATGCCACAATAAAAATTCTATCCCAGGGATACTTCTTGAAATTTTCATATAGAACTCATCCATGAGAACACACTCCATGAGTCAGATAGATCTGATGGCTCCCATCAAATATGTATTTCTTATAGGGAACCATATAATATTTCTACACTTTAAGTCTAAATATTACAATACATAGATGAGTATCACTCCCATGAACTTTTGGTATTCCAACAAATCAATCTATAATAAACTGATAAGTAGAGGATTGATTCCCATGTTATGTTGGTCATGAAAATAACATGAACTCCACCTAAGGTTAGATGGTTATAGAGGACCTCACTATGGGCCTCATAGATGAATTCCGACAACTCTATCCAAGATGTCATGATGAAGGGATCAATATCCTATGATTAGAATTAAATTCCATACTAACCCTTAGGTAATAGATATAGGGAACACATCCTAAATAAAATTGTTCAAGATGAAGTGGAAAATGGCTCTAAGACATCATTAAAGGATTACACAGTGTGTACTAGGAGTACATGGTGTGTCCCTTTGGAACTGAGGCATATTTGTGTATCAGAGACAATTCCCATGTCCATTTCATAGTGAAAGGCTTGTATGTGACCATGCCCTTTTTACTAGGTTCAAGTACATGGGTATGATCATGTACACCTGTCCAGGTTATGTCCATGTCAGAGTACACTGTGTTTCCATGACTATGTACTCTTGGTCATGTCTATGTAACCTTAGAGGTACATGTCGAGATGCTTGATCAAGTAACACGTCAGGTGACAGGGTTCACATGATGCATGAGGTTTAACTTCTTGTGAAAACC
The DNA here is from genome assembly GCA_963277665.1 of Viscum album. NCBI lineage: Eukaryota > Viridiplantae > Streptophyta > Magnoliopsida > Santalales > Viscaceae > Viscum > Viscum album. The sequence goes on from OY728147.1 coordinate 1,842,665,091, forward strand.
CTATCCACCACGCCATAGGTCCCACGTGTCATGTTATACTAGATTATGCACAATGTATATCATGATATACAGAACCAGTATGCTCTTCTTATAAGAAACCGAATCTTATTTCAAGTACGTTTTCTTTATTCTTGTCATTTTTTTGAGAGAAAGGGGAATTTTTAGAAATTTCTGAAGTACACGTCATGTACATTATGAGTACATGCTGTGTGTTGGGTCGCCACAGGAGGTCGTGTGCTGGTCGTGTGATGGCCACACACATGAACATGTGGGGGTGACCCGGAGGCCACCTAAAGTGGAGTACGGAAATGATAAGTACACGCCATGTACTTCCAAAGTATACACCATGTATTTTTTTTCATTTAGTGTATCAGAGTCACATCTAATCACCAGAAACACTTTCTTCTCAACCTATTTCGTCTGAGAGCTCTTGTAGGGCCGCGATCATCCTCTAATCCCCTGATAAAGCATTTGTTCTTTGATTTTACCATCGTTGATTGCGTTGGTATCACCTCACTATGATCTCTCTTCTTCTTGATCATCATTTCCCAATTCCTCCTCCTTCTCAAGTTATCCTCTATAGAACATATTAGACATTTTTGTATATATTTGGAGATCTAAGGTGATTTATGCCCTGTGATTCAAGTATATTGATCTTCTAATGCCGAGGTAGGTGGTTTGTGCCTTTCTGTTGAATGTCTTTGAGTCATATGTGCAAAATCACCAATACCCATGAAAGGGGTATTGTGTGTTTACTCATTCAGCCATATTTTTTTCATGTTATGATAATATGCTTCAGTAAAGGATAATTGAATGTAAATAGGGTCAATCTCTATGATTTGGAAGTGTTTTCCCTTGCATGTTTTCTTACTTTGACTGTTGGGTCTAGATTTCTTATTAGGATACAGTTTACCTTCCATGCCTAGTATAATATAATGGGGTGTCTGTATCCTTATATAATGTTATGCTATTGACAACTAGATAAGTAGTTCTTGCAGTTTAATATGGCTAATATGAATTTCTATACCTACTTGACTTACACAGGGCTGTGAGAACCTACTGTAGAAGAATACAGGGAGAATGGACATAAGGGATTCTCCAGAGTGTCTGTTTTACTTAAGATGTGAGAGCATATGGGGAATTGACATAAGTGCTTCCTCAGAGTGTCTATAGTTCCTTGATGCGGGCCATAGATAGAATGTGATGTAAGTTCTTCCATAGAGTTCCTTTAGTTACCGATACGAGGCAATAGGAGGAATTGATGGTGAGTTCTTCCTTAGAGAGTTTATTCTTAAGTTGAACCAGAGGGGATAGGCTATGAGTACTTCCCAGAGGGTTACCTTTTGTGTTTAGATGCTTTCTTGTGTTTCTATGTAGGACCAGAGGGGATAGGCTATGAGTACTTCCCAAAGGGTTACCTATTTTTGATTACCTATTTTGATTGTCTTTTGCTTGATATATGAAACTGAATGCATTGAAACTGTGGATTGTTTACTACTGAGTACTTTCTTTTTTACTACTTTATGTACTTATTACCATACATATATTCACTGACTATTAGGCATAGATCTTGTGGTGGTTTCCTACTGGGATTTAGTCTCACATCCTATATGGGTCATGCTTTTGGGCCCAAAAAGATTATATTGTTGTAGGTAATGATAAGGAAAATATCCCTTCTACATAATGTAATTGATTGTTGTGGAGTTGGAGAGCCTGGGACCAAGCTATGGCTTGTGATGCTGAGGATTTTTTTACTTTATTTCTTTTATACTTTGGATTAGCACTGTTTTATTATAGCATTGTGATTTGTTTGGCTGGTTTCCTATACATGTGTGTCATGAATCATTCATATATATATATATACACGTGTTCTCCAGTTTGTTATTTTCAGTCTTCCACAGTTTACTTTTGTATGGATTATTCTTTCTTCTACTATTTCTATTTTTTTACATCCATTATGTTACTCTGACAATGAGGGAATAGTTTCCCCACTATCACACCCAAGTCCCACGTAGCTAGATAGTAGCCTTTGGCATTTGGGGAAATTCACTTTAGGCAATGTGACCAACCGGGTACGGGGCACCTCTAGGTGGATTCCGGAACTGGGACATTACAAAGTTATATCAGAGGAACTATTTTCTTTTGACTTACTATTTGGAGGCTATAGTCAGGGATAGGATGGAATAGTTACTTGCTAATAAGTTGTGCCCATGAGTAGCTAACCCGTGTACAGGGAAAAGCCAATCTACCTCTCTATTGCAAATTTTCTAGTTTTGAAAATTTACAGTTGATTTGATTTCACCTTGAGTGATTCACATGTTTTGTTCTGTTATTATTGATGTTATTGAGGTTCTATTTCTATTTCAACCTTACACCATCTCATGAATCATATAGTCAATTTCTAAGAATCACATATCATGAATTCTTTCCATGCCATTTTGGGTGCATTAGCAATTGCATGTTGTTATGATAGATGTTGTGTGAGATATGCATGTTGTTGTGATATATGCTTTGATATAATAACTTCTGTTTGATAGGGTACTAATTTATGTAAGAATTTGTTTGAATGAACACCAAAATTTGGTTCTTCAGGTGTTATGGTCCCTCATGAATTAGAATTTGGTGGATCATTGACTTCTTTTATCATGTTATTACATTTATAAGATCCCAATATTTGATTCGTGGGGAGTATGGGCCCTCACGGATCGGAATTTTGCACTTTGATGTTTTCTCTTGTGTTTTTCTGGGTTCCGAAGTAGTTTCTAAGGCCTACTATCCAGAAAAACCCAGAACACATGGCGTGTAATGTTAAATACACACCATGTGTTCTACTGTTTGGTAAGAATCTTTTTTTCATAAGTATATGCCATCTACCATATATACATGCCATGTAGTATATAACTGTCTCAGACTGTGTGGATGGAGACATGGGGTTTGGAATATTTGGTAAGACACATCGTGTAGAGGATGTACACGTCGTGTCGTAGAACCGTGTAACCAGACGGGTCACTAACAACGTGGCTCGGTAAAATCTTCTTAGTACACATAGTGTTCATCTGGGACATGTCGTGTGGTGTAACCCAGGTACCTAGCCATGTAACTAACAACACGGGTCAATGTTTTCCTTTCTCATACATCCCTTATCTTCCAGGAACATGCTGTGTAGTGTGAGTCGTGTAACCGGTCGTGTATCTAACAACACGGGTCAGTGAGGTTTGTCTAGTACACTTCGTGTTTTGCACTAACACGCCGTGTAGTCTCGTTCTATAGAGAACCGTGTGGCTTATCCGTGTAGAAGGACTCGGGAAGGGGAAGAGTATTCAACTACATGACCTATGTTATGTGAACATGTTGTGTGTATGGGGTGTTACATGAAAAGTTCTGACAGAAATATATGCCCATGTGAATGGCTAAAGGGAACATGTCGTGTAGGGGTTATACATTCCATGTAGTCATCTTTTTGAAAAACATAAATTCTTTATTTCTCCCATTTCCATTTTTTATGCTTTCAGTTTTTATTCTTTGATAATATTGATCTAAGGTGCGTGCTTTACCTTGCATATTCATGCTGTTGAGATGTATTCTGGTTGTACACCAGTTGTATGGTAGTTATCGGACACTGGATATATCTAATCAGGGACTACCTGTAGATCCTCATGTTGTGCCAGTCTTGGCACCAGTTGTTATATCGGACGTAGGTGCTGATGCATAGTTCAGGGAAGGATTTTTGAGGATGATGAATACCTTTCAGGGAGCACCACCTCATGCCCCGTCAATGGAAGAATTGACACGAGTCTTTTAGTAGCAGCATCCTCCCACTTTCTTAGGGGATGGAGGAACACATGTTGTAGAGTCATGCCTAGAATCCATGCTGACGATCCTTGAGCATCTGGAGACGCCTCCAGAGAAGCTGGTCAAGCTTACTACTTTTATGCTTTGTGATTCGGCCAAGAGATGGTGGGATGTGATCTCACAGGCAGGACACCAGCAGGTTAAGACTTGGGAGGAGTTTCAGCGTATCTTCTATGACTACTTATACCCAAAGACTTTTAGGGACGATCAAGCCCAAGAGTTTATGATTCTGGAGTAGGGTACCCTTTAATTTTTGGAGTATTCATCTCGCTTTACCGAGCTTTATCATTTTACACCTATTCCAGGAGGTGATCAGTTATTCCTGGCATGGAAGTTCAATTATGGTCTGAGGCACAACATCCGATCATAGGTGAACATCTTTAGGTTGACTTCTATCTCTTCTATCATCAACCCGGCACTGATTAGAGAGTGCAATCTAAGTGATTCTGGATTTTTGATCCATGGAGGCTTATCATTTGGAGTTAGTATTACTCCTACTGACTATAGGAAGCATCGTAGGGAGTCTACGTGCAGAGAACCAAGGAGGCGAGATACTTCTTCTAATAGTCAGGTGGTGTGCTACCACTGTCGGAACAGTGGGAATATGAGGCCACACTGCCCGAGAGACCTAGTGGAGTGCCGATCTTGTGGCAAGATGGGTCATCTTCAGTGATTCTGTCAGATCTTCTCCCCAGTAGCTAGTGACATGGGTTCTTCTATGACTCCTCATTCAAGAGCATCACCTCTTGTTTCTCACTAGTCTGGGAACTGGAGTTCTTTCGGCCATTCAGGCTAAAGTGGATGTCATGGCCATGGTATCCAGTAGCCTGGTTTTCAGTGACAACAGGGTGGATCAGCTAAGGGGGGATAGACAGGGTCACATGGCCACGTTGCAGGTCATCCCTTTTTACTGGAGCAGACCCAATAGAAGCAGGTTCCTGGACCATCTACAGTGCGAGGTATGATCTTATTAGCCTCAGTTTTATCTTCTTCTCTTTTCAATATAGGGGCCTCCCATAGAATTATATTTTTTTCGGTTGTGGAGAGCCTTGGGCTCTATATCTTTTCTTCTACTGATATCCTGGCACTAAAAACTCTATTGGAGACTAGAACATCGAGTTTACGTTAGTGCAAGGATTACCCTCTAGAGGTTAGTGGGTGTCACTTTTTATGGGACCTCTATGTCCTAGAGATGACAGGCTATGATGTCATTCTCGGAGAGGACTGGCTAGTTCCCTTCCAGGCAGTCATCGACTATTTTCTTCATAGGTGAGTGTCATATCACCGGACGGTGGATCTTTTCTTTATAAGGGAGAATGGGATGTCTAGGAAAGAAGAGCGGGAACTGAGCATCATGGGTGGGGAGGAGTTACAGCCCAGATTGCTAGTCTATATCTGGATGACCAGGGGACTTCATAGTTAGACTTTCCTCTAGTGGTGGAACGTTTCAGGGATGTCTTTCTAGAGTACTTTTCATGTTTTCTTCCAGAGAGAGAGGTGGAATTTTCTATTGAGCATGTGCTAGGAGTAGCACCTATATCCATTCCTCTTAATAGGATGGCTACACCAGAGTTATAGGAGCTCAAGAAACAGTTGGAGGAGTTGTAAGCAAATGGTTTCATCAGACCTAGTACGTCTCCTAGGGGTTCGAGTGTCCTTTTTGCAAAGAAGGTGGACAATACCCTCAGGCTTTGTGTTGATTATCGGAAGTTGAACCAGTTGACAATCAAGAACTGATATCCATTACCGGGGATTGATAATCTCTTTGATCATCTTCAAGGATCCTAGGTGTTCTCGAAGACTGACTTGAGGTCTGGTTACCATCAGTTGCATGTTAGACCAGTATATATACCTCTTACAGTCTTTCAGAGAAGGTATGGTCTATATGAGTATATGGTTTTGTTGTTTGGTATCACGAACGTGCCTGCAATTTTCATGGAACTAATGAACATAGAGTTCCATCCATACTTGGATTCCTTCATGGTGGTTTTCATGGATGATATCTTTGTGTACTATCACACTCAACACGACCATGCCACACATCTTGAGATCATTTTGAGTACACTGATATAGCATCAGTTATATGTTAAGCTCTCAAAATTTCACATTCGGATGGATAAGATTCACTTCATGGGTAATGTTATCTCTGAGACAGGAGTGTCAGTAGACCCAGAAAAAGTTAGAGCAATAGTTTCCTGGGAGCATTTGAAGAATTTATTTGAGGTACAATGTTCTCTAGGGCTGTATGTGTACTACAGATGCTTCATTCAGGACTTTTCACGGTTAGAAACACCATTTATGGGTCAGACTAAGAAGGGTGTAATGTTCTTGTGGTCTGATTCTTGTGACATGTTTACTGAGGTCTCCTCGAGGGAATGGTGAGGTTTGGGTTGTCATTGATAGACTCTCAATGGTTTGTCACTTTTTATCGATCAAGGAGACCTTCGGTGTTGATGAGCTGGGACGGTTTTACATCCATGAGATTGTGTACTTACATGGAGTTCCACACTCCATCATTTTAGACAGAGATGCACGTTTTACTTCTCGGGTCTATAAAGGGCTTTAAAAGGCTTCGGTTACACATGTACTTCTGAGTAAAGATTACCACCCCCATACAGATGGCCAGTCTTAGCGTAAGATTCAGGTGCTTGAGGACATGCTCCTAGCATGCATCTTGGATTTTGTAGGTTCTTGGGACAATCACATACCTCTTGTGGAGTTTTCCTACAACAATAGATTTCAAGAAACTATTCAAATGGCAGCTTATGAGGCTTTGTATGTTAGGCCATGCCGATTACCCTTAAGTTGGATTGAGGCTGGAGAGGCAACTATGCTGGGACCTCTACTTGTCCAGGAGAGCAGAGAGCAGATAGAGTTGATAAAGAAGAGGATGGCTACTACACAGTCTCGAAAAAAGTCTTATACTGATCGGCGGAGACGACCACTGGAGTTTGAGGTCGGGGATCATGGTTTTCTATGTGTCACATAGAGTTTAGGACATAGGAAGATTAGGATACATGGTAAACTTTCACTGAGGTACGTCGGACTGTTTGAGGTTTTGGAGAGAGTTTGGTTGGTTTCCTATTAGTTGCAGTTACCTCAGAGGTACCAAGATATGCACGACGTCTTCTATGATTATCAGCTTTGACATTACTTTTCAGACCCATATCATGTTTTCCAACCCATGTAGGTTGAGATAGAAGTGGTTTTGTTGTTTGAGAGGAATCTTATCTGGATTATTTATCTCAGTACAAAGGTTGTCTATGCCCGATCTATTCCTCTGGTACGAGTGCTATGGTAGCACGGACGAGTACAAAACAAGACTTGGGAGAGGGAGGACGATGTACGAGCACAGTGGTCGGAGCTATTCAATGTTTCTCCTTCTATGCCGCCTTGGTTGTGAAATTTAGGGATGGGTTTCTTTATGGGGGAAGTTTTTAAGAACCCAGATCTTCTTTTAGGTATGTTTTTTTTCTTCTGGTCATTTTTTTCGGAAAAAGGGTAATTTATGGACATTTTTTAAGTACATTCCATGTACTTTATGAGTACCCTCCATGTACTGGGTCGCCGCAGGAGGTTGTGTGTTGGTCATGTGATGGCCACACACACATCCATGTGGGGGTAACCTAGAGGACACCTAATGAGAAGTATGGAAATGGAAAGTACACTTCATGTCCATCCAAATTAAACGTTGTTTATTTTATTTTTTTATTAAACATGCAGGGGTTGCGACTAATATTCAAAAACACCTTCTTCTTGACTTAGTTCATCTGAGAGATCCCGTATGTCTATGATCTTCCTCCAAGCCCTTTACTGAGCATCAAATATCTGATTCGACCGCCGTCTATTGCATTGGGATTGCCTATGTAGGCTATCTCTCATTCTTGAGCTTCGTTACCCAATTCCTCCTCCTTCTCAAGTTATCCTCTATTGAACGTTTTTTACATTTTTGTAGATATTCAATGTTCCAAGGTGTCAAGCCCTGAGACTCAAGTATATTGATCCTCCAATGCTGAGGTAGGTGGTTTGTGCCATTCTATTGAAAGTCATTGAGTTATATGTGAAAAATAACCAATACCCATGAATGGGGTATTGCACGTTTACTATTTCATCCCTATTGTTTTCCTGCTTTTCTTGTATGCTTGAGTAGAGATTAATTGAAAGTGAATAGCGTCAATTGCTATGCTTTTGAAGTGTTTTCCCATGTATGTTTTCCCGTTATGACTGTTGGGGCTAGTCTTCCTATTAGGTTGTTGTTTACCTTCCAGTCCTAATATAGTAGGATGGGATATTTGTATCTTTACATGTTTTTATGTTGTAGAATGCTAGCCAAATAGTTCTTGAGGTTTACATATTACAATATGCATTTCAATACCTGCTTGACTTCTACAGGGTTGTGAGAACCTAGTGTAGTAGACCATATAGAGAATGGACGTAAGGTATTATCTAGAGTGTCTGTTTTACTTACGATACAAGATCATAGGGGGAATTTACGTAAGTGCTTCCTCATAGTGTCTGTTTTTCCTCGACGTGGGACACAGAGGGAATGTGATGTAAGTGCATCCCTAGAGAGCCTTTAGTTACAGACAAAAGACTATAGGATGATTTGACGGTGAGTGCTTCCTCAGAGATTCTATCCATAAGCTGAACCAGAGGGGATAGGCTGTGAGTACTAACTATAGGGTTACCTTTTGTGTTTAGTTTCAGGCTTGTGTTTCTAGGTAGGACCAGAGGGGATAAGTTGTGAGTACTTCCCAGAGGGTTACCTATTTGTGATTACTTGTTTTGAATAGCTGTTTCTTGATATATGAAACTGAATGCATTGAAACTATGGATTGTTTACTGCTATGTACTTCCTTGTTTACTGCTTTATATACTCATTACTTACCATATATTCACTGACTATTAGGAACAGATCTTGTGGTGGTTACCTACTAGGATTTTTCCTCACAACCTATTTGGCCATGATTTTGAGCCCAAACAGATTATATTGTTATAGGTATAGATAAGGGAAAGCACCCTCCTACTTCAGGTAATTGATTTCTATGGATCTGGAGAGCATGCAAACAAGCTAAGGATTGTGATGCTGAGAAGTTTTTTACTTGATTTATTTTGTACTTTGGTATAGTACTATTTTATTCCATCATTTTGATTTGTTTGTCTCCTTTTCTAGACATATGTGTCATGCATAATTTATGTGTCATGCCTAATTTATATATATATATGTGTGTGTGTGCGTGTGTGTGTGATCCAGTTTATTATTTCTAGTCTTCCACTATTTACTTTGGTATGGATTATTCCTATTTTCACTATTTCTATTCGTTTTACTTCAACTGTGTTACTCTACCAATGAGGGAATAGTTTCCCCACTTTCACACCCATTTTCTTTACTATTAGTCAGCATCCTCTAACGTTCAGGTAAATGTTCTTGAGGCCTTGTGACCAACCGGGTACGGGGTGCCTCTGGGTGGCTTCCAGAACCGGGACGTTACACTTCCTATGTGTACTCCCATATTGATATCTCTTTTGATTCTTCCACCAATATCTCCCATAGATAATGGATGTAACACCCTAAGTATTTACAAAAAAATTTAATATTGAATGTAATGAACTCGACATTTAGTCTCTTTAAAACAATACTTTGTTATTAAAATTATTTAAACAAGATAGTTATAAATTATCCATTAAATATAATTTTTCCATTTCTATGAATTGAATTTCAAAAACTAAATATACATGGTTGTGATCAGTAAGATATTTAATGTAAGAACCAGGTTTTTTCTATAAAAGACTTTGGAATATTCTTGATTTTATTCTAGAGCAGCACCTTCAGACGGCGTACGATTCTGATGTAGCTTTTGGGTGCAGTGGAAGTGCGTTGGTGGGTTTTCCCAAATTTATTTTAACGTTAAGCAATGTTCAATCTGAGATGCGTCACGATTTAAAACGCCTAATCTTCAGAAAAGAACGAAGAACGAAAAAAACTTAAGAGAGAATCCCAGAACCATATAGATATGATCATCATATGTTGGTTATAATTAATTTAATTAATTCACAAGAATTACCTTGGTGGAATTCATTCTTCGTCGATGTCTCCGGTCACGATCCTGTGATCCGCCATTGTGTCGTAGAATCCAAGTATAGGATTCCTCTATAGGTGATCCATACGTGCTCCAAGTATCCTTGAACAATGTCGAAGGGATCTCCAGGTGCTAGCATGGAAGAACCTTCGCTTGCAATGTCCTCCTTCGATGGCCTTGATCCGGTGGAGGATCTCGCTTTAGTATCTTGAGGGCGTTCTTGGTGAAAAGGGAATTCTCTCTTGGCTTGAGAGTATTTCAAAATCTGTTGTGCACAACAAAAATGGCTCTCTTGAAAAGTGTTGGGGTTGTGAGGATATTTATAATTAGGTTTGAGGTTAATAGAGTTATGACAATATATAAACGCATTACACGTTTTATTTATTTCACAAAATCTTATTGAAACCCCATGTCGAATTATAAATTCCTTGACATGTTCCCATGCTGATTATAATAAATTTCATTTATTAAAACAATGTTATATCCTCAAAATCCCTACTGGAAATCTACACAGCGTATAATAATTAATACACGGCATGTAATTGTTTTCCATAAAACTACACGGCGTGTATATTTAATATACACGACGTGTACTTTTATTTTCCATTTTTTTCTCCACCATATTTATTAGAACTTGAGTAATGGCTATTTATTTCTTAAATAAATGTAACTGCATTACTCACTAATAAATATATTATTTCGCAAAAAATATATTCTCTCAAATAACTAGTGTTGAAATAAATGTGATCAGGCATCCTTAAATAATTATTAAACCACAGTTGAGAGTAATATTTATTTAACTTGTTACATTAATATTTAACTGAGATACATGGACACACTTAGTGTGTGACCCTCTATGCCTCTTTCTGAGTGGCATTAGGCGGAGCCTCCCTAAAGTCCAAGGTTAGCATCTAGAAACACGCAAAGGCACCCATAGAGAAATAAGTTAACGCCGCAATGACGCGTCACCTCCTACGAATTCTTACCGTGTAATATAATCCTTTTGTCTCAATATCTCTAATCAAGAGGGTTGCATGTTAGTGCCATAAACCCATGTGCTCAATTATTATTTCTTTGAATTCCTGGAACTGAACTCGCCCATACCTTACCATGGCCATGGATTTATTTATGCTATATCAATTCCATCAAAGGGCCTGAGATATCTACTTCTGTTATGGAACAGAAGGGAAAAATCCTTTCTCGCATTATCTATTAATACAGTATTACTCGTGACGCACCCAACGTATCCTACCTCACTGTGAACAGTGTGTCATCACAGTTTTCTTCAATACATCTAAGTGTGTGAGTTTTTATACCCATTAATAATAATCTTAAAGTCTAAGGACCAATAAACACGTTCGCAGATAGGAACATCCAATGACACTATTAAATCTGTATTTCCTACTGGTGGGTCTCATTCTCATAATATCCTTCTAGATATTACGAAGGGTGCACACCATGAGAAGGTGCCTCAATGTTTTATGAGTCCTAACCCCTAATGGCCTGTATTATTTGTGTCCCTCAAATAACATCATCCGACCATAGAACATATATTCAATAATAGTGTTATGGAACTTCTGAGTTCTCATCATAGCAGGGATCTGCTATGACACTTTAATGCAACAGCTGTCCTTGGGACATTATCACATGCATTTTCATGTAGAAGAACAAACAAGATGTGATAAGGATTTTATTAATGAATAATGTACAAATTAGTTTGTTCTAGGCCACCAATTCCAACAAACTCCCACTTGGACTAGAGCCATCTACTAACAACATTTAACCCGCTAGCTCTCACATTATAATCATACTTCTGCAGAGATAGGCCTTTAGTCAAGGGGTCTGCCACATTCTCTTCCGTGGACACTCTGATCACTGCAACTTCACACCTTTGATAGAAATCCCTCATGAGGTGATACTTCTGGAGTATGTGCTTTTTCCGTTGATATGACCTTTCTTCTTTTGAAAGAGCCACCACTGCAGTATTATCACAAGACAATGTAATGGGATCTTTACTGCTAGGCACCACATCAAGCTCCTGGATAAAGTTCCAAATCCAGACAGCTTCCTTGGCTGCATCATAAGTCGCTATATATTCGGACTCCACTGTAGAATTGGTGGCAACTGGATGATTTGAACTCTTCCAGCTCACAGCTCCTCCATTGAGACAGAAAACATATCCAGATTGCGACTTCAGATCACTCTGATCTGTTTGAAAACTAGCATGAACATACCCTCTGATGAAAAGCTCTTCGTCTCCTCTATACACCAGGAACATATCCTTAGTTCTTCTCAGGTACTTAAGGATAGTTTTAACAGCAATCCAATGTTGTTCTCCTGGATCTGCTTGATATCTGCCTACCATGTTCAGTGCATAGGCAACATCATGCCTGGTACATAACATGGCATACATGATGGATCCTATATCCGAGGCGTATGGGATCTTGCTCATCCTATCTTTCTCTTGTTGTGTCTGAGGACACATTTTCTTAGAAAGATGTAAGCCATGTGACACTGGAACCAATCCTCTCTTGGATTGTTCCATACTAAATATCTTTAGTATTTGGTCAATGTATGTACCCTGACTTAGTCCAAGAAGCCTCTTGGATCTATCACAAATGATCTTGATCCCTAGAATGTAGGTTGCATCACCTAAATCTTTCATGGAAGAGAACTTGTTCAACCAGTCCTTAACAATATGTATAGCTGGTACGTCATTTCCAATAAGCAATATGTCATCAACATATACTACTAGGATAACGACTTCATTCCCATTAAACCTCTTATAAACACAAGGCTCACATTAGTTCTTAATGAAACCAAATTCCTTTATGGCTTCATCAAATCAAATGTTCCATGACCTGGATTCTTTCTTCAATCCATAAATGGATTTCTGCAACTTGAAAACCCGTTTGGCTTCACCTGGTGTCACAAACCCTTTGCGTTATATAGACATCTTCCTGAAGGATCCCATTAAGGAATGTTGTTTTGACATCCATCTACCAAATATCATAGTCATGGTAAGATGCTATGGCAAGTATGATTCTTATGGATTTAAACATGGAAACTGGTGAGAAGGTTTCATCATAGTCAATTCCCTAACGCTGTCTGAATCCTTTAGCCACTAGCCTTGAATTATAGGTGCTAACTTTACCTTCCATGTCTAGATTTCTCTTGAATACCCATTTTCATCCAACAGGCTTTACATCAACTGGCTCATCGACCAGAACCCAAACTTGGTTCTGATACATGGAATCCATCTCATAATTCATAGCATCTAGACATCTTGCAGCTTCTGAGCTTTCTACTGATTCCTTGTAGGAGAGAGGTTCATCATTGTCCAACAATAATGATTCACCATCCTCGATGACTAGGAAACCAAATCTCTCCAGTTCCCTTACCTCTCTTGAGCTCCTACATAGTACTTGTGTTTCTGGAACCTCTACCACGGGGACCTATGGAACTTGTTCCTGTACCAACTCTTGTGTATCTTGAGCATCAACTTCATCAAAGTCAATCTTGCTCCTAATATCCTTATTGAGGATGTGCTCCCTCTCAAGAAAGACGGCTTGTCTGGCGATAGTCACTTTCTTGTCTTGAGGGTTATATAGGTAATATCCTTTCGTTTCCTTGGGATATCCTATAAAGATACACTTCGTTCCCTGGGGTGCTAGTTTGTTTCCCGATAAGGCCTTAACAAATGCCTTGCATCCCCATACACATGTATGCAACAAAATGGGTTTCTTTCCATTCCATAACTCAGAGGGAATTTCATTTTCCTCCGTAGTTGGTACTCGGTTTAAGGTGTATGATGCAGTTTGTAATGCATATCCCCAAAAGGATAATGGAAGGTCTTCATGACTCATAATTGACCTCACCATGTTCAACAAGGTGTGGTTCCTCCTTTCACTAACACCATTCAGCTATGGTGTATAAGGAGGAGTGAGATAAGATAGAATCCCAGACTCTCGTAGAAGATCGATAAACTCTTAGATCAGATACTCTCCACCTCGATCGGATCGAAGATTCTCTATCTTCTTACCAAGCTGATTCTCTACTTCATTCTTGAATTCCTTAAATTTCTATAATCCTTCTGACTTATACCTCATTAAGTAGACAAATCTATATCTACCCAAATCATCAGTAAAAGTAATGAAGTAACAATATCCACCTCTAGATTCTACTGGAAATGGTCCACATACATCCGTGTGTACCAATCCTAGAAGCTCTATGGCCCTTTCACCCTGTCCACCGAAAGGCGGCTTGGTCATTTTACCTTGTAAACAAGCATGAAATCTACCAAGTGGTTTTAGCTCAGTAGAGACTAAATAGACATCTTGGCAGAGCTTTGTCAAGCGCTTCTCGTTTACATGATAGAGACGGTAACGTCACAACTGGGTGATGTATGAGTCATGTCAGTTTGTTTCATTATCAATTTCCAACAGTTGGTTTTCATAATTTAATACATACAAACCATTATTTAAATGTTCCATACCATAATATACAATGTTCTTATAAAAGAGACAACCCTTATTTCCAAACTTGAAAATAAATCCATCCATATCCAAACAAGATACAGAAATTATATTTTTGGTAACACTAGGAACATAATAACAGTTTTGTAAAACCAAGATCATCTCAGTCGGAAATGAAAGGTGGTAGTCGCCAATAGCCAACACAGCCATCCTTGCTCCATTGGAAGATCTAATATACACCTCTCATCTGGAAATATTTCTAAATCTAGATGGTTCTTTCATTTGAATATAGATGTGAGCCTCACAAGTTTTATCTAATACCCAATGTGTAGAAATATAAAGATTACACTCGATAATGAATGCACTATTAGCTTCCTGACGCTTCTGGGTGTAGTTCCTCTTCCAGTGGACTTGCTTTCCACATTCAAAACACATTGCCTCACATTCCTTGCCCTGTCTCTGGATCTTCCCCTTCTTGGAGGGACGTTGCTCGGGGGCTTCAGACTGTTTATAAGTCTTTGGCCCCTTTGCCTTGTCCTTCCTTTTCGTATTCACCATAAATATTGTGGGTTTGTCACTCCCCATGTCCTTATCTTCCATGTGAGTTAATGGTAGAAGTTACGATCTAGGCGCAATTGGAACAGGCTCTTCCAGCATATACAATTTCCTCTCGTGGTGATGGATAACGTGTAAACGCATCTACCACTCTTGTAAATTGGTGCCGGTGAGAAGGTTTTCCTTCTCGAGTATGGTTTGCAATGATATATTTGAAGTCATTTTATTTCCATTTCTACAAATTATGATGAGCAAAGTTTTAGTACTTTATTACAAAACTGAGACAAATTAATTAATTAATACTTATTGGTCTCCCACTATTTTATCGAAATCCAATAGTCCTCACCATTGATTTCGGAATATTCTATTTCCTAAATATTCTAGTGGAAAGGATCTATATTTCCCTTTGCATTACCCCAACTAGGGTTGGTCAAGCGACTTGAAGGGTTTTAGGTAGGCATTCCAAATTCTAACTGCATTAACTCACAGTTCCTTGATCCGCTGAGTGGACTCCCCAATCCTGAAATCTGTTTATTTTGTATTTCCTCAGCCTTTTCCTCTTGGTCACACCATGTCCTGCTGTGGCAGTCAACCCTTGATGCGAACCAAGTCAAGTCAACCCAAAATGTTAAATTAGAATTCCCCTATAATTGAAATCACCCCAACTATGGTTGGTCATGCACTTTGAACTATGGTTTGATTCTAACCAAGATTATAGAAGGCTATACCGACTTAATATTTCTTTTGAGGGATTTCATCCTTATACGTAAATTTCCATTTTATTATCTTTTATTACATTATTTTTAATATTATGTGGGATATACTTAAGTGGTTAACCATGTCTAAGATAATTTTTACGTATAAGCTGGTTTTATTTTAGTTCCATCTTGCATACTCGTTTAATTCATTAATTGTGTGATCGTGACAACACACCCACAATAAATAAACCATGCAACTGGCAGAAATAAAATAAATGGTATGATCATGAGTTTTTCTATTGGTTATTTTATCTATCGGTTGATAAACTAACCCAAGACCTAGGGGAGAAAACACCTTGAACCTTTCGGGTTCGTGTTTACATCTTTCCAATTGTCGACCTTTGTATCAACTTAGATTGGTTTCACCTTGGCTCCCGACTTGAGCTGCCTCCACTAGCTTGGGAGCTCCATCCATTACATATTCATTTATCTCACATGCAGGTGAGTGGTAAATGGGGTTTTTACATAAAAGAATCCTTGGGCACGCAAGCCCTACTTATTAATTAGGAGATGGCTCGCAGGCCAATAAATTTAATTTAAATAAATAATTTAAAAGAAACCATTCACATACAAAGGTCTCAGTCTAGATCATGATCATCCATACATGCAACGATATTTATGCATAAATAAAACTAGCATTCAATTCTTTAATCGTTCTTGTTTAAGATAAATCACGCTCGAATCAATTAATTATCTTTAATTAATCAATCCTTTTATCTTAAATCATTTTTCTGAATTTCCTTGAGATTCTCATCCATCTTAATTTTAAACAAATAAATTCATTTAAAATTATCCTTGTACGTAACTTGTACATTTGAGGAAACCCGGTGAATTCTTGTTCATTACACATATGTTTAAAATAAACACATATATATATAACACCTATCACGTTTTGTGCCTCAGATATACGCCTACAACATGGTACACGTCTCAAGGGTTTGTATAATATAATAATAGATTTTAATAAATATGCGTAATTTTGGTGGGTACACGGCATGTAGTTCTGACTACACGGCATGTACTGTTTCATCACCGTCCATCCGAAGTACACTCTTGGGGACATGGCATGTTAATGTAATTCGGAAATTTTCAGAGTACAAGGCATGTACAGTGGGACACACGCCATGTATTTTCCGCATTACCAGGTTTCCAGCCGGGAAAACCTTGTACGGGGTATATGGCCCAACCCTACACCAAAGGGACTACATGACGTGTTCATTGGACCACACGGCGTGTAATCCGAAAACTATTTGACACATGTTTATGGTCAACACACGGTGTCGTAAATTCGTAGAAATAATCCAATACACTGCCTGATTTGGAGGATCAGTCAATGCATTGAACCTAGACTACACGATGTGTACTTCTGAATACATGCCATGTATTCTGGTGTTGTATGACTAGAAACGATTGGATCCTCCAGATGAGTTCCTCTATTTTATTTTAATAAAAATTTAATGAAAAATTCAATTCTATGAGGTGAACGAGAAATGAGGGAGGAGGAACAGATCTCGAGATTCAGATTTCCAGAACGATTAAACATGAATTGAAATAACTAAAATATTGAATGCGTAAATCACCAACAAAAAACTAAATAATTATAATCAATGATATGACCCCTCTAATACCACTTGTAGGTTCTGGGCGTAGCGGAAGCGCATTGGTGGGTTTTCCCAACATTAATTTTAACATTAAGCAACGTTCAATCCGAGATCCGTCATGATTTAAAATGCCGAATAGTCAGAATAGAATGAAGAACAAAAAAACTTATGAGGAAATATCGGAACCATATATATAGGATCATCATATGTTGGTTATAATTAATTTAATTAGTTCACAAGAATTACCTCGGTGGAATTCTTTCTTCGTCGATGTCTCCGGTCACGATCACGTGATCTTTCGTTGCGTCGTAGAATCCAAGTATATGATTGCTCTAGTGGTGATCCACACATGCTCCACGAATCTCTGGATGTCGCCAAAGGGATCTACGGGTGCTAGTGTGGAAGAACCTTTGCTAGCAATGTCCTCCTTCGACCGCCTTGATCCGGTAGAGGATCTCTCTCTCGTAACTTGAGGGCGTTCTTGGTGGAAAGGGAATTCTCTCTTGGCTCGAGAGTATTTCCCAATCCGTTGTGCACAACAAAAATGGCTCTCATGAAATGTTTTGGGGTTGTGAGGATATTTTTAACAAGGTTGGAGGTTAATAGAGTTATGACAATAAATAAACGAGTTACTTATTTTATTTATTTCATTAACTCTTATTGAAAACCCATGTCGAATTATTAATTCCTTGACATGCGCCCACGCTGATTGTAATTAATATCGTTTATTAAAATAATATTATATCCTCAAAATCCTGACTGGAAAACTACACGGTGTGTTATAATTAATACACGGCGTGTACTTGTTTTCCATAAAACTACACAGCGTGTATATTTAATATACATGGCATGTAATTTTATTTTCTAATTTTTTTCTCCACCATATTTATTAGACCTTGAGTAATGACTATTTATTTTTTAAATAAATGTAACTGCATTACTCACTAATAAATATATTATTTTGCACACAATATATTCTCTCGAATAACTAGTGTCAAAATAAATGTGATCAGGAATCCTTAAATAATTATTAAACCACAATCAGGAATAATATTTATTTAACTTGTTAAATTAATATTTAACTGAGATACATGGACACACTTAGTGTGTGACCCTCTAGGCCTCTTTCCTAGTGGCATTAGGTGGAGCCTGCCTAAAGTCCAAGGTTAGCATCTAGGAACACACTAAGGCACCCATAGAGAAAGAAGTTAAAGCCGCAATGACATGTCACCTCCTATGAATGCTTACCGTGTAATATAATCCCTTTGTCTCAATATCTCTAATCAAGCGGGTTGCATGCTAGTGTCATCAACCCATGGGCTCAAGTATTCTTTCATTGACTTCCCGGAACAGAACTCTCCCATACCTTACCATGGGCATGAATTTATTTAGGCTATATCAATTCCATCAAAGGGCATGAGATATCTACTTCTGTTATGGAACAAAAGGGACAAATCCTTTCTCGCATTATCTATTAATGCAGTATTAGTCATGACGCACCCAATGTATCCTACCTTTCTGCGAACGGTGTGTCGTCCCAGTTTTTGTCAATACATCTAAGTGAGTGAGTAATAATACCCATTAATAATAATCTTAAATTCTAAGGAACAATACACACGTCCGCAGATAGGAACATCTAATGACACTATAAAATGTGGATTTCCTACTAGCGGGTCTCGTTCTCATAATATCCTCCTGGATATCACCAAGGGCTCACTCCATGAGAAGGTGCCTCAACGTTTTATGAGTCCTCACCCCTAATGGCCTGTATTATTTGTGTCCCTCAAATAACATCATTCAGCCATAGAACATATATTCAAGAACTGTGTTATGGCACTTACGGGTTCTCATCATAGTAGGGATCCGCTATGACCCTTTAATGCAACAGCTGTCCTTAGGACATTATCACATGCATTGTCATTCAAAAGAACAAACAATATGTTATAAGGATTTTATTAATGAATAAAGTACAATGTAGTTGGTTATAGGCCACCAACTCCAACATCCGAGCCCCGGTGTGGCCAGAATTAAATTATCAGCACATTCACATTGGGCAGGCGAAATAAATGGGATAACTCCTAAATGGTGATCCAAATCAGAATTATGAGAGTAAGGATGGGTCCGAAATGAAGTGTTTACCACATAAACAACATAAAAAATGTCAGCGCGGGACGTTGGGACCCCTTGCCCGTTACAGAAACGTTAAACAGATAAATAAAATAATTAATTTATTCGTTTAATGGTTAAACTCATGTATCTATTAAAATGTGGCATATATTGGAAAATCAAGGGCATCACTAAGTTCGTAGCATGCCATTTACCCTAGGAGGGGTGTAAGTTTCGCAGACGTGGGCCTTTTGCGAAAAATGGCCCCAGGGGCGTTTTCATAATTTGGTGTCATCGGGCGTCGAGTTTAATAACTTTTGAATTAGGCCTCGAATTAAAATTATAAGACCACCATTGTACTCAAGAGTTGGTTTTTACCCTAGGCGTGATCTAACTTTAACCGCGTCGGGGGTTTTGGACGCAGGTGTATTCAGGGGTCGAGTTTTTTTAATTAAAAAGAGTTTAATTATTTAAATTCTCCTCTCCTCCCCCAACATCGGTACTCCCCATGGTGAAACCCCCTCACCCACAATATCATCATCAAGCCCTCCTCCTCCATCTCTAATCTAGGAGACCTCGGCTACGGCGAAGGCAGATCGACGACAAAGCGTCGGGCTACGCCCATGAGGTAGGGTTCTTGCTTCATTTTTCAATTCATATATCCCTCTTCGAATTGCTTTATATGAGTCTAAAATGTTTTAAACTGTTGAGAGAATCCCATAATCACGTATCACATTTTCTAGTCTTTTCAACAACTACTTCAGTTTGAAAATATGAGTCTTGAGGCGTTCTTAGTTGTCCGCCGAAGGTCTGCGGGTTTTTGGTGTTTTTCCGACGGTTTTGGGTTCTTCGGCGAGCTGGGACGGCAGTCCGGTGAGGGTCGAAGCGGGAAAAGTGGGATAAGGCGGCGTCGGCATGAGGCGGTGGCTCTATGTAGGGTGAGGCAGTGGCTCCAGGCGGCGAGGCCGAGCTCGTCGGGGCGCAAGGGAGACCGGGGTCGCGGCGAGCGACCCCGCTGGGGAGACATGACCCACGTCTCGCCGGTCTTCACGCGGTCGGAGGACCGGCTATGAGGGTCGGTCTGCGCGTGGACTGCGGGTCCATGACTGGCCCGCGCAGCTAAGCTGGGGGCTGACGCCACGAGATGGGCTGGCCGGCGCGGGCTGGCTTAGAACGGGCGGACCGGCCGGTCCAGGCCGGTCCAGTCCAAGGGGCTCGCCCCCTGCGACTTCAGACACCCGTAATTCTTGCTACAGATGTCCGTTTTTCATGTCGTCTGTGAAAGTGTACTCCATGCATCGAGACAAAGCTTTTGGGAGGGTTTCAGCTATTTTTAACACCTGAAATGGGGGCTTGGTGGCGCGACACGCCTTTAAGTGGTTTAGCACTTTTCTCGGGGGTTCTTGTTTTGGACGGCGTGGACACATCCGATGTCTATTTTGAGCATCGTAAGTGGCATTGAAACCCTGATGTTGAGCTAGAGTTTTCCAGTTTAGTTTCGGGCATTGAAACTGGAGCTGAGGCATGGGCCCCACGACCTATCTTTTGAGTTGCAAGCAACTTTTTGCAACTATTACATCGGACGTCTGTTCGGGCCATGCGAGTAGTCGATTCTGGGTGTTTTTTCGAGGTCATTGCAATGGAGAAATCCATCCTCTTTAATTCTGCATGGTGGTGCGGGCACCACGAGGGCCATTATGGGATTTGGCGGTGATTTCCATCTTTATCACTGAGTGTCCGTTGCGGGAAAATGAATTTTCAATCTTGTGTACTTTTTCGAGAGGATCACAAAGATGCAATCCGTTCATTGTGCTTCGGGACCAGTATGCGGGTCCCATGAAGCATCGCGCATGTGTAGTATGGGGAAATGCATCATTTTCTCCGGATATCTGTTGCAGTCAAGTTAGCAGTAAATTTGATATGTCTTTCCCAGGAGATCACAATGGTGCGATGCGCCCGACTATTTTCGGGCTGAGGCTCGGGACCACGGGACGTCATTCGGGCGTAAAGCGGGGTTGGCGACTTTTCCGTCAGATGTCTATTGGAGGCGAGTAAATAGTCTATCTCGCATGTTTTTCCACAAGGATTACAATGGTATGAAATGTTTTGATGTGAGGAGGCTCATTCGAGACCTCATTTAAATGCAGAAGCAAGTAAGGCGCTCCGGTGGTGGTTCATCCTACTGTGTTTGTGGCGGACCCTTGGCATGTGATCGCATGCACTCCCATCTAAGTGAAGTAAATGTTTGAAGAGATGTAGTTGGTTGTGCCTATGAAGATGAGGTGGCAAGTTGGATTTGTTATGTTTATGCCCTTTGTGTTTACGTTGGGTGACGTGTGCACGATAGCCTTTGGGATGGAACGTGGTATACTCTAGGAGTATACGGGAACACTTGGGAGGTACATGTGGTTATTTGTACTTTAGAACATTTGTTCACTTGGTTGGAGTTGACTTGGGGTGACACGTTGTGTGGGCCCCATGTGCATTCTGTGTTCTTCTTTGCATACCCTTGACCACTCGCAACGTAGATGGTCATTTTGTTCTTGTTTTTTTGACCAGTCAGGTTGAGTTTCCCCCCGGTTCTATTCTCATTTGTTTGACCAGCAGGGTTGAGTGGTTTTCTCCTAGTATTGTTCTCATTTGTTTGTCTAGAAGGGTTGAGTGGTTTTCCCCTAGTTCTGTTCTCAATGGTTTGGCCGGAAGAGTTTCTTTGTGTTCCCTGGTAGAGTTCTTGTGGATTCGGTGTGACCAACAAATTACGCGGGCACCGATCCTCTACCCAGGAGGTTGTTTCTAGTAGGGCTGGCCAGGATGTTGTTTCCAGCTGGGATGGCCAGAGCGGTACGATCCAGCAGGGATGACCAGTGGGTTACCATCCAGCAGGAATGGCCAGTACAACGGTGTACACCGAGCAGTACCATCCAGCAGGGATGCCCAGAGCGGTTCCAGGTTTACCTCCTCCAGGGCTGGGAAGTGGTCCCCGATGCCGGGTTTACCTCCAACTGGGCTGGGTAGTGGTCCCCAATGACGATTCTGAGCCTCCCCCTAGTGGCATACCCTTTTATGGGACTAGGCATTGTGACTCTTCAACGACATTAGCTGGGTCTCCCTCCAGTGGATTAACCTTTTACGAGACTAAGAAGCGTGGCACCCGTCGACTTTTGACGGGTCTCCCTCCAGTGGGAACCCATCGACTTCCAGGGATTTCCCTCCATTGGGGCTGGGAAGGGGGTCGCCTGTTGACTTTGAAGAGACCTCTTGACTGCGAGGTAGGGATGAGGTGTGGCTTGACATTCCCCCAGAACTCTCAAGTACGAGGGTTGATTTCCCCACTGAGACGCGTCCTTGTGACATGACCTAAAACCGTGAGGGCGAGTCAGTGCCACCTGAAGTAGATAGTATCAAGGTGTAGTGATTTGAGCCCATTGACTTGCAGTTCCGAGAAGACGTACGGATTCTGGGAATCGATGGTGTTTACTTCTGGGACTGTTGGCTACTCACTTTCTTGGGCTAAGATACGGGATGGAGATCCCCTTACGATCTTGTTTGGGTTTCTTGACATAGCATGTATTTATATATACCTTGTTCCAGTACCCACTTCTTGGGTTTTGGTTACTCTCCTTATAAGAGAGGCGAAGACGTGTGGGGTATGCCACGTGCTTTCCATGTCTAAAATCTCGTGGTTGGATGAGTCTAATATCCTACTATAGGTAGTGAAGACTCAGCGAGAAGTTTCATCTTCTCACCATTTCTAGCTCCTTGTATTTGGATGAGTCTACTTCCTTTCTCTTCTTGGGTTGAGCTAATACTATACTCTACTCTTTACTGCCCTCTTGGTTGTACTCATTTACTATTCCTTATTCGATCTACTGCTCACTCTTCGGTACCTCCATTATTTCTCCCTCGAGCCTTAGGGTATCCTACTGAGTATTTTTTATACTTACCCCTGCTTGGTCTTTGTCCGCACATGGTGTTCCCTTGAAAAAGATAGACAGGTTGGTTGTGACTTCAGCGGAGCTTAGGAGTTTAGGATCTCGGGCCGCGTGCAGTGGTCGTAGTCAGGTTCTAGGTGTGGGACTCTCCCAACAGTTTACTTTTTTTACCTATTTCCTGGTTGTGGCACTTTTTTGGTTGGGCACATGTTTCTCCCTTTTCTTTTCAGTTTACCATCAACACTCACTTTGTACTGTTTAGAGGTTGATGCACTCTTGTGGTTTTTTATAGCAGTTAGTACTTTACTTTCCCTTTTACTCTGCACTTTTGTATTGAGTGTGCTGCATGTGTGTGTACAGGTACTCAAGAAAAGGCCTCCTCGAGTTGTTTAGCCTTTGGCACTTGTCGCCAGCCCTTGGCCTATAGAGGCGGGCTTGTGGTAGTTGTGGCTCAAGCCTGGGTAGGTTCGGGTCGTGACATTTAATGTCTGATATGTTCAACAATTTTTTTTTGATGAATAGTAACTTGACTCTTTTAAATATTAATGTTACCCTTATTAATAGTAATATGACCCTTATGAATAGTAAACTGGCAAAATGAATTGTAAAATAACCCATAAATGTATTAATAAAAATTCGGCATCTTATAAATGAATGTGTTATATAATAGTATAAGTAAATAAATGGTTTAAAATTTATTAATTAATTGTTTGTATTTTTATAAAGCTTATATGTTTATTTATAATTTTATAATTAATGTAATGATTAAAAATAAAATTATTTTTCCTAAAATTGATTCATAAGTTGATATTTTGATGTCTTATGATTTAATTTTATGAGACCTTAGTTAATTTTTTAAAATGTCATAAAATCAATTATAATTTTAAAATTAGTATTTTTCAAGTTATTGATGATTTTAATTAAAAAATTAATTTCTCATATTTATAAAATTATTCTCATAAAAAGGAGTTTATTTTTTAATTCTACAAATTGAAAAATGATTAGGTTGAATATTTGGGATTTTTCTATAATAGTTTAATTTTTAGTTAAGAGTAAAAAATATAGTTTTTAAGAAAATGTTGTATTTTTTGTTATATAGTCCAATGATTTTTATGATATAAAATTTATTAAAATTATGGAATAAAAAAATTATTAAATTATAATTTAATTTTCGTATGTAAATAATTCATAACATATTTTTATTTATTGATAAGTATAAAAGAATCATTTTCATTGTGGACGTAGTGCATGTGTCGCGCTGAAAAAGTCCATTTGGTTCCTTAAAAATAATAATTAAGTGCTAACAATTATATTTATGAAATTTTTATTAATTATTATGTATAATTAATAATTTTGGATTATAATTTTGAATTATATAGTTATTTAATATTAATCTTATCCAAATTTATGTGCAATGCTTGCACAAGGAATGAAAGGACAAAATTATAAATTTAAGAAGTTGTATTGTTATTTATATGAGTGAATATACAGAATGAATAAATCTATAATTTCATTTTGAACCTAATTTATTTATTTTTATTATATTAATTTATTTTAATTTTTATATATGAAATAAATAAAATTAATTCTTATGAAACACAGATGTAGTGGTTATGTATGAATAATGAAAATATATAAAGTTTTTTTAGTTAAAATTATAATAATTATTGAATGACTCATATTTTAGATAAAAATTTTATATAAGTGATTTTAGACCATTATCTCAATTCGATTCTAATTTGGGACATCTTGGACCCACATGAATCACTTTAATGACTTTATAATTTTCTTTATCAAATGGATGTCAAGTTGCCACATTATAGTTTTTACTTAGTATAGTATTTTATAGTATAGTTTTATAATAGAATTTTTTGAAAATATATAACGTATTATAGGATAATAAATATATATTCATCATTAAATTATATTTTATATTTTTAGGGAATAAATAATTACCCAAATGGCTTGAACAATTATATTGTCTTAATTATTTAAATAACTAATAAATCAAATTAATGATATTAAAAAAATACATATATAATTTGTTATTTTTTAGTTAATTCATGATTTATCTATTTTAATATGATATATCTATGATAAAATAAAAAACTTTATTGGAATTTAAATCTTTGTTCTGTTGTGTTGAAATTCGTGGCCTGGAATAGTGTTTAATTTTAAATAAATTATTTTTTGTGATTAATATATTTTATGAAATTCATTAAGAAATATTAAAAAAAATCCCAAAATGATAATATTATGTCTAAAATGTGATACCGTAAGATTTATATGTTTTTTGAAAGTCTTTAGTACAATTTTAGACATAATATATCTTAATATTTTAAGCAATTTTTAATTTTCCCACCACCTCAATTAAAAAAGGAGGATCCTCCCTTCACAACTTTTCATCAACAGAAGCCTTATTTATCACCTATATTCTAATAATTTCTATTATTCTAATCAATTCTAAAATTATATTGTTCCTGGTCTTATAATACATCACATCCAAAAGCCAATGGAGGTTCTAAAATATAAAAAATTCAAGAGATAATATTATTTTTTTCTTCTCTTTTAAATTCATTTTCACTTCTACCTTCTACTCTTATCCCATATAATGATTCATGAAAATTTATGTAGCATATATATACTATAATTTTTTTTCTAATGGTATTTGAATAATAAAACCGATTATTTTATTATTTTATTCTTAAATAATGAAATCTTCGTTTGTGGTGTATCAATTTGCCGCCTTTGTGGATGATGACTATTCATTTCACATTATCACAATATTGGAAAGTTTTAATTCACATGTAATTGGTTAAAATGGACTAAATATATATATGTTATCAATTCTGTATTATTATTTCTTCTTTAAATGAATACCATAATAAAATGACCATAGAAACTATGAAAAGAACGCACCTGAAACAATGGAAATAACAAAATGTTGTTAAAAATAGGTGTAAATGTTATAATAAGATTATATAAAGTATTATAAACCTGATATTAGTACTTTAATAAATTAATAACACTATTCAAATGGTTAAACATGACTTTTTTTAACAAAATTTAAGGAATTCGAACCCGATGTAAGGGTTTTCTTAACTTGATTTCCATTCATTGAGTAAAACATTTATGCCATTGGTTATGTTTTTTCAAGAATATATGTGAGTGACCTCTTATTGTTTTATACTATATGTACACTTATATTTTTTGGATTTAAATTTTTCACACAAAATTTTTCATTGATTTATCTTCACTCTAATGATATTATCTTTGTATGGGTTTTCTTCCCTAACATTCATTTTCATTTGGGTTATGGTTTCTTCTTCTATACACTAATTTAATTGTTAAATTTTTTATATACTTATTATAAATTATATGTATAAATTCAAAAATCATGTCTCCGTATCTTTTCATCTTTTGTTTTTAATAAAAACATTTTTTTAGGTTCCCTTCTCAATCATTCCCGATACGCTAGCTCAATTAAAGGGAATGTCTTTATTTTTTACCCATTTTTATGTACCTTATATAATATTTTTTAAGAAATAATATTTTTTCTAAAATCACTAATTTTTTCATAAAAAACTGTCTTAGTTCATTTATGGTTGTATACAATTATTTATCAAAAATAACTCTTCTTTACAGAGTTAAAAAAATAGTTTTTCTCCCAAGAATTCCTTGATGATTTTATAAGAATATTTTCATCTATTTCAACACCATTGTTGATTCTTATGTTTAATTGGGATTAATATTTTATTATATCATCTACCATATTTTATTGAATGGTTTATGATTATTTTTACTATGGATGTGCTATCTTGATACCATTCAACATATTACTCTAAATGGTTAGAGAATATAGTTACTAATTAAGGAATGTGATTTAAATTTCCTATGTTAGTTTCAGTATGAATGTATATGTTGATAATTTTTAACTCATTTAATATTAGGAATGAAATATACTTAGTAAGTGCGGGGTTGGGCTCTACCCTTGGTTCATCAATAGGTCTCATGAGATAGACTAGTTTGGGAATGGGCTAACGGCTTAGCTGATTATATATAGTGTATTGTCCGAAGCCTTGATGGTATGTTTATGATGTACCACATTAGGCATTACCTCATTATGGTATTAGTATTTGATAGTACATGGTATTATTCGACTAGTAGACTATCCATGAGTAATTATAATTTTCATATGATTATTTATATTGTATTACTTAATGAGTTTATATTCCATCTATATTATGATGAAGATTATGTTTTAAAGAACGTGTTGTACCTATTCACCTATTATTTTTGTTTATGTTTATTTATGTTAGCTTCTGCTATATTTCATTACCTTATTGAGTATCTATGCTCACCCCTTTCATATATTTCTTTTTCCCCAAGATTCTGAGAGGTATATTGTCAATGAAATGTAAGGTTAATCTAAGATTTCTTAGGAATTATCAAGGGAGTGTATATTTTTTTCATTAAAGTTTTATTTTAATGTTCATGTATGTAATCTAGTTTTCAAAATAACTAAACCACTCATTCAATTAGGATGTGATTTCTAGGAAATCATACTAATTTAATAAAGGTACCAACTCTGGATTCTTCATTAAGGCATCATTTTATTTATGCTTCAGTTTAATTACAATATTTTTAATTTGAAAAGTGTTTCCCATGACTATGATAAGGATCAGTGTGTTCTGGGGGTTCGAGGCATGAAAGAGGAGGAAAATGAAGTTTTCGGGGCATGTTTCATGGATTGTGCATGGTCAGTTCAAATTGTGTGGTGTATACCAGGAAACCATGCAACCTTGTAAAGAGGCACATGAATGGTTGGAACATAGTTAATCTAACCATATATAATTTCTAGGTTACTACGTGGACCAGCCTCTCTCAGAAAGTAGCATGTGAATAGTCTGGAAAACTATGCAGGTAAACTGTGTAGCCCAGTAAAGATAAGAAATTTACAAAAATGAAATTATAGGATTTTTTACCCCAACTCAGGATTTTCATCCTCTCTTACTCCTACAACCCTAGAAAATAAAAAGAGCTCCCCAATTATTCTGAGGGTGATTATCCTTCTTCCCTAGGTCTTTTGGAGTTTTTTCGACTGCGGATCAAAGATCCGAGTAAGTTTAATCTACTACATGATTCCTTTTCATGGTTAGGGAATGGTTCTTTCTCTCCTCTTTTTAAAAATCTCTAAAACCCCTCTTTTTTGTTGAGATATAGGTGGAGTCTTTAAAGGGTGGTTGAATCGAGATATAAGGCTTTGATTAAGATAGAATTCATCAATAGATCTAAGGTAGGTGGTCTATAAGTTATGTCTCATTGTTATTACATAGATTTATACATGTAGGGTTTTATTCTTGTTCTCTTATTGATGTTTCCTTCTTATCATTGGAAATATGTGGTGTATTTGGTGTCTAAATAACCTATTTAACCCCTCATGGTTCTCATATAATTCATGGAGGATGACACAACCAATATAGGACCACCCATTGGGTCCACCAACCCTCCCGAACATGAATAATTAAAACCCTCAGTGTGAAATGTTATTGTAAAAAGGTAAATCCCATGTAGAATAAGTAAATTGGTAAATTTATTAACTAAGAAGGTATTATGGGATGATGTGCCAATTTGGGTATATGGATAAGGGATCATTGGGATTGGAATATAAATGGGCTAAAAATGGAATAATGAGAATGTGATAATGAATCATGCTTTGTTCTTGAATATTCTTAGTGTGTTGGGTTTAGAATATGTGAATTGGGTTAAATGGTAATGGTATATAAATGATAAATGTGTCAATGGATTTTTTCATAACAATGATTCCAATTTTAAATTGTTAATGGTTCATGTCACTAATGTTATTGGTTATGCTTGGTCTGTATTTCAGTTATGTGTGGTGAACAGATTAATAATCATGTGAACATGGATTGGTAGAGTGGGGTATAGACATGAGGTTCTACGCCCATGAATCATGTTGGACTGATGCTCTAAACTCCACCCCTCAAGGCACTGGTTAAGGAAGGTGACCGAGTTCTAATCCATTAACATTTTTATTCTGCCTGGACTGAGGTTTCGAGGTGTGGATAATGAGATTGTTGTGATGTGTTTATTTATGGAGGTTGAACCTGATTTATTCCCATATGCCTTGTGATTATTCAACATGCCTAATCTGTTGAACACATGAAAAATTTGAACTACGAACATAGTCTCTATAAGTATTGAATTTGAATTGGATAATGAATTAACTTTAGGGAAACACTGTTAATAATGGATATATAAATTTTATTTTATTTATTTTTTATTATTTATTACTTTCATGAACTATCTATTGAATTTATATTTTTAGACAATATTGGTCGTGTCCTACTTAGTTTTACTCACACCATGCTCAGGCCGTTGGTGGGTACCCAGGCAGATGACATGCTTGTCGGTCAAAACAAGAGTTAGGCTCTTATGCTATGGGGTTGATTTGGGTATGACATATGCATGGATGAGGTTCTAGAAAAAGATCCAGGACCATTTTGGGGATTACTTTATTTTTCTTATTTTTTCACATGGAAATGTAGTGACATGACATCTTTACTTTTTTTCAGGGTTTCTACCCAGTTTGGGATATGGTTATTTATACAAGTTCACTTCTAGTTCTAGTGTTTCCACAATTTTGTAATGTTTTCTATTTTGTATTACTCTGTTATAGGGGGTATAGTCTCCCCATGTGACCTCTATACCCTCACTTCTATTTTTAATCCTCTGGAATATGGGGAAGACGACTTGATGTCAAGTGATGACCTGACTCGGGGAACTGGGTTTGTGGCTTCTGGGTCAACGACATTACAAAGTGGTATCAGAGAAGGTCTTTTGGTGAATTACTATTTGGGATAGTAGAAATTATGTTAGGAAAGTGTCAGGCCTTAAAAATGATCTCATTCTTGGGAGTAGCTAACCCAAGTATGAGGGAAAACTCAAGTTACCCTAGGTGGGAATTATTGTTCTTATTGTGAAATGTAACAATTTATGATACTTCACCATTGGGTGATGCACATGTTGTGTGATGTGACTATTTTATAATTTTTTTTCAACTCCACAATGGATCAGGGTTGTTCATCAATACATAATTATAGGAACCTATGTATATAAGAGACATCTATCACTGTAGGCACACACGTGACGAGTGTGTGGAACATAAAAGGTTGGATGCATTTATTTTTCCTTAAAATTAATGGAAATGATGTTTAATGACATGATGAAAATGGGTAAAAATTTATGTAATAACTAAGTAATAGTTCCTGATAACGGAACTACATTAATTATGGGTTCTTTGAAACATATTGAGAAATGTAAACTATTTAAAAATGGTGTAAAAGATAAGGCATGTAACCATGTGAGTTAGTGACCCAGTGTTATCCATGGCCTCGATAGGGACGATTAAGGGTAGTTTTATGTATATGATGATGAAGTTTTTGTGGTGAAATGGTAATGGTTTTTATCTAGATAGTGTTGAACCCTCAATTATTCTTATGAAAGCTTTATGGTTTTTTTTTCAAAACTCATGTTTGGAATTGTGGAAAAAGATGCCACCATGAAGATGTGTGTTAGTTGGGTGACTAGAGGATGTTGCAGAGAAAACTCTTACCATGGTGGAGAAAGAGATTGTGGTGATTCAAGGAAATAGAGAATATTGGATCCTTTAGAACTTTTTATATTTTATTTAGATTATGGAGTGAGACCCTAGGCGGGTTGCACCGAGTATCTTTGAGTTAACCAAGGAATTTCATATGCAGCACCCTCCGACCTTTACCAAAGAGTGTGGGATAAAAAAAAGACGAGTTCTGGATAGATTTAATTAAGACTATTGTTGATCATATGAAGACTCCTCTCGAAAATATATTCATGTTGGAAGACTATATACTGAGAGGTCAAGAAAATCATCGGTGGGACATCATGGTTCAAATGGAGTAGGCTGAAAAATGATGTGGAAGTGTTTATAGGATAAGTTCCTTGAAAACATCTATATGGAAACTTTGCGAAAGAAGAAGGCTACATATTTTATGAGTTTGACCCAAGGGAAAATTTCAGTGATGGAATATGCTAGTCGCTTCACCGATATGCGACGATTCATCCCACAGTTGGCAGGATATGAGGCGACTATGAAAAAACATTTTTAAGACATGATTAGACAAGAGTTCAATCATTAGGTAAACATCATTCATCTGAAAAGGTTTATAGAGGTATTAGATCAATACCTTATCTTAGGGGAGAACTTGAATGGAGATTCAGGTAGTGAACTTGTGGTGACAGTCGGGTGAGCAAGTGGTATGGCTTCTGAAAGAAAGAAGCATAGTTTTGGAAATTTTAACCAGGGGGAAATGCACATACACTACTAGAAAATAGGTCTATACCCACGGTTTTGCAAAAAACCGTGGGTATTGGGATAGTATTTGACCTATACCCACAGTTTTCCAAAACCATGGGTATAGCCCATCTATACACATGGTTGTGCCAACAACCATGGGTATAGTTTTCTTTTAATAACTATACCCACATTTTTGAAGAAAAACTTGGGTATACGGTATTTTCCGAAGACCTATACTGAGGTTCTTGAAAACCGTAGGTATTGCGGTTTTTTTGAAGACCTAAAGCCATGGTTCTCCAGAATTGTGGGCATAGATTTCTCGCATTATGGTGGGGAAAAAAATTAGGCTGGACATGAAAAAAATTTGGCAGTAAGATATTTTTTCATGGTTTTGATTAATATATATATGTCCATATAAATATAAATTCTCAAAATTTCTTTATCTATGTTGGTAGAATCTTCTATATGGTTGTTGTTGGTCTTCGGTTCAAATCCCCTGGCCACGTTTTATGAATTTAAATACACCGCATGGATCATATTTATATATATACGCAGATGTACATATATATAAAAAATATAAATCACATCTCGGTTGGTCGGTTGATGGGGTTCAACCACGAGACTCAGCGTGAGGTACGGGTTCGAAACACGCCATGTGTTTTTTTTTGAATTTAAATACCACATATTAATATATATATATATGCAGATAAATGTATATATAACTGATAGAATTTGCATCTTGGGTGGTCTATTGGTGGGGTGCGGCCACCAAGCGCAGCACGAGGCCTGAGTTCAAACCCCCTGGCCATTTTTTTAAGATTAAATCCCCACAGTTCTCAAACTATGGGGTCAATGTTGTGCCAGCGTGTCCACACACCTGCCAAACTGTGGCAATCCTATCCCCATTGTTTGGAAAAACCGTGGGTATAGGCCCACCCCTATCCTGACTTCGTTCCATCCCACAATTCCCAAAACCGTGGGTATAGCCTATACCTACGGTTTTAGGGGGCTATACCCACGATTTTGAACCGTGGGTATAGGGCAGTTTTCCAGTAGTGATAGTAGTCAGGAGAGAGGGTCAGGCTCTCAGGGTGGAAACCAAGTATTCTTTTATCAGTGTGGTAGGCCTCAGAACTTTCATGGATAGTGTCCCTGAACACCAGTTTAGTTTCGATCATTTGACGAACAGGAAATGTACAATAGTTATGTAGGATCCCATTATAGTTATGAAATGATAGAGGCTATATATAGATATAGAGTCTAGGTAGGGGATCGATGAATTCATATCAGGTAAGAAGATGGATCACCACTGGTCGTACCTATAGGGTTGGTGGCCATGGAACTATGGGGTCCGAGCATTGATACCAGCAAGGGAGTGCAGTGTAGGGTGCTTAGGTTGGGGCCCAAGGTAGAGGGGAAGGTCATCTTCATGTGGTTCAAATGATGCCTAAATGTGGTGAGGAATTACCATCTACTATTCTTGGTATGATTCTTGTAGCTTCTACACTGTCTAATTATTTATTTGATACGATTGATACACATTATTTCATTTCATCTAAGTCCATGGTTGTGTTGGGATTAACTGTAGAAAATGATTATAGAGTAATGTCACTTGATTCTCTATTTTGGGGAATATTTGAGGATATCAAGTATTTTAAGGAATGTTCTTTGGAGGTGGATGGATATCATTTCCTATGGAACTTGTTTGTCCTTGATATTTTAGGTTTTGACCTAATTCTGGGAATAGATTCTGTAGTGTTGTATCAAGCCCATGTTGACTATTACCTGTGTAGGGTGATGTTTGCACCTCCTGAGGGAAGAACTTATATCTTTCGTAGTGAGTGAGATATTTTAGTGGGATATGAATGATTGATTTGTCAATATATTGGAGAACTTATAGACTAATTATTACGCCATATATTAGATTATGGGGGAAATAACGGCTAGTCTTCCCCCTCATTGTGGGTCGATTTCAGGATGTGTTTCCTAAGGACATCGTGGGGTAACCACCTAAGATATATGTTGATTTCCTGATTGAACTATTTTCGGGGGTGAATCCAATTTTCATTCATCCATACCTAATGGAATCTACATAACTTCATGAACATAAAGTTTAGATATAATAGTTAGAGCTTGATGGGTTTATCCATCCTAGTACATCACCTTGGGGATCTCTCGTACTATTTTCCAAGAAGGCAGATGGGTCATTGAGGCTATGTGTTGACTATAGGAAGCTAGAACAGATTATGTTTAACAATAAATACCCTATTACTTGAATTGATGGACTTTTTGATCAACTGAGGGGTACCATCGGAGTCTCTATGATCAATTTAAGATCAGGATACCATCAGTTAAGGGTGATACCATCTAACATACCACACACAACTATCTAGAGTAGGTTCAAGTTATATGAGTTTTTAGTGATGTCGTTTGGGTTGACTAATGAACTTCTATGTTCATGGATTTGATGAATTAGATATTTCACCAGTATTTGGATCAGTTAGTTTTTTTTCTCCATTGATTACATCTTGGTAAACTCTATAACTCATAACGATCATGCGAAACACATTGACATAGTATTGAGTACACTAAGAGGGCATAAGATCTATGCCAAGCTATCAAAGTGTTAGTTCTGGATTGATAAGGTGAGTTTTGGGGTCACATAATTTATGAATCCGGTGTGTTAGTTGATCTAGAGAAAGAGAAGGTTGTGGTGTCTTGGGTGTATCCCAATAATGTTTTTGATGTTTTGAGTTTTCTAGTCTTTGATTGTTATTACTGAAGTTTCATTAGGGATTCTCCCATTTGGCAGCACCCCTCTCCAACTTAACCAAGTAGGGGGTTAATTTTGAGGTGTTAGGGGAATGTGAATGTTCTTTTCAAGAGATTCAAAACTAGTTGGCTACCACATCGATTTTGACCTTACCCGAAATAGGTAAGGGGTACATTTTTCTTTTTGACATGTCCGTTGTTGGGATTAGGATAGTGTTGATGTAGGATAACCAAGCTGTATCTTAAGGGTCAAGACAATTGAAGCATCATGAAACAAATTACACTACTCATGATTTTGAGTTGTCTGTTGTGGTTTACCCCGTAATGTGTTGGAGTCATTACTTGTTAAGAGAAAGTTTCATGGTGTTTACTGACCACAAAATACTTAAATACATATTTTCTCAGTGGGATTTGAATCTTCATTAGTGAAGGTGGGTTGAGTACCTACAATACTTTGATTTTGAGTTGGTTTATACACCTAGAAAAGGGAAGCGTGTTGTGGATGATCTTAATGGGAAGACTCAGAATGAGGTGGTTCAGGAATCCAACTCAGAGTGGAGATTGATGGACATGTTTTTTGAGATTCACTTGGAGATATAGGATTGTAATAGGCTGATAAAACTTGTATTTATAATAGTGGAATCCGCACTAATGAGCCGAGTCAAGGAGATTCAGCTGGTGGACTCGGTCTATTTGGCTATGAAGGAAAGTCTTAAAGATGAGGAGTCACCTCCTATTTGGGATATTGGTGATGATGGAATTGTCAATGTTTGTGGTCATGTGGTTGTACCATTGTTTATGCAGTAAGAGTTGATGTCTGAGTTCCAATCATCGAGGTGGGAAGTTCACCTTAGTTTAACTAAGATGTATCGTGATCATTGTAGGCTGTACTAGTGGTCAAGAATGAAGAAAGAGGTTGTAGGTTTTGTAGCATGATGCCTTATCTGTCAATTGGAGTAGGTAGAGAATCAACACCCAGGTAGTTTGTTATAGTCATTGCCTACCCCATAGTGGATGTGTAATGACATAATGATGGACTTTGTAGTGGTTCTTCTAAGGACACCCCAGAATAATGACACGATCTGGGTGGTTTTAGACCGGATGACAAAAGGGGATCATTTCTTACTGATCAATAAGACTAATATGGTTGATCAGTTGGGTGAGTTATATGTTTGAGAGATAGTACAGTTGCACGGTAGTCTAAAAACCATAGTTTTGGATCGTGACCCATGTTTCACCGTGTGCTTTGCGAAGGGGTTACAAAAGGTGCTTGGATCCTATGTGTTTTTTTATTATGGCTTATCAACCAAAAATTGATGGGGTGTTTGAGCATACGATACATGTATTATAAGATATGTTGAGAGCTTATATTTTAGATTTTTGTGGTCCATGGGAAAAAAATTGGCCTCTTGTTGAGTTTTCCTAAAAAAAACATTTTTCAAGCTATGATACAGATGGAACATTTTGAATCACTCTATGGTAGACCATATAGATCTTTGTTGTGCTGGTTAGAAGCTAGGTAATTTGAGCTGTTGGGGATGAGTCTCATACAGGATATGTTGAAAAAGGTTTGAATGATTCAAGAGAATATGAAAATGGCTCATAGAAGGAATAAAAGCCATATGAAAATCGGCATCATAGACCCCTTGAGTTTTTTTGTGAGAGATAGTGTGTATTTTCATGTGTCACCAAGGTTGGTTCAACGTCGAATTTTGAAGCAAGGAAAGTCGACACCCACGGTATGTAGGATCATTTGAGACCGTGGAGAGGATCAGATCAGTGGCATACTGATCATATCTTCCATAATGTTATAGTGTAATGGATGATGTATTCCATGTCTTGTAACTCTGAAAATATCATCCCGACTAATCTCACGTGATAAATATTTTAGATGTAGAGTTGGAGGATGATTCATCTTTTGAAGAGAATTAGGTGAGTATTGTAGACCCTAGTGTGAAAGTCTTACGATGAAAAATTGTACCTTCGGTTAGAGTTTTATGGCGGCATGGAAATGTTCAGGAAGAAATTTGGGAGGCATAATCAGATATATGTGCCCAGTGTCAAGATAAATCTTCTTTAGAGACTCAATGATGCTTGGGAAGAGTGACTCAAGGATGATTGGTTCGAGGACGAGTTGTCATAAGTTGGGGAGGTTGTAAGATCCTGGATTCTTCCATAATATATGTTTTTGATTATGCTTCAATTTGAGTCCCTTATTTTAAGTTAAAAAATTGTTTATCAAGAACATGAGAAGGATTGGGGGTTCTTGGGATTTGGTATAAAAAATAATAGGGAATAAAATTGGTTATTTTTCATGGTTTGCGCATGGTTAGTGCAAAGTGAGAAGAGAATTCTAGGTAACTGTGCAGCCTTAGACATCAGTTTATGTATGGTCGGCATGTGGTTAAGATAACAATATGGAATTACCTAGTAACCATGTAGACTAGCCTCTCTTGGATAGTATCATGTTCATAGTCTGCGCACATTTTGGAAGACCACATGGGTAAACTGTTTGGCCCAGTAAAGTTGAGAAATTTACAAATAATCCATTACATGATTTTAACCCCATCTCATAATTCTTCTCCTCTTCCCCTTCTACCCTACTGATGAATAAGTGATTCCAAGGGTGATTCTCTTTCATCTTTAGGTCGTTTGGAGTGTCATCGGTTGTAGATCAAAGATCTGGGTAATTCTAATCTCCTCCTTACTTCATTTTCTCGGTTAGAGTTTTTATATTTATCTCATCCCAAAGCTACCAAACCATTATTTTATAGGGATATCTATGTTGAGTCTTCAAATATTAGTTTAATTGGTATCTAATGCTTCGATTAGGATGGCGTTTGTTAGAAAATCCAAGGTAGGTGGTATACAAGTTATGTCCCATTATTTATACATTGATTTGTGCATGTAAGGTTTTATTCTGGTGCTCTTATCAGTGTGTCTTTGGTTCCATTAGAAAGATGTGGTGTATTGGGTGTATAAATAACCAAATGAACTCGTCATGAATCATGTGGAATTCATAAAGGATGACTCGACCAATCTAGGACCACCAAAGGGGTGTTCTGACCCTCACGAACATGGATTATAAAAACACTCGGTGTGAAATGTGCTTGTATATAGGTAAATCCCATTTCGAATAAGTAAATTGGAAAATGTATTAACTTCTAAGGGATTATGGGAAGATGTGTCAAGTTTGGGATATGGTTAAGGGATCGTTTGTCTGGGCATATTAATGGGATAAAATAGGATTAATGGGTATGTGATAATGATTCATTTTTTGTACTTAAATATGATTAGTGAGTTAGACTTGGGAAATTGGAATTGAGTTAAATGAAAATGGGATAAAAATGATAAATGAGTTAATATATTGTATAATAATAATTATTCCCATTTTAAATGGTCAATTTTTCATTTTTCTAATGTTATTGGCTAATCATGGTTCGTATTGTGGTTTTGTTTGGTGAATAGATAAATAAGCATGTAAACATGGCTTCATTGAGTGGGGTAAAAACATGAGGTTCTACTCCCATAGGTCGAGTTAGACCGAGGCTCTAAACTCCACCCCTCAATGCATGGGTTAGGTAAGAGGATAAAGTTTTATTCCCCTAATGATTGCATTCCACCCGGACTGAGGTTTCGAGGTGAGGATAATTAGATTGTTGTGATGTGTTTCTTTATGAATGTAGAACCTAATTTATTCCAATAAGCATTGTGATTATTAAAAATTCCTAATCCATTGAGTGCATCAAAAAGGTGAACTAAGCACATTGTTTTTATAAGTATTGAATCTGAATTAGATAATGGATTAATTTGAGGGAATAGTGTTACTAATGTATACTTGAATTGTATTTTATTTATTTGTCATTATTTATTTCTTGAATGAAATATATTTTAAACTATATATTTTGTAGTCACCATTTGTGGTGGCCAATTGAGTTATACTCACACCCTTCTCGGTCCATCGTTGGGTACTCGAGTAGATTTCATGCTTGCTAGTTAGGATAAGGGTAAGGGTCCAATACTAGGGAGTTGAGTTGGGTTCAAGACATGAATGGATGAGGTTTTGGCCATGGAGTCATGAAATTTTTGGGGATTACTGTGTTTTTCTTTATTTTGGTTTTTTTAACTTTTCATTGTAGTGACATGAAAAATTTACTTTTTGTTGTGGTTTGTACCCAGTTCGGGAGATGGTTATTTATAAAGGTTCACTATTAGTTCTAGTTTTTCTTCTATTTTGTGATTTTTTTATGTTGTGGAGTACTCTAGTATCGGGGTCATAGTCTCCCCACATGACCTCTAAACCCTCACTTTTAGTTGGTAACCTCTAGTATATGGGGAGGCGTGCTTGAGGTAATGTGATGACCTAGCTCGTGGCACTGGGTTTGTGGATTTCAGGTTGGGGAAGTTACATGTGACATCCTTGTAATCATACCAATGTAATAAAGTAAGGCTTCACATCAGGGTTTCTGAGGTTGAGGACCTTACAATTAGTATCAGGGGATGTTTAGTAGAAACCATGGAAACTAGATTTAGAAAAAATAGATTATAGAACACGTCCCTAAGAAAGGATTTGGGGATAATAATGGAAGAACATCCTAGAATTTTGGTAAGGTATTGGTTATGTGGATATTACTAGAAATACATCCATGTATAGATACTAAAAGTGGATGTCATTCTAGTATAGATGTACATAGGGGTAACAACAATGAAAAGGCGTCTCGGTCTTATCTCGTGGAAACCTAGTAAACGACAATGAGCCTTACTGTACAATGGGTTTGACACTCTCTGGGGATATTGTTAAGATAATTCACATTTTCATTAAAAACTATTATAAAGGATTTATAAGTAAATATGTCCCCCAAAAAACCATGTTTATGATTATGAGATTAGCTATACATAATATTTTCAATTTATATTAAGTATTTCACTAATATTGGGAATAAACCTTATATTTTAAAATGTTATGATATAATCTAGTGTATGAAATTTTTTAGAAATGGTATCCATCAGATGGAATGGTAACCACATTAATGCTCATAATCTAAAGAGTATGAATAATCATTTATTGATGGTCTTAATCCATACTTTTGAAATTAACTAGTCTCTTAAACATTATCATCATATGGTGAGATAGTATTATTTACTAATAAGAAGGAGAAATATTTTTCTTTTTATTATGGCTTCGAGATGAAGCAAGAGAAGAAGATGAAAACTAGGAAAAAGATAGATAAAGGGAATAAGGGGAAAAAGTATTTTCGAACATGTGATAATTGTGGAAGGAAACACCTTGGTATATTCTTAAAAGGAATGGGACTTTGCTACAAGTGTGGAGAGAAAGGCCACCATTCTTGTGATTTCAAGGGTAAGAAAAAAATTTCCAATAGACAATGATTCAACTGCAAGAATATTGGACACTACACAAATCAATTTCCCAAATGTCAAAGGAATATACACCCAAAAAAGAACTTGAATAATGTTCTTGATGATTATACTACCAAAGATGAAGAGGAATGATTAATTTTCAAATGTTTAGATTCGTAAATTATGTATTTTGAGTATTTTAATCAATGATGTAATGGTTATAAGAATTATATATTATATATGTATTTTACTACAGTACTATTTCAATATGGATTTATTTTGATGGATGGTAGCAAACAAAAGTGACTCATTAGCAAGTTAAACTTTTCAAAAAATATATGGTTTAGGGAAATACAACCCTTAATATGTTCCTATTACTGAGATGTTGATTTCAGAATAAAGAGATGATTTATTTGGACAATGTAAATTTGATAGCACTTTCTATCTTCTATAAAAATAATGGACTATCAATAAAGTGGTAGAGTCTACAACATTTAATATATTAAAATTCCTATTTTTTACATAAGGAATAAGTAATAATGAACCTATTAAATGTGGTTTTATGGTAATTCAAGTTATTACCTTTTATAATGATAATACAAGGAGAATGCACTCACATATTAGAATGTGATGATTAAAAGCCACTTCATGTTGTCTAACCAGTTAATTATGGAAATTCAATGACCTTATTTCTAAAGTTTTGGGATTTTATATAATATAAAAGTTAACCATTTATGAAATGGTTGAATTTGATCCTTGGAAAAGGTTTTAGAGATTCTTTTACCCTATGATAGAACTTGTTCCATGAAATAAAGTAGGATTTGTTAAAGGCACAACTGAAGGATAATATTGTGTTCATATAAACATATCAGGTTCTAATTTTTACTTTCATAGAGTGAAATTATTTCATAACATTATAGAAAGGATCATGAAATAAAAAAATTATCATAGGACTTTTTTTTACAATGTGGGTTTTCCACAAAGGTATTTTCTTGTATCAACCATTTTTTCATTTCAAATTTAAATTTTAAATTGTAAGGACACAATTTATTTAAGGAGGGGATAATGTAACAACATAAGGATTTACAAATAAATTTAATATAGAATGTAATGCGCACAAAACTGAGTCTATGCTAAACAAAACATTGTTGTTAAAAGAATTTTAACAAGATAGTTATAACCTAGCCATTGAACATAATATTTCCGCTTTTGTGAATTTAATTTTCAAAAATGAACATCCATGGTTGTGATCAATAAGGTATTTAGAGTTTGATAGGATCAACCTAAAATTATGTTGAATATTAACATGAACCTTTTTAATAGTAATGTTACCCTTATGAATTATAATATGAATCGGATGAAAATTAAATCGGCCAAATGAATAGCCACCTCACCCATGAAGGTATATATAAAATTTAGGCATCTTATAAATGAAAGTATGATATAATAGTATAAGTAAATAATTTTTTTAGAAATTATTAATTGAGTAGTAGAATTTTTATAAAACCTAAACGTTTATTTATATTTTTATAATTAATATAATGATTAATAATTACATGTGTTCTCATAAAATATAATCATAAGGTAATATTTTGATGTCTTATTATTTAATTTTAATGGACCTTAGTTAATTTGTCCTACTATCATAAAATCTATTCTAATTTTAAAATTGGTGTTTGTCAACTCAATGATGATTTTAATTAGAAACTTAATTTCTCAAATTTATAAAATTATTCTCAGAAAATGGAATTCATTTTTAAATACTACACATTTGAAAATGGTTTGGATTATTTTTTAATATTTTTTAGAAATAGTTTCATTTTTGTGAATAGTAAAAATTAATGTTTTTAAGAAAATATGGTATTTTTTGTAACATAATCAAGAGATATTTATGATATAAAATTTATTAAACTTTGGAAATAAATAAATAATGATTTTATAATAAGAATTTTTTTATATAAATAATTTAGAACATATATATTATATTTTTCTTTTTAAGTATAAAAGGATCATTGCCATTGTCCTCACAGTGTCTAAACCGAGCCGACAAAGACAATTTGTTCCTTAAAATAATAATTAAAAGATAAAAATTATTTTTAAATCCTTTTTATTATTTATTATGTATAATTTATGTTTTTAATGATAATTTATATTTTTATAGTAATATAATATAAATCTTATCCAAATGCTTGTGCAATGATTTAATAGAGAATGAAAAGACAAAATAACAAATTTAAGAAGTTGTCTTGTTTTTTAAATGAGTGAGTATAAAAAATAAATGAATATAGAGTTTTATTTCCAAATTATTTTTTTAAATTTTATGAAAGTAATCTATTTTATTTTTTATATATGAAATAATTAGCATTGATTATTATGCAACGCTGATGTGGTGCTTATGGAAGAATAAGAAAAATATATAAAGTGTTTTTAATTAAAATTATTATAATTTTTAAATCACCCATATTTTGTATAAATATTTTCTATGATATTTTTTTGACCATTATATCAATTATATTTGAATTTGGGACATCTTTTAATAATGTGAATTACTTTTAAGGACATTATAATTTTCTTTATCAAAAGGAAGTCTAGTTGTCACATTGTATTTTTTAATTAGTATAATACTTTATTGTACGATTTTACAATATATTTTTTAAATAATATATAGTTTATTTAAATCTATGAAATATATCTTCTTCATGATTATTTTTTAATTTTTAGGGAATAAATAATTAACCTAATGGATTGAATGATTATGATGTAGAGATTGTTTAATTAATGAATAACCTAATTAATGATATTAAAAATAATAAAATAAATATAATTTGAGGATTTTATGTTAATTAATGATGTCTATATATTAATATGATATATCCATGATATAATAAAAAAAATTATTCTAATTTAAAAATATATATTTTTAAATTCAAGGTTATAAAGAGTGTTTTATTTGACATAAATTATTTTTCATGGTTAAAATATTTTATTAAATTATTTAAAACAAATTATTAAAAAAGGATAAAAATAATTACATAATAATTAATTAGTGATATAATATAATTTATAGATCTTTTTAAAGTCTTTAATCCAATTTTAGACATGATATGTCTTAATATTTTAAGCAATTCCTAATTTTCCCCTCACCTCAATTATTAAAGGAGGCTCTTACCTTCACAAAATTTATTCACCTTAAGACATTTTGATCACCTATATTCTACCAATTTCCATTTTCCTATTCCCTTGCATCATTCTAGTGCTTCTTGTCTCACAAAATACCACTTCCAAGAGCTTAAGGCGGTTCTAAAGTATAAAAGATTCAAGAGGTACGATTCCTTTTTTCTTCTATTTTAAATTATTTTTCACTTCTACATTATCCTAAAGTCCAATACAATGAATCATTACAATTAAAGTATCATATATATACTGTAATTTTTTTTCATGGTATCTAAGTCATAAAATCTCGTATTTTATTCTTTTAAAAATAAAAAAATTGTCGTATGTAGTGTGTCAATTCACTCCCATTGTGGACGACAAGTTTTCGTATCAATTTACTAAAAGCATGGGAAGTTTTAAATAAAATTTAATTGTTTAAAATGAACTAAATATTTATATTTTATCAATTATATATTATTATTTCTTTTGACAAGGAAGACCATAATAAACTGACCTTGGAAACAATGAAAATAATTCCCCCGAAGAAATAGAAATAACAAAATATTGTAAAAAATTAGGTGGAAAATGTTATAAAAAGATTATGTAAGGTATAATAAACATTATTTTAGTTATATAATAAATTAATAACACTATTCAAACCATTATACGTGATGTTTTAATAAATTATAATGATGTTGAACCTGAGGTATGGGATATCTTAACTCAATTTCCATTTATTGAGTTAAACATATTTGTCATTGGTTATGTTTTTCCAAGAATATGTGTGAATGGCCTATGATAGTTTTACAATATATATACACTTATATTGTGTGGATTTATATTTTTCAAACATAATTGTTTCATTGATTTATCCTCACTCTAATGATATGATCTTTATAAAGGTTTTCTTTTCAAACCTTCATTTTCATTCGTGTTATGATTTCTTCCTCTGTACACAAATATAATTCTTCAATATTTTTATAAACTTATTTAAGATTATTCTTTTAAATTCCAAAATATTTTTTTATAGATCTGTTAAACTTTTTATTATAAGAAATACATGTTTTTAGGTTCTCTTCTCAATCCTTCCCGATACACAAGCCCAATTATAAGGAAATTCTCGATTTCTTACTCATATTCATGTACCGTATACAATTGATTTTTAGAAAAAATATTTTTTAAAAAATTAATAATTCTGTCCTTAAAATCTATCTTAGTTTATTTCTTGTTTTAAAAAAAATTCCTTAAAAACTCTTCTTTTAAAATTAAAAAGTGTAATTCTCTCAAGAATTCCTCGATGAATTTATTAGAGTATTTTCATATATTTCAACACCCTAGTATATTATTATGTTTAATTGGGATTAATATTTTGTGATATCATCTAGAATATTGTATTTAATGGTTTAATATTATGTTTACTATTTATGTTCTTTCTTGATATCATTCACCATATTATTCTGAATGGTTAGTGATTACGTTTTCTGATTGGGGAAGTGATTTAAATTTCACATGTTAGTTTTAATATGAACTTATATGGTTTTTATATTTCATAACTTTAATATGTAGATGGAATTGGTCATTATATGTGTTGGTTGGGGCCCTCTATAGCCCCTCGGTGTAGTGGTAGGCCTCATTAGACAAACTAGTTTGGGTATGGGCTAAC
Source organism: Viscum album (assembly GCA_963277665.1). NCBI lineage: Eukaryota > Viridiplantae > Streptophyta > Magnoliopsida > Santalales > Viscaceae > Viscum > Viscum album. The sequence goes on from OY728147.1 coordinate 1,842,709,755, forward strand.
GTCTCACCCGATTATGCATGGCATCTTGGACGAAGACTTGAAGGTATGTTTATGATGTCCTTAATTATTAATTAAATCCTTATGATTTATTAGATATTCCATATTAATAATAAAATAGTAGAATATCCATGGGTAAGTATCTTTTTCATGTGATTATTTATATAGTAATATTTAATCAGTTTCTATTCCTACCATATTATACTCAAGAGTATGATTAAAGGCATGTATTTTTAGCTATTCACATTAGCTTTTGGTTTATGTTTTTTTAGGTTAGCTTTTTCTATATTCCATACCCTTATAGAGAATCTAAGATCAACCAATTCATATGTTTCTTTTCCCCTATGATTTTGAGATGTATGTTGTGGATGAAATTCCTAGATAATCTCAGAGTTCTTGAGAGTTATCAATGGATTTTCTATATTGCTTCACCTTGAAGTTGTTTTGTAAAGTTCATGTTTGTGATATTGTTTCTAAATATACTAAACTACATATTTCTTTAGTATGTGACTTCCTTGTAATCATAAAAATTTAATTGAGTAAGGAACCTACTCTGGGCATCTGGGTTCACAGTCCTTAGAGTTGATCTGGTTCAACCGAACTCAATGGTCGCCATAGATTTGATTTCAATCCATTCATTTGTTCAAGAAAATATATAAATATTCTATTTATCACCACATACTCAAGAACTTCACAAATTTATGCCTGATCTGGTCATGATCTATCACTTCTGTCGTCATAACTCGATTCCAACATCAATCCAATACATGATCTCTGGTATAAGTTTCTTGCATTAAAAAAGTGGTTTGAAATAGTTTATTTCTCGGTATTTGTTGAACTATGGGCCAAAAAGACTACCTATTCTGAATTAAGAGGTGGGAAATTGAAAGAACCAATAAAACCCATAAGGATCATACTTCATCCTATGTTCGTGTTAGCCTTGGTTTCTTCCATTATAAGGAAGAACGAAGAGATATTGAGTAAAAATAATAATTTCCAAATCCCAAATAATATCTATCATATACCAAAAATACACATGATCCATGAATAAATTCATTAGTTAGTTTATTCACATTCATTATAGGAATAATAAACAGGTATAAATCCAAATAAAAATAAACATTCTACCCTGATATAGATCAATCGCTGATGAAAAAACAATCAACATATTTTTCATTGGAAAGAATCACACATCTTATTGGTACACCAATCATTAATCTCTATATATACATCACTCACTAAAAAAATATATCCTTCAATGGGTATTAAAAATATAGAGGGTTATGAGGATAACCTTGGTATTTTTTCATACCTATATTTTTATTGAGCAATTAGTTCATTATGATATTAAAAAAATTAATTTATTATTCTATGACCACAATAACATTTTCAAAAATTACTAAAAATGAAAAAGATTATTTCATTCCATGGGTAAAATAAATGATATGACCTCATTGGTGGCCTCAAATGTTTTATATAATCCTCCTTTTATAAGTTAATCAACATTTTCAAAAATACTATGAATGAATGGAATTAATATATTTTATATATTTCAAACATTTATTTCGGGCACACCATGACTCATAAAAATATGTAGTATTAGCAATTGGTATTGAAAATATTCTTTATAATATAAAAAAATAATACTAGAAATACATGAGTCACTAACTTCTCACCACCTTGGGGATTTACATCCATCAAATCCATAAAAAAGGCTACACAAAGAGATGTGGTTACTGATCACGAATCTAGTTCTCTCTATCCCAGGTGATCTCCTAAAGATTCTCGTACTACCACCAGACACAATAGGGTAATAGACCCCCCATAAAGCATAATATCCTTATAATTATTTATCTCTTTTGGTTACTCAGTAAAGGTATCTCAATCCTTGATGTCCATCTCACCCTAGTATAAAACATGAGATGGGTCCTGCATGTACCTATTAAACTATGACATGTGTATGACTTTATATATTTGTTCTGACTATTGAATTAAAGATAATGAGTATTCCACCTTACCAACTCTTCATAATATCTGGAAAGGGACAATTGATCTCAGAGATATATTTCTTTTCTGGCCAAATTTATGTAATAAATGTTGAGGTGAGACCCTCAGGAACACATAGTCTCCCTCCTAGAACTCTTGTGGCCTCCATCATCAGTCAGAATAGCACTTCTAATAGCTCTGTTCAATCCTTATCCACTCCCGAAGGATGTTCACCTTTTCTATAGTGGCTCTCATAAAATCTTTTTACATAAGTATTGAATCACATGGGTTAGTCCTGAAACGTTTTCACTTACCGGGTTGCATGTACAAGGCCTCAAATGTTCCATAACATTGGTTGAATGGAAACTATTATTGTATGCAGAATCCACCAGTGGTTAGTAATCCACCGAACTATAGCCAAAGTGAAATATGTAACCACATGGCATATCCTTCATAACCTGAGTGGTCCGCTTAGTCTGGCCATCATTTTTGCGGTGATATTCCATGCTCAAAAGTAGGCGAGTCCCAAAATCCTCCTTCAATACCATCCATAATCAATATGTGAAGTGAGAATCATGGCCATAAATGATCATCAAGAGAACTCCATGGATTCAAACTATCTCTTTCCCAGAGATGTGTCATAATCTCTCAACTAAAATCTTCTCCAAAATAGATAGGAATTGGGCTGACAAGGTGTGTTAGTCTATGGTCACCGAGATGGAATCATGTCCCCTAGACATATGTGGTAAAACCATCCCAAAGTCCATGGATATTTCATCCCACTTCCACTCTGCAACCTCAAGGAGTTGATCTAAACCTGTTGGAACCTGGTGTTCATCCTTCATGTATAGACACATAGGGAATCAGAAGATAAAATATGTAACTCCCTTCATTATCATTAGACACTAAAACTAGCATCAGAGGTCTGGGTACATATTTTCCAACCTAGTATATACTACTAATAAAGATTTATGAAACCCCCAAAAAACCTCCCCAATATCACTGGTACCTTTATTCATCCTTTGAAAAGAACTCTACGCTCACCACCATCAGAAAATCCGTAAAGAGCATGTCCGGTGGATATTTGAGTACGTAGGGTATCACAGTTGGTATCCACAAGCTAAGCCTCCCACACTGACTATAAAATACATTGGGTAAGAAACATTTAATGGAGATAATCTACACCATCTATATACATAAAGGATAAATGCAATGTGGCTAACAGGTCAAACTCCTTATTCAGTAGTTGTCAATAAGATCTCCTACTAAGAGAATCTATTTCCATATTCACCTTCTCTAGAGTATATATAATATTGAAGTCATAATCCTAGAGAAACTCTATCCATATCCTCTTAATCAAGTTAATATTATTATTAGAGAAGATATACTTGATATTTTTTTGGTCATAAAAAATGATAAACTTATCGCACATTGGGTATTGTTTCCATATATTTATTGTGAAGACTACCATTTCTTACTCAAGATAAAGGGCCATGCAGTTCTTCTCATGTGGTATTAATATATGTGAACCATATTCAATAACCATTTTCCTCTATATTAAAAAAACAAGCTCAATCTCTAATGCATCAAAGAACACTTCATAATCTACACCCTCTTTCAACAATCTGAAGATGGGATCACTCATCTGTCTCTACATCAACTTCAAGAAAGCCTCTTGGGACCTCTCTTTACACATGAAAGGCTTCCCATTTCGTGTAAAATCTTAAAGGTATATAATATCCTAGAGAATTCAGTTATGAATCTCTGATAATATCAAGTCAACCCAAGGAATCTCTACAACTTCATCACACTCTTGGGTGACTCCCAATATGACATTATCTTGACCTTTTCAGGGTCCATTTCCACAAAATCTATTGATATAATATGTCCTAGATTTTTAACCCTTGAATCCAGAACTAGTATGTTAAGCACTTACCTTTAATATGAATCTATCAAAGTATTTCCAGGACAATCATCAAGTGTCTTGTCTGCTCATTTTTAGATGTCGAGTACACTAAGATATTGTTAATGAAGACTACCACAAACTCATCTCAAAAAGGCTAAAAGATATATCTCATGAGTCTAATGAAAAATAATGGGGTGTTAATCATGCCAAATTGAATCAAAATGTAGTCATAGTGAATATAGAAATATTTTAACTTCAGCTTCAAGATATGCTCTTCTCATACTCACAACTGATGGTACCCTGATCTGAGGTCAATCTTCAAGAATCATCATGTCACTCTAAACTAGTCAAAGTGGTTTTCAATCCTTGATAGTGGTTAATTATTCTTCATAGTCACCTAGTTCAAGCACCGATAGTCCAAATATAACCTGAAGCTCCCACCCACCTTCTTGGAAAATAGTATTGAGGATTACCTGGGTGAAACACTAGGTCTAACAAATATCTTCCTATACAAGTCCTACAACTACACCCTCAGCTCACAATGCTCTATAAGAGCCACCTGATATGGAGGTAGAGATATTGGGGACATACCAGGGTGTATATCAATGCATAAGTATATTTCTCTATGGGCAGTAATCCTAGAATTTCCTCAGGAAATAAGTCCCCGTACTCCTCTTCCACAACAGGGAACTAAAAACACATGGCACCTGCTACACCATTGGTAATGAAATCAGTACTATAGACAAGGTAAAAGTACATAAATCTTACCTCGTATCAACCTTGAAGACTCTAGGTAATAAGTCTTCACCACCTACATCTTCCTTTGTCCTTGAATACTAGCTCCCTGAGCCCGGTGTAGACCACCTGGGGGTGGTGGTTGTAACAAGTTGGAGCATCTACCACCACAATCTATTCTCTTAAATCTATTTCCACATCCTACACATTGTTGAACTATCTACTCCTTCCAATAAATCATTCATGGTAGCTCATACACTGTCTCTATATCAGCCACATGGGGGGTCAGAAAATATCATTAATGATGTCCCTTACAATCACAAGAGTAGCATCACCTCTCCTTGGGCTAACTAGACCCATCATATGAGCCCTGAACTATAGAACCTCTTTACTAGAAATGTATCCAGAAATGGCTCATGCATACAGGTCCCTCAGACTGATGTTGGCTCCCAGATACCTAATTCTCTACTGATGAGTTCCCATTATAATAAAAAATAGTTTTCACCTACTCATCCAATAAAATCTTGACCACCAAAGCTCAATCTAGAACCTCATCATAGGTAACAACCCATAGAGGTATAACTCTTGATCAATTGCCTCTTTGAATTCCTCACTCAAAGGTCCATTTATGGAAGAACTGATCCAAAACCATATCCATCGAGTACCTAGATAGTTTAGAGAAACTCGATGAAGACTCTCTTTCTATTATACTACCCTGCTAAAGTTATTGAAATTCATTAATATGAAAAATTCTCAACATAGATTGATATAACTTATCTCAAAAAAGGAACTTGAACTTTGACTATGCTAGAGTCACCTCATCGTATATCTCATTTACTAAACCCCACTATCATTATATGTATCCATGGAGAAGTCTTGCTACAAAAACCACCACATGGGAGTCATTTTCTTAATGTACTTGAGTGAATGCACACATCTCCAATCCCATACAATGATGAAATTTAAAACAACTGATAAAAATGCATGAATACATATAGAAACCCATAGATAGAGTGAAATAATGTAATGGAAATAAAATAAACAAGTCCAAATACAACCACAACACAAAGATACTGAAATAAAGTCCAACATAAAAGTATATATGGGGATTATAGTCAAGATAAACAGAAGAACACACCTTGGTTTTTTTGGATCACTAAACATCACCTGGTCCTGGTCCCACTATGTCTTTTTCAAAAGATCGATTGTATGGATAAGACATGAAAAGTGTGGGAAAATCCTATCCATGGGTGATTATAACAATACTCAGTAGGATGCCACAAAATCACTAAGCATATAACAATTATAATAACAGCCAGCTCTACATAGGTATATATCAACATCACATATAACAATAATATCCTAATATAATAAACCAAGAGACATTGTCTCAAAGTAAAGGCACATCCATAATTCCATCCCAAGTATCCTTCTCTAAAGTCCCAGATAACACTCATCTAGGAGATCACACTCCATGAGTCAGATACCACTAATGGAACCCTTAAAATATGTACTTCTCATAGGATAACACCATAAGTTTTATATGATGTAAGTGTGAATATAATGATATACAGATGAGGATAACACCCAAGACCATGGGGTATACCAAAAAAGAAATATTTAATAACTCACTAATTAGAGGATTGACACCTGTATAGTGTTGGTCACAATGATACCAATACCTCACCCTAAGAAAATATAATGATAGAAGATCTCACTTAAGGATTCAAATAAGGATTAAAAAAACTATATCCAATAAGTCTTGATGAATGGATATATATCTTTTGGGTATGATTTGATTCCATTATAGCCCTCAAGGAATGGATATATGGAATGAAACCTAATGAAACTTTTTCTAGCCGAAGAGGAAAAGGGCTCTACAACAACTTTCAAGCAGTATAAAGTGTCTACTGGGAGTACACAGTGTCTCCTGTTAGCCTTAATTCCTTCCTGGGTATCATGTACCATGCCCGTGTATTTTTCATAATACATGGAGTGTCTATTTCTAAGTAATTATTACTCGGTATAAGTACACATCTATTCCCATGTACAACTATCCTAAATGTTTCCATGTCAGAGTACACAAAGTGTTTCTGACCATGTACTTTGGTCCATGTTCGTTTACCCTCAAAGGTGCACATCTATTTCCTTGGTCGAGACACATGTCGTGTGGTAGGGGTCACACACCGTGTGATGTTTAACATCATGTATAAACCCTATCCACCACACTAGGGGTTTCACATTATATGATTATCATGATTTATTGAACCTTCAAGTTATTCCTCCATGTATTCCCATGTAGCTCTCACCTTTGATTCAACCACCGATCTCGCTCAAAGACCACAAATATGGGTCAACCAAACCCATTGGTCACTATAGATCTTATTTTTGACCGTTAATTTATTCAGGTAAGTCAATACATAGTCTTGTTGTCACTACACACTCAAGAATAAGAAATAATTATGCTCGATCTTGACCTAATATTTCACCACCATCATTGAATCTCTATTTAGTTTTCATTCCAATCCCAGATCTTCAGTATCAATAAATTATGCTAGGAAATGGGTGTGTAATAGTTTATTTCTAAGTATTCATTGAACTACAGGCCAAAAGGATTTTCCGTAATGAATAAATAATGGGGAAAGGATTGAAAAAATCAAAACCATGTGGATTTATCCTTGGCCAATATCCTTTTTTACCTCAATTTGTTTCTATTAGAATGATTAATGGAGATATATATATATATAATAAACATCAATAAATTTCCAATCTTTAATAATATCTATAACATCCAGGCAATACACACAATCCATGAATTAATTCATTTGTTAATTAATTAACATTCATTGTAGGAATAATAAAGAGGGATAAATCCATATAAATATAATAATCCTACCTCAAGATGGATTGATCCCGGATGAATAATGAATATGAATCACTGTTTCTGGTGTGATTCGGATATCCCATTGGCACACCGATCATCAATCCCAATTTTCTTGTTACTGGCCAATGGAAGCTCTCCTCCAAAATATTTTAAAATTCTATAGGTTTTTGAGGAAAACCCATGTATTTTTCCATAGATTTATATTCATAGATCGATTAGGTCATTGAACTATTACAGATAAAATAATTTAATTTACCAATTAATTTATTATTTTACCACCAAAAAAACGTTTTCCCAAATGCCCGATACCGGTAAGGATTATGTTACTTCTAGGGTAAAACACAAACTATGAACTCAACGGTGGCCTCTAATTTACAATCCAAGTCTCCTTTTATAAGTTATTCTAATTTAAAAAATATATTTACTTTGTTAAGTTAATATATTTTATATATTTCAATCATTTATTCTAGGATCATAGGGCCTCTAAATCACATGTCACCTTACCACCTAATCTCAAAAAATATTTTGTGTAATATCCAAAAATGATACATGGAAGGTCCAAGTTACTATAATATTACTTTTACATTATTTATTCAAAGACTTTACCTATGATTATTCATTTTCCATTTATTTAAATAAATTGTGTACAATCTATGATAATAAAGTTATTTTCTGTATTCTCTCAATCCTTATAGCCTGTATTATATCATACCAATGATATTGATTCGATCAACATTATCCCCTTTCCTTAATAATTGACTCAGTGGTTGACTCACATATATATTTTTATAATCCAAAAATTCAATCTCAAAAATCTCATTATTCTAAACATTCTGACAATCCTCCAAATATTTATTTTTTTATCATCCTCTAAAAATAATTCTTCAAAAATAGATATTAAAATATATACTTTGGATTCATTCACAAATAATTTTACATAACATATATAAATAATATTATAGAATATTTTATTGAAACACTTATTGTTCTTACTCGTTGTTGAGTCTCTGGGTAAAATACCTTCGTCAACTACATCACTATATTTTTCTTGATTTCATTCTTTATTCTGAATGAATTTTTTTTTTCTAAATACCATGAGATTCTTCAAATAATGCTTCCTACCATTACACAATTTTTATGGTATTTTATCTATTCATAAATCATGTAATACTCTATTCTGATCATATAAATACACTTAAACAACTTCTTTCTAATGGTTATGTGTGATTACAATATACATAAACCAAATATTATACATATTTTGGACCATATTATTTCTTATTTAAATAAATCCATTCTATTTAGGAGTCTTCAATAAAGACACATCATTCTTAATTCCATTTTTATGTTTATTTTCAACATTGTGAGATTTTTACTCAAATCAATTGTGTAATCTAAAAAATTTTAAGGTACATCCAGTATCATTTTTTTATCTTATTTGAAACCTCTTAATGTAATATATCACTTTAATATATGATCACATAAACATAGAACGTCTCTTTATTTTATATTCTATAATAAATATGATGAAATAAAACTCTGAATATGTTCCCACATAACTAATTGGATAACACACATAAATTTGATCAAAATTTTGAAAAATTGTTTCCCTCATTTATTTAGAGGATATGGATTTAGAACCATCTATCCACACATAGAAGTTTAAAAAAATCATTTCATTGTATAATTTCATGTTAATAATATCAAATAAAACTCTAATTTTGTTTACAATTTTTCACAAATTATTAAATTGATGTGACCAAGCCTCTAGTGATATAATCTATTTACTTATTCAAAAATTAAAAGGTATTTATTTTCTATATTATCAGCCTAATAAATATGTTCATTCTCCCTCCAATATTCCATTATATAATTCTTGAACATACCTTTTAATTTGTATTCTTTTTGACTGAATGTGACTTCCAAACCTATGTCACAATTTTGACTAAGGATTGAAAAAATTTGATGAAGTCCATCAATATAAAGAACGTTAGTATTCTATAACACTTCACTAGAAACTAGAATCCTTCCACTAAATTTATTATTAACATATCATTTATTTTAAAAGAACATTTTTTCATCAACTCAACCATCTACATACTCCAACAGTTTCATATTTCATGTCATATGATATGGACACCCACTATCCAGAATCCATGTGTTATTATTCTTTGATGATTTCATAGAAATTTTATTCAAACATTCCTTCTTGATATTTATTCATTCTATCCAAGAAACTCTTTAATGAGTCAGTACTTTTTTTGGTCTCTTATTGACATTTTTAGTATTAGAAATTAAATCATGTTCTTCTTTTTAATGAGGGTGAAACATGTTGAAGAAATAGATCAAATTATATTACCTTTCATTAATTCTTCATTGTATTCTTTAAAAAGGTATTCATATTTTATTCTACAAATTTATAACTTTATGAAAAATAATTGATCAATTAAAACAATAACCATAAAATGAATTTCAATTCTAATTTGATAGATATTATCTAAATATAATTTCATGAATTTCTAAATATTTTCAATTTGACAGATTTTTTCTTCACCATAATATGAAATTATACCAAGAAGAGTAGAAAACTGAAATTTCATCAATGGAAGATTCTTTTTTTCTATTCTCCATATAACTTTAGTTTTTGAAAAACTATTATAATTTTTATATGTTATAAATGGTTGAAATATTTTACCTATAATTTAATTCCCTTTGAAATTCTTATTTATAGACATTTTCTTTAATGTTTCACAATCAAAACCAATATAAGTTTTATATATACTATTTGGCCTTTTTTCACTTAGAATATCTCTAAAAGTTCTTATGCCCCATTCAACCATTTATTTCTAAACATAGTATATAAATTTCCAAAACAAATATTCTTCTAAGAACCAACTATCAATATTTTTTTTCAAACATATTTCTCAAGGAAAAAAATATTATTCAAGATTTTAAATCTTTTTGACTTTCTCCATGATAGAGATATCAATATCATCAATGATCTTCATTTTTCCCCAATATTCAATCATAAAATCATAACTTCATCAAATTGCACATGATTATTATCACATTATTCTATTAATTTTTAATTATGATCAACTTTTTCTTCAATATCATAAATATAACTTGGAAATCCATTCAATAATAATATAATTTTATAATTATTATTTTTTTCTAAATCAGATACTTCTAGAACCCTTTATAATTCTAATTTATAATCTATAACTCACTCTGGTTGATCATTTCCCTATACTTATATCCTAGAACTCTATACTAAATCCATTATTGATTCTTCAATGTTTGATATAAATTAAATATTTATTCATTCCAATGGATATTCATCCATATACACTTCTTTTTTTATAATAATCATTTTCCTCTAAAACTTCTTTCCAATTGAATCTCTAGAATTTAAATTCCTTTTAGGAGGAAACTTATTCTTCTTCTTTTGTGATAATTCAAACTCAATTCCATATTCATCATTCCAATTTTAAAATCTATTACAAATTTTTTGAATCATACCACAATGAAAAATTGATAAAATTAACTTTTCTTAAAATATTCCTTTTCCTATTTTAATCATATTTTTCAAAAAGTGATAATAAATAATCACTTAAATAATCATCAGTTTTAACCTCTTATACCTATGATATTTCAATATCTTATAATGTTATGTATTTAGATGAAATTTTTAAAGAGCTCTCAGAATTCACTCATATCTTATATGAAACCAACTTGCAATATAAATCATTAATAGATAACTCTTCTAGATTTATTTCTTCATGTGATTACATTTTTGGGTTATACGTTGGTGGAAATTTTTGGATAGTTTTATTTAAAGTATAAAAATATTTCACCCCATGACCAAGTCTATTTATTACACTAAAAAATTCCATGACATGAAAGAAAAATCCATCCAAGTGTTAAATTATATTCATTTTCAAATCATCAAGACTCCTTTAAAATAATTTCATCATTTATTCTTTGACATTCCGGTTACCTTCATATATATTATCAAGTTTATACTAAACTCATTTTTTGTTGTAAAATGCATCAAATTAATGTATATTTTATTTGAAAAAGATCTTAATAAGAAATTGTGTGCCTTTCCATCATCATTAAAAAAAAATTATCAACTTCCATAATTGAACTTCTTGATGGATCACTTACTTGTAACTCATGAAAACCCATAAATTAAACATATATCTTGAGATATCATATTTGATATATCATTATATTATTCTATATTTAATAATTAATCCCATTGAATAGGGTTACTTCCTTTGTATTCACAATACTCTCCATGATATAAATTTACCTCCAATAAATTCATGATTCAATATATTGCTTTAATACCACTAGTTGTCTTCTAAGGATTCATTGAACATTTAAAGAGGGGGATGAATTAGGGTGTAATGAAATTTATTTTTTATAAAACCAAATCAGATCTTGTATTCATATTAGAAAAAACACCATGATCCTATTTTTAGGCATAAATAGAATTTATATAAAATAAATAGAATAAACGTATGATTTTAATTTTTCAACTCAAATAGGCTATATCAAGGATCACATGTCAAAATTTTGTTGATATTTTAAAAAATCACAAATTCCTTATTACTATAGGTAGATATCATTACTCATCCAAGGTCTTTGGACTATTCTTATCTAACATGAACTACTTTAAATATAGATATAAAGGTGTAATAAATACATAGATTTATCTTAAAGTATTTCAATCAAAATAATCAACACCAAAAAAAAAGTGTGTTCTCCATGACGCATTATAATTCAAATTCATGATATTCAATCATTTGTAAAATAGATAATTATTTTGGGTCTATTATTTAATGAAACATTGTCTAATCAATATTTATATTTAAATTCCATATATTCAAAATTATCTACTATTGATACTCTGATTTTAGATATTCAGGATTCCTCCATTTCTTCTCTAAGTGTGATAAAAAATCTATGTAAAGTAGATTTTCCCTATAACTGAGAAGGATGAAATTTTAAATTTTAAATTAAATATTTAACTAACATCAAAATAAAATACATCCTTCAGATTGATTCCCAATTTATCTCTATCATTGATATTATAAAGGGTGGTTATTAGTTAATTAAATCACTATAAATCCTTTATAATTATACCACATTATCAAATTTTTTCAAATTTTGGAAAAACAACATAATTATAGAACATATTGTTGCTTCACGGTGTTGTGGTTCAATTTCCTCTTTACATCATTAAACTTTTTGAAAATTCATGACACTATCTAAGCCTTCATGACATGTATACTTCAAGCTTCAACTTTTTAAGACCATATAGGACTTAAATGGTATGATTTCATAGTAGTATAGCCTTTACATGGTGTGGAATATCATATCATTCATGGTGATATCATAGAAACTATAGAATAATTTAATTTTATTAAATAATCATCATAGTGGGACTGATTATGTCATATCATGGCCAATTACTTTTAGAACAACAAAAATTATTATAGTAATCTTCGCAGTATAACCTTTGTAATTTTAGTGTTTAGAATGAAAACACTTTAAACTTTTAATTTTACTCAACCAACATTCAGGTCATATCCTACTATGTCATGGTGTGTGTATCACTATTCCAAAGATACTATGTGTCATGGATTTTTCTATCCAAAAATATACCATACTTATGAAGTTTTACTTTTCTATTTTTCTTAATTAAAACTACCTTCATTATTCAATAAATGTTTTCACAGAATGAAATCTATCATTTCATGCTTTTTTCAGATTATATCTCTATACATATTCAACAAAAGGATCTTCATTATTTTTTAATTGACATTACATAAATAATAATCCCAATAAAACAAGATGAAAAAAATTAAAAAACACCTATGTTTGCAGTAAAAATCCTCCAAAATAAAATACAACACCTAATGTGGAATTTTTATCATCTACTAAATCAGAAAAATAGAATTTTCTATATCATAATAAATAATACTATGATATTTTACAATAATGAAAAATAAATACATTATGCCTTTGGTATATCATATTATTCTATTATCTTATTGAATGTGGGTTTTCTTAAGATTACACTAGTACCTTGAAACTTGAAAAGTGACAAATATAATGTTAGGTCTTTTCACTATTATGTACAATAAGCTATTGGTGATCTTACACTACTCCAGGATGTGGACTTATTTTCTAGCTTCATCCCATAAAATCATTATTTGGGTAGTGAAAAATGTTTTCAAATCCTTGGAATACTTCATTCCAAATCTTTTTAGAACCTACGTGGAATATTAATATTATGAGATGAACATTATATGTCTTCCATGTATCACTTTCAAGTTATGGAAAAATGATAACTCTCACATCATCAATATCTCAAACTTACACCTCATATGTTCTAATAATAATTTACACTATGATTTATTAGATCCAATAAATATAATTTCATCTATAAATATGAGTTCCATTATTTTTTGATTACTTCCATTTTTTATATATGAATTCTGATTAAATATAAAATACTAAAAATAATAGAATTCAAGTATTGATACATTTAGTAATATAATTCTCTTAGTTCCTATAACAACCCATAAGGAACCATATATATCCAAAACACTTTGTTTGTTACTGAATTCATATGAAATACATTATTTTTTTTGATATACATGCCTTCTTCATGGAATCCATTAAGAAACACAGATTTGATATCCATCTGTAAAAATTTGAACCTCATTACCACTACTATGGTAAATAAAAATTAGATTCTTTCTAACCTATCAACAAAATCAATTGATTAATCTGCATTGATAAGATAAATATGGGAGTATCCATTTCATATAATTTGTGCAATGATTTGAATCTCCATATTTACTTCATTTAGTTTGTAATAGAAAATCAATTTAGTTCTGATGATATTCTTGTTTTCCAACATCAAAATTAATATCCTATGTATTATTCTTCTTGATATGGTCAAGATCTTGAAACATTACTTTATCCTATTTCCCATATTCAGTAAAATATTCAAAACTCTTTGGTACTACATGATATAAGAGTTAATGTTTCTATAAAAACTTCATTCCTCTCATTTTTACGGACATTATCTGGTCTCTGAATATATATATATATATCATCAATCCAAACTTTTATTCTCATTTTTTTTACAAAAAATGATCTAAATTCATTATCATAATCAGTTTCTTCCTCAAAATCAACAAAAAGAACTTATTCCTCCCAAATATTCTAAACTCTATATCATTATCTTTTAGAATCTTCCTATTACTTTTTTGATTATTCTGATCATTTTATAATACAATGTTGTCACTTATTTAAATAATATTTCTAATATATTTATTTATATTCTAATATTTCTTTATCTTAGATGGTTAGTCAAGAAGATTATCTTCATCTCCACAACACTAAAACTTATTAAGTTTGTTCTTATGGAGAACAAAACACTTACATTTTAAAATTCAGAATTTTTTCATCATTAGATTTTCCCATACCTCATCTCATGTGGGGTATTTCCATATTAAGGACATAATAAATATATGTTATATATATATTATAGTTTCTAGATTTCCTCCTTAAAAAATTATAGTGGGCCCTTATAAAAAAGATTCATTATTTCCATATTTATTATGATCTTATTTCTCCTCCCACTACTCCATTTTATTTAAGAGTAATTATTATTTGAACTTGGTGACTTATTCCATGATTCATGAGATTATTCTAAACCTAGATATTTTCTAAATATGTAACATTTTAGGCTTGTAAATTTATAATCTTCTACCCAGGTGTCTTGTAATTTAATGACCCAAACTTTTAAATATTTATTTATTTCTTGAATAAATTTCTGATAAATATAATGTAATATTATACACATACAAAACAAATAGAAACCCAAAAAAATTTATCTCATTAATAATGATCATTACAATTGTTAGCTATGAAACCAATTAAAATGAAAAACTTTACTAATGGATAAAAAATATAAAATATAATTGCTAAAATGGGAAAGTATTGATATCCCTAATCTGCTGGAATCATCACTCTCACTACAAATTATATAAAAATAAAAAAAATTATTTAAAAATAATTATCTTAAGAAATTATAATATAACCTTAAGGATAAATTTTAAGTGAAATTTGAATGAAATATTGAAGTGATATTTATAGGGTATGAAGGGAAATGTGACTATTAAGATTTGATAGTCATATGACTATTGGTCAATATAATCGTTGGTCAATATGAAAATTGGTCAATATGAATGTTGGAAACTATACCCTTGGTTGATGTTCTTACCATTTTAATTAGTGTTTATATGTAGTAATTAAAAAGTATAATTGATATAGAAATGATAATTGATGGCCTCAACCAGTAGAGTCATTCCATTTGAATATATTTTGTCATAACATGTGAGGGAGGTATTGTCAATAGGGTTATCCCTTGACCAAGTCCAAGATAAGATTCAACAAGTTAATCTTGAATGAAAACACTTAGGAGAGAGGTTAAAATTAGTGGAGACTACCACTCGGTCGATTTTAGCTGAACCACCCCATGAAACTACCACCATCACACATCTTACCAATATGGAGTATGTGGGTATAGTGGTTATGTGTACATACCTTAGTTACATAAAGTGTAAATTACATAATATAAATAAGATTATTATTCCATAAAATACTGTTAAGAATGTTATCTTAATAAAATATATGTTTAATTGAGTTGAATTTGATAATTTCATTTTTGGATGAAAATAAAAAATAATTTTATTTTTCTAGAAGATATATACACTTTTATAATAATCTAAATTTTTTTAATAATTTTTTTTATTAAAATAGTCTTTTAAAACACACTTATCAAAATATAAAGATAAAAAAATTTATAATGTCCTAAGAAATGTATCATAAGTTTTGTATAATTTACAGTGCATTAAAAACATCAACTTTAAAATAAATGTTGTTTTTTATTTTTAAAAGTAAAAATGCTCATATTTAGATAAATTTTATGATAAAATAAACATAATATTTTAAATAATCATATAAAAATTAAGATAGAGTGTATTTATGAACAATTTCCAAAATATTTTAATATTTTGTGGGTGGTAAAAACATAGTTATGGATTTCTAGTATGTTTAATGACTTAATATTTATTTCATAATGATTTAGTAAGTAATTAAACACAATACATAACCTAAAATATGTTATTTTTTTAATATTAAGTATTTAAATATATTTTAATCAATTTCTAAAACTATAAGTGACTTTCCAAAGCCAAAAACAGAAATTTGGATTTTTAAAAACATAATTTTTTGAAATCATTACTCTTCCATATCAAAATAAATACTAAAAAAATAGATTCTTAAGGGTTAATATAATATAAAATGATACCCACATGTCCAAAACTATTAGAAAAACCCCCAGTTAATCCAATGGATTTTCTTTTTCCGCAACCTAGTTTTTCAAGGTCTATATTTGGAAATTATTGAACAATTCTTCCACATTTATGATAAATACCCACCCATTTATCCATTTTCGTTGAATATTAATCCATCTGCCATGAAGTTATGATGTTTTTACCTCCTAGTTAGTTCCTCCAAGGTGTACTCAATCCCCCAAGGTTTTGTCCCTCAAGATGTAGGAGTAACTCTTCAAGGTAAGGGAATTGTCCTTCCTTTTTCATCAATTCAAGAAACTCTTTTTGTATTTTTATTCTCAATTTTATCATTACTCTCTATTATTACCATTTTATTATACAATTTTTTTAATTATATTATATCAATATTATACCATTGTCCCCTTTCAATTTACATTAATGACCCCATCTTGATGTAAATGGACATTACATTACTTTTGCTGAATATTTAATAAATTATAAATAATATGATCCCAAGTATCGTATTAGTTAAGTGTATTTGGAAACTAAGAACACATTCTTCTATCTTGGTTAAATATATTCAAAATATCCCATAAATATCTTCCCCATTATCTTTCCTACCTAAAACCTTTTTTTACATTCTGGGGAAAAGATTACATAAAAAGGGTTGTCTCAAATTCTCATTAAGGTTAATCATGGAGAACATAAAACAAACCATAAACATAAGACTGTAAAAACATGAACATTATGTTTAAATATCAAAATGTTGAGTCATTAATAAATCTTGGTAGTAAGTAAGTAATAGACCATAAAGTAACATTAACCATGATAAAATAGAATTGGCAAAAAACATGGAATTGTGGAAAACAAATAAGCACATAATATGATTTCTATATTAGACAATGCACTGCTTCCAAGACCATCATAGTGGAAAAATATATTACTGAACCTGGTTTACTTTCCGTTCCATCCATGTTTTACTAAACTAGAATTACTTGTGATTCCAGCCCTGTATTACTAAACTGAATTTACTTGTCGTTCCAACTCAGTATTATTGAACCAGATTTACTTTTCATTCTAGTCATTTATATATCATGAGATATAAATATTTACCCAATGCATTGGAGGTAGATTTAGTTACCACCAACATTATAATTAAATCATTCTTATATATTCCACAAAATTACATGGCATTCATCATAGCATAACCCATGAAATAAAATTGGTTTATTAATCATCATTCCATCATAATCCACAAAAAAATAAATATATTTCATAAAAATAATTCCATCATAAAAAAAGTAAAATAAATGTAATAATAGGGATATAAACATAACCCTTTGTCATTTTAGATTGAAAATAATTTGGATAAATCACATGAACTAAATTCATGAGGAAAATATCTTTTCTTCTTCAAAAACGTTTTATTTTCTCAAAATGCCACAAAATTTTAAAAGAAAGGAATTTAGATGGAAATAAACATGAAATCATGTAAAATAAGATTAATGCATATAAGGTGTTATTAAGACTTAAAAATCCATTCTTTCTGTATAATTTTAAAAAAAAGATTCTCATACTCTTGTTGGAAAAGTCAAAAAGTACCTCGTATGAAAAGGAAAGAAAGATTTCTTCCATACCATTTAATAAAAATTCACCAATGGGTAAATTTTAATTTAAGAAATAGTAGAAAAATTAAATCATATTATATATATTTAGGAAACATGGACATGGATGATAAATATACCCTAATAAATACTTATAAATAATTAATCTCAGATAATAATGAGATTGAAAAATTATCCCTTAACTTGTGTCTGATTTCATCCATATGTGTCTGAAACTTTTGTATAGTTGGTGTAAACATATTATTAACTTCTAACAGTACCATAATAATATTTATTATATTAAATATGAATCAATTATGACTTTATATTACACTTTTATTTATCATTTCTATGTTAAATCAATGTTTTGGGTAATAATCATTTTATTTATCGTACAAGTTTTGACTTCTTATTCTTGATATTATTAAATAGATCACCAATTAAATACTTCCATAATTTAAAATATTATTTATATATCATAAATATTAAGTAAATAAATTTATATAATATATAGATAAATGAAATGTAATACACCATTCATGGATAGAGAAGACCATACATATGCATGAAAGTTGTTTCGGTTCCCTTATTAAATTGAATCGAAGAAAGTAAATGACACACACACAGACACACATATATATATATATATATAAATAGAGTATAATTATTATTCCATATATTTAATTATTATTTATTATATATACTTTATAATAATTCTTGAATGATTAACGTGGAGAATGAATCTCATTGCATCGTGGAGACGACAGGTCATATGTACGCACGATCAATGATATCATTAACTTAATGGTTAAATGGTATGGAATTTGATGGTATATTAATTATAAATAAAAATAATCATGTTATATTAATTATTTAAATCCATTACACTCATCCTTATACCCATTAATTATTATTGAATAACAAATTACACCATGACATGTAGTCACTAAGCTGTAAGTACACATGTATGGTGATATTGTAATTTATAGGATATATTAAAGTAGGTATAATGTTTCCCAATAATTATAATAAAATCATAAAATTTATAAGATAATGGATTTATTAATTTATTATGGGAACAAAAAAAAGGAAAGAGAATAATAATTTTTTTGAAAGAGGTGATATAACAATTACCTCTTTTTCAAGTATCTCCTTTGGGTTTTCACAAAATGTATTCTTATGATGGATTTATTACCAAGGTGTGGCCACTAGGATGAACTTATTGAAGTTATGAGAGTAAATGGATAGGTTTATTCTTACACAAATGTCTTTAGATGTGTGATTGAAATATAAGGAGAAGTTTTTTTTCTTGGGATGAGAGGGGAACTTTAGGAAGGTCTTTAAATATAAATTTATTATAAATTAGTTTTCAGTTAATAATAATCCCAAAATCTTTTATTTTAAAGATAAGATGATAAGGTTTATAATTCCTCTCAACCAATAGTTTTTAGAAATGTTTGGGCCACATAGTTAACATTATCTTTTAGCTTTAACCCTTAGTCAAAAACATTAACTCTTACCAGGTCTTCTTGAATTTTCATATATATGGTCCATATAGTTACTATAAAATTACAATTAAACCAGAAGGGAATAATTAAAGAAATTTTTTACATTATATAAGTTATTTTGATCAATATTAGATTTTTTAAACTATTATATAATGTAATAAAATAGTATTTGTTTTAAAATCTCATTTATGTCAATTTGGACACTATTTAGAAATTGGATTTTGTTAAAGTCATAACAACTTTATTCCTTTGAAAAAAGGCATAAAATAATCCCTCACATGTCAGTGTAATCCAAAAAAAATTTAATGGCATAAAAATATTCAAATTACATTTATTGTAATATTTATAATATCATTTATTTGAATACTTCATTAATAAGGGAATAATTGCATCATCATTGGGTATTAAATAAATAAATTTATTTAATATATAAAGATTTTAAATAAAATACCATGATGTAGGAAATATTTTTAGATTAATAATTACTATTTATAGAAAAATATATTATTTATATAAAAAAAATTAAAATTGTTTTAGTAAAAAGATACTTGTTTATGTTATATTTCTCTTTACTTTAAATTAATTATTATAACATGTCATTTTCACACCCAAGTGGTTATTAAATGCCAACATTTTGGACTAAGGGTTTTTAGGTCGCCCAGGACTCATCCAATAGTATTAGTACATGTGTTTTTGTAGTTTAATATTATTATAATATTATTATTTTACACTTATTGACCGGATTTACTTTACACATGGTAAATAAAAATAATTATTGAAGTTACAATTCATACTATCAAAACATAAAAGGTTCCTATTTACACAATTTTGACCATCTAACACCAAATATACAATCCATTTTTCTATATTCAAAACAAATAATAGGAAAAAATTAATTTAAAAATAATTTTCGTTGTCAAAAACCAAAAAATGGGTTTTTAAGAAGTAAAAACGATCAAAAGATTGATGTGTGTTTATATCCAATTTAATTGTAAAATTACATCCAATAAACAACATTGTATTAAATCATAAAACAATAATCCAATTTCACTATAAAACTAATTAAAAATAAAGTCTAACTATATAAGTAAATTAGACAAAAATGTTGTTTTGAATTAAAATGATTTATTTTTCATTATTCATTAAAATATAAATTTTATTAGAAAAATAAAAAAACATAAACCAAAGAAAAAAATGTAAGTCCAAATTCTAAATTATAATTTAATTTTTTAAAATATAACATATAAAAGTATTAAAAACTATATTGAAAATGGGTGATCCATTAAAAAGTGGCAAAACTGCATGTTTTGAAAAATAATTCTTTTTTCCGAAAAAATGAATTTGTTCTTATATCATGTCTAAAAAATACATAAGTTGAATGTTAATGTTATATAAAATTAAAATTTAAATTAATACTATTCATAAAAGATAGTTTATGTCCCATTAAATAATAATATTTTGATAATATATTGTTGCTAAGTGAAACTCATTATTGCATACAACGCAAGCTATCGAGGAAGGTCGCTCTTGCGTGTAACGTAACCCAAGTCAGTGTTCCATGTAGTGCAAGATTCTTTTGGTGTTATGTATAACATAATAAAAAAACTTTATTTTATAAATTGAACAAAATCTATACATAGTGTTCTTTTTATCACACGCCAACTCGGTGTTGTGTGTAGCATATGAAAAGTTAGTTTAGCATGAAAGAAATGTTTGACTTAGGAAATTGCAAAATATAAATGAAAATTTTAATTTATTTTTAAAAATGGTACATAAAAACATAAGGTGTAACATTATACCCCCTTAAAATTAATTTTTCCCTCAAAATTCATTGGGGTTATAAAAGGTTTACTACTTGAATGTTTTTTTCATGGAAACCCACATCGTAAAAAGGAATACTAATACATCTTTTTAAAAATGAATGTTAGAAACATAATGGTTACCCAAAGTAACTCATAATAGGATTTACACATATTATAACATAGGTGGGAAGTGAAAAAATGGATATCAAAGAGAAATATAATCATCAAGTTCTGATGGATAGTGATTGAGATCAAGTTTGGAGAAAGTTAACAACCCAAAACCCATAAATATGCAATGATTTAAGGGACCATCAGATTCATCTAATAAGAATGTACTAAGATAAAGTGTTTGTTTTACAATATTATTTCCCAAAATTTTAATAACATGAGAATAAATATATACTTTATTTTAGTACAATATCACCATTCTTTATTCTATTAAAAATATCCACTTCATCTCTAATTCAAAAAAATGAAGTTGAATTTTTCATTCTTGAAGTGTTAGTAGATCATGTGATCCATAAATAGAATGATAGGCCATTCCATTTGTCTAAAAAAGGTTATCACATGTAATAGAAAATTCATAATTCCACTTATATTGAGATAATACATTAATCTAACAAACTTCAACCAGAATATAACTTATACTATCCATAAATGGATAAAATTACAATCCTTCCAAAAATGAAAAATATAAAACTTTATAATGTGAATATCTAAATCGACTTAAAATTTATCTCCCACGTCTCATAAGGTAGTTATTTGTGGTCACATTCCAAACATGTTAATACCTTAATCATGGATTCTATTGAAACATGATAATAACATGAATTACTATAGAACCTTAGTGAAAACATGAATTTTGTAAATATTAACTCTTTCCACACAACAAAAATACCAAAAAAAACTATATACTCAAACCATGATATCACTTTGTACTTATATTAGTCATGAGGTCATTAATACTATCAAATATCTCATTATCTACTTATCCCATTTTTATGCACATATCATTTGTTTTCCAAAAATATCTGAATGACTTTTAATGGTTACCAATATCATTCAACATATAATTTCAAATACATAAGGAAAATTAATAGTGAAACAATACTTAGATGTTTTTTATTCCATAATACCATAAAATTACTTATACAACATTATTCTTGATGATCATGTAATCATTAAACTAAATTCTTAAACCATTTACCGAGCTTCATCGTTTTATTCCTTAACACTTCTTTTATCTCATATATCATTTTTAGTCTCTTCGTCGTCACCAATATAAATACTACCTATATGACCATTCTGATTCTATTTATTAAATTTTTCTTTAGGGAATAGATTTTCATAATTCCCATAAATTCCACATTTAAAACATTTATCCTTCATTGATGTTTTAGCAATTCCATTGTTCTTGTCCATTGTGTTAACTGAACATTTCCTTTCCAATTATTCATTTTATGCCCTTATATACTATAATGTCCCAAACATTTATTAATGAAATTTCCTCGTGATATAATTGAATGTATTATTATGTAAAATTTTTATATAATATATTCAATTCCTTGGTTTAATGTTTTTGTAATTTAAAATATCCTTAATAATTGTTAACATTGGAAATATACTCATTGAACAGTGAAAACATGATTAGTGTAAATACAGGGCTTTAAGAAATCCAATTTTTTCAGAAAAAGGAAGTGATGGCCTCATATAGAATAATTTCTCCATAAGAATCCCATTTTTTGGAGCTCAGAAAGTAGGTAGCATCACTGGGATTTTCACTTGATCAAGCCCATGTCAAGATTCAACATGTTAAGATTGATAGGAACCACCTACGAGAGAAGTGAAAGTTAATAGATATTACCACCCGAGCGATGTTATCAGAGCCTCCACAAGAGTCTGTCACCATCTCACACCTTACCATTTGGTCTTATGTGGTTTTTATAAGGGATTATGTAAAAATACCCTAGAACTATGATTATGTGCTTTATTTTTTTTTGTATAAATATTATACATTCATTGTTACTCTGTAAATGGGTTTAAAGCACAAATAGTGTTTTTTAGTTAATATTCAATTCAGAAATCTATTTTGATGAATTAATGGATTTATGAATTAAATAATATTTTAATAAAATATTATTACTAAATTAATTTTTATTAAATATAAATGATCTTATACTTTTTATGAACACAATTGCAATTTTTATTATGGTTTGAAAGCTGTTTTTGTAAAAACCAATGAATTTTTGATAAATATCGGTTTTTATTTTAAAATTAAAAAATTTAAGTATATGTAAAATTATTTAGATAAAATGAATATTATTTTTGGAATCATTATATCTATATTATCCAACCTTGAATTTTTCATAATTTTCTGAGACCATAGAATTTTGGGGTTAAAATTAAATAGTGTTGAAATATATAATGTGTTTTATGACATCATAATGACTCAATAGTGATGTAATAAAATACTAAAAATGGTTTTTTCGACTAATATATGTTTTAAATTTAAATTATTGTTATTTTAGGTGTGTTTTGTTTGTTTTAAAAAGCCTTAGTGGACCCTCCAAGACTTAAAAAACATTTTAACATTTTAAAATGATTTCCTTGAGAGTGTGACTCACCTCTACATAAGAAAGCCTAATATTTTAAGAAATTATGCCATTGGAATTAAAAAATAATTTTTTCCACTCCCCTTTGAAAAAAACATTGTGAAAAAACCAGGGGTTGGTTTTTCGTTTTAAATATATAATTATAAAGATTGCAAAACCTATGTTTGTGAAATATTAAAGAATTTCCCACTCTTTTCCTATATAATCCCACCCAAGATCCCATTTATCTTCACTCTAAATAATTTTATCACATCTCTACTCTACCCTCCTCTCCCTATAATCCTCCCAAGGCACCCAAATCTCCCAATAGTTCTCTCTCAAGCCTCTCTCAAGCCTTTGGGATCACACTTCCAAGTAAGGGATTTCTTATTTTCTTATTTTTTTCTCAATTTATTTACGTTGTTATAACCTTTTTCCAATTAAAAATGTTCGGGTGTGATTTTGAACCTCCCCCAGACATCCCTCCTCATTTTTTAATGATGATATATCTCTTTATCTCTCATTAATTCCTCCCTTCCACAGCTGTTACCATGCGGAAATTTCGTGAGGAATTTATCTCTTCTCATTTTCATTCAAGAAATTATTTTATATTATGCATCTAAATTCCATTAAGTATATTGGTAAATGTATATATATGAAAACCTTAATTTCAATTTCATTTAAATATTATTATATACTCCTTTTCTCTCATAAAAATTTTTTATGAATACTAATGTCACGTCGTTATGCTTCAAAAATTACACCGTAATTCTCCAAGCCAAAGTCATTGTGTAGTGAATACCATACCCAGTTCTCTATCATGGGTATTCACCTTTATGACCATTTTATTATTTATTATATAGTTTCATGTATAAATTTTACATTCTTTTATCATTTAATAAATAATTAAGTTTAATGAATCCATGTAGTATGATATTTGTGGAACACTAATGCATAAAATGAAATGATTAAGAAGGGTGTACCCTAACAGCACTCCAATGCATTGGGTAGAGAGTAGTATCATGAAACATCGAGTGAAATGAGGGTTTAATCATGGTAATTAAAAGTTGAATTAGGGTTTACTCATGCTCCATGTTCATTTAGCCTTGTAAAATGACAATATCATGTTAAATGTTGTTGCAACATTTCCATGTAATGATAATCATGTTATATCATGACTTTATGTTCATGTTTCTATTATGATCCATTCATATGCCTATTTCTAAACATGTATTGTATTATTAATGTAATTCCTTGTTTACTGTCTTACTGAGCTTTATAGATCACCCTTTTTTTAAGCATTTCCCTAGGTTATCCCATGAAATTCTACGTACGAAGGAATGTGTGTGGTCATGTAAAAGAAGTTTTCAATAAAGATGTGTATTTAATGTTTTAAGTTGTTATGTAATGTTCTTAATCCCAAAATACACTATAACTCTTTATCTTCTATGATGTATCAATTGAAGATTTTATGTAATAAATAATTTTTAATTTTTAAATAAAGATAAGGGTTGTTATAGTTGGTATCATAAGATAGGTTTAGTTATTTTTTGGATTAAGATTAGAAACCCCATGAAAAAATATTAGAAATAAGACTAACTATAATAAAAAAAATCACTAAATTTTGGTGAGTTTTGAGTAAGTGGTTTACCAAAAAAATAAATCTCTCTCTGGATACAAGTAGGTAGAGGTGGCTCTGGCACAGATGTATCTAGGGGGAAAACCCAAAACACAACTTTGAGCTAAAATCGAACTGGAACTGGTGCACAAAAATGGGTTGTTCTGTACTCTTGTTTACAAAAATCCTAGAGGATATGCTTTATTAAATTCATAATATTAGTACGAACCATTATTAAGGGAATAAAAAAAATTCCCCTATGAATATTTGTTGGGATGTAAATCATGTATAACATAGATTGAATCTTTTAAATTCATATGTTAAGGAAATAAAAGTAATTTATAAGTCAACCATTTTTGTCTTTGGATTACCATTAATCTTTTAACCCTAGATTTCATTTTATTCCAGCTAGTGTTCAATAATAGGTGGACACTGGCTAACAACCGATGAGAATATCAATGTAATCACTATTATAATGAGATTCCCAATCTAATGGGAGTGGGAATCACAAAATTTTTCATGATACTCTCTCAGTTAACTCGTGTTTTGAATAGAAACATGGGTCAAAAGTAATGTTGAACCCCACTAAGAAAGAACAAGTCTCAATTGAGAGCTTCATGAGACAAAGGATCCTACTTTTAATAGATCATCTGATTCCTCAATTGTCGAATAATGGATCAAATCCATTGAAAATATCTTCTCCATCCTTCAATGTTCTGAACAAGAGAAGTTTATTCTGGTCGTTATCGTATAGAGGGTGAATTTGATCAATGGTTTACATTGATAAAAAATATGAAGCATGAGGAGGAGGTTATGTCATTGGAATGGAAGGTTTTCCGGATTGTCCTTTTTGGAAAATATTTTCCTCACACCCTCTGACTTAATATTGATAGGCAATTCCTTACCCTTAAGAAAAATATGACAAATCCATCGGAGCATATGAGTAAAACTTCACAAGTCTTGCATTATATGCCTCTAACCTTATCTTTACCCATGAATACATGGTTGACTACTTCTTTGGTGGGATAAAAGCTAGCCTATAGAAAGTCTTAGTGATCAGTGACTTCCAGAGATTTGATGAAATTGTATGATGTGACTTCAAAGTTGAAATGGAGATCGACAAATTTTAAGGGTATCATGGGGATAATTATTGTAAGATGGACATTAATTCTATAGTTATTGTGGATAAATCCAACGGTGTTAAGAAAAACCTGCACCCCACTTTCCAAAGGTGTAGAAAGAAGCACCCCAGAAATTTTTTGAAGGGGAAGAGGAAATTCTTAAGGTGTGGAAGGGAAGGTAAGTTGGCCATTAACTGCCAACAAGAAAAAACTATGGCTTCGATAGAGGATAGGAATGCTATATTTGACTCTCAACACACTGTTCATTGCTTTAACTACAATTAACCATGTCACTTTTCACACTAGTTCCCTAATACAATGGTTTTCAGAGGAAACCAAAAACCTCCAAGGCAGAAAGGAATATCTTTTTTAATCACTACCGCTAAAGTGTACCCTAAAAACAAAGTGGCGACTGGTATGCTAGTTATTCATTCAAGAATAAAGAATTTAATTTTTTATTCTGTTTTTATGAAATTTTTTATATCCCAAAAGTTTATAATAAACATCTCAACACCACCAAAAATCATGGAAGTAAAGATGTCGGTGATAATGGAAAATGGGAAAATCGTTACATCCCATAAATATAACTCATCCCCTATCATAATTTATGGAATGAACTTCCTGGAAGACCTCTTCATACTCTCTCTAGTGGAATTTTATGCAATTTTTTCCATGAATTTTCTTTCCATATATAGAGGCAACAAAAAATACCGTGAGTGGGAAATCACTCTCTATATGGGGAATCCACCCCCGATTTTGTACAAGTGTAAAGAGGAGGATGAATCTTTTTTAGCACCATTATCTCAAGAATGGATATCACTACCCTATTAGAATTTATATATTTCTCAGTTGATTGAGTCTAAGGAAGCACCATACTTGAATACATGACCTTTTTGAGGGAATTCGCTGAAGTGTTTCCCGAGTAATTTCCTGGAATTCCTCCTATAAGAGATGTTTAATTATAAATTGATCATATAGATAGGGTGTTTTCAATATCCAAGACTCTGTATAGATTGAATGTTGTAGAGCAAGAGGAGCTAAAGAAACAACCACAGGAGAATCTGGATAAAGGGTTTATATACCCAAATGTGTCGCCATGGGGTGCACCAGTCCTATTCATCAAGAAAAAGTATGGTTCAATGTGCCTTGGCATATATTATCATGAGCTCAACAAAATCATAATAAAGAACAAGTATCCTCTACCAAAAATTGATGACTTGTTTGATTAGCTATGTGGAGCGTAATACTTCTCCAAGGTGGAACTGAGGTTTGGATATTATCAT
The DNA here is from genome assembly GCA_963277665.1 of Viscum album. Taxonomy (NCBI): domain Eukaryota; kingdom Viridiplantae; phylum Streptophyta; class Magnoliopsida; order Santalales; family Viscaceae; genus Viscum; species Viscum album. The sequence goes on from OY728147.1 coordinate 1,842,738,176, forward strand.
GTAAGGGTGAAGAAGGAGGATATCCTCAAGACTACTTTTCATACAAGATACGAGCACTATTAATTCATAGTAATTCATTTTTGGAGTCACTAATTCTACAGAAATATTTATGAACTTTATGAATAGAGTCTTTAGAGGTTACCTTGAAAAAAATTTGGTTGTCTTTATAGAAGATATTCTAATATACTCCAAAACCAAGGAGGAGCATGGGGATCATCTAAGCACTATACTAGACACCTTACGAAAGGATAAGATCTCTGAAAAGTACAAAAAGTGTGAGTTTTTTTTTGAAGGATGTCTCATTCATGGGTTATATCATCACAAGAAATGGTATATCTATGGATCCCTTCATAACAACTACAATTGCGGGATGGCTGAGGCCAATATTGATAACGGATATTCATAGCTTCCTGGCGCTAGCTAGATATTATCACCAATTTGTGATAAATTTCTCACTATTGTCCAACCCTCTTAATAATCTAACTCGGAAGGGAATAATGTTTTCTTGGTTTGATGAATGCATAGATAGATTCAAGGTATTTAAAAGAAGTCTTATAACTGCACTCGTGATCACACTACCCACAAGTGGATAAAGTTTTGTGGTATTTAGTGATGCTTTGAATAAGGTATTGGGATGTGTGTTATGAAAAAATGACAAATTAATTACCTATGATACAAGGAAATTCAAAGTTTAGGAGAAAAAATATCCAACAAATGATCTGGAGTTGGCTGTAGTAATCTTCTCTTTAAAAATTTCATGACATTACCTCTTTGGGGAGAAGTGTGAAATATACACGGATCACAAAATACTCAAGTATATATTCACACATAAAGATTTGAATATGTTCCAATGAAGGTGGATAGATATAATGAAATACAATAACTGCTCAATCTATTACGAGTCTGGGATAGTGAACAAGGTGGCAGATGCTCTATGTATAAATGAACCAACAATTCTATCATTGACGAGAATTTAAAAGTTTCCAATATTCTTAGATTTGATGATGATAAACCTGGGAATCATAAAGAAGGTAACATCATCAATCCTTTCATAGATGATTTCTCAAACATCTCTTTTGAAAAGGTTTAAGGATTATCAAAATTATGATATGGGAATTTAGAAAAAAGTGGAATCTATTAGAAAAGGTAAATACTTTGACATCAATGTTAATTAAGAAGGAATTATGAGATTTGGGTCAATACTATGTATTCCATCAAATCCCAAGTTAAAGAACTAACTTTTCGATGATGCACATAGTTAAAATTTCTCCATTAACATAGGAAACAAAAATATGTATTGAGTTATATGATATCTTTATTAGTGGGATAACATTAAAAAATAGATAGCTAAGTATACATCAAAGTTCTTAGTATGTAAGAAAGTGAAGGTTATGAGACAGAAGTCTTATGGGAAGATGTAACCATTTCCTATGCCATCATTAAAGTGAGAGAACATCGCCATGGACTTTTTCACTCAACATCCAAAGACATCCAAAGGAAACAATGTTATCTAGGTTGTTTTGGATTATCTTACATAGACTACACACTTCATTGAAATTCAAGAGGATTTCACATGGATCAACTGGAACAGATATATATCAGAGAAGTGTTAAGTCTTCATGGAGTAACACTATCTATTGTATCTGATCAAGATACAAGATTAACATCTATGTTCTGGAATAGTATTTTACAAGACCTATATACTTAGCTGAACTTTAGTACAAGTTATCATCCTCAAACTGATGGCCAGTCTGAGCTAACTATCCAAACACTTGAGTAAATGTTGAAAGAATTCTTAATAGACTTCAAAATAGGATGGGATCAACATATTCCTCTAATTGAGTTCTTGTACAATAAAAGATTCCAATCAAGCATCCAAATGGATTCTTATGAAGCCCTTTCTGAGAAGAGGTGCAGAACATTGGAATGTTGTGATATAGTAGGGGAGTGCAAAATCCTAGGTCCAAAAATAGTCAAAAAATTAGTGGATAAGGTTAAGACCATCCAATAGTACATTAAAGCTACTTAGAGTCGATAAAAGAGCTATGTTGATAATAATCGACAAGACCTATATTTCGATGTTGGAGATATTGTATTCATCCACATATCAACATGGAAGAGATTTATGGAATTTGGGAAGAAGGGAAATATTATACCTAGGTCCAACAGCCCTTTTGAGATCCTTGATTACATTAGAGCAGTGGCCTATCGACTAGCACTTCCACCGAAACTATCTCAAGTACATGATGTATTACATGTATCACTCTTGAATAAGTACATACCAGACCCATCACATGTACTGAATCTAGATGTGGTACCATTGGAGAATGACCTCTCCTAGGAAGAGAAGTCGGTGAAGATCATAGATCGTAGAGAAACAATTCTACGAAATAAGATAATTCCCCTCGTGAAAGTGTTGTGGAGAAACCACATTTTTTAAGAAGAAATGTAGGAACTGGAGGAAGTGATGAGGTGGGGTTACCGACATCCTTTTTAGTGTGATAAAAATAAATTTAGAGGGTGAAATTTCTAAAGGGGTGAAGATTATAACGACCCAAACATTTATTAGTGAAAATTCCTCTCGATGTAATTAAATGTCTTATTATGTAAAATGGTTATATAACATATTCAATTATTGGTTTTATATTTTTGGATTATAAAATCCCAAGAAGAATTATTTCCATTAATAATATACCCATAGAACACTGACCACATTATTAGTATAAATATAGGGCTTTAATAAATCCAATTTACTCAGAAAAAGAAAGCGATGTCCACATCCAGTAGACATGATCCATAAAAAGCCCATTTTTCAGAGCTCAAATTGGAGGTAGCATAATTGATCTTCTCTCTTGACCAAGCCCAAGAAAAGCTTCAACACCTTATTCTTCAATGGAACCACTTACAGGAGAAGTGAGAGTTAATAGAGATTACCCCCCATGTGATGTTATCTGAGCCTCCCCAAGAGTCTCTCACCATCTCACACCTTATCCTTAAGTATTATGCAGATGTTATAAGGGGTTATGTAATAGGACCATATAACTAAGATTATGTACTTTATTATATATATATAATATACATTCATTGTTTCTTTTTAAATGGTTAATAAATCACAAATAATATTTTTTTGTTAATATTTAATAAAGAAATATATTTTCATGAATTAATTAATTTTTTAAATAAATAATATTTTAATAAAATATTATTATGAAATTACATTTTATTAAATTTAAATGATCTTATAGTTTTTATGAATAAAATTGTAATTTTTATTAAGGTTTGAAAGCCGTTTTTTGTCAAAACCCATGAATTTTCAATAAATGTACGTTTTTATTTTAAAAGCAAAAAATTCACATATTTAAAAAATTAATTATATAAAATGAATATTATTTTTGGAATCATGACATAAAAATTATCATATGGTGAATTTTTCATAATTTTCTGAGATAGTCGAATTTTTGGGTAAAAAATAAATACCCTTTAAATATATAATGGGTTTTATGGAAAAATAATGACTCAATATTGATTTAATAAAATACTATAAATTTTATGTCTGGCCAATATATGGTTTAACTTTAAAATAATTTTATTTTAGGTTTTTTTTTATTTGTCAAAGCCTTATTGGACCCTCCATGATTTATAAAACATTTTAACATTTTAAAATGATTTCCTTGAAAGTTTGAGTCACCTCCACATAATCAAGCCTAATATTTTAAAAAGATAGGCCATTGGCCTTAAAAAATAAATTTCTCCACTCCCCTTTAGAAAAAACCATGGGGAAAAACCATGGTTAGGTTTTTTGTTTTAAATAATTAATTATATAGATTCCAAAACCTAAGTTTGTGAAATATTAAATAATTTTCCTCTCTTTTTCGATATAAACCCACAAAAGTTCCCACTTCTCTTCAATAAAAACCCATGGATAATGAAACAAATCTTCCCTAATCACTCTATAATCCTCTCAGGGTTCCCCAATCTCCCAATAAGCCTCTCTCATGCATCTCTCAAGCCTTTGGGATAACACTTCCAAGTAAGGGATTTCTTGCTTTCTCATTTTGTCTCAATTTATTTATGTTGTTATACCCTTTAGTTTTCAATTAAAAATGTTAAGGTATGATTTTTAAACTCCCCCATACTTCCCTAATCATTTTTAATGATCATATACCTCTTTATCTCTTATTAATTCCCCTCATGCACACCCTTTACAATGTCGAAATTCTATAAATAATTTCTCTCTTATCTTTTTCATACAAGAAATTATTTTATATTATGCATCCAAATTCCATTATGTTTATTGGGAAATGTATCTATATGACCCCCATACTGTACATTTCAGGTAAATATTATGAGATACCCTTTTCTCTCTCATCAACCATTTTTATAAATTCTTATGTCACATTGTTATGCTGTCGAAATTGCATCGTGATTCTCCAAGCCAAAGTCATTGTGTAGTGACTACAATTCCCATTTATCTATCAAGGGTCTTCACCTTTATGCACATTTTATTATTTATTATAGAGTTTCATTTATGAATTCCACATTCTTTTATCATGTAATAAATAATGATGTTTAATGAATCCATTTTGTATTATCTTTGTGGAACATTTATATATGAAATGAAATAATTAAGTAGGGTACGCCCTATTATCACTCCAATGCATTGGGTAAAGACTAGAATCATGATATGTAAAGTGAAATAAGGGATTAATAAATATAATTCAAAGTAAAATTATGGTTTACTCATTCTTCTTGTGCAATTATCATTGTCTCGTGCTAATATCTTGTAAAATATTGTTGCAACATTTCCATGTAATGATAAGCATGATGTATCATGCCTTTATGTTCATGATTCTCTTATGATACATTAATATGCCTATTGCCTAACATGTACTATATTCTTCATGTTTTTCCTTGTTTAATCCTTTACTAATATTTATAGCTCACCCTTTTTTATTCATGTCCTCAGGTTTTCCCATGCAATGCTAAGTACGGAGGAATGTGTGTGGTCATGTAAAATACGTTTTCAATAAATATGTGTATTTCATGTTTTAAGTTGTTATGTAATATTACTAAGCCCCCATGACACTAGACCTCTCAATATTCTATGTTTTATCACGTGAATATTTTATGTAATAAATTATATTTAAGTGTGAAATAAGGAGAAGGGTTGTTATATTTTCCTCACCCAAATCATCTTCTAGTTCCATTGAAACATTCTACTTGATTCCTCTTCCCACATGATTTACATTAGAAATATTGAACTTTCATTCCTCTATTGAACTTACTGATTAGGAATAATAACAATTATTCTCCTTGAAACTCCCATTTCATTTGGTTTCTCATGAATAATATCATTCCATTGTCCATAATATTCTCCATTAACATGAATCCTCCGATTTACAACCATTTTATATAACCAAAAAATAAGAGTGTGATATGAAGAAATCATACTAAGAAAATAACATAATCAAGTGGAGTAATTTCAATATCAAACATCTTAGGTTTAATCCTAGGCTATTCATGATTGTAACCATAATTATAGTACTATAACCTATAGTTAGACATACCCTTATAGACATCCCTAGACATACATTAGAATCATAACTAGGGATCTCAATAAATTTTTTTCATCCTAGTTCCAAAATGATAACTAAACCTTCACTTTGATACTAACTCTAACGACCCAAGCATGACGTAAAAATACATTTCATAACTTTATTGTAATGATTAATACATTACCACTAATGTAATCCCAAGTAACATATTAGTTTACTGTATTTAGATACTCGATGCTCATTATTCTAGCTTGGTAAAGTATCTTCAACATCTCCCATAAATATCTTCCCCATTTTTTTCCTACCTAATACCTTTCTTTATAACCTGGGGAAAATAAAACATAAAAAGGGTGAGATCAAATGCTCAGTAAGGGTAAACATGGAGGAAAAAAAACAAAGCATAAACATAAGAATGTAAACACATGAATATAGAGTTTAAATATCAAAATCTCAAGTCATGAAATAAATCATGGATGTACGTAAGGCATAGACCATAAAAGAACATTAACCATGATAAAATTTCATTGGGATAAAACATGGAATTATGGAAAACAAATAACCACATAATATCGTTTCCACAATATCCAAGGAAATGCTTCCGAATACATCATAGTGGATAAATTCCATTACTAAAATGGGTTTACTTGTCATTCGAGCTATGTATTACTGAATTGGTTTAACTTTTTGTTCCAGCCTTATATTATTGAACCAGATTTACTTGATGTTCCAACCCTGTATTACTCAACTGGATTTACTTTTCATTCCATTCATGTCTATCTCTTGAGATTTAACTCTTTACTTAATTAATTATATAGAGTTATAAGTCCCACCCATATCATAATACAATTATTCTTACATGTTCCAAAAAAACATAAATCATCCATAATAGCATAACCCATGAAATAAAATGGGTTTCTTAAACATTATTCCATCATAATCCACATAAAATAAATTGATTTCATAAAAATAATTGCCTCATAAACACAATAAAATAAAAAAATAATAGGGATATAAACATAACCTTATGTCATATTATTTTGAAAATAATTTTCATAAAACACTTGAACTTAATTTTTGAGGAAAATATCCTTTATTCTGTAAAACATTTTATTTTCTCAAAATGTCATGGAATTCTAAAATAAAACAATTTATTTGAAAATAGACTTGAAATCATGTAATGTAGGCTTCATGGAAATATGGTGTTATGAAGATTTAAAAATCTATTCATTCTGTATAGGTTTAAAAACATTCTTCCCATACTCTTTCTAGAAAAGTCAAAAAGTACCTCGTATGAAAAGTAAAAGAAAGATTCATTCCATACCATTTAATAAAAATTTACCAATGGGTAAATTTTACATTAAAAAATATTATAATAATATAAATAATATTATATATATTTAGGAAACATTGACATGGATGATAAATATACCCCAATAAATACTTACAAATAAACTATCTCGGATAATAATGAGATTGAAAAAGTATCGCTTACCCTAGGTCCAATTTCTTCCATATGTGTCTGAAACTCTTATATAGTGGGTTTAAACATATTATTACCCTGTAAAATAACTATATTAATATTTATTATATCATATATTATTAAATTATTACTTTATATTGCACGTTTAGTTATCAATTTCATGGTAAAGCAACATTTTGGGTAATAATTATTTTATTTACCATATATGTTATGAGTTGTTATTCTTGATATGATTACTTATATAATGATCTAATTACTTAAATAATGTAACAAATGATTTATATGTCATAAATATTCAGTATTTAAGTATATATAATTGATTGATAAATGAAATGGAATACACCGTTCATGTTGATGGTAGACAGTACGTATGCATGAACGTTGTTTCTGTTTCCTTATTGAATTGAATGGAAGAATGTAAATGAAATATATATATATATATATCCATAAATACAGTATCATTATTATGTCATATATTTCATGCTTATTTATTATATATACATTATAATCATTCTTGAATGGTTAACGTGGAAAATGAATCTCATCGAGTCTTGGAGACAATAGGTCGTAAGTACGCACGAACGATGATATCATTCACTTAATTGTTAAATGGTATGGAATTGGATGGTATATTAATTATACATAATAATTATCATGTTATATTCATTATTTATATCAATTATACTCGTCATTATACCCATTAAGTATTGTGGAATAACCAATTATACCACAACATAGAGACGGTAAGACATACATATGCACACATGGTGGTATTGTTAATCGTAGGATGGATAAGAAGATGTATTATGTTGTACCATAATTGTAATAAAATATAAGAATGTATAATATACTTGATTTATTACTTTATTATGGGAACAACATAAGAAGAGGAAGGATAAGAAGAAAATAATTTTGAAAGAGGTCATTAAACAATTACCTATTTTTCGGGTATCTCCTTTGGATTTGCACAAAATGTATCATTAGGATGGATTTATTCCCAATTATGGCCTCTATGATGATTTTAAGGAGTTTGGGAGATTAAATTTAAAGTTTTTTTCCTATAAAAATATCATTAGAGATGTTATTAAAATATAATAAGAAGTTCCCTTTTATAGGAGAGGTGAGGGGCACTTTAGAAAAGTATTTAAATAATAATTTATTATATTTTTATCAGTTTCTAATGGTCCTAAACTCATTTATATCAATGATAAGATTATTATGGGTCCTAAAACTCTAAATAATGTGGTTTTAGACAAGTTTATGTTCCAAAAGTAACCTTATATTTTAGCATTAACCCTTAGTCAAAAACAATAACTCTCACTATGACTTCTTGTATTTTGATAATATATGGTTCTTATAGTTACAATAAAATGATAATAGAACCACAGGTGGATCATTAATGTCATTTTTAACATTATATATGTAATTTTTCCAAATATTATATTTTTAGGACTATTATATCATTTAATAAATTATCATTTGTTTTAAAAACACATTTTTGTCAATTTTGACACTATTTAGTAATTGATTTTTTAGTCATAATAACTGGATTCCTTTGAAAAAGGAAGTAACTAATCCCTCAGAGGTCAATTTCATCGAAAAAAATTGTGGATGGCATAAAAATGTTCATATTTGATTTATTTCAATATTTATAATCACATTTATTTGAATTTTTCATTAATAAGGTAATAAGTGCATCATCATTGTGTCATAAATGAATTTATTTATTTAACGTATAAAAATTATAAATAAAATTAAATGATGTAGGATATATTTTTAGATTTATAATAACTATTTTCTGTTGAATATATATTTTATATAAATAAAAAAATTATTTTAGTAAAAAGATAAATGTTTATGTTATAGTTCCCTTTAAATAAAATTAATTACTATAACATGTCATTTTCACACCCAAGTGGTTCTTAAATGCCAACATTTTGGCCTAAGGGTTGATTTGGTCACCCATGACTCATACAATAGTATTATTACATGTGTTTTGGTAGTTTTTTATTATTATAATATTATTTTTTAGCATTATTTACCTGATTTACCCTTTAACCATGGTAAATAAAAAAATTATTGAAGTTACTATTCATAATATCCAAAAAATTAAAGGTACCTATTCACACAATTTAGACCTTATAATTCCCAATATTGAGTCCATTTTTCTAAATTCAAAACACATAATTGGATGAAATTAATTTAAAATTAATTCTCGTTGTCAAAACCAGAAAGTGTGATGTTAAGAAGAAAAACTATCAAAATATTGGCATGTGTTTATTATGAATTTAAATTTGAAATTACTTCTAATGAGAAAAAATGGATTAAATTATAATAAAATAATCCAATTACACTTTAAACCCTATTAAAAATATAATCTAAATATATAAATAAATTAGATGAAAAAGCTGTTTTGAATTAAAATTCCGTATTTTTTACAGTTCATTAAAATAAGAATTTTATCAGAAAAATACCAAAAAATAAAACAAAGTAAATTTTGATGTCCTGATTACAAATAAAAAGTTTATTTTTTCAAATAGAATACCAAAAAGTTTTAAAAACTACATTTAATATTGGTGTGACATCAAAAGGCCGCACAACTACATGTTTTGAGAAATACTTATTTTAGTGCATTGCAAGATATACCTATCATGTTGCATAATTTACTTCTCAAATTTCTCTCTCTAATTAATAAATTTTCTTTTATTTATAATTTTTGAACACCGAAACCTATTTATTTTATAGGTGTATTAAAATATATTTAAAAATTATTTATTTCATTCAGTGATTTGAAAATAATAAACCCAAATTCCCTTTTTCAGGTGATAAAAATGACATAATGATCATATCATTAATCTCACTTGTATACCATGATTTTGATAAAAACCCATTATTTATTTCTCCATGGGTTATTAATGAAATGGTTTATTGAGATCTATATGGATCACATTAAATTAATACATATGAAGGGTTCACCATGATTTTTCATCAATATATTTGGTAATTAATTTAATCTATAGAGATGACAAGTTTTATGATACTTTAGTAAATAACCTTGGTAATTTTAATTTAAGAAACCTTGGTGGTATGATTATGAATGTCTCATTTAAATGTTGTATCCACTTCTCTATGTTATTATTCATGTTGTCATTATTACCACATGCCTCCTTTTCATGCCTTGTTATTATTTAGTGTGCTCTTATTAATATGTCTCAATATAAAATTTCATATTTATCTCCTGTTTCATACCTTATTGTGCTTCATTCTCATCTCTTTCCATTGATGTATATCCCCAAGATGTGAGATATAGTAAAAGATACCTATATTGAACCCAAGAATATGTCTTATAAGTGGATTTAGATTAATTTTTTATTTTTCCTTGTATTATATACCATATTTCCAAGAAACAAAACATTAAAATATTCTCTATTTGTACCATGTAATGAAAAGTTATGTAATAAAAATTTTGGATTCGATAGTTGGTATCAAAGGATGATTTAGTAATTTTTGGAAATATGGGTTGAAAGATTTTGGAAAACCCCTAGGAAAAATTATAGTATTTTGGTAATTATAATGTAAGTGGATTCCAAAAAAACACATCCACATATAGATACTGCAATTAGATGTGGCTCTAGAACAGATATACCTAGGAATTACACAAAAAACACTGCTTTGATCCAGACTCAATTTAGAATTTGTGCATGACAAAAGGACTTACTTCATACCTTGTGTGACACTTCTGAGGGATATGTTTGGCTAATCATATGATTTTTATGAATCATTATGAAGGATATATTGAAAATGAAATTCTTATTAGAGGAGGTTTATAACATATTTAATCATCATGTTTTAAGATATAAAATCCCTTTAAAATTGTAAGATTCATAAAAGTAACATGTGCCTCACTAAGTTTTTCTTATTTTAGAAAAATGGTGTGAAATAGGAGGAACTACATAAATGATGAGTAAAATGGATGATGAATTGGTAGTTTTTTTATGTAAGCTATAAGAGAAAACTTCATGAGGATGATTAATCAACTAACTCGAGTTATGAATAATAACTTGAATTAATTTGAGAGACTGGATTCCCCACAAAGGGAAAAAGTTTATGTTTACTCATTCATGTGTAAGTGAAAACCTTTCATTCAGTTTATCTACTAACCCATTGATTTCTAAATAATCGAGAATAACTATATAAAAGATATTTTCTATAATCTTTATTTTGAGAAAGATAAAATCACCTTGGTAGTATAACACATCTAATAAGAAGTAGATAAGTGGTGGAGACTGACTAAAAATAAAAATCCAAGAATGTAGATCATTTCTATGGAGTGGGAAGAGTTTATGGGAGGATTTATCAATAAATATTCTCCCCATTCCATTAAAACAAAAATATAGAATGAATTCCTAGATCAAAAAAAAGAAGTAAAATGAATCAATGGAAGGCTATGATATACAATTTACAATAATTGCTCGATATACCTCAAAATATGTTATAGACTCTAATGTAATGGTTGATAGATTATTTATTGGACTAAGGACCTATATATGAAGGTTTATAGAATATAGATACTATAAAATCTATTAGAATATTTTCCAGATTTCTATGAAGGTTGAATTGGAGTTTGGAAAGACGTAGTGGTCACATAGATCAAATGAAATGAAGAGATAAATGGACCCAAACTCACGGAAGAATTTCCATCATGGAAGATGAGGAAATAATGTTCAACATCCCATGTGCAACAATTGTGGGAATAAGAATTCAAGGGAATTATTTCATAGGAGTGGAAAGTTATACAAGTGTATAAGAGATGGACATATAGCTCAAAACTATCATGGTGAGGTGAAGCCTTGACTTCTCAATAATAAAAATAAAGGGAAGATGGGGTGGGCCTAGTTAGAAGTTCAATGTAAGTTTGGAAAGCCTAGTCACTTTTCCAATCAATATATAAATTATAAGAAAACGGGGGAAACCTCCATCATCCTCAAGATATTATAATAGAGAAAGGATGATCATTTTTACCATAGTGGCTAAATTAGAGTCTCTTCATGATATAGTGGAAGGTATACTCATTGTGCTCTCAAAGCTAGTAAGTACTTTGTTTGATTCTAGTTTTAAGAATTCCTTTATTTCATCCATGTTTTCATGGAATATAAAATCAATCCATGAACATATAGACGTAAATTTATGATTTAAGACTCTTAGAGGGATTATCCTAGCATCATTAACATATATAAACTTTATTATTAACTTTGGTGATTATAATATCAACACAAATTTAGTTTTCATTCCCATGGTGGAATTGAATACTATACTAGGGATGGACTGGATCTCAAAATATAATGCTAAGATCAAATTCAAAAGAGAATAAATTACAGTAGTATTGAATGTACAACCTATAGTTATTTTATTAGGAGAGATATCTCAGCCTTTTTTTGTCTTGAAAAAACTCCCATATTCTTATTTATTGACATGATCAATGAATAGGGCGAAGGAAACTAAAGTATAAAGATAGAGAATGACCATATAGTTTAGAAATAAATTGGTGTATTTCATGAAAATTTACATATACCTCCCCCATAAATAGAGGTAGAGTTCTCCATTGAACTCATACTTGGATCAAAACTGGTATCAAAGACCCCATATATAATAGTGAATATGTAGTTAGAGTAATTAAATAAAAAACATTAGGATCAGTTGGAGAAGGTATTTATATGACCAAGTGTGTCTCCTTGGAGATCATCTATTCTATTTGTAAATAATAAGGAAGGATAAATGAAGTTATGCATCAATTATAGAGAATTTAGTGGGATAATAGTGAAGAACAAGTGCCCTCTCCAAATAATTGCTGATTTATTTGACCAGCTTCATGGGGCTAAATTATTCTCCAATATTGACCTTTAACCTGGGCATTATCAATTGAGGTTGAAGAAATAATATATTCAATAGAATTTCTTCCAAACAATATATGGGCATTATGAGTTTTTTGGTATTCACTTCAGATTGTCTATTTCCCCTACTATATTTATGTATTTGATAAATAGAGTCTTTAAGGACTACCTTGATAAATTCGTGGTAGTTTTTATTAATGATATTCTAATATATTCTAAAAGTTGAGAGGAGCATGAGGGTCATGTATGGGTTATATTTGAAACTCCATGGAATGAGATACTATTTGTAAAATTTAGAAAATTTTAATTCTATTGACAACAAGTTATATTCTTGGGGAGCATTATAACCAATGAAGGAATCTCAGTTGTCCCTACAACGAAAAAGGTTATAGATGAGTGACCTTATCCTACGACAGTAACTAATATTCATAGTTTACTTGGTGTGGAATGATATTATGTGAGGTTTTTGAAAAAACATTCAATATTTTCTAAACCACTTACCATGTTAACTAAAAAAGTGGCTATGTTAAACTGGAAAAAAGATTGTGAAGAATGTTTCCAAGAACTGAAGGGGAGATTAGTTACTACAAATGTGTTAACTCTACCCTCTATTAGAGAAGGATTAATTATTTATAATGATGCATCTCTAAAAGGTCTTGGGTGTGTCCTCGTGAAAAATGAAAAGGTGATTATTTATGAATCTCGACAATTAAAGCCTCATGAGAGGAATTATCTTATGCGTGACCTAGACATAACTATGGTTATTTTTACTCTAAAAATTTTAAGATGCTATATTTATGGGGAAAAATGTGGTATATACACAAAACAAAATAAAATTAAGTATTTTTTCAGGAAAAAAGAATTTAACATGGGACAAAGGAGATGGTTGGAACTTATAAAAGACTATGAATTTTCAATTCATTATCACCCTGAAAGATTAAACAAATTCACTGATGCATTCAGTAATAAAAACCCTATTATGTTAAAAATTATGAGGATTCAAGGAGATCCATTGATAAATGACCTAGTATAATTGGAAATGGGAACCGTAATGGAAGGAACATCATCAACCCTATACCAAATGATTTCCCAGCGATCATTATGAGAAATTATCAACAAATCTCAAAGAGAATATCCATTGTTACAAAAGAAGATAGATTCTGGTAAGAATGGTATGTTTTCTAAGATAAATATTGATCAAGAAGGTGTATTAAAATTTCATATAAGGATATGTGTTCCATATATCCTATACATAATGAAGACTCTAATGGATAAATCTCATGAATCAAAATTCTCTATGAATCCTAGAATGACAATAATGTATAATGAACTTCATGATCATTATTGGTAGGATAATATGAAAAGGGAATGTGATGACTATACTGCAAGGTTCTTGGTGTGTCAGTAAGTGAATGTATGGTGAAAACTTACTAATAGGGTATTACAAACACTACCCATACCATCGTGGATGTGGGAAAATATCAATATGGACTTCATCACTGGTCTCCCAAGAACATCCAAAAGAAACAATGTGATATGGGTCATAGTTGACTGACTCACCCAGACTATCTGTTTTATCATTGTTTGATAAGATCTATCTCTTGAAAAAATTGCCAAGATTTACATAAAGGAAGTCATGAGGTTTCATGGGGTTACAATTTCTATCATTTTTTATCATGATCCAATGTTCACATATAAATTCTAGAGAATAATTTAACATGATTTAAATACTAAATTTAATTTCAGTATGGAAAATCAACCCCAAACTAATGGAAAATATGAATAGACTATCTATACACTCAATGACATGCTAAGAACATGCTCAATGTAATTTAAAGGTGGATGGGATCAACAAATTCCATTAGTTTAGTTACCATACAACAACAGCTTCGACTCTAGATTTCAAATGGCACCAAATGAAGCTCTATATGGGAAGTGATTTAGAACTCCTACTTGTTGGAATGATATTGGTGAGAGGAAATTTCTTGTTCCTAATATTGTTCAACTGATGGAAGAAAATTTCCTTTCACCCAACATCATATAAAGGCTTCTTAGAGTTTGCATAAGTTCTATATTTACTATCATTGAATACACTAGGATATTGATGTTGGGGCACAAATTTCATCAGATATCACCATGGAATAGAGTCATATGATTTATAAATAATGGTAAGCTTATCCATAGGTAAATTATCCCCTATGAAATCCATGATCTCATATGAGAAGTTCCCAATCCACTAGAACTTCCACCAAATATATCTCATGTTCATGATGTATTCCATGTATCTACCTTGAGAAATTACATACCTAATCCCACACATGTACTGAATCTAGAGGTGGTACAACTGGAACATGACCCCTCTTATGAGGGGTAGATGTTATAGATGTTTGACCATAGAGACAAGGTTATACGAAATAAGACTATCTACCTCATCAAATTGTTGTGAAGGAACCATAAATAAGAATAAGAAACATGGGAACCAAAGGATATAATGAGATAGAATTACCATCACATTTTCCCAACCAAGAGAATGAGTTGAAATTTTGTGGATGAAATTTATTAAGGGGGAACGAATGTAACAACCCAAACTTTTTCAATGTTTTTTGTTTTCAAAATAAATATTTGTTACATATTATATAATATTACACACTTAAAAATTAAAGAGAAACCAGCAAATTTTTATCTCATTAACAATTATCATTACATTATTCATCCATGAAACCAATTAAAATTTCAAACAATACAATTGGAAAATAATTAAAATAGAATAGCTAAAATGGGATGATTTGGAACAACCCACTCTATTAGAATCATCTCCCCCACTGAAAATGCTATCAAAATTAAACAAAATATTAGTAAACCAATCAACATATTAAGAAATTTAAATATAACCCTAGGAATTTTTTTTACTGAATTATAATTGAAATAATGAAGTTGTATTTATATGGTATAATGTTAAATGTGATAGTTGGGATTAAAACATTATATGATTGTTGGTCAATATAGACATTCGTAAATATGACCATTGGAAACTATACCATTGGTTGATAATTTTACAATTATAATTAGTTTCAATAAGTAGTAATGGAAAAGGATAATTAATACAAAAAGTAGAATAGAAATACTCTATAAGTAGAGTCATGCATTTTGAACCTCTACTGTCAGAACATGGGAGGGAGGTATCATTAATGGGGTTCACCTTCAACCAAGCCTAATATGAACTTCATCAAGTAAACATTGAATGAAACCACCTACAAGATAAGTTAAAATTAGTAGAGATTACCACTCATTCGATGTTAGCTAAGACACCCAGCGAAACTACCACAATTTCACATCTTACACTTACGGCATATGTGGGAGTAATAAGGGGTTATGTGTCTATACCTTGATTACATAAACTGTAAATTACATAGTATAAATAAAATTTTTATTACATTAATTCCACTTAGTAATTGTTATTCTTAATAAAATATATGTTTAATTGAGCTGAATTTTATAATTTTATTTTTGGATGAAAATAAAATATATTTTTATTTTTCTAGAAAATATATACAATTTTGTAATAAAATATGGTATTTTTAATAATAATTTTTGATAAAATACTCATTTAAAACAAACATATCATAATAAAATGATAAATTAATTTTATAATTACATATAAATTTTTTTATTTGTGTCAGAAAATTTGAAGGTGCATTAAAAATAGTTGTTTTTAAATAAATATGGATTTTTATATTTAGAAGTTAAAATTTTCATATTTAGAGATTTGTTTTGTTAAAATAAACATCATATTTCAAATCAAATTGTAAAAACTAAGTTAGGGAAAATTTATGAGAATTTTCCATGATACATTAATTTTTTCATGAATAGTAAAAATATAGTTTCAGGTTTTCTGTATGTTAAATGACTTCAAATTTATATAAATATGGTATAATAATTAATTAACCACAATCCATGACAAAAAATACTTTTTTTAATATTAATTATTTTAATATATTTTAATCAATTTCTAAAACAATAAGTGACTTTTTATTAGACACTAAATGAGGTTAATATTCATTATTAATATATATAATATTCATGTTCTTTCTTATTCATAAACACCATTTTAGTGCATTTTACACTTTGAAAATCATTTCACATTATGATTGTAATTACTTCTTAAAATGGACTATTATGTGGAACATTTTTTAACATCATTTAAAGTAACCAATAATCGTGATTTTATATTCATATTTAATTCTTAGGTTTCTAATTATATTGGAAACAACTCATACTTGGGGATTGTTGGAAGATCCAGATTGGATGACCACCAAAATGGGATTTCATGCAAACAATTCTGGAGAAGGAAGATTGGACATCATCCCACTGATGAGAATGTGGGTCTCAACATACAGGCCCAATTAATCACAAATTTCATGTAATGATAAAAAAATATAGAGGAACAAATCGTTCTTAATGATGAAAAACTAATTCAGCTTTCATGGTTGTTATTAAGGTGACCCAATTTAGAGATAAAATTATGGGCCGGATTCTGAGGCCCATAAAATTATCCCAACAATTTAATCATATATCAGAAACCAGATATTGTTTTGGGAGAAAATTTTATAGAGAGATAGGGGACGTCCGGTGATTCATTTTTATCTTCAATGGCCCACTAAAATTCTGCAATCTAAAAGGGCTTCCAAGCGCCTCTGTTCAGTGGAAGAAAGTCAGTTGCCACCTCAGGTCAAGGGTGGAATAGTCTACTCTCTCTTAACTTTCCACCCACCTAGGACCACCACCATTAATTCAGGAGACTTCCACTATTATAGGTTCGACCCAAGGCTTCAAAATTTTCTATTTAAGGCAGTGGTGGTAGAGGAGTTGAGGATCCTTGGAGCTTTTTTTATTTAATGTTATTATGTCAATTTGGATTTGTAATGTTTTTCTTTCTCATCTAAGTTGTTCGAATCACCTTAGTTCTTAATAAACATTCTTCATTTCCTCTTATTATATTTTTCTTCATGTCACTTTGATATCATTGACTTATGGTGTGAATTTATTCACACCATACCTTGTGATATTCTTTACACAACGGTGGAGTGATTACTTTCTTTTTATTTTTTTTACTTCTCTAATTCCTCCCTCATGAGTCTACTTTCTGCTTCCATTGAAACCATATAATCAATGTAGGGATAACTCTTTTATGGGATGATACAAGGGAGTAGAAAGGGTATGGTGTTGATTTTATTTATCACTCCATTAATTTCTAATCACTTCTTTAAATTGGGAATTTTGTTTTAAGATCTTTAAACTCCTTCATCCTTGCTGAGTTTAAGGCCACACATTTTAAGTGCTAATATAAACATTTACCTTGAAGTTCTCAATACTTTGATCCTTCAAGACTAAAGAGTGTAGATATTAAACCAATAAATGATGATGATGTTTGATCTTCTTATATGAACCCATATCAAATATAAGAAATTGAAATCATTATAAAAGGTATTCATCCAATCCACCCCAAGCGATAACATAGAAACAACTCATTATCTTAATTTGAATGAACTTAAATATGTTATTGATACCTTAAACCCATCTAAAATAAACCTAAGTTAGCCACTTCATAGCCAAAAACAATCCATATAATGTACATGTCTGTAAGTTACTTCTTTGGTCTCTGAGGATTCGTCTACCCAAGCTAAACTACAAGGACCGTTCTACCTTCATCTCTTGGGTAAATTTGAGTGTGAATCAAATTTTGGACCCTTTATAGGGAACCAAGTAAGTCATATCAAAAATAATTCTATTATCCCCCATTTCTTTTCTTCTCACCCAAGATTTCTTATCTTTTCCAATTCTCATTTTTTTCCTTTGGCACATGTCCGCCTACACTCGTGATCAATCAAACCGTCTAGTTAGGCTGGATAATCCTGGGGTCAGGGAGTCAAGTACACCAAGGGAACTCATTACATTATATCCTAATCTTTATACTACTCCAAATTCAAAAATTGAGCCCATTTCAATGGAAGTTCTTCATAGAAACCAACTCAAAATCCCGGGTGGGAACCAAAATGGAAACCCAATTGTGGCAGCCCCAAACTTGCAGAATGCAGTTGATCAAACCATGAATGAATACCTCACACCTTCCTGGACCAATGCCCCTAATTAATTAGACACAACTCCCTAAAATATTCCAACTACATCTTTAAACCCCATGTCCTAAATAATCTTCCCACATTCCATGGAATGGAGTTCGAGATGCCCTACCTTCACATTATGGAGTTCAATGACATTGTTGAAACCTTGTGTCCCCCACATCAACTAGAATCAGCTAAGATGTGGCTATTTCCTTTTTCTTTAATTGATTGAGCTAAAAATTGTATAAGAAATTTGATACCATCATCCATAAACTCTTGGGACCAATTACCAAGAGAATTCTACAAAAAATACTTTCCCCACCCCAAAACAAATGCACTTAAAAAGGGCATCGATTTTTTTTTTGAAAAAGAGGGAGATTCATTGTATGAAACATGGGAGAGGTTAAACGACACTATAAACATGGTTCCACACCATGGTTTTTCTATTCTTGAACAAGTGAGAATTTTCTATGAGGGTTTGGGTCTGGGGAACAAACAATTCATTGACTTGACGTGTAATGGAAACTTTAAAAACAAATCCCCAAATAATGCTTATGAGTATCTGGAAAGCCTTGCTAAACAAAAACAAACATGGGGAACTTCACATTATTGAAAAATACGAAAAAGAACTACTGGAATTCATACACTTAGAGAAGAAAAAATCCTTAGGGATAAACTTGAAGCACTCTCTAGGAAGTTTGAAGAGATAAACCTTATGAAAGTCCATGAAATCCAAACTGTAGACCCTGTTTGCACAATTTATGACAACCATGACTAAAAGATAGACAACTGGTCAACCATTCCATCCATCAAGGATGTTCTTTTAGGAGGACGCCCAGTAGAAGTAAATGGTTTGAACTTTAAAAAGCCTTAATACCAAAACACCTTCAACCTAAGTTATAATGACCACCCAGGCTTCTGTTGGAATGATAACCAACAACCTAGCCATACATAGGGACAAAATCCTTACCTCCATCAGAACTACCAAACCCATAACCAATTCCAAACCCAAACTATCCAATACCAACAACCATCGTTACTTTTTCAACAAACCATCCCACCTCCAAAATATCCCCTTCGGATAAACTAATCTTCTAAAGCACCAATACAAACTGTTCCACAAAGCCTACTAGAACAACTGTGAAAACAAATGGAAAGGATGAACTCAGAAGTCTCTTCCCTAAAACAATAACTTCAAACCATCAAAACTGGAAAGGCACCCACGCCTACACAGGAGGTACCATACTCAACTTCAAGGGGAGAGTCAAATTGTACTAAAAAAAACTCATGAACAACTAACAGTTGTTACTATTTTATGAAGTGGGAAATCAATTGACAAACCTGAACAAATAAGTCAGAAAACACATGAAGATTCAAACTATAATGAAAATTAAAATGGACCTCAAGATCAAACTGAGTAACCTGATAATGATGTGAAATAAACAACTATTCAATAAACAACCCCACAACCGGCACCATTTCCTCAACGCATGAGGTGGAAAACCAAGCCTGAATTAAGTGAGACATTGAATGTAGAGTTCCCGAACCCTGAAACCTTAGGAGTCGGTGCCTTCTGAACATGATGTGTTATCTTAAAATAAAACACACTTTGTTAACAACACATCATGTCCCATATAGAGGATCGTGTGCGGTTCGAGTTCTGGGAAACCGGGAACTTCTGAAACAATTCATCTTTTAAAAGCTGATACCTGAAAATTTTAAATCAAAATGTAGGGTGAGCATTGAAATACTCAGTAAGGGGTTTAAAAAGAAATCAAAACATTGTAACATTTGAAAACATTCTTTTAAAAGAGATTGAACACTCATTAAAGAAAAATTATAACATAAAATTGCTCAATCAAGGTTTTCAGGAAGAACATGAAACAATTATGTTAATTCTCGAAGGAATAACAATGGCTATCATAAACAAGTATGACATGT
Source organism: Viscum album (assembly GCA_963277665.1). NCBI lineage: Eukaryota > Viridiplantae > Streptophyta > Magnoliopsida > Santalales > Viscaceae > Viscum > Viscum album. The sequence goes on from OY728147.1 coordinate 1,842,759,162, forward strand.
TTCTTACTTAAGAATAAATTAAACAGTTAAAAGTAATACATAATCAGAGTTGCGCATAAAGGAAAAAACTAAATTTTCATATGCAAGTTACTATACTATTAAGTGATAACACCCATCATGCTTCAAGCTTATACCAGTGAAATAAGAACTTTATGAAAACATAAAGGCATTAGTCGTGAAAGAACTTTATCTTGGAAAGAACCTGTTACATAACTTGAATTATGTGGCATCAACATTCAATATTGACAATCATTTCATTTCACCAAGTTCCATCCCCAAGATGTCATAAAAAATTACCAAGGTTATTCACCAAGGTATCTGTCTAAAAGGTCATCTCTAGAGATTAAGTCTTTACCCAATGCATTGGAGCGCTATCAGGGAACACCCTTGACATGTATTTATTATCATGTGAGCCACATCGTTCATGATTTACATAAACCGTTTGTATATTCATGATGTCCCATACCACCTTGAATATCTCATTCATTTTCATTTTTACGCGAGGTGTCCCATACCACTTTGGGTAATCAAATTTCTTAGTTCATTTAGTGATATGTCATAAGCATGCATTACATAAAATAATAAATAATGAACCACCAAAAAAATTTCTAATACAAGGTATGATAGGTAACTTTGCAACATGGGTTAATAACTAGTCAAAGGCATACATAGCTTAGTAAAACATCCTTTTCACTAAAGCATATAAAATAATGATATACCAAATGACGAATCTTTACCATTATAAATCCATGGAAAAAGGAATGCTGAATAAAAACTCTTGAAATCAGTTACGGTGATAAACAAGCCCTTGAACCAAAATACATATTTTATCACAAACTCTTCAAGGCAATGTTAGATAAACCTTTTTAATGAAACATGTCCATTTGTGTGTATTAATAATATGTTGGTTTAGAAATTACACAAATCATATCATAATAAAATGTTACATGCATCAAAGAATAAATTAAGTCCTGTTATTTATAAAAGAATATAATGGGGTTTGGAAATTATTCATATAAATACATATACACGTACCCATATATACCCGAAGAGTATATAGGGGTTTTACACAATTAAAAAACATGGCCTATTAAATCCCTTTAGTAACTGAAGGGTTCCAACCATAAATTGCTTACATGGTTGAAAACTAAATCCATATAAGGTTTGTCATAAACGTAACCATAGGTATAAAATTTTGGTTTTGCAAACATAACTCCACTTAAACCAAAAGAACATAGTTTTCAAATAAAAATTATATTTAAAGATTGATACCCAATATAGGCCAGGTTAGGTTATAAAAAAACATTCATGAAACTGTATATATACACAACAAACAATAAATATATATTTTTGGTTTTGGAAAACTGTAAAAAAACTGTATATATACCGTATGTAAAAACAATACACAACCCTAGGGGTTTGTATTTGTTTAAATGCACATATATACACTGTGTATACCATCCATATGAAGCTGTATATATTCAATGTACAAACTGGTGGATTTGTATTATGTAAATATTCATATATAAATAGTATATACCGTGCTTAGGTTTCTCAAAATGAAAGAAAACAAAGTATATAAGCATCCTTACATGTGCAACCTATGAAGGCCAAAACTTCATGGAGGAAATACAAACCGATGGGATTAAATTATGTATATATATATACGTATACAACTGTGTTTACCGAGAGTATTTAAAAAGAAGATTTCATCCAAAAAAGAAGGCAAGCAATGCAAGGACCCTTACTCATGCATCATGCGGCAGAAAAACCATGGAAGGCCATACAACCAAATGGGGTATACACTTGTTTTTATAAAGTACATAAACTTTATATCTATACACCGGGGTAAAATGAACAAAGGTTTTTCTTCTAAAGAATGCATGCATGAACCCTTACTTTCCTTGAGGAGAAGCTCAGACCAGGTGCACCATGGTGATCCTGTTGGAAGTTCGTGGGAGGGAAGGAGGCGGAACCACCGCGGTTTCATGAGGCCATAGGCATTTATATTGGCCTCGGTATCCAAATATGACTCAACCCAAGAGGCTAGACCGGCGTGGGGAAGATGAAGGAACAGAGCCCTAGGAGGGGGTGTTCGGAAGTCAAGGGGAGCAGTGCGGGGGAGGAGGCCGAGGCGTCCTTGCGCAGGCCTACTGGTCGGGTGCTGCTGCGAGGAAGAAGAAGACAGGGGGTCGACGCGGTAAAGGAATGGGCGGTCAGGATTAGATCTCGGGGAAGATCGAACGGTCACGATGATACGCAGGGAAATTGTACGGCTAAAAGGGACGGATGGTCGAGATCTACATGGGAGTCGATCGGATGGTACCGATTGCACAGAGCGTGTCCCACATCGAAACGGAATGCGGTTGAGGTGCGGCTTATAATACAAAGCATGCTGGCATCGGTTCAATAACATGAACAAACACACCGGGGCCTTATACACGGGCCCCATGCAGTCTTCGGCCCAACCCCACACAGCGTGCGCCACGACCTTACACAGGGGCCTGCGCGCGACCTGAAGCACCTATGCACGGCTCAGGACACGGTTTAGACATCCACTGGACACTTGGGGACCCCGATGGTCGGCACATCTGCTCCCTTGGGGCTTGGTCTCGTCCTAGAGGGTTTTTCCCTTAAGGGATTCCCTCAGCTTGGCCGGGACCCAACCTATTTTTTTATTAAAAACACATTTTATATTTATAAAATAACCAGTATAAGTATACTTATTTTAAAATAAAGTGTAGGTTAAATATTTATACAAAAGAGAGCTAATTCAATAACACAAATAGTTTTAATTTAAAATCTAAATCCTTTTACTGGCTTATGTAATATAGTTCATATCAACATAATTTTTTAATAAAAATAAAATTTAATTAGACTTTCGAAATAACTAGTTTAAGTATGCTTAGTTCAAAATATAAATATATGCACAAAATGAGTCAATATACTATAACAACCAAAATAGTTTTAACTTAAAATTTAAATCCCTTTACCAATTTATATATAAATCTTTTAAAAGATATACCTTTCTTATTCTACATACAAAACCATTATAATTATTCTAATCTTTAAAGAAATTCTAAAAGACCACTAGTTAATTCAAAAATTCATAATTTAGAGCTCAAAAGATATTATTATTGATACTCTTTAAACATATCTTTTATAAAAAGAATACTAAGTTTTTAATATATAAGTATCCATCAGAATTTTGTGAAAACAAGATGATTTATTTCCGAGAACACTCTTTATATTTTAAAACTATGATTCTTTTGTGAAACGTACTTTAGACAAATTATAATATTGTAAAATTATAAGAGAATTAAAAACAAGTTTTAGTATAAAGATAAACTTTATCAACAGAAACACAAAGTTTGTTTTGAAAATCCAACGACTATATATCTAACGGTCATATCTCCAAGAGCCATTATAAAAGCAGGGGCATTTTACAAGAATAAAACACTTGAACAAGAAAGGATGGCTCTCCTCATACCATTGGTGTTGAGTATGTGTGTCGTGGTTCTGGCTGTTATATTCTTCACACTTATGGACCCTGAAGACGAAGACTACCCGATTACCCGAGTTGTTATTCTTAGTAGTCTGGTTGTGGCTGTGTTAGGTCTTGTGCATGGTATTTTCAATTAGTTGGGTCTCGTTGCAATGTAACTTTTAAATATATACCAGTTTACTGTATTCTCAATGTTTTATTTTGTTTCAATTTCTTTAATATTACTGAAAGCATAAAACAAGAGACATCATTAAAAGCACAACAAATAAAACAAGATACATTACTAAAAGCATAACGTTGTTCACTTGGACCCGTTCATAAAACCTGGGGTGTCACATTATCTCCCCCCTCCTTATAAAATTGTGTCCTTGAAATTTATTTCACAACACTACAAGGTTCTGCAACTTTCTCACCATCTCGACCAACTTATAGGGTCAACAGGTGCATTTAGAGGAATCCCCGTAGCGAATCTCACCTCTTCCAGTTCCCTAATCCACATACACCTAAGACAAGAGGGTTTCACTTATGTTCTGGGCCTTCAGGCCTCCTGAGGGAAGCTCGAATTGTACAATGTTCAGAAATGTCATTACAGACCATCGTACAAAGGACTCGCTGAATTATGTCTCACTCGAGGACATTGAAGCCATATATGCAGTCAAACAAGCTAAAGGTGAGAAGTTGGAGCATATAAGCCGCATGAAGAATTCCCTCTAACGCAGACTCCTGAAATTTCACTCTGGTCGTATAGTTTCATCCTAGGGTGAAACATAGAAAGAGCCCTTCATGGAAACATCATCGTCATTCACGTCCGGATAGCTGTGCAGAGCCAATTCGGTAATAGATGGAGGCATTCCCTTGGCAGCTGCAGAGAATCTCTGGACCGTTTGTTACCTCAATCCACTACTTGCACGTTCTTCGCAAATTTGCAATGGGGTCATACTCATCGTCACACGTTTTTATTGCAATGATTTCCAGAATCTCAGTGGGAATGGAAAACAGGGTGGTTTTTCCTTCCATCTAAAAGTTTTAAGACGGAAATTAAAACACTTGAAAATCATTCAAGTACAAAAACAAAGTAAATACAAGGAAGGGGAAAGAAAAAATTTCAATAAACATACGTTTATTATTATTAGTGCTTCAGTTTCCCTTATCCACTGACTAAACGAACTCCACACAGAGAAGTAAAACTCCATAACTCCTCGAACCAAACACAGGCCGAGCATTCAGGGGAAAACTCATGGGGGCACCTATGACCTTTTATGAGTCTAGAATGAGGGGTATGAAGTTGAAAGACATCCTCATACACTTTTCGTCTGAAAGATAGTCAGGTGGACTCGTCTTCTAACCTTCTGAAGTCTAAAAACTGACCCCAGAATCCATAGTTTAAAATCTGAATAAGGTGGCCCGCTTGGAGGTCTCTGTCAACAACAGCTTCTTGAAAAGGGTTATCAATCATGGTGGAAAAGCTCTTACCCACCGTGAAAATCCGGAAAAGTCCCTCATGGTACCTTACCCGACGCACATATGAGGGAAACTGAGTTATCATCACAAGGAGGTAATCTATTCCTACCCCTTGGTGTAACTGAAGAACCCGTGGTGAATTGGATACGTCATAAAGGTGTTTGCATGTCATGCGGATATGGGCATAGTTTAGATAGTCCTCACGGCTAGCTAAAGACACAATGGTCTCTAGGGCCTCTGTGGGAAGAGATAAGAGATTTGTGCCTTCGTCTTCCATCTGAAATTTAAGAAAATTCAATTTTTAATAAAATTGAAATACATATACATATATATATATATTTGTTTCAGTTTCTGGCTTTCCATAGTTATCCAAACCAAACCTATGATACCAACTGTAGAGACCCCGACCCCAGAAACCTCAGGAGTCGGTGCCCTCTGAACATGATGTGTTATCTCAAAATAAAACACATTTTGTTAACAACACATCATGTCCCATAAAGAGGATTGTGTGCGGTTCGGGTTCTGGGAAACCGGCAACTTCTGAAAAAATTCATCTTTTAAAAGCTGATACCTGAAAATTTTAAATCAAAACGTAGGGTGAGCTTTGAAATACTCAGTAAGGGGTTTAAAAAGAAATTAAAACATTGTAACATTTTAAAACATTCTTTTAAAAGATATTGAACACTCATTAAAGGAAAATTATAGCATAAAAATGCTCAATCAAGGTTTTCTGGAAGAACATGAAACAATTATGTTAATTCTCGAAGGAATAACAATGTTTATCATAAACAAGTAGACATGTGTCTTACTTAAGCATAAATTAAATAGTTAAAAGTAATACATAATCAGAGTTGCACATAAAGGAAAAAACTAAATTTTCATGTGCTGGTTACTATAATATTAAGTGATAACACCCATCATGCTTCAAGATTATACCAGTGAAATAAGAACTTTATGAAAACAAAAAGGCATTAGTCGTGAAAGAACTTTATCTTGGAAAGAAACTGTTACATAACTTGAATTATTTGGCATCAACATTCAATATTGACAATCATTTCATTTCACCAAGGTCCATCCCCAAGGTGTCATAAAAAAATTACCAAGCTTATTCACCAAGGTATCAGTTGAAAAGCTCATCTCTAGAGATTAAGTCTTTACCCAATGCATTGGAGCGCTATCAGGGTGCACCCTTGACATGTCTTTATTATCATGTAAGCCACATCGTTCATGATTTACTTAAACCGTTTGTATATTCAAGATATCCCATACCACCATTAATATCTCATTCATTTTCATTTTTACGTGAGGTATCCCATACCACTTTGGGTAATCCAATTTCTTAGTTCATTTAGTGATATGTCATAAGCATGCATTACGTACAATAATAAATAATGAACCACCAAAAATTTTTCTAATACAAGGTATTATAGGTAACTTTGCAACATGGGTTAATAACCAGTCAAAGGCATACATAGCTTAGTAAAACATCCTTTTCACTAAAGCATATAAAATAATGATATATTAAATAACGAATCTTTACCATTATAAATCCATGGAAAAAGGAATGCTGAATAAAAACTCTTGAAATCAGTTACGGTGATAAATAGGCCCTTGAACCAAAATACATATTTTATCAAAAACACTTCAGGGAAATGTTAGATAAACCTTTTTAATGAAACATGTCCATTTGTGTGTATTAATAATATGTTGGTTTAGAAATTACACAAATCATATCTTAATAAAATGTTACATGCATCAATGAATAAATTAAGTCCTGTTATTTATAAAAGAATATAATGGGGTTTGGAAATTATTCATATAAAAACATATACACGTACCCATATATACCCGAAGTGTATATAGGGGTTTTACACAATTAAAAAACATGGCCTATTAAATCCCTTTGGTAACTGAAGGGTTCCAACCATAAATTGCTTAGATGGTTGAAAACTAAATCCATATAAGGTTTGTCATAAATGTAACCATAGGTATAAAATTTTGGTTTTGCAAACATAACTCCACTTAAACCAAAAGAACATAGTTTGAAAATAAAAATTATATTTAAAGATTGATACCCAATATAGGCCAGGTTAGGTTATAAAAAACATTCCTGAAACTATATATATACACAACAAACAATAGATATATGTTTTTGGTTTTGGAAAACAGTAAAAAAACTGTATATATACCGTATGTAAAAACAATACACAACCCTAGGGGTTTGTATTTTTTTAAATGCACATATATACACTGTGTATACCGTCCATATGAAGCTGTATATATACAATGTACAAACCGATGGATTTTTATTATGTAAATATTCATATATAAACAGTATATACCGTGCTTAGGTTTCTCAAAATGAAAGAAAACAAATTATATAAGAATCCTTACATGTGCACCCTACGAAGGCCAAAACTTCTTGGAGGGAATACAAACCGATGGTATTACATTAAGTATATATATATATATATATATACGTATACAACTCTGTTTACCGAGAGTATATAAAAAATATTTCCTCCAAAAAAAAGGCAACCAATGCAAGGACCCTTACTCATGCATCATGCGGCAGCAAAACCATTGAAGGCCATACAACCCGATGGGGTATAAAATTGGTTTCATAAAGTACATAAACTGTATATCTACACACTGGGGTAAAATGAACGAAGGTTTTTCTTCGAAATAATTCATGCAAGAACCCTTACGTTGCTTGAGGAGAAGCTCAGACTAGGTGCACCATGCTGATCTTGCTGGATGTTCGTGGGAGGGAAGGAGGAGGAACCACCACTGTTTCATGAGGCCAACGACATTTATATAGGCCTCGGTATCCAAAGATGACTCGACCCAAGAGACTAGACTGACATGGGGAAGACAAAGGAACAGATCCCTAGGAGGGGGATTTCGGAAGTCAAGGGGAGCAGTTCGGGGGAGGAGGCTAAGGCATCCTTGCGCAGGCCTACTGGTCGGGTGCTGCTGCGAGGAAGAAGATGACAGGGGTCGGCATGGTAAAGGAATGGATGGCCGGGATTAGATCTCGGGGAAGATTGAACGGTCACGGTGATACGTGGGGAGATCGCGCGGCTAAAAGGGATGGACGATCAAGATCTACACGGGAGTTGATTGGACGGTCCCAGTTGCACAGAGCGCGCCCCACATCGAAACGGAACGCGGTTGAGGCACGTCTTATAATACAAAGCACGCTGGCTTCGGTTCAATAACACGAACACACACACCAGGGCCTTATACACGGGCCCCATGAGGGCTTTGGTCCAACCCCACGTAGCGCGCGCCGCGGCCTTACACATGGTCCTGCGCGCCACCTAGAACACCTATGCATGGCTCGGGACATGGTTTGGACATCCATTGGATTCTTGGGGACCACGATGGTTGGCACCTTGGGTCCCTTGGGGCTTGGTCTCGGCCTAGAGGGTTTTTCCCTTAAGGGGTGCCCTTGGCTAGGCACAACCCCAACCTATTTTTTTTATTAAAAACTCATTTTAAATTAATAAAATAACTAGTATAAGTATACTTATTTCAAAATAAAGTGTAGTGTAAATATTTATACAAAAGAGATCTAATTCAATAAAACAAATAGTTTTAATTTAAAATCTAAATCCTTTTACTAGCTTATGTAATATTGTTCATATCAACATATTTTTTTAATAAAAAGAGAATTTATTTAGACTTTCAAAATAACTAGTTTATGTATGCTTGTTCAAAATATAAATATTTCCACTGAATGAGTCAATATACTATAACAACCAAAATCGTTTTAACTTAAAATTTAAATCCCTTTACCAATTTATATATAAATATTTTAAAAGATATACCTTTATTATTTTACATAAAAACCATCATAATTATTCGGATCTTTAAAGAAATTCTAAAAGACCACTAGTTAATTGAAAAATTCATAATTTAGAGCTCAAAAGATATTATTATTGATACCCTTTAAACATATCTTTTATAAAAAGAATACTAAGTTTTCAATATATAAGTATCCATCGGAATTTTGTGAAAACAAGAGAATTTATTTCCGAGAACACTCTTTAAATTTTAAAACTATTATTCTTTTGTGAAACGTACTTTAGAAATGTTATAATATTATAAAATTATAAGAGCATTAAAAACAAGATTTAATATAAAGATAAACTTTATCAATGGAAATCCAAAGTTTGTTTTGAAAATCCAACGACTATATATCTAACGGTCATATCTCCAAGAGCCATTATAAAAGCAAGGGAATTTTACAAGAATAAAACACTTGAACCAGAAAGGATGGCTCTCCTCATACCATTGGTGTTGAGTATGTGTGTCGTGGTTTTGTCTATTATATTCTTCACACTGATGGACCCTGAAGATGACGACTACCCGATTACCTGAGTTGTTATTCTTAGTAGTCTGGTTGTGGCTGTGTTAGGTCTTGTGCATGGTATTTTCAATTAGTTGCGTCTTGTTGCAATGTAACTTTTAAATATATACCAGTTTACTGTATTATCCATGTTTTATTTTGTTTCATGTTATTTAATAGTACTCAAATCATAAAACAAGAGACATCATTAAAATCACAACAAATAAAAGAAGATACATTACTAAAAGCATAACGTTTCTCATGTGGACCCGTTCATAAAACCTGGGGCGTCACATTGAATGAACTCTTCTCACAAGTCAAGTTGAACATTCCCCTTCCCGTTTCAATCCAAACCATACCTTCCTACTCAATATATATTAAGGAATTGTGAACTTTTAAAAGAAAATTTTGACATTAAAACCAAGCCCTTTTGGAAGCTAATGTGAGTACCACCATTCAAGGGACCATTCCTTCTAAGTTTAAGGACCTTGTTTTCCCATTCATCAATGTTGAACTAGTAGAGAGAAAAGTTTTCAAGCCCTTGTGTTACCTAGTTGTTAGTTTCAATCTCATCCCCTAGGCTGTGTACTGCCAGTTAGGCCTAGAAGAGATCCAACCCACATCTTTCACACTTCAACTTGCTGATCATAGCATTCGGGTTCCAAAGAAGATTTTAAAGGACATTCTGGTAAAGGTTGAAAACATAATCTACCCTACTGACTTCGTTGTCCTTGACAACTATCCAAATTTTGGAAATAAATAACAAACCCCATTCATCCTTGGTCATACCAACCATAAAACAATCAACTATGTTATCTGAGTTCAAAATGGGAACATGACCATCACCTTTGGAAACATGAGTCTAGACTTGAACATCTATAATGAAAGCTCACAAATAGGGGATGATGAGGAAATTCATGAAGTAAACATGATAGGAAGAATTGATAATTAAGCTATAGAACATAAAGGGATATTTGAAAGATATTTAAGTATGGATGAGATTGACTTCCTTTGTTCACATGAAGGAATGTTATCTCCTTGGCTTGAATCATTTTCAAATTTATCTTATGAGGAAGTATTAGGTCCAACAATCAGTGAATCCTTTCAGGAAACCATTTTCATAGAGACCACTCAAACTTACTTCCCAAAATCTGATCAAGCCAATATAGTAGCTGAACCTTCTACATATGGGGAATCAATCCTTTCTAAAACTCTAGGAAAAAAAATTGATCTTGATACAATGTCCCAATATTCTGCTGAAATTATAAACCAACATGATTTTGAATTGAAGGAACTTCCCACTTCACTCAAGTATGCCTTCCTAGGTTACAATCAAACGCATCCTATTGTCATTTCATATTATCTTGAAGCCAATCCTGAGAGGATGCTTCTAGATGTCCTTAGAAAACAGAAGAAATCCATTGGTTGGACCCCGTCTGATATTCGTGGGATTAACCCACTTATTGGGACTAACAAGATTGTTCTAGAATCTGATTCAAATCCATGTTGTGAACCTCAATGGAGACTCAATGATAATCTCATGGAATTAGTGAGAATAGATCTTTTTAAATTGTTAATACGTGGTATCATATATCCCATAGCTGAGACTGAGTGGGTCAGCCCAATCCAAGTGGTTCCCAAGAAGGCAGGAATCATATTGATAACCAATAAGGACGGAGATATTATTCTAACTAGGGTGAGCAATGGATGGAGGGCCTACATTGACTATAAGAAGATAAACTCATTCACGAAGAAGGACCATTTCACCTTACCATTCATAGACCAATTCCTTGAGAGAGTGGTAGTCCATGCCTTCTAATATTTATTAGATGGGTACTCGTGGTATAATCAAATTGATGTCCCCATATAGGATCAAGGGAAGACTACATTCACATGTCAATTCAGCACCTTTACCTTCAAACACATGCCCTTCGGGTTATGCAATTCCCCTAGAACCTTCCAGTGGTGCATGATGGGAATATTATCAGACAAGGTAGGGGATTTTAGGGAGGTCTTCATGGATGACTTCTCTACCTTTGGGGATAAATTTGAGGGATGTCTTAGGAATGTGGAGAGAGTTTTATCTAGATGTTAAGAAACGAATCAGGTCCTAAACTGGGAAAAATGCTATTTCATGGTTAAACATGGATTATTCCTTGGCCATATAGTCTCGGGTAGGGGGATTGAAGTTGATAAATCAAAGGTTGACATCATTCCTTACCTTCCATCACCCAGAACTATTAAATAAGTGAGTTCTTTCTTTGGAAATGCTGGTTTCTATAGAAGATTCATCAAGGAATTTAGTTCAATCTTCCATCCCCTTTGTGCTCTACTAGTAAAGGATGCTCTATTTATATGAACAGAAATATGTGAGGGTTCATTCTCAACCCTCAAATACTCTCTCACCTCTCCTCCCATTATGAAATCTCCAAATTAGAACCTTCCTTTCAAACTTATGTGTAATGCCAGTGACTTTTTTGTAGGAGCTGTGTTAGGAAAATGTTGCAATAAAACTCCTTATGTTATTTATTATGGAGGAAAATCTTTAAATGATGCCCAAATCAACTACACCACCACTGAAAAAGTATCTTATTGTTGTATTTTCATTAGATAAGTTTAGGTCTTATCACTTACGATCCCCCATCATTGTCTTTACCGATCCTTCAGCCCTAAAATACCTTTTCCAAAACCAAGATGCCAAGGCTAGACTAATTAGGTGGGTCCTTCTCTTACAATAATTTGACGTCACAATCATGGAAAAAATGGTGTTGAAATTGTTGTAGCTGATCACCTCTCTAGGATGGAATTAAAAGACAACTCAAATCACCTTTCTATGTCTGGTTCATTTCTTGATGAACAACTATGTTCTATGAGTGTCTGCCCTTGGTATGCTGACATAGCCAACTTCTTAGTTTCAAGAGAAATTCCAAAATTCTTAGGGACTCAATACGAAGGTAAATTCCTTTCTAATGTTAGGAACTATGTGTTTGATGATCCATACCCTTATAAGTTCTGCCCTGACCAAGTCATTAAGATGTGTGTCCAAGAATCTGAACAAGATTCCATCCATAAATTCTGTCATAGTGAGGCATGTGGAGGTCACTTTTCTCTAAGAAATTTTTTTCTAAGGTTCTTTAGTGTGGTCTATTTTGGCCCACCCTCTCATGGGACTCCTACAAATTTGTTCAAATTTGTCCTAAGTGTCATCATGTAGGTTCAATCACAAAAAGGAATCAAATGACACTCACTCCCATCTTAGTGATTGAAATCTTTTACTATTGGGGAGTTGATTTCATGGGTCCCTTCCCAAACTCTAGGGGATACTTATACATGCTCTTAGCTATTTATTATGTCTCAAAATGGGTTGAAGACATTACGACCAAGTCTAATGACCATCATGTTGTGATCTAATTTATGAAAAATCACATATTTTCAAAGTATGTGATTTCTCACAAGGTTTCCACTACGTACCATCCTCAAACTAATGGTCAAGCTGAGTTAGAAAATAGGGAGATTATGAATATTCTTGAAAAAACTGTCAATCCTTCTAGGAAATATTGGTCTGAGAAACTCTTGGATGCTCTTTGGGAATATCATATAGCATACAAAACCATCCTAGGCATGTGACTATATAGGTTGGTTTATGGAAAAGGATGTTATTTACCTGTTGAAATTGAGCATAAGGATTTTTGGGAATTTAAGAAAATAAATTATGACCTTTCATTGGATGAAACAAAAAGGAAATTAGATCTCAATGATCTTGAGTAACTATGGATGGAGTCTTATAAAAATTCAAGGATCAATAAAGCTATAGTTGAAGCCTTCCAATCTAGGAATAATTAAGTCAAATATTTTAAACCATGAAAATTTGTGCTCTTGTATAGTTAGAAAAATAATTTACACCTGGGAAAGATAAGGTCTAGATGGTTAGGTTCTTTAATAGTGCATCATGTGTACCCCCATGGGGAAGTAGAGTTTTAAGATCCCACAAGTGGTTACATTTTCAAGGTCAATGGTCACAGGTTAAAACCATTCATTGAATCATTCAATAAACAAGAAACAGAGTTTGAATTAAATGAGCCAACCTATGAACCTGGAAAAAATTGACAGATTTAGGATCCATGTCAGGCTAACGATGTTAAAAAAAGTGTTGCATGGGAGGCAACCCACAGTTTTCAATTTTCCAATAATTTTTTTAATCAACATTAATTTTTAAATAGGATTAATTAATCATTTTGATATTTTAAAATAAAAAAAATACTATTGATCTATTCTTATATTATGAGTAAGTATGGGTATGAAAGAGGATCTCCATATTCATCTATGTCATGTGGTGTGATTTTTGAGTAATACCTTACCATGAAATTTAAAAAGAATACATTACATCACCAGTGGATTTTATTTTTATGTGTTTTTACGTTAAAATAAAAAAATATAATAATAATAATAATAATAATTAAAATTCCACATCGTAGGTTGTGGGGAAAACCCAGTCACAACCGTCAAATCTAATGGGACTCGAACCCGGGACCGAAGGGAAATAGGGGCGTGTGCTTACAACAAACCTATGGCTTGTTGTGCTTCCTTATTCTATAATTTTTATATATATACTTATATTTTACTTTCATTATTATATAAATATATATATATATAGTTTTTCCCTTTTTTCCAACTAGGTAATTATCATAGTGACATCAAGATCAAGGGTTGAAAAGGGAGAAAAAAGAATTTCAACTTCAACCACCAGGTGACTTCATTCCATGATCCTGGTTTTCAATTTCCTTTTCGACCTCCCATTCTTCGCCTCTACCCCCCTTTTAAATTTTATTTTCTTTAAACACATGGGATAGTGTTATTTTAAGTTGGGGGGGAGATAAAATAAAATTGATTTTGTGTCAAAAAAACAAATAAATGATTTGAAAAAAAAAGTGTGCCTTAATGGAAGGAAAAATTTCATTAACCTTGAACATGATAACAGACATTGTACACTTTGAAATTGAATATCAAAAAATTTAGCATGCCCTGATTTTGATTTTAATCCATTTATAATTTCATGAGCTTAGATTTTGGAAAATGTGGCTGTCTAATGTGATATTTCATGGTTTATATTTTCATCCAAATAAAGTTAATCACAACGCATGTACTTTGGATAGTAGGGTATTAGTTTGAGTTCATGGATTCCCCCAAATAAATAGCATATGTCTGGTGATCATTTTAGTTTTAATATGTGTATTCAATAAAAAAATTAAAAAAATAAATAAATTTTCACGTAGATCAATGAAATGACCTAATGCAAGGATTTTGGCACTTGGGGATCGTGAATCCATAATTGTCTGGCCCATAGTTAGTAATTTTATCTCTATTTTTGGAAATTTGATTTTTTTTTTGACTAATTTAACTCGAGATGATGCCCGAGTATGTGGAATTCACTAGGTTCCCTAAGGTCTTTGAGCCTGGGATTCATCAGCAAATTATTTCTATAGGGGTTGAATCTTTTGAGTGTAATTTAAATTACCATGGAAAAATTGAAAAAACAAAAAAATACAATAAAAATACAATAAAAAAATTTAATACTCATCTTAATATTAGAATGTGATTCCACCAAGTGCTTCCACAATTTCCCTCTTGAATAATGATGAACCCCCATGTCGAATGTGATGTACAACACATCATCACTCTTAATTGATATTGGATGAAATATGGTGATGAATTTGAATGGTGGAATGATCTTGGGATTGGGATCTTCTTATGAAACAATCCTGTATTATAATATTTTGATGGGTTTCAAGATTTTTTGTTATAAGGTTTTTTGGTGATCATTGTGTATTAAATCTTTTTTGGAAAATGGAATTCGAATTTCATATTATTGAGATATATTTTTCTCGGGACTAGAAAAACTGAATTTGGGGGGTGTTATTAGCCACAAAATGAGGCTAATATTAATTGTTAATATATATAATATTCATGTTATTTATTATTCATAAACACCATTTTAGTTAATTTTACACTTTGAACATCATTTGACATTAGGATTGTAATTATTTCTTAAAATGCACTATTATGTGGTAGATTTTTTAACATCATTTAAAGTACATAATAATGTTTATTTTATTTTAATATTTAATTTTCAGGTTTTTAATTATATTGGTAACAATTCATACTTTTTTAGTGTTGGAAGATCCATATTGAAAGACCAACAAAATGGGATTTTATGCAAACAATTCTGGAGAAGGAATATTGGACACCTGCCCAATGATGAAAATGTGGGGCCCAACATACAGGTCCAATGAATCCAAAATTTAGTGTAACCCTAGAATAAATATATAGGAACAAATCATTATTCATGATCCAATACTAATTCTGCTTTCATGGTGGTTATTAAGGTGGCCCAATTTGGAGATAAAATTCTAGGCCAGATTCTGAGGCCCATAAAACCATCCCACCAATTTAATCATATCTCAGAAAAAAAATATTATATGGGACTTAAATTTAACAGAGATATAGGGGACATCCTAATATCCATTTTTTCTTCTATGGACCACTCCAATTCAGCCATCTAGAAGGGAATCCAGGCACCTCTATTCAGTGGAAGCAAGCTGGCTGCCACCTCGGGTCAAGGGTGGAAAATTATACTCTCTCTTAACTTTCCACCAACCTAGGCCCACCACCATTAATTGAGGTGACTTCCACTATTGTAGGATCTACCCAAGGAATCAAAATTTACTATTTAAGGCAGTGGTGGTAGAGGAGTTGAGGATCCTTGGAGATTTTTTTATTTAATGTTATTTATGTGTCGGTAGGTTACTTTTTTGTCTCTAAGGATTCGACAACCGAAGCTAAACTACGAGGACCATTATACCTTCATCTCTTGGGTAAATTTGTGCGTGAATCAACTTTACAACTTCTAAAAATTAAAATTTCATTTTAAAAAAAAAATCTTTTTGGCATCTTTACTTTTCCATGCCAAATGAAGTATTAAAAAATTTTGATCTGTTTTGGTGTGTTAAAATAACTTAAAATGTTCCCCAAATTTCCCAAACTATGATAAAAACCCATGGTCAGTATAATAATTTTCCATTTTCAACAACCTTGTTTCCCAAGACCTATGTTTGGAAATTATTAAACAATTCCTTCAATTTTTCTATAAATAACCAACCATTTTTCTATTTCCCTTCAATCCCAATCAATCCTCTAAGATATTTTTGTGTTCTTACCACCCAAGGAGTCCCCCCAATGTTTCCTCAATCTTCCAAGGTTACATTCCCCAATATTTAAAAGTAACTCTTTGAGGTAAGAGAATTATCTTTCATTCTTCTTCAATTCAAGAACATATTTTTATATATGTATTATCAATGTTATTATTAATATCATTTATTACTCTTTTTGTCATACCCTTACATCCAAATTATATTTTCTCAATGGGATACCCTCGTCCCTTATCAATTTACCCTTTTCTAAAACCATGTTTTATACATGTCATGCTGCTGAATTTACTTCTAAAATTTCTCTCTCTACTTAAAAAATTATCTTTTATATTTCTTTTTGAATACCCAAACTTGTTTAGTTTCTAGGTTTATTCACTTATATTCAAAAATTATTTATTTTATTTGATTATTTACATGTAATCAACCCACATTCCCTATTCAATGGCTAAAAATTATGTAATGGTCATGTCATTAATCTGTTTTTTATGTCAAGATATTTATAAGAAACTCATTATTTATTTCTCTATGGGTTATTAATTAAATTATTTATTATAATCTATGTGATTCATTTAATTAAATGATTTATTATTAAATTATTTCTCTATGGGTTATTAATTAAATTTTCTGATCATTTAATTAATTAAATGATTTATAATTATCAATGGCATTTATAAGAAACTAATTCTTTATTTTATTAATTAAATGATTTATTAATTAAATGATTTATTATTATGTAATGGTCATGTCATTAATCTATTTTTTATGTCAATATATTAATAAGAAACTCATTCTTTATTTATCTATGTGTTATTAATTAAATGATTTATGTCAATATATTTATAAGAAACTCATTCTTTATTAGTTAAATGATTTATTTATCTATGTGAAATTAATACATATGAATGGGTCCCCCTAATATCACTCCAATGCATTGGGTAGAAAATTTAATCTCAAGATATGATATTTTTTATGATAACTTGGTGAATAACCATAGTAATTTTTATTTATGAAACCTTGGTGATATTCTTATGAATGACTCATTTAAATATTGTAGATGTATTTCCATGTTATGATTCATGTTATTATTATTATTATTAAATTCATATTCTTCAAGACTTATTTTTATGCCTCATTTTCTCATTGATATGTTTCAAGGTCACATGTTATATGTCTCTCTTGTTTATTCCCTTACAGGGCTTCATGGTCATCCCTTTGATGAATATCCATAGGATATGAGATGTAGTAAAAGTAACCAGGATTGAACCCAAGAATATTTCTTTTGAATGGATATAGAATAATGTTTTATGTTTTTATGTATTATGTACCTTGTTTTTAAGAAACTAAACTTTAAGAGAACCTATTTTTGTACCATGTAATGAAAATTTATGTAATAAAAAGGCGGGATGTCAGAAGTAAGACTTAATTTAAAAATTATTATTGTAATTAAAAACCATATACTTGTTGGTCATAACTATCAATTATCCCATCATTTTTTAGTAATAAATTAATATCACATACTATCTCTTCCCATTAATGGATCTTGGTGATATTCGTCTATACATGTCAACGTACATAAATTCAAGAAACCTTATTATCCTTTATCCTTTAAACATGTATATCTTTATATAATATTTCCATTTTGAGAAAAAATAACATGTGTGTGTAAAATCACATGATATTCAAGGGATATCATGATCTCCATCATTTTCACTATATCATTCAAGTAATTTTGGATTACGTTTTCATAGCTTTTATATTGTAATCAAATTTCTTCTTCATTGTATTTGAAGAACATGTCTTCATTTCAATAGATAAATTGAAAATTTTCCTATATGATCTTTTCTTTTATTATTACTACACCATCCTTTACCATGATGATAAAATTATTCTTGGTAAAATTTATTTCATTCCTCAAGTCGCACAATTTACTTATAAGTAGTATGTTGTGAACAAGTCATTCAACAACCAATAAATCTTCATTTAGTATGTATTTACCACTAATTTTGGATTTTTTTGAAGATAATGGTCATTATGACTTTATCATTTATGAAATATGAAAAAAGTACCCTATTGAACATAATTCCTTTGAAATGATCTTTATTTCCTATCATATATAAATTGAATTCATTACCAATGATCTACACTTAATCTTGGGGAAATTTATCGAACTATTACCTTCTTAATTAATTTAGATTTGATCCATGTCTTTGACTTCCTAGCTGATGTGGCTTGGTACTCTGGATCTTCCATGTAATGTGATTGAAAAACTTCATCTTATAATGATTCAAATTTATTTTTCATTCTGAGATCACTCGATGAATACTCGAGATACTATTTATAGCCTCTTTATATTTCCATTGGAAAATTCCTCCACTAAATTAGAAGTAGTATCCCTCAAAATCATACATAGAAGTTTGATCATTTCTTTGATTTATCCATTTATAATTTACCCTACAATACCTCTTGGATGTGTAGAACACATTTTATTAGTGTATTATATTTAAAATATATTGAAACCAGATTTTTGGTGTACTATTATTTGTACTTTATATATCATATGTTGTATTTTGGGTTTTTAAAGTGTTATGATTATGATTAACACCCAAATTAACCTTCAAAGTTTGGGTGGGTTCTTATAAATTAGAATAGACCAATACTTCCTTATAGTAAATATCAATCATTATACAATATTTTTCATTATAATGTTTAATTTCTTTTAATACATAATCCTATAACTTTTTTAATATAAGTCTATAATTTTACTTCACTCTTTCTATGGCCCATTTTATTTTATTTCCGAATTTTATACTAGGAGTCAATAGTCTCTCTTGATCATATATATTTAAACATTGAACAATGATTTATAAATCATGATCATAAATATATTTAACTTAGTCTATCACTGTGTCAGTCAAACTATCAATAATATGGAGATGTTATTCGATATAAATTTTGTACTCAACAACTTTCTCTAATATTTGTGGCCTTTTAGATTTGATAGTTTATAGTTTTTTTACTAAACAAAATCTTATCACTTTACGAATACTGTATATATATTTTTTCATTATGAACTACTTCATTGGATTTCATCATTTGGCTCTAAAAATATCTATCTTGTTAATAGGATCCTCTAAATTTTCTGTAATATCAACTCTCCCTTAAAATTATATATTTTCATCATCATTATCTTCTGTTGTTTGTTACTTTTCTACAATATCTACAAGAATACCTTCCTTGATGTCATTTTATTCAAAAAAAATTATTTTCCACTATCTCTTCTGAGCTAATTTCATAATTCAAAAGTAAAATCATCATCATAAAGAAGTTTTTTATACTCCTCTTACATTTTAACATTAGTTAAGTAATTCTTCATAAGAACATCATTATCCTCATAACCATCTTGAATGTAGTTAGGTAACATTTCTAAATGGCACTTAACTATTCAACATTATAAGCACATGATTAGAAATACTTTTATAACTCCATCCACCTATTTTCCTTTCAAATCATTCTCTTTGTTTATTTTCTTCAAAATCATGAATATTATTTCATGAGACATCCATTTTTCAAAGGACTTGTTATCATCATTCATTATCTCATATCTAACAAGAAAACTACGAATAATATCCAATATAATATCCATTTTATATTTATCTTCAAGAAAATAGACTATTAAATTAAATTGAGATAGAAATATTCTCATGATGTTCTTAAAAATATTCACATCATTAAGGGTTCTTCTAAGTCTACATATAACCTATATAATAACATTTTGTGGATCAAAAAATACAACAACATATTTATTCAAGTTCATCCTCATGTTACCACACATTTTCTATAGAATCTATCATTTATCTTCTCAAACTATTCAGTTGCCTTCATATATATTATGAATATTATCAAAAATGGAATATGTGGATTTATATGGAATTACTATCATATATATTTTCATTTAGGGAATAAAAGATTGTGTTTCTCCATTAAGAAGGTTGGGTGGATTAGGTGAGATTAATTATTATAATTTTTACAAATTAAACCAACCCATATGTCCAATTAAATTCCAATTCACTCAGATATTAAATTCTGATCCTTACAGGCACATAAAAAGGAATAAGATCTATAAACCAATGATTCCAATAATGTTCAAGTACTTCCCAGAAGGCCTACTCTTTTTCATGTTTAGTTATTCTACAAAAACAATGATTATTATATATAATCACAAGTGAATTCATATTACATGTATGAGCATAGAATCAGATAATACCTTTCCATATTCATATTTGATTGTATAGCTCTACACTAATTAAAAAATATAAAAAACCAAAATGAGAAATATCACTTTAAAGGTGTGTTTTCAAACTCAATATAAGATTATGATATCCCCCTATAATCCTTCAAGAATATTTCAGAATATCTTTCTTGCTTCATGTAGACTCTTTTGTTGATCTGATTCTCAGTACTCAATCTCATATTTGATTCACTAATAGCATAATCCCAAATATATATAGATGGTGACTTCTAAACACTAAGATTTAAGAGCTCTAATTATCATGGATTTTTAATAATTATCTTAAATAAATTCATATGGCCTCTCTCTCAGACCTTTATAAATACCCAGGAAACCCAAAAATTCCTACAACTAAAATAATTTAGGAAATTCAATTGCAATCTCAATATTCTCAATTATTCTCTCAATATAAAAATATAACATAATTTTATTTCCTTATTCTATTAGTATCAATTCCATATTTCACTATCTCAAGAATCGCCATTTCTTTTCTTTAATCTCATGTCTTCAATAGAATTCCAAAAATACTCTTCTTAACTTCTTTCTCAATTAACTAAAAAAGAAAATGTATCAAGTGAACTCTAGATGCCCAATACAACTATTTTTTAATTTTTTTAATTTATATGGATTCTTATATTGTTCATGCTATTGAACCAACTTAAAATCATCTATTTCAATAGTTATAAACATACAGTGGCTCTTTAAAATAATTCAACATCTCAAATCATTAAAACTCAAAAAACACATTTTGAATCATTTATAAACTATTTTAAAGTGATTATATAAATCATACACAATCAATGAATCATAAAATTAAACTTAAAAAAATATAGACTCATCATTTATTCTCTTCTAATAATTGGATTAAACAAAATTTGAAACATCACAGAGATATGCATAGTGATTAACATTTTTGAATTATCAAATGAATTAGATTGAGTCATTAAATATGATTTCTTGACATTTGAATATCATATTTAACATCATCAATTTTAATTTCATTATAATATCCAAATTATGGAACTTCATATTTTAATTCTAAAGATAACTCAAAAAATTTCAAAGTGTTGATTCTTATGAAGTTGTAATAATAGTTATGTAAATAGATTGATTCTTACACAATAGTAGACGATTGTTATGAAGAACATGTTAAAATTTTATATATAATACTTACACATAAGATATTCATTACTATAGTTCTTTATTCTTATAAATATTATTCTTATAAAATTACCACTTCATTCCTATGCAGAAATTATTCATGCATACATAGAAATCTGATGGTTACTCCCATGGGTAATTCATGATTACACAACTATTGAACTGATTCTTACACACTAATAAAATGATGATTATTTAAAAATTCATATCCACATGAAACACTCATATAACATATTGAATTTACCACAAGTCGTGTCAAAGAATCTTAAAAACATTATTAATTGCTTTAAAAATCACCTCAGTAACCACTAAGGATTCCCAATCATGATTGAAAAAAATCAATACAACAATAACTGTAATATAACTTCAATCCCTTCATTTTATATTTTTTGGAAAAATAAATCCAATATTTTTAAAAAAAAATCTATTCATAATTCACCAAATTTATTTAGAATCATCAAATCATATCCTTCATCATCTGATAAGTTTTTTACACCACACTACTAAATGAGGTAATCCTTTTGAGAACATTCCATCCTTTGATAACAATAAATTGTTTCCAAGTGGAATATATGATGTACTTATAAATACATAAAACCATTATCACATTCATGTATCCCATTTCTATATCAATATCCATATATTAAAATGAAAATACAATTCACACTCCCCATTTTGTCAGGAAATTCCCTCCCTCTTAAATAAAGAGTTGTGTCATTATTTTCCTCCCTTTGTCATAATAATCCAAGTCCATGTGGGAGGTTCCTTAAACATATATTAAAGTGATAGGAGAGGTTTAAGAATGATTTTTTATACTCTAATAAAATAACCTCCCTATTGGTGTTGATTTTGTTAATATATGAATAATTTTATTTTGTGTATAAATATATTCCTACATAATATCTACAATAGAATGTTTTACCCTAAGGAAGTGATACCTATAGTCAATGTAACACGCAAAGGTTATCTAAAAATAAAATGAAATTCATGAAACATTATTTTAAGTATATATTTATAACTATCCTTGTTTTGAATTTCGAATAACAATCATCTATAATTGTGATCAGTAAGTTATTTGGAGTCTAATGGAACCAACATGATTTTTAGTGAATAGTAACATACCCTTATGAATATTAATATTACCCTAATGAATAGAAAATTTTATTATTATTTTATTTTCTTATGTATTTAAGATAACAATAACTTTATTAATTTTTAATGGAGTTAAAAAATGAGTTATAGATTTAAAATTGTTATTTTTGAATATATTATGATTTTATTTAAAAATTATATTAACAATATTTAAAAAATTATTTTCAAAAAATGTTGTTAATTTTTAAAATCTACACATCAAAAAATGCTTAGGATTATTTTTTGAATTATTTTAAAATTCTAGATTTTTTTGGAATAGTAAAATACTATAAATGCTAAATACATGTATTACTGCATCATAAGTGATGCATGGATGATGTAATCCCACTTGTTTCTAACTCACATGAAATTTTTACTATTTCAGGTCACATGAATCAAGGATATTCATAGTATTGAGCAAAAATATTAAAATAATGATTAAAATAATGTAAAATTCAACCTCTCCTCCACTATAAATACCACCCTTATTCCCCTCTTCCTTTCACACCTCTCAAGACTCGATAATTGTATATGTTCTACCAAATACCCTCCCCATGTCTCTTACCCACATACTAGATATTATGTACTCACAAAAAATCCAAAATCAATGTTCTTAAGGAGGATCTCAATGAGAAGAGATCAAGATGTAAGAATTGTCTTCCTTTTTCATGTGTTTTCTTTCCAATTCCTTTATTTTATTATACTATCTTTCCCTAAACTTATCCAGGAGGTATGAATTCAAAATAATCTTATATATTCTATATGTTATCATCTTCATGTATAGGATTCATCGTCTTCAATTTTCCCCTATCCCTCTTGTTCTACAAAAAAAACATCAACCACGATGTGCCGATTTACCAAAATTGTGGTCGATGTGTTTGCAATATCCATTACTTCCTTTTAATATGATCATAAAACCATTTAAATGGTTTAATAGAAATTTAAAGTGTATTTTGTTTCATATTTTATGTTCTTTAATGAACTAATATTCATGAAATCAAGTTATTTAACAAAACAAGTTCATGATTATCAAGGAACCACCAAAAATGATCTAAACAAACATCATTAATATTTTATCTAATGATATATAATCATATATGATAAAAAAGTAATTTATGGTATCATTATATATTCTAGAAATATATTAATACAATTTCATTTCACTTTTTGGATTCCATTTCAATATGAAAAGAAAATCAAATACAAAATGTCCATAGAAATCATATAAAGAACACACCCAAAACAATGCAAGGAACAAAATACTAGCAATTAAAAGGTGAAATAATGTAATGAAATGATCATATATGGTATTATAAAGATGAATATGTTTCTATATTATATTAATAACACTCTTTTAACCATTATACAGGATTTTTAAACATGTTTTATGTATGAAAAAAACGAGGTAAGGAAATTCATAAACCAATTTCCATTCTTTGGGTTAACGCTCTACTTCATTAATTATGGGGTATTAAAACTGTTTGTGTGATGAATTTTTCTTATATTATATTTAATAATATGTATTTATAGTGTATATATATATTCCATACACTCTATTAAGAATCACTTCAATTATATGATATTTTTAAGGGGATTTTCTTTTAAAAACCTCTTTTAAAATTCTGTTTTACAAAATTCAAAAGAAATGTTTTTATGAAATTATTCATGATGTATGATTATGTTATAGTTATTTATAATATTTTATGATTAATGGTGGTACCTATATCCCCCTCCAATGATTTGGGTGTGTATATGTTGAAGGTCGGCCTTATGGTTACTCCAAGTGTAACTTTAATGGTTACACAAATTGTAAGGTAACCATGTGGGTTAAAATTATAAGGTAGCTGAGAGGTTTAAAAGATTATGTATGTAATGCACCAAGATACCTGTATGGTTCTATTTATGTTCTGTATGTTTTGTGTAAATCTCATGGAAATCTTAAGGTTCCCAAAGTAAGTGTATATGGGTAATAAATATGTTTTTTAAATGATTTCATACATTACAAGTATTCATGGACTAATGTTTTATTTCCTTATTTTTATATTCGTTTCTGAGATTTTTGTACTCAATATATGTTTTTAAATGATTTTGGCAGGTTAAAATGTAGTTTAAAAAAAATAATGAATCCACGTTAAATGTTGTGATGATTTTTCAATAAATCACGTTTTATTTGAAAAGTATTATATTTTGGAAGAAATGGATATTGTTTATGTGGAATCTCTTCTATATAAATGTGTAATGTTATGTATATATTATATCATAATTCTTTAATAATATAAACTTGAACTGATCCTCAATATGAAAGGAACTAAGTTCTAGTCTAAAATTCAATATTATGTAATGTAATAATGCAGGGTCCTTATATTTGGTATTAGAGAACTTTTAGATAACTTTAGGGGTTAAAATGATATTAATATAATATATTAAATTATTTTAACTTTATAGTTAATTTGAAATGATAATGAATTTAAATATTACCATGTTTCTTCAACTATGATATGTTTTTTCAGAATATTTTTCCGCAGAGGAAATAGGGAATCTAAGTAGGAGAGGCACTGAAAAAACGATGTCCCTCAAAATCTACATCCCGAAATGGTCGGGATTGGAACATAGTAGTTTTTTACATTAATTAATCAGATGAGGTGGGAAACAAATGGTGGTGGAATCCATTCAAAATAACAACCTGAGGTACCGCAACAGAACATGATGATAGTGGAACATTTTAGAAGACAACACCCTCCTATTTCAATGGATATTCTGACCCAGTAGTGGATAAAGGATGGATTAAGGCCATAGAAAATATATTTGATGTTATGGGTTATTCAGATAATCATAAGGAAAGTCTTTCCATTTACTGTTTTGAAGGTGAAGCTGATCAGTGTTTTTCAATGGTCAAACATATTTGGGATAGAGAGGAGATTTATTCCTTAGATTATAATGAATTTAAAAGTATTTTCCTTGAAAAATATATTCCTAAGGTGGTGAAACATAGAATAGAGAATAAATTACCTGAATTGAAGAAATATGAGGAAGATTCAGTGGCTGTGTATGATGAAAACTTCACTCGACTGGTGAGGTGTGCTCCAAATCATATTTTGGATCTTGATTGAAAACCCAGCTACTTTTACTTAGGATTAAAGCCAAGGTATCTAATTGAATTGGGCCCTAGTGAATTCAAAAGTTATGAGAAACTTGGCTGATGTACTGAGAGGGTAGATATGGAGTTTGCTGATGATCTCATGCACTTTTAAAATAAGTAGAATAAGAGGTCTAGATGGAAAGAGATGGGTAAGAATCAACCAAAGAATTATGACGGTAATAAATTCAAGTTTCTAGTTTCTAAAAAGTATGGAAATCAAACCCTTTAGAATGCCTTACCAAAACTGGGAAGTGTTTTCAATGTTGTAAGTTTGGAAATATGGCTTGATATTGTAATAAAAATGATCCTCAGAATAATCTTGATAAGAAAACTGTAAATTATTTTAAATGTTGTGAGATGGTTCATTATGAAAATACATTCCCAAAGAAAGATCTTAATGATGTAAAGAAATTAGACTATACGAAAAATAGTGTAGTGAAATCCTTTTCTACTACGTCAGCAGACATCGAGCCATCCAATGAAGTTCTATCAAGTACTTAGTTTTTTTACTCAGATCTTGATAATGTTTTGTTCGATACGGGTTCTACACATTCCTTTATTTCTGATGAATTTTCAAGTAAATTGGAAATATCACCCCAGAAAATGAAATTATAACTTTTTGTTAAAAGACCAGGGGGAAATATTATAATAAATATGAATTAAAAGAATCTTTATATTATATTATGTGGAAATAATTTACCTACAAACCTTATTGTTTTTCCTTAATAGAGTTTTATTTCATTTTGAAAATGGATAGGATTTCTGTTAATCATTCTCAGATTGATTGTAGAGCTAAATAAGTTTTTATTAAATATTTTTTTAGTTTGTATACAAGAATGAACCCATAAAATTGATAAAATATCAGGAGGGTGAGAAACTGTTGAAAGATAGAAATGACATTTATCTTACTCATATTTTTGAAAACATGGGAACTTTTCAGATTAATGACAGGCCAGTGGTAAATGAAAATCGTGATGTTTTTTCAGATGATTTACCTGATGTCATACTTGATCAGGAAGTTGAATTCACAATTCACATAGTTCCTGATGCTAAGAAAATTTCAAAACCCCCTAATAGAATGTATAAAATGGAACTTATTGACTCAAAAAATCAGTTTCAAGGGTTACTTGATAAAAGCTGCATTCATCCTAGAAATTTACCATGGGTTGCTCTTATTTTTTTTGTTAAAAAGAGTGATGGATCCATGAGACTTTACATTGATTTATAGAGCTTTGAATAACATCACCATTAAAAAAATATCTTTTGCCTCATATTAATGACTTGTTTGAACAGCTCTAGGGAGATCCGTACTTTTCTAAGATTGACTTGAGATCCAGATACCATTAGCTGAAGGTGAAAGATAATGACATCCTAAAAAAAACTTTTGGTACTAGATATGAGAATTATTAGTTTGTTGTTAAGACGTTTGGGTAAAATAATACACCTATTATATTCACTTATCTTATTAATATAATATTTCACGATTTCCTGGATATGTTTTTGGTTCTATTTATTGACGGTATTTAGGTATTTTCTAATATTAAAGAGGATCATAAAAACATCTAACAGTAGTTTTTAAAACCTAAATGGAAACAAAACTGTTTGGAAAATTCATCAAGTGTGATTTTTGGTTACAATGTATTTCTTTTCTTGTCCAAATTGTAAATAAGGATGGAATAATAGATTATCCTTCCAAAATCAAAGTCCTTGATGAATGGAAAATACCTATAAATGATACAGATATTTGTAGTTTTGTTGGATTTATAGGTTATTACTGATGGTCTTGTTAAAAACATTCCATGGTTATCTATCCCACTAACTATGTTAATATCAAAAGGGGTTAAATTTATTTTTATAAGAGAATGTGATTATTATTTTCATGTAATGATGAAGATATTGGTGAATGATCCATTTCTGGCATTGCCTTCCCAAAATGGCGAGTTTACCATCTATATCAATGCTTCATTGAAGGGACTTGGTTGGGTTCTAATTCAGAATGATCAGGTAATTTCTTATTCATTAAGATAACTAAAACCCAATGTGTTAAATTATTTCACACATGATTTGGAATTGTTAGTTGTGGTTTTTTCATTTAAAATTTAGAGGCATCATTTATATGTATCCAAATGTCAAATATATACTGACCATAAAATTTTGATGTATATAATCACTCAAGATGAATTAAACACAAGGAAAAGAAGATGGCTTGAAATGATAAAGTATTATGATTGCACAATCAATTACCATCTGGGAAAAGAAAACAAAGTGGTCGATGCCTTGAGTCGAAAACATCATGCATCATTAACCATGTTACATTTGAAACATGATCCCTTAATTAATGATTTAATGAATTTTGGATTATAAGTTCTTGGTGCAGGAAAAACATCTATTTTGTTTCATGTTCCAGTGTAGTTGATGTGATCAAACAGAATTAATCAAGCGTTGAGGGAAGACTGTGATCTATAGATTATGGTAGAATTAGTTAAAATGTGTAAGTTTAATGAATTTAATCTTGATAAATATCGTGTTTTAATATTTTTTAAAAGGTTTTGGGTGCCTTGTGATTCCCAGTTAAAGAAAGATTTTTGTATAAATCTCATAGTTCTCAATTTTCAGTTCATCCTAGAAGTACTAAGATGTACAGAGACCTTCGAGAGTATTATTTGTGGTATTGAATTGAAAGAGATATAGAAAATCTTACCATGAAATGTTTTACATGTCAACAGGTTAAAGCAGATCTATAGTTACAGAAGGGGATGATTTAGCCACTTCTGGTGCTAGAGTGGAAATGGGAGAATATATCCATGGACTTTGTGGTGGTATTACATAAGATTTCTCGAGGTAATAATTCAATTCAGGATATTGGTGATCGGATGACAAAATCGGCACATTTTCTTTCTATTCAAGATATAATTTCTTTGGATTAAATTTCTTGACTATACCTCAAAGATACAGTTAGGCTACATGGATTTCCCCTTTCCATTATATCTGACTAGGATCCTAGGACCACCTCTCTCTTTTGGACGGGCCTTCAAAAGTTGTTGGGAACATGATTAAATTTCAGTACAACTTTTCATCTTCAATCAGTTGGGAAATCAGAATGGACTATTCATACATGAGAGGATATGATTTGAGATTATTTAATGGACTACCAAGGATGTTAGGATCAGCATCTTTTTCTAGTTGAGTTTTCTTATAATAACATTTTTCATTCCAGTGTAGTGATTGCAACATTCATGTCATTTTATGGGAATCGGTGTAGAACTCTAGCTGTTTGGGATGAAGTTGTGGAAAGGAAGTTGATGGGACCAGAATTAGTAATGGAATTGGTTGAGAAAGTGAAGATGATCTACCAACACATGAGGATAGATCAGATCAAGCAGAAAATTTATGAATACAATCGGAGAAAATAACTGTTTTTATAGGTAAGTGATAATGTTTTTATTAAAATCTTACCACGGAAGAGTGTCATGCATTTTGGTAAGAAAGGAAAGATAAGCCCATAGTTTATTGGATATTATGAAATCCTAGAGAAAGTTGGACCAATCACCTACTGAGTATATTTTACTCATGTTTATCTAAGGTACATAGTGTTTTTGATGTTTTGATGTTGAGAAACTATGTTCTAGAATCAACATATTTTTTGATCCTAGAAGTTGTCTAGCTGTAAGAGAAGCTTTCTTATAAAGAGAAACTAGTTCAGATTCTTGATTGAAGGGAACATGTATTCTTTAATAAGGTATTCCATTGGGTAAAGGTTATTTGTAGAAACCACATTGTTGAAGATGCATCATGGGAGATTAAAATTTCCATGAGGGAAAGGTACCCACACTTGGTTAATAATTCAATAAAATTGGGAGGACACAATTTCTGGATGGTGGGGATAATGTAACAACCCAATGTTTTTCTAAAAATAAATTAAAATTCATGAAACATTGTTTTAATTAGATATTTATAACTAGCCATTAAACATAATTTTTACACTTCAATGTCTTGAATTTTGAATAACGATCATCTACAATTGTGATCAAAAAGTTATTTGGAGTCTAATGAAACCAACTTGATTTTTTTTGAATAGTAACATACCCATAAGAATAGTAATATGAATAGTAATATGAAACTAATGAATATTAAATTTTATTATTATTTTATTTTTTTATGCCTCCAAGATAATGACAACTTGATTAATTTTTCAAGGTGTTGAAAAATGAGTTATAGATTTAAAATTGTTATTTTAGAATAAATTATGATATTGATTAAAAATTAAATTAATAATATTTATAAAATTATTTTCAAAACATGGAGTTCATTTTTTAATTCTACATGTATAAAATAGTTTGGGTGATTTTTTGTGATTTTTTTGAAATTCATTATTTTTTATGAATAGTAAAATACGATAAATTATGATAAATGATAAATACTTGTTTAACTGCATCATAGGTTATACAAGGCTGATGTAAGCCCACTTTTTTAAAAATCACATGCAATTTTGACTATTTTGGTTCACATCAATCAATACTATTCATATTCTTGAGCAAAAAAAATTATGATTAAAATAATGTAAAATCCATCCTCTCATCAATTATAAATACCACCCTCATTCCCCTTTTACTCTCACACCTCTCAAGCCATGATAATTGTCTATATTATATAAAATACACTCCCCTAGGATCTTACCCACGTCCTAGAGCTTCTAGTCTCATGGAAAGGCCGAAACAAAAGGCCTTAAGGAGGATCTCAAGGAGAAGAGATCAATTGGTAAGAATCCACTTCCTTTTTCATGTGTTTTCTTTTCAATTCCATTCTTTTCATGTACCCTTTTTCCCTCCACGTATCCAAGAGGTATGAAATATTCAGAATCCTGTATATCCTATATTTTATCATGTTCATGTAAAATATTCATCATCTTCCTCTCTCTCCTCTCCCTTAGGTTCTAAAATTAAAAACACCATTCATGATGTACTAATTTATCAAAATTATGGATGATGTGTTTGCAATATCCATTAATTCCTTCAAATATGATCATGAAACCCTTTAAATGGCTGAATAATAGTTTAAACTTTGACCTATTTTTTTTAATGAACTTATATGCATGAAATTAAATTATATAATGAAACAAGTTCATGATTATCGAGGAACCGCAAAAAATGATCTAAACAAACATCATTAATGTTATTTCTAATGATACATCATCATATATGATAAAAAACAACAATTTATGGTATAATTATATATTCTTTAAACATATGAATACCATTTCATTCAAATTCTGGAATTTCATTTCCATACGATAAGAAAATCAAATACAAACTGGACATGGAAATCATGTAAAGAATGCACCCAAAACAATGCAAGGAAAAAAATAATAACAATTAAAAGGTGAAATGATGTAATTAAATGCTCATATAAGGTATTAAAAGATTAATATGTTTATGTATGATTTTAATAACACTCTTTTAACCATTATACAGTAGGTTTAAAGAAGTTTAAAAAAAGACAAACCTGAGGTAAGGGAATTCTTAACCCAATTTCCATTCTTTGGGTTAACCTTCAAATTCATTAATTATGTGATATTAAAATTGTTTATGTGGTGAATGTTTTTAATATTATGTTTAATTATGTTTATTTATAGTTTATATACATATTTCATACACTCTATTCAGTATCACTTCAATTATATGACATTTTTACGGGGATTTTCTTTTAAAATTATGTTTTACAAAATTCAAAAACAATGTTTTTATGCAATTATTCATGTTGTAAAATTATGTTCTAGTTCATGGGAATTTTAAATGATGAATTTTGGTACCTCTATATACCTCTAATTCATTGGTTTTGTGTAATTTTGAGTTTGGATCTGGGGTTACTCCAAATGTAACTGCGATAGTTACACAAATTTTAAGTTAGTCGTGAGGGTTACAAATTATAAGGTATCTAACAAGGTTACATGATTATTTAAGTAATTCACCAAGATACATTAATGGTTATATTTATGGTATATATTATTTTTTTAAATCTCATGGAAATATTTGGTTCCAAAAATTATGTTTATTTGGGTAGGAAATATTTTTTCTAAATGATTTCATATGTTACCAGTATTCATGGAATAATATTGTCATTCCTTCTTTTTATATGCCTTAATGTGATTCTTGTGTTCATAAATTTTTTTTTAAATGATTTTCACTGGTTATAAGGTTTTTTAAGAAATATAAGGAATCAATGTTAAATGTTATGAATATTTTTCAAAGAAATCATATTTTATTTGAAAAGTATTATATTTTTTAAGAAATGGATGTTGTTTATGTGGTATGTTTTATATATGAATGTTGAATGTTATGTATATATTATTTCTCAATTCTATAAAACACTAAACATTAAAATATACTCAATATGAAAGGAAGTGAGTTCTTGACTAAAATTATCAATTATGTAATGTAATAAGGTCAGGTCTTTATAGTCAATGTGTTTGAATCTAGAATGTTTCAGTAGGTTCTTTGATACATGAATAACACTATGATTATCACAAATTATCCTTAGTGGCGTATATGTATCATCATATAAATATTTAAATAATATAGTTATCTATAAATCATGTGTTAATGCATGATTACTATCTATATGCTCTACTTCAGTTATACTAAGTGGCTACTAGTACATATTCTTACTATACTTTCTCAAATATACCTAATTAATGAAGAAAGTCCCACCTATGGTGGATCTCCTATCAGTGAAATCTCCAAACCAATCTATATCAGTTAAGCCGAGAAAATTCAAATATATACATATTTTATATAATATATCACTATTAATTGTTCCCTTTACATATCACAAAACTCTTTTTACTATAAACATGTGTGACTCCATTGGGTAACTCTAAAATCTAGAATAAAGTTTTAATACAAAGGAAATGTTAGGTCTTGGAGATACCAAATAAAACAGGCTTCCAATGAATCATATAAAATTTTTTTATCTACCGTTTTTACATTCTCATACTTACACAATTTTTAACAACTAAAATTAGAGTTGATACTTCTCTATATTCTTCCATTCTAATCTTTTTAAACAACTCTTTAGCTTATTTTTCTTGAAACACAAATATATAATAAGATTTCTACTCAATATTAAATCCCAAAAAGTATATCATATCAACTATAATTTCAATTTCAAACTAATTTTTATTCTTCTCATAAAAATACTCACCAAAGTAATCTTTATCACTATAAAAATTATAGCATCAACATAAACAATGGTAATCAGTGTACTTATAGACAAGTCTAAGATATATAAATTTTTTTTTCAAAATTTCCATTTGTAAAATTCATTTTCCTCAAGCATCAATCATGTTTTTTGTACTATGATCTAGGATTTTATTTTAATCCATGAAAAACCTTTTTTAATCTATATTCTATGATGAAGTAAATATCTAAAATAAAACTAGTACGGTTCTCAAAAATGACTTCATCCTTAAGATCACCATTCAAAAATGATAATTTCACATCCATTTGAATAAATTTATTATTCATGTGTGAAAATACAACAAGAAAAATACTCATTGTTTAAATCCTTTAAACATGAAAAAATGTTCCTTTAAAGAATGTTTCTTCAATTTGATTATATCCTATTCACACAATCCTAGACTTGGTTTTTATCACTTCACCTTTCTCATTAAATTTATTTCTAAATATCCATTTTGTACCTATAAAATTTTTATCTTTAGGCCTTAGTACTGACATTCAAGTTGTAGTATTGTCAATTTTTTATCCCAGCATTATTTCCTTAAACCCATTGTTTATTCACAATGGATTCATCTATTGTTATCGGTTAAATCTATGATATAATATTGGTATGGTTTTTAATTTTTAGTATCCTTGTTTTCATATATTCTTCTTGTTTTCATAAAAAATTTTATATTTAAACATCTCTAATCAACCTATAAAACTATTGTATTTCATTTCATATAACCTTATATATATAAATAGGGTGTTTTAAATCTATATCAATAAAATTTAGTTAGTTTTAACTTCTTTTCCAGAAAGATATTCTGAAATTTTCTTGTTATCCACTTAAGAAATGTCAAAATAAAATGCATATGATTGACCTATTGTACACTAATTTTAAACAAATGATATTACATTAACTTGTGAATCATCATGTTCAACCTTTTTTATTCACTATCATCATATACATAGCCCATAAAAATACATTCATATTCCTTCTCTTTAAACTTTCATAAATTGATATTTTTTATTTCTATAAAATATGGACTACCAAAAACATAAATGTACAAAATATTCATCTTCTTATTATAAAAAATCTCATAAAGAGTTATATGTTTCATCAGTCTCAATAGATACAAATTATTAATGTTTATATAAATACACATGTCTTCTATCCAAAAATATTTTAAGACTTATTTTAGCTAGATTTATCCAACCCATCTCAATAATACTACTATTATTTCTCTCTACTACTCTATTCTATTGGGGAGTATATTGTGTTCTGAATTTTGGATTGATCCTGTTCTTGTAAATATTGATTTAAAATTTATCACTTGTACATTATTTCCCATTATCATATACTAATTTTTTGATGTGAAGCACCAATTATTTCTCAACTAATCTTCCAAAATTTTTTAACATCTCAATATGTTATAACTTGTGCTTAATAAAAAATGATTTCTTTCTAAATTATAATCATTAAAAAATATCATGAGATACAAAACACCTCTTCTAGAATTTTTCTTTATAAAAACATAAATGTGTATGAATGAGTTGTAGTGGTGAGGTAGAAATAATGTATACCATGTTATGATATTTATATGACCTATTACCATACAGACATGTTCTATGAATAGAATAACTTAATATTTTTAAATTGGTGAGATATCTCACCACTTCAGGTTTCATATTTTTTCTTTGTATTGTTTATATGTGTTAAAAATATTCTTATTCCATAGTATAGCCCTATATTTTACACTCCAATAACATGAATTGGTTATATCAATAATTAAAAATAGATTGATATTTTTTTCTTTTTATTTGTGATATGATCCTTCCATCATTTATTCTATTTAAAGTTAAATGAATCCTTCTTAAAAATAGCCTCATATATATCATAAAAATTTTGATTAACTCTCAAGAGATTATTCTTCAACGAATCCACATATAAAAAATCATTTGATTTCATATTTATGGTTAAATTTTAGCTATTCCAACAATTTTGATCTTTAGTGGACAATCATTGTCAAAGTTGATATCCTCTCCTTTGTGATTATCAATATTCCTCAAAACCTTGATCTCACCTATCATATAGTTAGAACCCCAACTATCAAGTATCCATGAATTAGTTTTTCTACTATCATAAAATGAAAATTTTTATATACATTCATTTTATTTACTAATATTTGTATTCCCTACCCTTTCTCAACAAAGAAAATCTATCCTAGAAATATTATCATGCATTTATCTGATTAATGGCCCCATTATTTACACAAGCCTCATGTTTCTTAAAGGCACTCAAATCAATTTTTTTTTGGAAGATAAAAAACATTTCCTTTCACTCTTTTTCTTTATTGGGGATATTATTTCATCTATTTTTAATAACTCCAAATGATTTCATTCTACTTTTATGGTAGTGAATTATTGTATTGTCATGTGTATTCCATTGGAGAAAACACTCTACAACACCAAAAAAATACACAGAACCTGAATCTTCTTATATCCAAATAATTATCCCTACAATAATTTTTAGAAATTTTTTTATACACTAGTTAGGCCTGAATTTTAATCTTTTAGAGAGTCAAAGAACATTCATATATCCATATTTATTATATTAATATGGATTAATGTTTTTCCCATTTTTCATGGTATATAATTGACCAAATTATGAATTTGACCCTATATTATTTGAAAAATTATAATTATAATTATATTCATTATATAAAGTATTAAGTACCTTTTTTACAGGATATATTGCCTGATTTGAAGGATTCATTAATAACATCAATGGAATTTTTCATAGCCTACTTTAACTTATTCAGCACATTATCTACCCTAAGAAACTATTATTATGTCTTAGATAATCCCCCTTTTTCAAATAGAATCTATATATAATATCTTTTACCATTTTTATCTTATTCATTAACATTCAACATGAATTTTTCGATTTCATTAACAAGGGATACATATTCCTTTTCAATCTCATTCTTGTCATCTATCATTTTTTTGTTTTCTATTTCTTTCTTACCCTTTCTTTATTGATCATAGTTTATTATCAAGATATAATTTATGTTCATACTTCAACGTGTGATACATATCAGTTGGTTTTGAATTATATTTTTTAGTACATTAAATTTCAAATACTTTTCAACATGATCCATGAGATTTTTAAATTTCTCACCATATTCACTTTTTTATTCACTGATTTATAAATTATCACCTTCTTCTTGAATTCTCAATTTATTTATTTTTTTATATTGGAAAATATATTATTTCCTCTTTTATCTTTGGATTATTATTTTGATCTTTTATCCCATTTCATTTCATGATGTTTCTCATCTCCATTATATTCAAAATATTCTCCCTTATTCTTAGGAAGGTTAATAAAAATATTCC
This sequence comes from Viscum album, assembly GCA_963277665.1. Lineage (NCBI taxonomy): Eukaryota > Viridiplantae > Streptophyta > Magnoliopsida > Santalales > Viscaceae > Viscum > Viscum album. Next base: position 1,842,796,019 of record OY728147.1, read on the forward strand.
CAATTATATTACATTTATCATGACCCGTCCTAGTGGGGCCCATTATGGGACTCCCCAAGCCCACCTCCAATAGGCCAGGGGCTGGTGAATAGAAACTCATAGAAATATCACTAACATGGGAGGAATTTCCAAATTAACTTTACAAACACACATACCAACTCTCAAAAAAATATGAAATGTAAAAAAAATAAACAACCAATGCATGCATACATCTAAATCCCACAACTAGAGTATGACATGAAGTAAAGGTAAACAATTCCAAATACAAGACCACCAAAAAGAGTCTATAACACAAGTCAAACCTAGATGTAAAGGTACTGATATTTCAATCCAAAAGTTGCATGAACACACCTTGGTATGTATGGTCTCACTAAGCATCATCTGGTCCTGGTCTGGTAAGGACTCTGCCAAAAGGTTTTTCATCTACCAAAGACATGACATATGCAGGAAAATCCCATGCAGGGGTGAGTATAGAAATACTTTGTAGGACACCCCAAAGACACAAAATACTAAAAAAAGGAAATTACATCCATCTCTACACATTTATATTTTTACAACACATATAACACGAATTTATAGATATAATCAATACAGACTCAAAGTATTGAGGTAAGCCACAACTATAGTATACCAGACCTAGGATTCTATTTCAATTGATCTAGGTAGCACTCATCCCATATAACACAATCTTGAATCTGATAGCACAAATTATGTTCATCCGAGAGGTACTTCTCTTTGGGTTTCATCATGAGAAAGAATACAATGATAGTCCGAAGAGATATGATACACATATAAGGATCACTGCTAACTCTATGGGGTGATACCAATAACTCAATCATGATTAACCCACCAATTAGAGGATCTACAGACACATAGTGTTGGTCACGTCATTTCCACGAACACCACCTATGTCATTAAGATAAATAGAGAATCTCACTTCAGGGCTCTCAGAGGGATTTTGAAAAATCTATCCAGAAATTCCTACTGAAGTCATAATTTTCAAAAAAGTTGGATATGATATTATACAAAAATTTGTGTAAAGGATGAGGGGAATGAACCAAAAAAAATATTTTTCACGATACAGAAGACAATCTATTCGAGTCATGTAGAAAATATTACACGATGTGTAGAAGGGTTACATGGAATATAGAAGGGTTACATGTTGTGTCCCTTAACCCCCGGTCCTTTTTGTGTAAACAACTCATGTCGTCAGACCTTGTATGGGTAGTAGTACACCCCCATGTAATAATACCATGTACTCTATGTGTGTTCCAATTTACAAGTCATCCCATGTACTTGGTTTAACCCATGTTTGTGTGGGGGAGTATACACCATGTAGGCAACATGTGTACTCCAGTCCATGTCTATGTACTCTTTGAAGTACACATCGACTCTCTAGGGAGATTTTTCATGCTATGTTGGCCTGTCCACAAACCAAGTGATGCTTATATCTTACCCAAAACCATATCCACCACTCGAGGGGGGTGTTCATATGGAATGTAGATCTAGTTTACATTTTGTGTTCGACATAATTTCCCATAATACCATATTATTTATCTACAAGTATGACCGATGCACTGGCCTTCAATCCAATTATCGCCTTGTAGAAAAACTATAGATCTAGACTCATCAATTCATGCCAATAATAAATCAAAGAAGATTCAAGCCTTAGACCCACTCATAAAATGAGATCATCATTATTCTTCACTTTGCACTAAAGAATAAAAAATAAGTTATCAACCATCATCTGATTCATTGTTTATTCCATCATTACACCACCATCATGTCATGTCAATCCCAAATCTTCGATTTTGGATTATTTTTCCAAGAAACGAGTTCACAACGATCAATTGTTCTTTAAAATGTCAAACGATGGGCCAATGAAGAACGCCCATGGTAAATGTCAAATTGGGGGAGAAAAGAACAAAATAAATAGAGGAATATACCTCGATTGATGTTCTTTTTGATCTCATTTAATTGTAACTAGAACTATGATCGGAGAATAAAAAATTAATCACAAATAAAATTCTTCCAAACCCAAATAATTCTAACCCATCCTGTAAGGCGATCAAATCATTGATCACTCTATTTGTTGATTGGTCCGAATTCAACATAGAAATATTGAAAAGAGAATAAAAAATAAAAACAAATGCTCTACCATGATTCAATTTGATTGCTGATAAACAAAAATGTTTCATCATTGTCATTGGTAAGATTTAGAAGATATGTGGTGGGTTGATCATCGATCCATCATCCATCATCCTTCACTTGAGAGAAAATCATTGAAACTCTCTCCAATGGCTTTCCAAAATTTTTGGGGTTATGTATCTCACCTTGTAAATTCTCCATAATTTTCCATTTAAATATGTGACAATTGTTGTGTTAACAATTTAAAATAAAATAATTTTATTTAATTATTTTATTCATTTCCACACCCATGATGACTTTTCCACTAAAAACATGTTCCCACTAATGTCATGTCATGGATAGGGTAAACATCACATTTTGAACTCAGTGGTACCCTTGGATTTCTGATCCTGTAACCCATTTTGATGTTCTTCCACATTATCAGGTAATCTATGTGCATATTCTATTTAATATATTTATATATTTCAAACTTTTATTTCAGGTACACCAGGATGTGGAATCAAATTCCCTCTTAGTGTGTAGTCTCATAAATAATATATATAATATCCAAAAGTAATTCATGGAAATTTAGAGACATTACATTCTCCCCACCTTGGGGCTTTAAAACCGCGAAATTGAAAAACAAGGGATACTCAAAATGATCTGGGTACTGAGCACAAATAGGAGCCTCCCACTCCCATGTGCTACCCTAAAAATTAAAATTCTACAATTCCTGACACACCAAATGAATTTATTTACCATGAAGTATCCTCACATACCAATCCTCGATCTCTACCAGGTACTCATCAAAGGTTTCTCCATTTTTTATGTACATTTCTCTGTAGTCGATAATGTTTGATGGGTCATGCATATACCGCCTTAGTTGCATCACATGGAAGACATCGTATACATGGTCTAACTATAGAGGTGGACATAAAAATTATACAACCTCTCTATCTCTAAAAAGTATCTGTAAAGGGCCAATGAACCTCATAGATAGCTTGTCTCCTTGGACAAATCTGTATAATCTACATCGATGTGAAACCTGTAAGAACATATTTTCTCATTCCACAAAATCCAAAGGCCATTTTCACCTATCATCATATGACTTTAAATGGATCTATGTAGTCTTCATCCAATCTTGGATGACCTGAACCTTCTAGATTATAGATCACACCAACTCTAGGCCCATGAGTCTCACCTCTCCTGGGTCACTCCAATAAAGTGGTGACCTTCAGGGTCACCTCTACAAGACCTCGAATGGTTCCATACTGATTGTAGAATGGTAGTTTTTGTTGTAAAAAAATCCACCAGTGGTATGTTATCCTCCCAAAAATGGAAGAAGTATAACATGAAATATCACAACATGTCCTATAGAACCTAAATGGTCCACTCAATTTGTCCATCGGTTTGGGGGGTGAAATACCATAGCCAAGTGTAATTGAGTCCCAAATTCCTCATGTAATCCATACAAAAACCAAGATATAATGAGAGCATCATGATAAAAAAAATCATCAATGTGTCTCCATGGAGTCATCCTATCTCTTGCACATAGATATTTTCCAAAATCTCTAATATACTCTTCTCTCGTATAGAAATTAAGTGGGATGATATTGTGATTTGGTCTATGATCACCCAGATGGAATTGTGTCCCCTAGACGTATGTGGTCATCCCATCATGAAGTTAATAGATATTCCATCCCACATCCATTCTGTAACTTTAAAGCGTTGATCCAAACCAACTGTAACTTAGTTTTCCACCTTCACTTACTGAAAAATAAGGCAGTAAAAGACAAACTCCGCAAATCCCTTCTTCATCCCTATCCATAAAAACTGACTTCGGAGGTCCTGGTACATATTTTCCACCACTAAATGTACCTCCAAAGGAGATGTATGAAATTATATTATAAAATCTTCCTGTAATTCCACTGGAACCATCATGGGTCATCTAAAAATAATTACATACTCCCACCTTTAAAATATGCATCAGGAACATATCCAATGGATATCCGAGCATGTAGGGTATCATAGTTGACAACCCCAAGTTATACCTCCCATACTCACTACAGGAGAGGAGGGGTAGCAACCATAGACTATAGTTAAGCTTCTCCATATCCATCCACAAAGGATAACTGCAATGACCCAACTCCTCCAATGCCTCATTCAATAATTGCGAACAAGATCTCATGTTGAGAGAATCTTCTACCATGTTCTCCTTCTGAGAAGAATAGAAATTTTCAAATTCATAATCCTGGAGGAACAATTTACATCAACAATTTCTCAAGTTACGATCATTCTATGATGAGATATACTTGATACACTTGGGATCGGAGTAGAAAATAAACCTCTCTCCAATCAGGTAGCATCACCACATCATCAAAGAGAATACTATAGTTGCAAACTCAAGATCATGGGTTGTGTAGTTCTTCTCATGTGGTGTCAACTGGTGTAAACCATATTTAATCACTTCTTTCCTCTTCATAAGAACACAACCAAGAAAGGTTCTAGACATATCACAGAACACTACATACTTGACACCTTCCCCCAACAATCTCAAAATGGAAGCACTCGTCGAACTCTGTCTCTACTATAGGAAATCTTAATGATGCCATTTTTTATCATAAAAGGTTGTCCCTTTCATGTAAAAATTGTCATAGGTGATGATATCCTAGATAGATTAGGTATGAATCTTTGGTAATAACATTCCGTCCCAAGGAAGCTTCGCACCTCCATCACACACTTAGGTGGATTCCAGGCTTACACTGCCATGGCCTTGTCTGGGTCCACTGCCACTCAATCCACAAAGATAACATATCCCAAAAAGTGTACCACCAATATCTAGAACTGAAACTTCTAGATATTTACTTAAAGTGGGTTTTTTTGGATTACTACGAAAACTATCCTCAAGTTCCTCGCATGCTCCTCTTAGGATGTCATGTACACAAGGATGCCATTGATGAAGACTACCAAGAACTGTTCTAAGTAAGAATGAAAGATCTAGTTCATGAGTCCCATGAACACTATAGGAGTGTTCTTCATTTGAAAGGGAATCACCATGTACTCATAATGACTGTAGTGACAAATGAATATCTTCTTTTGTATAACCTCGTCCCGTACTCGCAACTGGTGATATCCTAAGTTGAGGTCAACCTTCGAGAGCCATCGTGTCCCTCTGAACTGATCAAAGTGTTTGTAGATCCTCAATAGTGGATACTTGTTATTTTTTTCACCTGATTCAAGTTTTGGTAGTCCATAAACAACCACAACCTTCCTTCTTCCTTTTTGTCAAACAAAATAGGGGTTTCCCAGGCTGAAACATTTGGTCCAAAAAATTCCTTTCACTACAAGTCCTATAACTACACTCTCATATTCTAAAGCTCTTTGGAGGCCATTTGATATGCTGGAAAATATATTTAATCCATACCATGTTGTAGATCAATGTAGAAGTCTATCTATTGTTGGGGAGGTAAACTTGGATAATATTCAAGGAAGATTCCATTATACTCTTCCACCACTATAGGAAACTGAAAAGTCATAACATCCACTACAACAAGGGTCAGAATAGTAAACTAATGGGAAACTAGATACACCCTCTTATGTACGATTTCATCCATCACTTCTTGGGTTTTCCTTTAACCAAAAAAAGAAAACTTGGACATATCACTGTAGACACAACGCACCCTATGCCTAAAATAGCATATATGATCATGAACTGTGGATAACCAGTTTATACCAAGAATGAAATATTAATTCAACATCACTTATACCAATATATAACTAATAATACTCTCACCTCAAAGATTTAGTCCACACTCTCAGCATAAGTGTTTGATCACCGAGTCTTCTCTAATTGGATTCTCCCAGCCTAAGGGTTGAGTAAACAGTTCAAACCGAATCTCTAAGTCTCGAAAAAGATATGTGGAAGGAAATGAATGACTAGAACCTATGTCTATCAATGTTTCATTTAAAGTATAAATGTCATAGATCGTACCTCAAATCATTCCTAGATCCTTCATGTCATAAGCTTTGATCACCTGCAGTTATCCACTCCTCTATCCTTCAACTCCTCGAGCAAATCGTGGAACACCAAGGGGTGGTGGGGGTAACAAGTCAAATTGTTGACCACCTCATGTTACTCTTCTAGATACTCTTCCATGTCTTCCACCATGTGAAAATTCCTACTCTTTTTATTTTCCCTACCTCAGTGGACCATTTATGATTTCTTGGTCAGCGATATGGTGGTTTGGACAATCTTGGGTGAGATATCCACTATCATCACATGAGGAGCACCGTATCTTTCCAGGATGACTAGACACACCTTGTGAGCCATGAAATATATATCATGTATCATGGTACCTCCTCCTAAAATGTCTCCCATGTCTGGGTACCTAGGACTGACATCGAATCCCTAATATCGAGGTATCTACTCTCGCTTTCCTACTGCTGACAACTGTTAGATATAACTGCTTAACCAAGAAACTATCAAACACCAAAACAATCTCTAGCACCCCAGAATTGGTAGGAATGAATAGAATAATAATGTTGTATTAGATGTATCTACTCATACCTCACTATATGTTCTGATCCTTGAAAAAATGATCTCAAACCATATCCATTGAGTTCTTAAAGAGGTTGGTAAACCTCGATGGATACTCATCGAATGTTATGTTGTGCTGCTGGATCGGAAGAATCTCCTGGATACGTATAGCCCTTAGCATAGCTGCTGAGAAATGTCATCTAAAAATCACTCGAACTCTATCCCAGAAAGAGTTTCCACTTCATGAGACTGTGTAAATAAACCCTACCATCACCCTGCTGGTCCATGAAGAAAGAATGATTCTAGGTCCACTATCTGTTCTTTCGATGTCTTAACTAGGCAGAAAACTTGGGTCACTGCTGAAATCCAATTCTCATCCACTTGTGGGTTGGTATCACCTCAGAACCAGAGGGGTATTTTTCTCTGGAACTGATGAAGTACTCTCAGCTCTCACACCTCATCCTCTGGTACTGCAGGTACCATGTGCTTCTCTATAGGTGATATGGATGGTACACCACCTAGAGGTGTCATATCATGAACAAGTCCTTGAATTGATGCCTCATCCTAGAGGGGGGCATCTTCACGATCATCATGTTGAATCCAAGATGGTATATGTTGTGAAGGTTCCCTAAAATCAAACAAAATTTATCAAAATCAATGAGTATATCTAGAGATATTAGTTAAAAAGTACATGGAAACGTAACCCTTTCCTATATGATTCATTATCATTTTTCCCCTACAACCAATTTTCCAAGGTACCGGGTCAAAAGGTAGGTCATCAGTATCCTGGAGTATGGATACTTCAGCATCCACACCATCACATGTTTCCTTGGCCTAAAAGACGAACTTGAAACACTTAACAATGATGCCTCAAACCAATCTCAAAAACTCTCAGTCCTAAGCTAGAACTGACTAGATTTTATTCCACTCATTCATGACGCATACCAGTGAGGTATGTGCTACGACTCTCCATGATCACCTCTAATTAACCATGGACTAGTGACTAGCAATGAGTTGGCATATCTCTAACAAGGGATGCATTTGCTAAGTACCTGCAAACATGCACACATCTCCAATCCCAAAAGACACAAAAATTTAGAAACAATTAAATAAAAATGCCTGAATACATATATATCCCACAACCAAAGTATGACAAGATGTAAAATAAGGTAAATAGAGAAAAATAAAATTCCTCCATAAATAGTCTGTAACAAAATTCCAACCTGAAAGTAAAGGTACTGGGACTACTATCTGAAATCCATAGGAACACACCTCGATCTGTTTATACTCACTAAGAGTCATACGGTACTGGTCCACCTAGGACTCTATCAAAAGGCTGATAATAAGCACAAGACATGACATGTGCTGGAAAATCCCATGAAGGGGTGAGTATAACAACACTTAGCAGGACACCCCAAAAACACAAAGCAATAAAATGAAGTAATATACATCCATCTCTATAAAGGTATATTTCTATGGCACATATAACAAGAATATCAAAATATACTCAAAAAGGACACAAAATATAAAGGTAATAAACAACTATAGTACACAATACCTAGGATTCAAGCTCAAATTATCCACGAAGCACTCATCCTGGAGAACACACTCTTGAGTCTGATAGCACTATTGATGTCCATATGATTGGTACTTCTCGTTGGATCTCATCATGACCAAGAATAAGCTAATATTTTTAATAGATACGATACTACGATGAGGATCACTGCTAGGTCCATGGAGTGATACCAACAACTTGATTCGGGTTAAACTGATAATTATAGGATCACGACCCATGTAGTGTTTTTCAAATCGATACCAAGAACTATACTTAGTACATGTAGATGAATAGAGGATCAAAATCAAGGCCTTTCAGGGGGATTCCAATGACTCTATCCTGAAAGTTACACTAAATAAAACATTATCATATTAGTAGGATATGATAATATACCATCATAACAACAAAATAAATGGAATGAAACCTAAAAAATATTTTCCAAGATACTGGGGACAAGAGATTCAAGACATGAATAAAAGAGTACATGACATGTATAAGGGTTACACTATGTGTCCCCTGACCTCAGGTCTTACCCATGAAATTAGGCCTTGTCATCAAACTATTTCTATGTATTAGTACACATCATGTAGCAATCCCATGTACTCTACCTATGATCCAGTACACGGCTCAACCCATGTAGTTGGTCCAACTCATGTCCATGTGGTGAGTACACACCGTGTAGGAAAATTGTGTACTCTACCCATGTTTGTTTACTCTTTGAAGTACATGATGACTCTCTATGGAGATGTCACACACCATGTAGTCTAACCTGCATGTTTTCTAATACTTATCTCCTTCCTAAAACCCTATTCTCGACTCATGGGGGCCCACACAGTGTGTAGATCCATTTTATATAACATCATCTGTAGGAGTTTCCGAAATCATACATTCTTACTCCATGCCTCTCATAAATTCTTCAAACTTATATCCAAATATTAACTCTCTGTCAAATTGTAGATTAATCCTCTTTGAGTCATTCCAACAATGAATCAACAAGATTCTGGCCTTCAATACACTCAAAAAAATGAGATTGTTGTTGTTCTTCAATACGTGCTGAAGAACCTGAAATCTAGAATCAACTATCGTCTGATTCATAATTGGATCCATCATTGAACCATCATCATGTCATCCCAATCCCATATCTATGATTTCAGATCATTTCTCCATGAAATGAGTGCACAATGATCGATAGTTTGATAAAATGCTGAATCGTGGGCCAATGAATAATGCCAATGATAAATAAGGGATTAAGGGTGCAAATAACAGAATAAATCAAGAGGAATAGAAATCAATCAATTTTTGTGTCAATATCAGTTTTTTTCATTAGAACAATGATCTAAGAATCAAAAATTAATCATAATGAAAATTCTACCGACCACTAATAATTCTAACCCATCATGAAAGATGACCAAACCAAGTATCAATATGTTCGTTTATTAGTTTTCATTTTTCATAGAAATAAATAATAAGGAATAAAAAAATATTCATTTCATACCTTGATTCAATTCAATCACTGATGAAGAAAGATGCATCATCATCGTCATTATCATGATTTTTCATGCCAAGGTGTGTTTATCATTGATCCACAATTCATCACCATTCTCTTTAGAGAGTATCATCACAACTCTCTCTAATGGATCTCCAATTTTTATAGGTTTATGTGGATAACCTTGTAAATTATACATAGTCATCTATTTAAATACATTTCAATATCTATGTTAAAATTTTAAAAAATAATAATTTTATTTAATTATTTTATTTGTTTTTATGGCTATGATGACTTTAATACAAATGACCCACACCAAATATTGTTAATTCATTCTGAGGGTAAACCTCACATTCTAAACTCAATGGTACCCTTGTATTTTTGATTTAGGATCCCATTTAAAATTTATTCCACTTTTATAGAAAAACTACATGTGCATCCTAATTAACATATTTCATATATTTCATATATTAATTCTGGGTACACAAGGCCTCGCAATCACATGTTGTCTCAGTGCCTAGTCTCAAAAATAATTCATTTAATATCCAAAAATAATATATGAAAAATCTGAGACATTTCAAAAAATTAGAATTTAGGTGGAAACTTGTTTTTTCATTCTATTTCCCTTCTCAAAACTCTTTTAAGTAAGAGTAATGATTTTTTTATAGTCTCTATCATCCTCTTCATTTGTAAATTTACTTGAATATTCATCATCAAACTTTTTTTAACATTCTCATGACCTCAATGACCATTTCATATTTAACATTATTCTTGAATGCTGGGTGTTTGTTCATCTCACAGTATATGAGTGTATTATCTAATCATCTAAGGAATTATCCTCTATATTTTCTAGAGTTTATATCTTACGCTAAAAGAAATTAGAAAAATTTCATATAAGATTCTTCAAAATTTTATATTTATCCAATTTTTCAGCAAACCAAATAATGTTAGTAAATATTTATTTTAACCAAGTTAATTAGTCATTAATATTTTATTCCTAATTCATCTTGATGTTTTAGATTTAGCTTCTTCATAATTTCAATTTTTTATTTCACTTTCACATTACCTTCATATATACTTTCCATCTTGTCTCATATATCTTTTATTAATTTATGTTTCATCACTTTTGTGTAGATTCTTCTAGAAAACACGTTAGAATGGAATTTGGTTCCTTAACATAAACCTTCATATTTCTTTAATCAGTGAAGTGAATGTTTCAATCCTTAACAATAGATGAAAAAAAAACAACTACAACATCTCTAACATCCAATCCAAAGGATAATAGATATGGAAAAATCTATTTCTTCTAGCTATGGTAATTCTTACAATTAATTATAAAAACTCCCCATTTATTCACTAGTTTCAGATCATCCATTCTAATCACTTGATTAAAAAATAGAGGAGCCTTTCTCTAATACCAATTGAAGTTATTAGGATTTAGTTGATCCACTAGGAAGGGGGGGTAAATTATCATAGATTATTTTTTAAAATATATTAAAACTTAAATCAACCAATGTGACCTATTAATGTTTGATTCACTCAAATATAAAATTTACAACCTCACTCACACATATAGAAAAATAATATCAATATACAAATTGATGTTTATATGTTTTGGATCCTTCCCGTAAGGCTTACTTAATTTCATGGTTGGTTAGTCTTCCTAGACATGGACTCTTCAATTTAATGATAAGTGAATTCATATTATATGTTTGATCATAGAATCACACTATCCCTTTACAAATTCACACTATAATATGCATCTTCACACCATATATATAATATAATAAAACTAGAATGATGAATATATCATTAAAGGTGTTGTTATTACATCAATATCATAACATAATAATCCTCTGTGATCCGAAAAGAATATTTATGAATAATTTTCTTAATTCATGAATACTTTTATATAGAAATTTTTATCAAACTCATTCTTGTATTTGATTCACTAATAGCTTGAGTTTAAAAGGTTACAGATAATTTCTTTTGAAATATGATCTTCAGTATCTCTAAGACTATTTTTTCAATACATAAATTAATGAAAGTCAAAAAATATCTCTCTCTAACTACACTCAATATTTATGAAATATATAAATTTTATAATTAAAATATTTATAAATATATGTATTCTAACTCATCATTCTTGGTTGTTATTGAAACAGAATAAGACACCATGAAACTTTCTCTTCCTTATTCAATCAGGCACAAATTCATGCACCATGATCTCAAGTTTATTATTTAATTTTAATTAACTACATATCTTCATAATTTTCCAAAAAATATCAATATTATTTTATTTCTCAATTAACCTGAAATTAAAATCTCTAAAAAAATCCATCATCTCGATACATCTATGAAAATTGCAAGCAATTAATGTTTTAATTTCCATAGACACCCATCTTCTTTATCACATTGAAATAAATTCAACCCATTTTATTATGTAGCTAAAAACAAAAAACATGTAAGATCCAGACCTTCATATATGGTGTTTCAAGTTTAATTTTTTTATTAAATCACATTTTAAATAATTAATGATGTTGTTCCTGAATGAATAAGGGATCTCATGGGTGTTATATGGGTTTGGGACTTGAAGGAGGGAGAAAAGAGGCCAATTAGTTTACAGTATATACTTGGAGCAATGTTAGTGATAATCATGGCCATGGCCCATGATATTTTGTGGCCTAGGCCCCTTGACAGAGGTAGATGCACATCTACCACAATGTTTGTCAAACCATGTGGGTGGCCCAGCCAAACCAAGTGGCTTATCCCTCTCTTGGACAGAGGGTGTTGGATGATTGGTTCACTGTTTGGATAATCATGTGGATAAACCATGCACCTTTTAATATTGGGGGGTTATTACTATTTTTCTCTCTATATTTGAGATTTATTACCTGATTTATTCCCCATTTCTTCATATAGTAGCCTAATGTCAAAACCCTTTCATCAAAAGCTTCTAAAATTGTGATTATATTTTAATTTATGGCCATTTGAAGAGTCATTAGTTGGTAATAGAATCTCTTGGTGGGTATATCACTCCTATTTCTTCTATATTTTTTTAGAATAACCATCATTGTATGTTTTCTCTTCTTATAAATCCATAAACCCTTATTTTCTAAGGAATTATTAGATTGGGTTTGGAAGGTTTTTTGTCTTTAATCATGTGTAATATTTAATAAATCATATGTCTACATGAATGAGGTAGGTGTTATATAAGTTATATCTCATTATCATGATGTTTTTTTTCGTGTATGTGGTTGTAATTTTATGTTGTCATGTTACGCATTCAATTCGTTAGTAGGAAATAATAAATTGGGTGTCTAAATGATGTGTTGGACCTTTCATGGAACTCATTGGATTTGTTGATGGAGTACAATTGTAATAAGGCCTCCTATGGATTGTTACATACCCTAAAAAATTTTAATTGAGTTATTAAATAATTACTTGATGTGTTTATAATATTAAAATAATTGTAATTTTGTTTGTATTATTAGTATAGAATAAAGGGTTGTTTGGATTAACTTGAATAGGTTACATGAGTAATGGATTATAAATGGGTAAATGTGATAAAAGGTTAAAGAGGCATATTTCTTTCCATAATTGTTTTTAAAGGGGTGAGAAATGGTCTTAATGGTTCTTAAATAGTGAAACCATCTAGCTCTATGAATCGAGTTCATATTGAATGTAATGAAACATGGAAATATTATAAACAAAAAGGTGTGCATGTGTTATTGGTTATTTTGATAAAAGGTCACTGATTATGATCCTTGAATCTGTGACTTCTGTTTGGTTATGGTGTTATAATAATACTCCTCACCCTTGGGTTGGTGTGACTAATACTTCAGGTGACCCGATGCATCATAGTTGCAGAGTATAGAGTAATGCTCTTAACTCCAAGGGTATGGATATAGTTTTCCATATCATGGTTGGGGATGGCCAAAAATGGAACTCTAAATATCAATTTGAATAATTGGAATAATGATCCATGTATGTTGATAAGATAACCCTATGAAATATGGTTTAAATGACCAATATGGTCCGAAGTAGGTTTGATGGGTATGGGTATCACATAGGACAGAGAGAAAATGTGGTTAATTTAATTATTGTTAAATAATGAAATAGAGTTTACATGTCCTCTATTTATTGTTTTTCATACCTCATCATACAATGTTCTTAGAGTGGATATTACTTTATACACCATTTTTTGGCCCTCTTAGTTGTACTCATACATTTCTTTGTCTTTCATTGGGTTCCTAAGAAAAATTCATGGTTCTAGGTCAGGATGAGGTCAAAGGCACAATATTATATGGCTGATATGGGGTTTGGTATAGAGCATGGATAGAGGACTATATATGAAATCAATACCTATTTTAGGTATTGTATTAAGTTTCTTATTTTAGTTTTCCATTTTCACTTTATATGACCATGACATGACATATTTACTACATTGGTTAGTCGGTACTTCCTCAGTTTTAGAGTATAATATGTGATTTTTTGGTATTTATTATTATTAAATGTTTTTTTTATCTTGATTTATTCTATTTGTTTACCCTGGTAAAGATTTTAAAGTATTACCACATGTTTAATTAGACCCTCATTACTTGTTAGCATCCTCTAAAATACAGGGAGGCATGCTTGAGTTCATGTGGGGCATCATCTCAGGGAACACATTTAGTGGGACTCTAGATGAAAAGATATATAGTGGTATCGTAGTTATCTTATTTTTTAATTCTTTATTATTTTGGAAAGGTGAAACTACTATTAGGATGTGTTGTTCCTTGGAAATGATCATGTGCATGAGATTAGAAGACCCATGTATGGGGTGAAACCTATAATCTGAGGGTGGGAATTCTTATTTTGATGTTCATTGTAAGAGTTGGATGTTATTTAACCTTGAGTGATCTACTTTTGGTGCAATGATATTGTTGTATGAGAATTTACTAATAGATAGTATGGAACAAAGCTTGTGTATGTATGTATCTTTTTAGGAACACAAGGATTTATGTGACAGACATCATGATATTCACACCTAGGAAAGTCTGTTATGGTTGGGTTATAGGATTTGAAAATGAATTTTGGTCTGTATTATTGATTTAAATAAATGAGACCTAATAAATATGGTGTAATTTTTTTAAATTGAAATATGGTAAAATAAAATGGTTAAAATGGTTCCTATTGAGTAATCATGACTATTTTGAAAATTTAATGGCATTAAAATGGTACCTAATGTAATGATTAAATTGTTTATGTCTAGTGTACACTGAGTTATACATGACCTAGAATAATGATAGTTAAGTGTATTAATAGTGTGGAAGTTGTATCTGTTGGGATGTTGTATGTGGGGTAACTTGGTTGTGAGTATTCATGAAACCCTACTGGTTTATAACTGTAAAATTGATATGTTATGTGTTTTGAGACATCCATCTATCATTGTAGATAAATTTCACCATGACGACGTTTATCGATCAGGCGATAGGAGGAAATTACCATGAATTATACTCCTATAATGGAACAATAACACCCATTGGTTATTAGTACTAGGGGTGAAGATTATTTCCATGAGAACTTTTCCCATTTTATTTTGTTTATGGAGAGAGATCCATGGTGGGTGGTTCTAAGTATATTTGACTAGGAGAGATAGTTTCAACTGTAGTTCCCCCTAACCTTTACTAGAGAGGGTGGACATAAGGAAGCTAAATTCCAGATTGATTATATCTTGGTGGTTCACGATCACTTAGATAATCCTCTAAATAAAATATTCATGTTTTAATATTACATTTCACGGGGACCAATGAAGTGATTTTTGGATATTCAATCTCATGATGAGTAGTTGGAAGGCATGTATTGAAAGAACATCCTAGAGAAATTCATATGGAACTTTTACCCTGATACCTAAACATAAAATAAATATTAGGATTATGTGTGTTTAACAACAATAAGTAAGTTGTTGATGGATTATGTTGGCTGCTTCACTAACATGTTGTGTTTTTATCTGGCATTGATAGGAGATGAGGTAGTGGTGTCTAGACATTTTCAAGACAGATGTATATATGAGGTCATTTATTAGGAAAACATATTTCATTTGAGGAGTATTATTGAGTTAGTATATTAGGTTCTCATTTTTTAGGGGAACCTAAAGGAATATTCAATTGGTGGGAAGATGGTTTTAGTTGGAAACTCTGGTGTCATGTCTTCCGATAGTAGTAAGAATTATTTTCACAACTTCCACCAAGGTAGTGGTGAACATAGTAACCAAAGGAGACGATCAGACTCACAGTGAAATAATCAAGTACTCTACTATTAGTGTGGCCTACTAGGAAACATGTGTATTCAGTGTCTATAAACATCATTTGAATGTTGAGCATCCAGGTTTATGGTCTTGTGTAATTGTTTTGTAGGACCCCTAAAAATTTATATAGTGATAGAATATCTTGGATTGTATAGACCACCAGTAGGGGGTCTTCTACCCTATATCATTCCAGAAGTTGATGTTTTATAGGACATAAAATTTGGGGTGGGGGATGTGTTACTTTAGTAAAATAACATCCATATCATTAGGGTAGTATAGCACTATGAACTAAAATAAGAGCCTAGTGTATACGTGTAGTTTAGTTGAACGCAGTTAAGACTACTCTTGATGGAGGTGAGGATAGACCATCAACAGTTCTAGGTATGATTCTTGTATCCTTCATTCTCTCTAGTTATTTATTTTATATAGTAAACTTTTATATTTTTATATCCACATGGATTGTAAGTGGTTGAATATGGAAGTGGATACCTTGTGTGGAAGCATTTCAATCAAAATTTCAATGGGGGTGAAATCTGATGGTGTCCTTGTTTGTAAGAAGTGTTCCATTGATGTTGATGGGAGCCATATTTTCCTTGGGGATTGTACATGCTTGATATGAAAGATATTTCACCAGACCCTCATCCCAGTTGGTGAGGACTCAACAAGTGCATCCAAGTGACCCGAGTTCAAAACCGGGCGAAGAAATAATTTCATTGGTATTGTTGCAGTCACTTTATAATGCACTACAACAGCTATTGTTCGGTACTGTAGTAGCTGGAACTATTCATCTGTTTGGGATTTTTGGCCACTGTTTTGGGACGCATGTCCTTTAAGGAATTTGGGACACCAAAGACCTTTAAGACAGTAAGTCTTTCAGGCCACCTCAAGGCCTTCGGGCCACCTCAAGGGCTTCGGGCCACCTCCTTGTCTTTAGGCCTCCAGAAATTGTGCTATAATGACCAGAAAGACTATACAAGGAGCAGACTCTAGATGGGGATTCAGAGCAGGCACATTCACTAGAGTATAATCTAAGAGGATTTTTTAGAAAGAGAGGGTATGACATTTCCATCGGGACCGGCCTATACTTGCATGGGAATCCTAGACAAACATCCACGCAGAGGTGAATATTTGATATCAAGATGAATAAGCTAGATAGGAGTAGTTCCAAGTATAGTCTGTATAATTCCTAATACCTATGAGTCATGTAATCTCTTCACCCTATGGGACTTGTAAGGATTCCCCTCATCCCTTGAAATGGGGGTTATCCAAAATCAATAAAAAAAAGAAGGCCTTCAGGCCATTCAGAAAGGATATGATAGATATTGAACTAATACAATGAATGGATTGGTTGGATACATACCATGATCATGTTTATTGTCACTATAGGAGGGTAAGTATTAAATATCTTAAGGGTGACATTTATGTTCACTATGGGGAATGGAATATCCTGGTAGGCCATGCAGGGTTATATCTTCCTCAATTGGGTGAGATCATATTTGAGGTTGAAAGTATTTTTCTTAATGAAGATGGAGTAGATTGTGGTCATGCAAGGTCGGATCTTCTTAAATTGGGTGATATCATAGACCAGGTATCAATTAATTTTCTTTGTGAAGAGGGATAATAGTCTAGACTCTTTCCTCCAATAGAGTTTGAGTTCCAAGACATGATTTATGAGAATTTCTTGAATCTCCCACCAACAAGATAGGTTGATTTCATGATTGAGTAGAAACCTAGAGATTAATATAATTCTATTCAACCTTATTGAATAGATATAACATAGATTTAGGAAATTAATTAATTCTTGGAGAATTTAAAGGATAAAGGGTTTATGAATCAGAGCACGTCACCCTGGGGTTCAATAGTTTTGTTTTCTAAGAAGGCTGCTGGAACGTTGTGGTTATGAATGGATTACTAGAAGAAAAAATAGATTATGATTAAGATAAAGTATCATTTTCAATATATTTATGATCTCTTTGATAATATAGAGGGTTATATTATGCTTTGTAAGATTTATTTGAGATCTAGGTATCATAAGTTGAGGGTGATACCTTCTGATATACCATAGACTAATTTTAGAATCAGGTATGGATTGTATGATTTTATCATAATTTATTTAAATTTATTAATTCTCTTAGTGTTTTTATGTATTTTATGAAATAAATATTTCACCCATACCTCAAAAAATTTACATTTTTTATGATGAAAACTTGGTGTACTCCTAGACTCAAGATGATTATTTCCAACATCTTTACATCATCTTGAGTACACTGAGAGAATGTTGGTTATATTACAAGAAATATAAGTGTCAATTATGGATTGATAATGTGCATTTATTTGGCGACATAATATTGGAGGAATGTGTGTTAGTTGACGCAAAGAGGGTTCAAGAAATGGTTTCTCGGTATATTTATAAGAATGTTTTTGATATTTGAAAATTCTTTAGTTTACCAGGATACTTCAAAAGGTTCATAAAATATTTATATCACTTAGAATCAACACTATTCGGATTTTCCAAGAATGGTATAATGTTTTATTGGTCTAAAGCATGTGAAAATGATTTGCAGGGACTAAATAAGTGTTTGACCAATTCATATCTTACCTAATCTAGGTAATGAGTATACTTTACTTTATAATAAATCTCATATTTTACTTGGAGAAGGGTTTATGATAGTAGATTGAGTCATTTTATATAAATTGTAGAAGTTGAGGCCATATGAATAGAACTATCCTACACATGGTCTTGTTCTATCCACATGTGGTTTATCCCTTCAAATGTTTGCATTATTATCTTCTGTGTAAGAATTGTTTTTATTTATATTAATCAAAAGAGCGTCAAATATATATTTTCCCAAAATGATTCGAATATTTGGTAGTGGAGGTTGTTTGATTACATGTAGTCTTTGTGATTTTATCTATATTTTACACCAAGGAATGTAAATACAATTATAAATGCATTAATTTGAAATTCATAAAATTAGGTGGTTTAAAAGTCTAGTTCTAAGTGGATCATGATGGATTTTTTTACTAAGATGCATAAAGGTGTCTAGGAGTAGCATGAGTCGATGGAACTCATGTCTGTGTTCGTTGAGCTCTCCCTTATGAACGTCATTGAGAGAAGGAAGTATGAGAATTATTAATGGCTAGTTTTAAGAGACAGATTTGACTTTGGGGATCCAATTTCTGATTAGACTATTGAGGTGTATGAGATTATTCACATTCATGGACATGTTATTGTGACTACGTGAATGTGAGAAGAGATGATGTGTGGGTTTCATGCCTTAAAGTAGAAAGTGCACCCTAATTTTACCATGATGTTTCATTGTATTTAGAGATATTATTGGAGACCTTGAATGAAAAATGACATTTTAGGTTTCATAAAATGATGTTGTGCCTATCAGCAAGTGAAGGATGAGCATTAGTGAAATATTTGAATTTTAAAACCACTTCCCATTTCATAATTGAAGTGGGATGATGTTATAATGTATTTTTTCAGTAGTTATCCTATGGATTCCTATAATGAATGAGATGAATTGGGTGATTTTGGATTGGTTGATAAATGTATCTCACTTCATGCTAATTTGGGAGAGTTTCATCTTCAATTAGTTTGGATACTTGTATGTTCATGAAATAGTTTTTTATGAGGGGAGACATAGACTATCATATCATATCATGACCAATATCTTACTTCATTCTTCTAGAAATGGATGAAAAAAGGTTCTGGGTACTCAGGTGCTTCTTAGTATGGATTTTCACCTGAAGAAAAATGGTAAATTGAATATTATTATCCCTGTATTAGAGGATATATTGAAGTAACTTTTCCTAGACATTGGTGGATCTTTGGAGAAACACTTATCACTCATTGGTTTATCCTACAAAAATAGTTATCAAGTGACTATTTAGATGGAACCCTAAAACTTTCTCTGTGGAAGCCCATATTGATCTCCCTTATGTTAGATAGAAGTAGGGTAAACAAAGTTATTTGGACCGAGTCTCATGAAGGAGACATCAAAGCATGTTTGGTTGATTCAGAAGTATATGCATATGTCACATAGTAGGAAAAAATCATATGTTGATCCGCATCTTTGAAAACCTAATTTTTGTAGTGGGTGGGTGTGTTTTCCTTCCGGTGTCACTAAGATAGGGTCACTTTCGGATTCTGAAATAGGTTACGTTGGCACCTAGGTATGTGTGTCTACATGATATTGTGGATAGAATCAAACTGGTGTCACATCTATTGTCTCTTTCAAATTTGAATAGTTCTATTAATTTTGTTTTTCATGTGTCACATATTTGGATGTATCACCCCATCCCATCTCATGTGATCATTGTTTATGATGTTGAGCTTATGGTTGATTCATCCTTTGAAGAGCATCTAGTTTATATTATAGATCATAGTAAGAAGACTCTTAAAGATGAGATTTTACCTTTATTATAAGAGATTTGGAAGCATACCCAAGTTCACAAGGAAATCTGGGAGATGGGTGTGGATATAGGGTCCTAGTGGCCTGATCTTTTTATAGTGGAGGATTAGTGATGCCTGAGAGTGAATCTTGAGGACAAGATGTTATAATGTGGGGAGGTTGTAAGATCATGAACTCTATAAGAGGTGTTTCATGTTTAAATTTTTGTTTACATTACCTTTTATATAATTAATTAAATGATTCTAGAGAGTATGTGGGGTCAAAGTGGTTTCCTAATAGTTCAGGACATAGGGGATAATGAAAAGGAGGACATCCATTGCATAGTGTATGGTTGGTTCATTTTTATTAATAACCATGCACTATGGCCTAGGAAACCATGTGGCATTGGCCTCTTGGAAAATGAAGGTGCATGGACACCATATGATTTTAAAAACCATATGGGTGGCCCAACCAAAAAATACTTCCTAGACCAATCTTAGAGAGAGGTTGTTCCATGGTTGGCACATGGTTTAGCCAACTATGAAGCTAAATCTTGTGCTCTATAAAATTGGAATATTTTACCATTTTTTCTTATGGATTTAGGAGTTCTTACCTTATTTCTTCTCCATTTACTCTTCCAATATCCAAGGGTGAAAATCACTTATTCCCAAAAATTCGAAGGCTGATTATCCTTTGATCCTTGGTCATTTGTAGCGTTGTTATTTAATAATTAAAACTATGGGTGAGTCTACCACTCATATTTATTTTATTTTTCTAAGAACCATGGTTTAATTTTTTTTTTTACTTCTTCTAAATCCTTAAACCCTTATTTTTCATGTAATTCATAAATTGGATGTTGAGGGTATTTTTGGAATGAATCAAGGGTTGTTTTTAAGAAACCAAGTGTCTATGATATTGTGGTAGGTTTTCTATAAGTTATATCTCATAATCTTAATGTTTCTTAATTTTTATGTGGTTGTGATTTTGTGTTGTAATGATGCACATTTAATTACATGATTTTAACTTGAAAATTTGGGGCCTAAATGACGTATTGAAACTTCCACAAACCTCACTAGATCCATTTATAAAAATTATATTGGGACTAAGGCCACCCATGGAGTATACCACAACCTTGAACATAATAATTTGTTTTTTAAAATTATATATTTAAGGGTTTATGAGATTAAACCAACTATATTTTTGTTTGGATTGTTCACATAAAATAAATGGGTGTTTGGATTAGCCTGAATATGTTACATGTGTAATGGCTTGTAAATGGGTAAATGTGATAAATGGTTAAAGTGGTGTGTCCATGTGGTTCACGGCCTTGAAATTGGGGGAAAATTTATAAAATAGTTCTTAAATGGTGAAATGGGATAGGTGTGGGAATTATGAACATGTTGAATGTAATGAACCATGGAAATGTGATAAATGAAATGGTCTGCCCATTTTTTTGATAAAAATATCACTGGTGTTGATCCTTGGATTTTTGATTAATGGTTTGTTAGGATGTTAGAATAATACTCCTCACCCTGGGGTGAGAATGACTAATTCCCCAGGAACCCTGATGCATCATTTTTTGGAGGATGGAATGATGCTTCTGACTCAAAGGGTGTGGACATGGCGTTCTATATCATGTTGGGGATGGTCATACATGGCATTCCAAATATTTTTTTGAATACTTCGACTAATTCTCCTTGTATTTGTACATGAGCCCTCTATTACATATTGTTTAAATAAATGGAATGGAATTAATTAAGTTTGATGGGTATGGGTATAACATGGAACTATGAACAAAAGTGTTCAATTTAAATATTATTAAATAATGAATCCTAGTTTATCTAATATTTGTCTATTGTTTACTACACCACTTTATAGAAAATCATTAGATAGGATATGTCATTAGACATTATTGGTGGTGTCCTACTTATTTTTACTCACACCCTATTGTGGCTATTGTTGGGTACCCCAGTAGACTTCATGGTAACATGTCGGGGTAAAGGAAAAGTCCTAATGTTAGATGGATGATATGGGTGTTGGGATAGAGTATAGATGAGGGGACCTGACATGGAATTAGGTATCATTTTGTGGATTTTCATTAGTGTCTTATTTTGGATTTTATTTAGTAATTTATACTATCATCAAATGACCTGTTTACTACTTTGGTTAGTTGGGACTTCCTCTGTTTTGGAATGAAATATTTTATTTTTTGGTATTTATTAATATTAAATGCAAATTTTTATATTGATTTATACTTTTTTTACTCTAGTAAATAGGTTATACTCACCCCACATGTTCCATTAGATGGTTATTGTTAGTCATAAACCACTGGTATACAGGGAGGGGCACTTGAGTTCATGTAGTCCACCAGCTCAAAGAACTAGTTTAGTGGCTCCCAAAATCAAATGTTAAACTGTAACTCTTCAAAATAAATTAGTATCTTAGATCATTAGAACATGAAAACTCATTTGAAATCACTTAAAAACTGATTTAAAGTGATTATATGAATTTAAAAAATAGAAAATCATATTCACGTTAGCATTCTAGAAATAATATCTATAGATTCTTCAAAAACAAATTCATCTTTGATACTTTTATCTCTTTTTAGATAAAAATAAATAACAATTTCAAAAAGACATGCATGGGATCACCATTTTTTAATTCTATCATGAAATAGATTCAATCACATTTTAAATATGATGTTTTAACTTTTGTAGATTGGATTTTGCATCATCTAGATTAATTTCATCAGATAATTAAAATTCTAGAACAACATTTTTTTTATCTATAGAAATATCAAAAAATATAGAAGTTTTGATTCTTATACAGATTGAATAATGGTTACATAGATAGATTTATTCCATCAAAATAGATGGTGATGGTTACGTAAAAAATTTCAATAGTTTATGGATGATGCTTTTGCATAATAGATTCATGATTACAAAACCTGATTCCTATGAAGTTGATTCTTATATATTTCTCAATTCATAGTTATATTGATAGGATTCATGCATACACAATAATATTATGGTTATATAGATATGTAATTCATACCTATGCATCCATTAAAATGATTCTTACACACTGAGCAAATGAATATTGTACAAACACTCATAGAACCACTTGAATTGACCTCATATTGTCACATAGAATCTCAAAAATAAATCTTTTCATATTTAAAAAATATATTATAAACCTCTAATTATTATAAGTCATGATTGAAAAAAATCAATCCAATAAAAACACCAAGGGATGTTTTTTGTTGTCCAAATAACTCAACAATTCATTGATTATTTTAGCATCAGTATACTACTTTTTGTGATCTCATTATGATAGGGAACCACTATCCATACTATCTGAAATTCCATGAATAGTATATTTTTTGAAATCTATGCCTTAATATTAGAAATAATGCTTTATCTTATTCTTCCATAGTTTGAAATTATTACTAATGAATATTAAAAACTCTTTATGATTTACTGTTGTAATGACATCCTCTTAATAAAGAATTCCACTGACCTAAACATTTTTCTATAATACCAATTTTCAGTCCCAAACTAGGAAAAATACATTAATATAGTGTTTTGAATTAGGTTATTTCAATTTTAAACAAATCCTAAAGTGGTCTTGTTCTATTGTGATATAAAATAAACTTCTCTCTTTATCTCACAACAACATATAATGAAAATAAAACATGAAAGAGACATAGATATTTTACTTGGTTCACCCATAGTAGACTACATAAAATGAGAATACACAGAAAGTGTTACATCATACAAAAAATCACTATTCTATAGTTTTGTTTTCAATTTCATAGTGGTCACATTGTCCCCCTATTTTAGAATCAATTACAACAATGAACAAACTACTCTTTAAATTGAACTGAATGAACTTGTCCTCTATAAGAATATTTATATGATTTCAATCAATTAATAAATTTTTCAAAATAACACTAGTGTTACATGAATCTCTTTTATCATCATTGATATGAATTCAAAATCACCACATAATATTTCATCGTTGAAAATTTAGCTCTACATAAGATCTTCTGGACAAAATATTTATTACCTAATTCCATCATAGAATAATCATTTTTGGAATAATTTTTTTAAATAGATTTTTTCATTAAATTCATATGTGGTAGATTATTCAATAGAATTATTATATGGTAGGCAGATCAGTTTAATTCCCTAGAGATATTTTCTTTCATGAAAAAATATCTTTTATGCACTTTTATAATATAATTCTCTTTTAAAAAATGAAGTTATTTATTAACTCTAATGTTTCTATAATTCTTTATCCTTATATTAATTAAATATATTCAAGAATATTTATAGACACAATGTTTTATAAAAAATACTTCACATAAGATTTTATAATTTCTCTTAATGTAATATTTTTCTTCCATGACCCAAAAAAATATTTTTCCCTCTTTCAAAAATTATTTCACTATGGTTTATATAATTTTCATAAGTGATGAAAATATCTTCCTTCATGAAGAATTTTTCTTAACAAAATATTTTCTTTCATTAAATATTTCCACCCAAAAACATTTAACTTTAATATATTTCTTCCTTTTCTTATACTTTTCCTCTAAAAAAATATGTTTCCTTCTTTTAAAAAATTACTTCATTTATATCGTTTATAATATCCCTACAAACATTTCACAAATTATTTTTTTTAAAACCATTCCTTCAAGGATTCGTATTTCCATTTTAAATTTATATTCCTTTAATAACTTCTATCCCATCAAAAAATAAACATTCCATTGTGAACTTTTTATTACTTTACAACATTTTTTCCTTTACTAATTTTTCATATTTTAAATATTTATTTGTTAAATATTAAATTTCCCGATAATCAAAATATTGACTCTAACCACTTCAAAAATCGATATATTTATGAATTCATCAATATTCAACCTTTTTTGGAATAATTTAAACACTATTTCTCAGAAAACAAAATCCAAAAACTACAAAAATAAACATTAGTGGTTTTTACAAACACTAGTCATTGTGCCCCTTTGGAAGAAAGGGGGAGGTCTCATGTTCAAACTTACATAGGTGTATGTGTCCACAAGTTTATCTTTGTATCCTTGTACCTTTATCCCAAAGTATAATAAAAAATATTATTACTATTACTATTACTATTACTATTACTATTATTATAATTATTATTTGGGGATTAGATCTTGGGATTCTATGAGCTATGAAAATATGGATTAGTTATCCCTTAAAAATATATATTTTCCAAATCTAATTGGATTTGATCTTTAGTTTGTGGAATGGTATTCTAAATTGACATAAATAAAAGGTCTGCTAAAGGAGGTTAAGGATGTCTTCATGACCCCACATGGTGGGAACACAAATGGAAAGTGAATAAGTCGAATGAATTTTTTTATTGAATGATGATACCCTAGAATAGATTATTATATAAGAACTAATTCACATGTAATCAAATTTAAGGAATCCATTGTAAAAAATTAAATATTTTTAAATAAATGATCACAACAGATATTGTTTTATCTATTTTATATAATCCATGGAGAACTAAAGACTTTATTTGTTGATTATTAGCTACCAGGGGATTATTTTATTTAAAATTCAGAACAATTAGAACAGGTATTGCAAAATTTTATTCCCTTCAAATTAAGATAAGCATCGATTATGGGGTCATGGTTTCATTTCATTGAAGTCGAATATGTTTTGAATTTAGAAATGATACTAACATTTCAATCCTTTCATCATTAAGATTTTTTTAGTGCATACATAGATTAAAATTACTATCCTTAATAGGATTTTATAGAATCCCTATATCTTTTCTGATATTTCATTGGTTTTTGGAATTCATATCAAATCGGACAAGGCTATGGATGTAGATCATTTTGGATATTATACAAGAATTGTTATTGTGGTTAACTAATTCTTTAATATAATTAATAAGGTTTCCCTTTAAACTATTTAGGATGAAATTTTTTTACATGTTGACTATGATAATATTTCATAATTTTATATGGCCTATCAATACATAAAGCATTCATAGGATAATTTTTTAGGGAAGTCATGTGCTATTTTTTCTCTATAAAAGTTCATCATCAAAATAATTATCCCAGGATTTTAATGTAGAATATTAGGTTAAAATTAGGTGATATAATATCTCATTAGTTAAATAATAAATAGGATTGTGTTTTGGAGTAGAAGTATAGAGATCATTACACACAGGGGCTTGATTAGGAGGCTGACACATTAGAGTGAGGAGTAGAAGTAATAAAAGCATATATATCAAGGTAATCATATTTTTAACTGGTGTAAAATAGTATGGGAATAGATATAACTACCCTAAATTTATGGAGTAAGATGTTCTCTAATACACATTTTGTAAAGGAGTGGCAGTATATATGACTAGTCAAAATATTCAAGTGTTTGAAAATAAACTTGGGTATAAGATCGGGAAGAAATAGAGGTAGTGAGTTCTATGGTTATGGATGGTATCAATACCATAGATTGGGTGATTCATAAGAAGTATAGTTCTATGGATAAAGGCTTACTATGATAGTTGGTGAGAGTGATAATACATTATATTAAGGATGGGAACTCTTAAATGAGAGAGGATTAGAATGATGATCAATGGTATGATACTCTGGATCCATAGCTATAAGGGACGACAAAACATATACTATAGGATTATGACGATCAATACTCTAAAATTAAATAGTATATCCCTAAGAAAATGCATTTAAAGATGTTTTATGGTAGTTTTAAATACATGGGGGAATACAACATCTCTCAAATAAGTATAGTGTGTAAATATGATCAGAAAAAATGAAAAAAATTATATTTTATGGGGATGGATTCTAAAAAAGTATCTAATATAAAATTATGAAAAAATAAAGATTATTCTTTGTTATATTGAACCACAGTGGAAATATCTTTAGGTATTTTAATTTAAAATTCTTTTTTTAATAGTTATTTTGATTACAATAATATGTTTTAATATTATGATTTTTTATATTTATTTTTGAAAAAAAAAATTCTTTTTTGGTTTCTCTAAAATGAGGTTAGTTTTTTCTTTCATGAATTTATCCTCCCTTTGTATCTTTTCTTTTTTAAAATAAAATAGTGTAGGGTTTTTTTTACTCTTCTGACTACAAGATTTTATTATTATTAATATTTTTTTGTTACATTTTTTTACTATCATTATCATTACACTTGTAGTTTTTTTTCTTATTGTGGGTTGTTTATTGTTATTATCATTGTCATTATTGTTTTATTGTTTTATTTTTATTATGATTGATTATGGTGGTACTACCCAAGGTAGAACTCAGTGGTAGGTCTTAGGTTTGAGTATCTATGAGTTTTTTATTATTTTTATTGCAGTATTTTCATTTTATTTCTCCCCCTCTTAGGAAATATATTAAATTCGTTGTGGTGGTTGTGGTGGTGGGGGGTGTTAATTTTAACTACTACAGATATATACATTATCAGTACTCCAAATGGAATTAATTATCACTTTTAAATATCTAGAGATTCTAGGGACAAAAATGGACAACATTTATTTGTTATATGATCTAGAATTGAAAAAAATCCTCATCATCTACTACATTTTTCTTCATTATATAACAAAAAACAATAGACACCATCAAATAGAAATGGATATTTATATTTTTTAAAAACATCCCAAAATTTTAAAATAATATAAAATATATTTACATTATAATATTTCAGTATAATAATATTTACATTATAATATATTTCCTATAGTAATTGTAAAAATTATATCATTATAAAAATATTTAAACCAAAGGTTATGAGGATTTTTTGTCAATTATTTATGAAAATGTTTTTTCCTGTTGATGGTGATGGAAGGTCGTGAATGAAAAAAAAAATACATTGTGAGAATTAGGTGAAGTGGAGTTGGTTAGCATACTTGGTAACCACAACTGGTGAATAATTAATTGATTGGTCATGGTTGGGGGATATTATGTCTATTATGGAATAATAATGTGTTAGAAGAGGTAGGTTATTTCATGAAGTAATTTGGAGAATCATGGATGTATTTTTTTGAATAATTCACATCACACTATAGCGGTGTGCCTCATACCACAATGTATATCCCATAAGATTAAGCATATTTTTATATAAGATTAATTTAAGAAAATATGGTGATAGAATATCACAAGAGTACATGCCATGCCACAATAGTGTTAATGGATAAATAAGTGAACCAGGAGAAAATAGAATAATTCTATAAAGTAAATAATCATTCAATAATCTAGGTTATGTGATATTAAATTTATTATGTTTGAGATAAAACCATGATGCTAGATGAGGTGGTTTTCCATACAAAGAATAAATCCTCAAATAATTCTTTAATCATTATATTTATCTATAAATGCTGGAGGATATTGAATTGTGATATAAAATATCATACCTTAAGAGGTATAAATAATTCTGGATTATCTAAAATAAGTGTGAGATTAACTCAGTTAGTAAGTGAGATTTGATTGTTTAGATGGAAAAGAAATTTCACCATGAATTTAGTGAGCACGAAAAAATTTATGATATGGAATATTAAAAATCTAGTGAATCTAAAGACTATGATATGAATACACATTGTAATGAGATTTTTTGAGAGATTAACATTTCTCTATAATATAATTTATTTTGGTAATTATGCGACATTACATGAATCAAAATGAAACTGATTGAATGTTGAGAACTACATTGTGATAAAGTAGTTATGTAGTATAAAATCGTTTTTGAGTGGAAATATATAATTCCTGATCTTTTATGGTTTATATTACTTTCACCATAAATAGGAGGGTTATATTTCAACCTATTTTGGATTCTAATAGATTTGATAAAATCATGATGAAATCTTCAAGGCGTTTTAAATGAGATATTGTGTTGGTTTTGTATTTGGTTACTATGTAGAGATCATGTTGTTGAAGAGAAAATCACACCACAGATGAGATAAAATCAAGGTAGATCACATAGCAGTAAAATATATCATTATATACATATAATATTTCTAGAATATCATGATTATTCATTTTGAATTTAAAAAGATAAATATTTGGATAATAATTTAAGATATTTTCTTGACTTATTTGGGATACTTAAACCAAATTTAATCATATGGGGAACCTTGAATTATCAAGTACCATTGGATGTAGAATACCAAATCCTAATAATTAATGTAATGGTTAATGGATTTTAGGGTTTTTAGAAATTAAAAATATTAATTCTTTAGATGGGTTGAGTTTGATCAAATTGTTATATCCAGTTCTGAGTAAAAGAAGAGAAAAGATCCAATTATGGAATTCCATTGACATATCTAGTTCTTAGATATTATAATAGTCAATGAATAAGATGGTTTTATATTTCCATATATGGTTATTGAAGATGTAAATAAATAATATTGATCCATTTTGTAAAAAAATTATCTGTAAGAATTGTTGATTTTTTATACAATTAGAAGGAAAAGATTCAACTCTCAAATTGAGGATTTGATAGCATATAGCTTTAAAGTTTTCAAATTATATAAATTATTATCTTAATAGATTATATATTCAAGATTTTAAGATTATAGAAGATTCATCACCTTATGAAAAAATAGAAGAGAACTTTGTGTATATAAACTGCTGAAGATACCCACACATCTATAAATTGAATTTTCCTTCAATAAAGTAGTGCACAAAGATGGAGAAGAGAAATTAACCCATGGATCTCTGGTTAGTTATTCATAAACCTTATAAGTGAATAATGCCTTTTTATGAAGTGTCCATGACCTAAAACTTTTAGCATTCTAACAGTTCATGATAGTGGATTCTAGTACACCAACACATCGCCATGTGTAGGCTCCTTGGATTATACCTTAGTATAAAACTATATAAAATCCTTATCTACTTGTTCTTTACAGTTGTTGAATATATTACTGATATTTAATATAATTAGTGTTGATAGAAATTAATATTAAATGTGTTCATTATATGAAGGGAACAAGATCTATATAGGAAGATGGAATTCATGAAAAAAAATCATTTGTTTTGTGCCATGATTCACTCCCCCAGGGTTCTTACAATTATTATGGGCCTAAAAAGTGGTATCAAATCCTTATGGTTCTAAATTTAGGGTCAATATCTAAATATATTTTTGGGTTTATTGAACCCAAGTATTCAATAAATACATTTTTATGAGTGGATTCCCTAGATCCAACACCATTGTGTACTTTGATTACAATTACATGAATACAGTTTGATATATATATATATATATACATTTGTTTTATATTATTATGATAGTTTAATTATTTATGAATGAGATATATAAATGGAAATTTCCTTAGGTTAAATATTTTATCAAAATTTAATAGTAGTTCCCATCTGTAATGAGAACTCTGAGATACCATTACAGTATTATTAAATATATGTCAAATAGTCTATATTGTCTAGACACAAATTATGTCTAACTATCAGGTGTTTGGGTTTTATATGGATTGAGACTTATTCTCATAAATTTTTCACTTTTTGGTATCATTTATATGATATATTGAGGAGTAACCCACCAATCAGATAACCACATGTGTCTGGTGCCATTAGTTGTTCATATCTACAAGAATGTGTATTGGTATCTTGACTTCATATCATTATCAATGTGTATCATTTGATACCATCCATTAATTCAAGATAAAACCCATTACATTTAATATTATAGTGATGTTCCTTTTTTGGGTATGTAATTTCTGGTATGAAATTAATTGAATGATCAGGACATAATTTGTCACTTCCTTATTAAGGAAGTGGTATCATGGGTTCTGTTGACTAGGATGGTAGTACCTTTGTTAAATCCAAGACCATGGTAAAACAAAATTATTATATCTAATAATGTTATAAAATAATATGTTAGGAAAGGATGACGACATTAAATGTGTGTCCTTATTTATGAGATATCACATGAGAAAGAGATTACATTACATAGAATATGTTCATAATAGTTATTATTGTTGTTATGACTAATCCTTATCTAATTTAGGACCTTTATGTGTTTCTATGTCCCACTCGCAATCTATCAGTATTACTAATTTCTATATGGATAAGTTCCTAAAGGGTCACACAGTAAACGAATTAAAAATTCTGGCATATTCAAGTGAATAGATGTTTAGGGTATTGTGGGCCCCATGGTGGGGTTTCGGCATATGTTTGGGATTAAAATAATTTCAAGAGATAAATAAATAAATATTTTTCTATTTTAGAATAATATATATTGAATTTATTTATTCACATTATTTAATATATTTTCGATGAATATGAGGGAAATTTATTTTATGAATGAATATTTAATATTCAAGGTTTGTTTGACATTTGTGGGATAAGAGTGTTTAGAACGTGATTAATATGTTATCTTCTAATATATTTAGTAAGTTACAAGTAAGGGGTGAAATATAAATGGTATTTATGAAATTATTTATAGTTTATAATATGTCATATATGTCTTATTCAAAAGGTTAAAAATATTTTATGATTAATGAGAATGTGTCACACCAAGCACCCTGATCGAAGTCTAACATCCTAGATTGATGAAGTGGTGTTGTAATGATCATCAGTATATTGAAAGATTCAATTTTTTCCAAAATAGCACCCAAAATTTTATGACTGATGATATGGAAAGCTCTTGAAATTTTTATTTATGATTTAGAGGGAGCCTAAATTTATTTCTCTAAGTAGAAATCACTAGCGATGATTGGAATGTGTCTTCATTTCAACTCGAATGAGGTAAATGTTTGAATAAATTTTTGTGCTTAATTTTTTCTAGAAAATATCCTCATTATGTAACCATGCATTTTTTATTGCTGGAGATGATGTCAAAACAACAAGTCAATAATAAAAATTTAAAAATACTACTATTTCACACTTCCATTGCACTTCAGGTAACAAAAGGTGATATCAGAGCGATTGTGTGAAGAATTAAGTCAATTTTAAATTATATTTACCTGAATTTGAGTAGAGGATGTTTATACGGTCTCAACTTAATCTGAGATCATATATCCATGTTTTGGCCTTTTTAAGATCGAAAATATGAAATTCTGGTTAAAATTAGATTACAATAAATACATATATATATATATATATATATATATATATTTTCATTCAATTTAATAGTAACATTAGGTTACAGTTCCCCTGATGGTTGGACCATTAATAGGGGGTAGGTAATGGTCCACTATGTTAATGACACACACATACAAAAACACACACACACACACTTCTGGTTGACTAGTATCATTAACATTACCATGAGTGATACTCCTGAATAGTAACTATGTACAGTTCCCATGAATAGTACCCATGAATACTATCTAGAACCCTTAAAGGGGTTTTAAATACCTAAAATCCCAAAAAAATTAAGAAATTCTCTTAAAATACTCAAAAATATTTTAAATTTAGAAAAATAATTTCCCAGACGTTTTGAAATGGTATTTATAAATTAAAATTAGTTAAAGTTATTTTAATTCATAATTTATTCTGTAAAGTTGAATAATCTACAAATTTAATTTTATTTTGAAAATTTATTTCATGAAGATAGAGCATGATCACGACCAGCCAATTTATGTTTGGGATTTATATATTTTTAACAAATTATTTGAATCTGTGCGATGTTTTTAAAAATTATTTAATTAATACTGTTATTTGTATCATATCTCACCCCTCATTATGTGTATAAGGGTGTATGTGTCAGTTATGATTTTCTATATGTCTATTTCACATCCCCAAGACCCCCACACATGAATATGATTACTTATGAATATTGATAATAATAGAATAATATATGTATTGTGATGAGAATTAGATAAATAACTGATAAGATAAGGATACGTTGTATAGGGTGGTAGATGCAACTTGTGTCATGTAAGACTCAGGGAGTTACCCTAGGGTCTCAGTTAATCCACAGTTTTCTTAATGGATCAACCAGTATTAAATTCTCATTATATTCGACTTTTATTTATTTATTGATGGTTTATTATTTTTATAATGTGTTATGATTATCTGACCACATATAATAATATACATCCATGAAAAGATAAAAAAATTATTATGTGGAGAATGTTTTATATTATGTATGGTTAAGTCATGTGTGTGATCACATAGAATAAGAATTTAAAATAGAAAATAATTATATTCACCAATAATAATTGAAATTCTTAAAAGAAATATTAAGTCAAATTTCTTTCATTATTGGATTTTGAACAAAACTATAAGTGTATGGTCCACTTCATCCCTAGTTGATTGTGCCTCTTACTATTGGGGTATTCTTATAGAAGTGATGGGTATAATTCACTAATGTTTATTTTAAATAAGTACCCATAGCTATATTATTGTGACTTTAGATGTATAGTGTATATTAAATCAATGTTATAATTTTTTGAAGTTCATAATTCACTCAAAAAATCAAGAAATCGTGTGTTAATGAGGTTGGTCATCTAAAATCTTTCCCTGAAGCTCTCTAAGTAGCATCGAAGACATATTGTGGACTATGAGTGGAGTATTGAGGAATAAATTCCACTTGAATGCTCAAGTGACTGATAATATTGAATATTTTAGTGAGTATTTATAGGATTTGACATAATAATGGGAGGTATGTAATGATTCATTAAGCATCAATTTCATTAGGTAATCAACATAAGTACTAATATGCTGAAGATTATTTTTTATAATTAAATTTGAAATAACCAACATGAATTCAATATCATTATGTAAAATATGGGATAAATAAAATATCTTGTCTCTGTAAGAGACATGATCAATCTAGTATATCCTTTTATAGTTTCTAAATCCTGTAGTGCTTGAAGGAGGCTTAGATAGGTCTAGATGAGTCTAGTTCCTCATAGATGGAAGCGAGGAGAATTCAAGACATGTAAGTGTTTCGCATCGTGAATGTGTGATTCATGGATTGTGTGAGTCTATTTCAAGGTGTGCCTCAAAACATGAATTATATCAGGTTTAAATGGTTTGAGGAGATTTTTTCTAGTGAAAATTAAATTCGAACATTTACACGATGTGAAACAGTTTCATGTCTTGAAAATGTGTTTTTTAGTGAACCTTTAAAAGCTGTAGTTCCTTGAGTTTTTCTCAATTCCTAGTATTTACTCTCACACCCATGTGGCTAGTGGCTCTCCCTCTAGGATAATTGTAATCCCTTAAATGGGGATTGATTCTTGGCTTTCTGCCTTCGATCTATGGTGATCTGAGGTATGTTTGACCTCTTCTCTCATAGTTCTTTGATCTAATTTCTCTCGCTTATGATTTCTATGTAACGGTGGTATCTGTAACAACCCAATCATTTATGAATAAAATCCCACTTATTTTAATGTCTTATGTATATAGAGAATACATGCACTATTTTTTATTATTTTTTGGTTTAAATGACCGGTAACTATCATTACCATTGATAATTTAGTCGTTGAACAATGATCACAAAACTAATATAATATATGGTTTTATCGAATCCTTTCGATAAATACAAAGAAGATGATGGCCCCATCCAGTATACTAGGTTCGTGTGAAGATCATTTGTCAGATCTCGGAAAGGAGGTAGCATCACTAGGCTTCACTCTTGACCAAGACCAAGCTAAGCTTCAACACGTTAATCTTGAAAAGAGTCGCCTATGGGAGAAGTTCAAGTTAATAGAGATTACCACTCAGGTAATATTCTTCAAGCCACCCCAAGAGTCTATGACCATTACACACCTTACCCTTAGGTCTTATGTGGGTGTTAAGGGGTTATGTAAAAAGGTATTAGTTACTTATTGTGTAATCCCTTTTTATAAAAAAGAGTCTTATTCCATAAATTCCTTTATAAGAATAACCTTTCTGAAAAAAAAAATTTCTAAATTGGTTTATTGGTTAAAATTGTACTTTTGAGAAACATATAAATTAAGGTTTTTATTAATAACAATATAAAAATAATTCTTATAAATTATTATTATATCAATTCATTATTGATAAATGATTAGGAAACCAGTTTGATAAGAGTTATATTTTTATACGATAAAACCGAAAGTGTATATTTTATAGAATTTATTTTATGAAATTAATGAATTTTTGAAATAATTTATATTTTAGTAAAATATTATTCTCAAATTACTTTTATTAATAATAAAGGAGTCTATATTTTTTATAAAGTTAAGTGTAATTTTTATTAATGTTTAAAACTGTTTTTGTCAAAACCCATCAATTTTTAATAAATTTTAGTTCCCATTTAAAAGAAAAAAATAACATATTAATAAAATTATTTATATAAAATGATAACTATTTTTGTTATTAGGACATAAAATTTATCCAATGGTGAATTTTTCATAATTTTCTGAGACAATCGAATTTTTGGATAAAAATTAAATATAGTATAAATAAAATATGTGTTTTATGACATAATAATGACCCAAAAATTATGTAATAAATACTATAATGGGTATTCTATTCCTAGTATATATTTTTCTATTTTAATAATGTGATTTTGAATTTTTTTACTTATTTTATAAATCCTTAGTGAATTCTCCAAAATGTATAATTTATTTTATGATTTTAAATTCATTACCTCTAGGGTGTGACTCACCTCCACATAATAATGGATAATATTTTACATTCATTGCCTCTTATACTTGTAAAATAATGTTCTCCACTACCCTTTTCCAGAAACCATGGGAAAACCATTGGTTGGTTTTTGGTTTTGAATATTTTAGTATGTATTGTTTACAACCTAAATAATAAAGAATTCCCCTTTTTTCCTATATAAAACAACACAATAACCCATTCCTCTACACTAAAACAAATTTAATCTCATAATAACTCTAATCTTAACTCCCTATAGTCATCCTAATTCTCCCCAAGCTCCTAATAATACTCTCCCAAGGCTTTGGGAACACACATCCAAGATAGGGATCCTCGCTTTCCTTCCTTTCTCATTTTTGTCCAAGTTTCTTTATATTGTTATACCCTCTTATTTTTCAATTAAAAATAATGGGGTATGTTTTATAACCTCCCCCATACTCCCCTTATTATTCTGTAATGGTTATATACCCTTTTAACTCTCATTTATCCCTCTTATTTACACCTGTTATCATGCTGAAATTGTGTAAGGGATTTCTCAATCCTCGTTTCCATTCAGTAATTTGGTTTATATTATGTATCTCAGATTCTATTTTATATTTTTTGATATTATGCTACATGATCCCATTACTACCCATTTCATGTGTAAATTATTATATACCCATTTCACTCTCATCAACCCATTTTATGAATACCCATGGGATGTCGTTATGCTATCGAAATTGCTCCATGATTTTCCATGAAAAATCATCATGTAGTGAATACCATGCCCATGTCTCTATCTAAATGCACATATACTTATTGATTATAGACATTAATTTATGTATTCCACATTCCTTTAACGTTTAATAAATTATGATGTTGAATGAATCCTTGTTATATGATCTTTGTGGCACACTTAAGCATGAGATTGAAATGTTTATGAATTGTGCACCCTGATAGCGCTCCAATTCACTGGGTAGTGATTAGTATCATGATACGTCTTGTTTGGATAGGGTTTTACCTGATTCCATTATAGTAAATTTTTTTCTGTCATGTTGGGACATGTTTTTACAAGCTTCCTTTATGTTAATGATGTAGCATTTTAAGTAGTTTCCACATTACCATGTTATAATAATCCTGATATATCATCCCTTTATGTTCATGTTTCTCTTGTGCTCCATTGGAATACCTATATCCTAACATTTATTTTATTCTTCAAGTTATTCATTATTTACTCCCTTAGTGGGATTTATAGCTCACCCTTTTCTTATGTATGTCCTCAGGTAATCCCATGCAATGTTATGTATGAAATAATGTAGTGGTCATGTAAAAGAATTTTTCAATAAAGATGTTGTATTTTATGGATTATGTTGTCATGTAATGTTCCTAAGACCCAAATACACTATACCTCTTGATCTTATGGGTTATATTAAGTGAATTTTGATGTAATAGAGCATGTTAAAATGTGTAATAAAGACCAGGTTTGTTATAGTTGGTATCAATGGAAGGGTTAGTTATTTTTGAGATTCGAATTAGAAAAACCAAGTAAAAGCCTTAGGGATAAGACTATGTATTAGAAAACAATCCCTAAATTTTTGTGAGTATATAGTAAGTGGTTTATCAAAAAATACATCCTTTTCTTGATATTAACAAGTATAGGAGGCTCTTTTATAGATATATCTAGTTGTAAAACCCAAAAACACCACTTTGAGCTATAATCGAATAGGAACTGGTGTCCGACAATGGGACTTGATATACTCTTGGTTCGACACTCTCAGGGGAAATGATTTGATAAATTCATAATCTTATTATGAACCATTTTTAAGGGAACCAAAACTCCCATACGAATATATGTTAGGAAATAAATCATGGATAACTTAGAATGAATCCTAGAAATTCATAAGTTAAGGAAATAAATGTAATTTATAAGTTATCCCTTTTTTTATTGGATTCCCCTTTATGTGTTTAATAGATTAAAATACATACCCCTAATTTCCATTTTATTATAGCCAACGACCGGTAATAGAAGGACTTAGGCTAACAACCGATGTGAAGAATAATGTGATGACTGTTCTAATAATATGCTTAATCCAATGGGAGTGGGACTCGCAGACGTTGTCATGATACTCTCTCATTCAAATAATGTTTTTAATAGAAACATTGTTCCAAAAGAACTTCCTACCCCCTAATAATGAACAGGTCTTAATCGAGAGCTTCATCAGACAGAGGCCTCTTACATTCAATGGATCATTTGATCCCTTAATCGCAAAACAATTGATCAACTCCATTGAGAAGATCTTCTCCATACTTCAATGTTCTAAACAAGAGAAGGTTATTTTGAATGATTATTATATGGAATGTGAATCTAATCAATGGTGGACATTGATAAAAAATATAAATCTTGAGGAAAAGTTTGAGGTGATGGGATGGAAGGATTTTCAAAAAAAATCGATAAATATTTTCCCCTCACCCTCTATATTAATATAGAAAGATATTTCGTTTCACTCATGAAAAAGGATGACGAATATATTGGGGTTCATGAGAAAAAATTCACCAGAATTGTAAGATACGACTCTTGTTTTTTGGTTACCCTCAAATTCAATATAGACCTCTTCTTTGGTGTGATAAAATCAAGCCAACAAAGAGCCCATGAAAACTGAGAATTTTAAATCTATGAGGAGATTGTCTGATGTGCCCTCAATGTCAAGACAGAGATCGGTGAATCTCAGAGGTATCATGGGGATAAGAAGTTGAAAGTGGACTTTAATTCTGGTGGTCTGATGGACAAATCTAATGGTGGTAAGAAATTCCATCATCCAACTTTCCAAAGGTGCCGAAAGAAGCACCCTTGAAATTTCTTGAAGGGGATAATGAAATTCTTTAGGTGTGGGAATGAAGGGAACCCAGCCAACATTTTCCAAAAATAAAAACCCACTACTGTGACATAGGAAATGAATGCTCTATTCAATCCTTAGTGCATTTTTCGTTGTAACAACTACAATGTACCAAGGCACTTTGTGAACTAGTGCCCTAAGCCAAGTTTTTTTCGGAGGCAACCAATGACCTCCATGGTACTAAGGGTGACATTTTTCTATCACTACCATTGAAGCGAATACAGAAAATTAAGTGGTGATAGGTATACTAGTTATTCATTCAATAATAGAGAATTTAATTTTTTATTATGGTTCTACACATTCTTTTATATCTCTAATGTTCAGTAGAAAAATCCAAATACCATCACAAATCATGGAAGTAGAGATGTTGGTGATAATGAAAAACGGCGAAATTATTGCATACTAGGAATATAACTCCTCCCTTATCATAATTTGTGGATTAAAATTATTAACTAACCTCATCATACTTCCCTTGGTAGAATTTGATGCAATTCTTGGCATCTATTATATTTCCTTATATAGAGCTAACAAAAATTATCGCGAGAGGGGAATAACACTCCATATGGTGAATCGACCCCTGATTCTATAAAAGTTCAAGGAAGAGGATGAATCTTATTTAGTTCCATCATCTCAAGAATGGATAATACATTCCTATGAGCACATGTATCCTTCTCAAATGATTGACTCTAAGGAAGGAACCATCCTCTAATACATGTATATTGCGAGGTAATTCGTGGTTGTGTTTCTTGAGGAATTGTCTAGTCTTTCTCCAAGAAGATATGTCTAATTCTATATTGATCTTATACATGGGAATTTCCAATATCGAAGACTCCGTATAGAATGGCTATTATGGATCTTGAGGTGATAAAGAAAGAACTACATGAGAATCTGGATAAAGGGCTTACATGCCTAAGTGCTTCACCATGGGGTGCACCAGTCCTCTTCACCAAGAAGAGGGATAGGTCAATGTGCCTTTTCAGTGATAATCATGAGATATACCAAATCAAGATAAGGAATATGTATCCTTTTCAATGAATTGATAACTCATTATATTAGCTACATGGAGCACAATACTTCTCCAAGGTGTATCTACATTCAGGATATCACCATGTAAGGGTGAAGAAGGAGGATATTCCCACGACTTATTTTTGTACAAGGTATGGGCACTATGAATTCATAGTAATTACTTTTAAACTCACTAATGCTCCATAAATCTTCACAGACATGATGAATAGAGTCTCTAGAGATTACCTTGACTAATATTTGGTGGTCATTATAGATGATATTCTGATATACTCCAAAACCAACGAGGACAATGAGGATAATCTAAGAACTATACTAGAGAGCATGTGAAAAAATAATATCTATGAAAAGTACAACAATTCTGAGTTCTGGTTGAAGGAAATATCATTCATGGGACATATCATTACAAGCAATGGGATGTCTGTGGATCCTTCCAAAACAAAAGAAATTTAGGGATAGATGAGGCTAGCATCTATGATGGATATCTGTAGATTTATGGGGTTATCTAGATATTATCACCGATTTGTGAGACAATTTTAAAACCCTCTTACCAACATAACCCAGAAGAGCGTCATGTTTTTTTTGGAATGATGAATGTGAAGAAAGATTCATTTAGTTGAAGAAGAGTCTTATCCTTCCCCATGTGCTCAAACTACCAACAAGGGGGGATCTTTTCATAATCTTCAGAAATTCTTTGAGGAAGGGAATGGTTTGTGTGTTGATGAAGAATGAAAAATTCATCTCTTATGCCTAAATACAGTTGAAAATTAATGAGAAAAACTATCTCATGCATGATTTGGAGTTTTCAGTTTTGATCTTTGTGTTGAAAATATGAAGGCATTATCACTTTGTGTAAACATGTGAAATATATATGGATAAAAAAAGTATGAAATATATATTCACATAGAAATACCTTAACATATGATAACAAAGATGGTTAAAGCTCAACAAGGATTACGAATGCTCAATCCATTACCACCCTAAGAAAGCGAACAAGGTGGGAGAAGCTCTAAGTAGAAAGGACCTAGTGATTCTATCATTTATGAGAATTGATAGGGATCCAATCTTATTATATTTTATGAATATGAACTTGGGAATCATAAAAAATGGAATATCATCAATCCTTTCACAAATGATTCCTTAACCATCTATTTTTGAAAGGTTATAGGATTCTCAAAATGATGATATGGGAATTCAAAAGAAAGTGAAAACTATCAAAAAATGTAAATCCTTAAATTTTAATGTTAATAAAGAATAAATTGTGAAATTTGTGTCGGGACATTGTATCCATCATATCCATAGTTAAAGATGGAACTTTTGGATGATACACATAGTTAATATTTATCCATTCACCCAGGAAACACAAAGATGTATCGAGATATCTAGAAGTACTATTGGTGGTATAACAAGAAGAAGGAGATCATTGATCATACATAAAAGTTCATGGTATGTTAGCAGGTGAAGGTTCAGAGGCATAAGTCTAAGGGTATGAGGCAACCATTACCCATACCAATATGTAAATCAGAAAATATCACCATGGACTTTTTCACCAGACTTCTGAAGACATCCAAAGTAAACAATGTTGTGTGGGATGTTGGAGATTGTCTTATAAAGACTTCACACTTCATTTAAAATCAAGATAATTTATCATTGGATCAACTGGTATGGATATACATCACAAAAGTGGTAAGGTTTCATGGTGTACTACTATATAATATATCCAATTGATATAGAAGATTCATTTCTAAGTTCTGGAAGAGTCTCCAACATGCTTTGAATAATTAGAAGAACTTCTGTACAACTTATGATCCAAAAATTGATGGAAAATTTGATCAAACTTTCCAAACACTTGTGGATATGTTTAAGAAATGTTCAATGAACTTCATGGAACGATGGGGTCAACATATTCATCTAGTTGAGTTCTCTTACAACAACAGTTTCCTCTCAAGCATCCAAATGGATCCTTATGAATCCCTTTATGGTAAGAGGTGAATGACACTAGCATGTTAGGATGAAGTTGTGGAATGAAAACTTATAGGTCTAGAAATGGTCAAAGAAATGATGGAGAAGGATAAGACCATCCAATAGAACATGAAAACTACTCAGAGTAGACAAAAGATTTATGCTGAAAATCATTAACGAGACAGAGAGTTTGATGTTTGAGACATGGTATTCCTCCACATATCTCCATGGAAGAGAGTTATGAAATTTGGGAAGAAGGGAAAGCTTAGTCTAAGGTACATCAGACCACTTGAGATCCTTTATCTCATCGGAGCAGTGGCCTATTGACTAGAACTCCCATCAAACCTATATCAATTACATGATGTATTCCTTGTATCACTTTATAGGAAGAACATACCTGACCCATCACATGTACTCAATCTAGAAGTGGTACCATTGGGTAATGACCTCTCCTATGAAGATAAGTCGATGAAGATATCAGATCATAGGGAAAATGTTCTACAAAATTAGACAATTACCCTCGTTAAAGTGTTTTGGAGAAACCAAAAGTTTGAATAATCAACACGGGAACCAAAGAAAGTGATGAGGAAGAGTTACGATAATCTATTTTAGTATAGGAAAAGGAAATTTCAAGGTTAAAATTTCTTAATGGGGGAAGTTTTTAACGACCTGATCATTTATGAATAAAATTCCCTTTCTTTTAATGTGTTATAGATATATAAAACACAAACATTTTTTTTGGTTTAAATGACCATTAAGTATCATTATTGTTGATAATTTAGACATTGAATAGTGATCACACAACTAATATAAATATAAGTTTTTAACAAATAATTTTGACATAAACAGAGGATATAATGGACTCATCCTGTAGAATCAGGATGTACGAAGATCATTTGTCGGAGCTTAGAAAGGATGTAGTGTCACTAGGATTTTCACTTGACCAAGAACAAGCTGAGATTCAACACGTTAAGCTTGAATAGAGTTTGCTATATGATAATTGCATGTTAATAGAGATTACCACTAGGATGATGTTGTCTGAGCCACCCCAAGAGTCTATCACCACTGCATACCTTACACTTAGGTCTTATGTGGGTGTTATAAGGGGTTATGTAACAACATATTAGTTACTTATTGTGTAATCCCTTTATATAAATAATTGTGTTATTCCATCAATTCCTTTATGAGAA
Source organism: Viscum album (assembly GCA_963277665.1). Taxonomy (NCBI): domain Eukaryota; kingdom Viridiplantae; phylum Streptophyta; class Magnoliopsida; order Santalales; family Viscaceae; genus Viscum; species Viscum album. The sequence continues at coordinate 1,842,839,068 of OY728147.1, forward strand.
TTGCCCTTCTATAAAAATGAAAAATTTGAAATATTGACTTCTTGGGTAAAAATGGTACTTTTCAGAAATATATAAATTGATTTTTTAATTAATAATATTATAAATAAATTATTATAAATGATAATTATACCAATTATTTGTCTATAAATGATTAGTAAAATAGTTTGATAAGAGTTATATTTTTATACAATAAAATAGAAAGTGCATTATTTTAAAGAATTTATATTAAGGAATTAATTATTCTTGGAAATAATTAATATTATAATAAAATTTTATTATAAAATTAATTTTATTAATAATAAATGATTATATAATTTATAATAAGTTAAGTTTAATTTTTTTAATGTTTGAAAACTGTTTTTGTCAAAACCCATCAATTTTCAATAAATGTTAGTTCTAATTTCAAAAGTAAAAAATTCAAATATTTAGAAAATTATTTAGATAAAATTAATATTATTTTTTGAATAAATATTTCAAAATTATTCAATGGTGAATTTTCCATAATTTTCTAAGATAGTTCAATTTTTGGGTAAAAATTAAATACAGTATAAATAAAATATGTCTTTTATGACATCATAATGACCCCTAAATGATGTAATAAGTACTATAATGGGTATTCTCAGACCAATACATGTTTTCAAATCTAAATAATGTGATTTTATATTTGTTTTACTTATTTTATAAATCAATAGTGAATCCTCCAAAATTTATAATATAATTTATGATTTTAAATTCATTTTCGTGAGGGTATGACTCACCTACACTTAATAAAGGCTAATGTTTTAAATTTCATCGACTGTTGACCATATAAAATAATTTTTTCCAATCCTCTTGGCTAGAAACCATTGGAAATACCATGGTATGGTTTTTGTTTTTGACTATTTTATTGAGTAGTGTCCAAAACCTAAATAATAAAGAATCCCCCTCATTTTCTATATAAATCCACCAAAGCACCCATTTATCATCACTAAAACTCCTTGAATCTCATCCAAAATCTTCTCTAAACTCCCAATAGTCCTTCCGTGTAACCCCCAAGCTCCCAATAACCCTCTTCCAAGCCTTTGGGATCACACATCCTAGGAAGGGATCCTCACTTTACTTCCTTTCTAATTTTTGTCCAAGTTTCCTTATATGGTTATACCCTTTTATTTTTCAATTAAAAATTATGAGGCATGTTTTTTCACCTCCCACATACTTCTCTTATTATGTTTTAATGGTTATATACCCCTTTTAATCTCATTAATCCCTCCCATGTACATCCATTACCATACCAAAATTCTGTAAGGGATTTCTCTCTCCTCATTTCCATTTAAGCATATATTTTTTATTATGAATCTAAAATTCCATTTCATATGTTGGGATATTATGTTCCATGATCCACTTACTTACCATTTCATGTATAAATGATGAGAGACCCATTTCTCTCTCATCAACCGATTTTAAGAATCCCCATGTGATGCCATTATGCTACTGAAATTGCACCATGATTTTCCATGACAAAATCATTGTGTAATGAATACCATACCCATTTATCTATCAAGGGTATTCACCTTTATGAACATATAATTATTGATTATATAATTTTCTATATGTATTCCATATTCCTTTATCATGGAATAAATGGTGATATTGCATGAATCAATGTTATATGATCTATATGGAAAACTTAAGCATGAGACTGAAATGTTTATTAAGGGTGAGCATTCATAGTGATCTAATGCATTGGGTAAAGTTTAGTATCGTGATACATCATTTCGGGATAGGGGTTTACCTTATTCTTTTATAGGACGTTTTTTACATCATGTTAGGATAGGTGCTTACCTGATTCCTTTATGTTAATGATGCAATGTTTTCAGTTGTTTCAACATTTCCATGTTATGATAATCATGGTATATCATGCCATTATGTACATGTTTCTATTGTTATCCATTGCTATGACTATTACCTAACTTGTATTGTATTCTTCATGTTATTATTTGTTTACTCCCTTACTAGGTTTTATATCTCACCCTTTTCTTATGTATGTCCTCATGTTATCCAATGAAATGATAAGTATGAAAGAATTTTGTTGTCATGTAAAAGATGTTTTCAATAAAGATGTTATATTTTATGTCTTAATCTATCATGTAATGTTCTTAACCCGTTGATACACTAGACCTCTCGATTATATGGTTTGTATTAAGTGAAATCTTATGTAATAAATTATGTTTTAACGTGTAATAAAGATGAGGGTTATCATAGTATCTATCAATTGTTCTGAAATACATTTTTTGGTCTTTTTTGGGGTGGTTGTGGCATTACATCCTTGGAGGGATTCAGATTTTTTCTAGTGAGGTGGTCAAGATCTACGATGTTGGTTTTTCCTCGTGTGAATAAATTTGACACCTTTGAGGGAGGGGATTCATTTCTTCTCCTATTTAATTATGTGAAATCGTAAAGTTTACATGTTTTATGCCTTTGTATGGAAATGAAATTAAACAAATAATTATGAAACTGGATTAATAAATAATTGTTTGTAGTGATGGCATGATGTTTCTTTCAATAGTGATAATATGTTTCCACTTGATTTACTGGATGTGTGGTATTTACTTTATTCTTGCTATCATGTCTTGTGATGATATGGATTATCATGTTTTTCTTGATAGAAAATGGTAATAAACATAAATGAAAAACTAATTTAAAAATAATTGGCTAGATAATTATATAAGAGACATTTTTGAATTTGGTGATTCTTATAATTATTTGGTTATCAACTTGATGTAATTCATATGATTAAATAAATGTTATATTCAATTAATTGATAAAGTATTTTAATCATAATAATTCTTATTTATAATGATGCATGTATATAAAATTCATGATAATGAGAATGGTTCTTATCATTGTTTGTTGAAACAGGTTTTAATGCTAAGATAATGTTTAACATTCGATAGCATGTTTAAGTTTTATGTCGTAGTTTTACCAAAGTTCGAAACAATGAATAATGAATAGGTTAATTCATGATGGAATAAAAATGGGTTTTTTATTAATGCTAATTTCTAGGTCATACATTCTTCATCTTCATGAGAAGATAGAGTGCATTGAGATTAGATCCATGATATCTTGTATATACGTGGAGGTTGGATTCCTTATTTTAGGACCTGGATTACCTTATTGGTTGTGATTGTTTATTTCCTACTACTTTTTTATGCGATCTAGATGTGATATTTTTTATGTGATGTGATATGATCTTGGGATGGATTCTCTTGGGATGTATGATGTGATGTAGGCGATGATGGTCAGATGATGTGGCAGTAATTGATGCTTGTGATGGATAGATGCATCGAGATATGCATGTGGGTGTCAATGAAGACATCTAATATAATGTAATGTGTTGAATCTATTTTTACCCATTGATGTGATACTGAGAGAAAGGATGTTGGATTATGAAGAAGTTTAATGAATGATGTCAGTTTACTTTCTTTATCTTTATTCCTTTCCCCAATTATTGAGGTAGTAGAATGTTTTTGGTTCCATGTTTCCTTTTGGTTGTAGATTATAATGGTTTCCTAGATTAACTAGTTTATGGAATGATTATAATTATGAATAAACAATTCTTAACCCATGGGGTTGGTATTTATGGAATGAAAATACTGAAAAGAAATTAATCTTGAGAAACTGTGGTATCAGTTTGGATTATGCATGGAGGGAGTGGACTTCTCTTGATGGTCAAAGTAATATAATAATGAATAATTCTATTTTCTAATTAATTAATTAAAAAAATTGAGTTATTTAATAAAAATAATAAAAATAATTTATCTATTTTAAATGACAGTGTGCTTATATGATATTGGGTCTTAATAGTGGTAGTTGGGAGTGTGAGTCACATTAGATACAGTTGAGTCTAAGACTATGTTATACCCATGGTGTGGTTGTGATGTATATTATATACTATATATTATAGTACTCCATATACTATCCCACCAATGTTGGTTAGGGAAACTGACACTTAGTGGACTCTGGGGTGGTGTTTTACCCAAACATCCTAGTGAGAGGATGGATGGATGACTACCCCTCTTTTCCTACTCTCTTATCTTAATAGTTACTTATGCCAGTATGCACAGCGGTTGGTTTCCCCATATATGTGTGTAGAGGGTAGTTATGTCATGTGATTATTCAAACACATGTATCCCTGGATATAGTATCCAAATGATTATTATAGGTATGATGTGTATAAGATGAGATGGATTGAGGTACTTACTTGGTGTATGTATTGTGATAGATTGAGGTATATAACCGGATGTGTGATAAAAATCATAATGGATATGGTGGATCCATGGAAATACATAGTCATTATATATGGTGATGTGATATGGGATAATGTGATGATGTTATGCTTGAAGTGAATGTTTTGATTCATTGCCTAGGTGTCTTTAGGCTGGCTTATTTTGGACAGAGATGGCTCAGAACTTGTGATGTTGGGGAAGATCATGAAACCTATGGGGAAGAGGGATCGAGGTTTTCTTGATGTTTCCTTTCTATATTATGTTCTATCTTTTATGTGATACTTGGTTAGAGTCAGCCATAGTGAGGTTGGGAACCAAGTATTCCTATTTAGGTGATGAGTTATTTTAATTGTTGTTCATTGTTCTTTAGCATACTTTCTTTTCTTTTGCATGATAGGATTCGAGGAGGATCCTACTGAGTATAATTATATCATCACCCTATATAAATATATATATTCATCTGTTCTAGAGAAGATTGAAGATCATGATGGATATTACTATTTCGTGGTTTTGCAAGAGCTATTTATGATTTTTGGTCACTTCCATCTTTACCTTTTGGTACATGCAGTATTCCTTTTAGTTTTTATTGTATTAAAAATAATTGAATTTCTACACATGGTATTTCTTTATATATATCTCTGAGCAGGTTTTTATTGGTCTATCTATCTTATCTCTCTCTTCATCATGTTATCTTATATGTTAATGCCTCTTATATGTATTCTTATTATACCCTCAGTGCTAGTCACTAACTTGGGGATTACTGGAGGCGGGACTCGGGTAGTCACTATCTCCCTTATTTCATTTTGGGCCTATGAGGGGTACACTTTAGGGGGTAAATTTTAGAGTTGTATCATAGATTCAGGTTGAGGAAAAGGATGGACATTAGAGATAGGTATAGTTGATATTGAATGGTTTGGTAGGGAAAAAAGTTTAAACTGTGTTTGGTAAGTGATGTAAACATGGGATAACATCTGAGACACAAGTATTTAGGGGCCCCATGTGATCTGATTCATTAAACATAATGTTTATTGTGACTACTAAATTAATTAATAATGGTTGTAAGGTATAGACCAAGGAATTGATCATGCATCATTATTCTTTATGACTATGTTTGAAATGGATAAACCATGAGGTATGTTAAAATATTAAAAGGAAAATAAATTAATTAATTAATGTTAAATATTACATATTCTATGTTTAGGATCTCAGATAGTTGTTTCCTTTGAAGGTATAGCTCTAGGTCGATTTCTTCATCAGTTTCACATTGAAGATGTTTAGCATGATGTACTGGTGAATCACTACTGAATAGAGGTCAACAATGATAACTCATGGAGGAGGATACTATAAGAGTTTTAGTAACATTGTATATTGAATTATGAGGGATTAATTTCAAATTCAATCATGTAATTCTAATTGGAGGAGTTTGAGATATCTTTTAGTTTAATTCATGTTCGGAGGGAGTGTTGTGTTTCATTGGTTGTGATGATGGTACATAGAGAAAAAAGAAAGTTGTGGTTCTTTTTCCTTATAGATCGTGAGGAGTCAATAATATCTTATGAGAAGTTCCAAGACCACTTCTGAGAATATTTTCTTTCTTCAACCATCATTCATTAAGATCTTCTTACCCTTAAATAGGGGAGTTATAGTACGCAAAAGTTCATGATCCATTTCAGGACCCATCTATGATATTATGTGGAACTATTTCTAGATGAGTAGACTATAAAGAGTCATTGTGGGAAGAATTTTTATTTAGAGATTCAGTTTCAGGTCACCCAATTTATTTGGAAGATCTATCTTGAGGTTTTAGTGAGAGTAGAGTTTATTAAGAGGATTTTTTCCTAAATCAGATCATCATGATTGGGGAGTATTAAGGATTACTCATGAATAAAAGCTATGGTCTAGGTTTCCTAGTTTTGTAGACATAAGAGAGTTTGGTCAACCAGGGGTAGGTCCCATCCCTCGTCAACTCATTTCTATAAGGTTGGTAGATCTTATACATATGCCAATGGATTAGAGATGTGTTTTCATTATGGAGGTCGAGGTCCTTAGAGGAGAGAGTTCCCAAACATTCTAAGCAATAAATATATGAAAGGTGTTCTACTTTAGGTTATTATATTGAGATTGTTTTAGCTATTCTAAAAATAGTAGGTTGTTCTAGTTTAGGATTAGTGGAGAGGATATAGGGAAGACATATTACATCCTTGATATGCTTATTGTCCTTAAAGAGTGGAGCGCAATCGCAGAGCTATTTGTCAACAAAGTCAGATAGGATTTGGAGAAATTTATTATTAACTTCATACATTATCATGTCTAGTGCCGACAAAGCTAGATATCATTTGAGGTACCCTTTTATTATGTTATACATTTTTTCCTTCTTTTTTTGATTCAGTAGTGATGCACTCTATTATATCACATACCCTTGTTCATGCTCTAGGACTTGAGGTATAGATGCTTACATTTCCTTTGGTGTTAACTACACTAGTTGGATGTCAAGATACCTTGTCTGAAGTATATAGAGATTGTGAGTTGTATTTGGGGTAAAACCACTCTTGTGGAGACTTCTTATGATTTCTAATATAGTCATATGACATCATCCTCGGTATGTATTAGTTGTATTTGGAGAAACATATCATGGATTTATTCAGGAGGAAGGTTTTCTGATATGATGCTAATAGAGATATGGTGGTGTTTTTTAGCGAGAGAGACCCTATGATTTGTCATAGGCATGTTCTTCCCTTAACATCTATGAGGTCCAAGATAGTGGAGAGTTTATAAAAAGTTTAGTAGTAAGTGTTTTCCAAGGATGTTGAAGAGTACCGTAATGTCTTTTTAGAGGAGGTTGTAGAATTAACCCCTCGATGGGAGATCAAGTTTGGGATCAATATACTATCAGGTGTTTCTCCTTTTTCGATGTCTCTATATAGGATGGATCCTTCTAAGTTGAGAGAGCTGAGAGTATAGATCGATGATCAATTTCAATTAGTTTCTTTCAGTTGAGTCAGTAACCATGGGATACACCTTTTTTTCATGAAGAAGCCCAATGGTGTTTTATGGATTTTTATCAATTATCGTAACTTGAACCAAGTTATATCAAATAACCATTATTATCTTCGATGGATTGATTATTTATTCAATCAACTTAAGGGAGAATGTTTTTTCTCAAACATCAATTTTCACTAATGATATCATCATATGCGGGTGAAGGATGAGGATATTCAAAAGACTAATTTCCATTGTCATCATGTGAATTATTGGTTCATTGTGATGATTTTTAGTGTGAATAATTCACTAACTATGTTCATGGGTTTGACAAAAATAATGTTTAAATAGTTCCTATATTTGTTCATGGTTGTTTTCATTGATGACATCCTTGTGTACTTTGCCTCTATGGAGGAGCATGCATAGAATCTTCATTCCATTTTGATAGATCTTCATTATGATAAGTTGTTCCAAAATTTGTCAAAGTGTGTCTTATGGAATCATGGATTCTACTTCTTAGGGAATTTTTTATCCCAATAAAAAATAATAACGGATCCTTTGAAGATACAAGAATTTATGTCTTATTCATCCCTCATGACTGTAGTAGATGTGTGGAATTTTATTAGTCTTTTAGGCTATTATCGGAGGTTAATAGAGAATTTATCATGGTTTGTGACTCCTTAAATCCTTGAAGTTGAAGGATCAAGCATTATTATGGACTAACTGGTGTCTTAAATATTTTTAGTGCATGAAGGAGAGGTTTGTTATCACTCTAGTCCTTTGTTTTATAGTATGGGGAGTTTGGTTTCAGGTTATCTATGACACTTATTATATTTTCATGTGTTGTCTTCTAATGCAGTAGAGATCAGTTGTTTTGTATGGGTCTTGATAGTTACAACTCCTTGAGTAACTATTCAATCCATGATCTTGATTTGGAGATAGTGGTGTTTTTTATGTTGTGGTGACATTACCTCATTCGATGGCATTTTATAGTTTTCACTGACCATAATATCCTATGGCATGTCTTCTCCCAAGTTGACTTGAACATGACCAGCATTAATAGATGGAATTATTATGGGAATATGACTTTTATATTTCATATATTCTTGAAATGGGATATGTTGTAGTCAATGTGATAAGAAGAAATTCATCCAGTAATACAATGCATGAATCAAGATATTCATAGAGATTGATGGAAGAACTCTTAATTATTCAACTAGATATGGGATAGGATAAAGGTAGAGGTTGTATTCTTCACATGATACTGTAGTTGTATTTGGTGAAGGGGGTGGAGGAGTCTCTATTGGAGGATTTTAAGGTGGAGGTATGGAGGGACTGATTTGTTTTTGGATATGCCCCTGATGGTTGGTATGAGGATGGAAAACTCCGGTTGTTATTCCAAGGAAGTATTTTCACTTCTTAGATGATGTGTAAAAATTTTATGTATTATTTCTAGAGTTTTCCTTTGGTTTTACATCCCAGCATGATAAATATGTACCGTGTTTTGATTTCGTAGGTTAAAGTGTGCAGTTTCAGAGTTTTTTATGAATGTTTGTTTTTCTAGATGGTGAAGGTTGAGCACCATGTTTATGGTTGTTTTATCTATCAAATAGATGTTCCCCTTTGGATGTGGGAGGACTTATAGATGGACATAGTTACTAGTTTACCTCAATATCAGGGAGGCTATGATGCTATATGGGTGATAGTGGATTTATTGGTATAATTTTCCCACTTTATAGAAATTAGAAAGTCTAGATCAGTATAGATTTTATTGAGGAAATATCTAGAGGTCATGGTGAGACTCTGTAGAGTCCTAAGGTTGGTTATATCTAACCAGGATTCTCATTTTACCTCTTGAGTGTAGATTTTTCTCCCACGTGATTTCATCTATCAGTTTTTCCTTATCACTAAATTTAATCTGCAAACAAATGGTTTGACAGAGAGGAACAACCAGGCTCTCAAATCCATGTTGCACTCTTATGTCCTAGATTTTGTATTTTTTTGGATTAAGAACCTTCCCTTTGTCAAGTTTTATTACAATAATGTTTTCCACTCCACCATTGGTATAACATCCTTTGAATATTTTTATAACTGAACATTCTATTTTCCATTATGTTGGACTGAGGTCAAAGAGGCAGAAATTCTCAGGCTGAAACTAGTATAGAATACAACATAGATGGTACGGGTAATTTAGGGGAGTATAAAGGTTGTACATGATCATCAAAAATCCTATGTTGATCATAGTAGGATACCTTTAGAGTTTTATGTTTGATATTTTTTATTTCTAAAGGTAACTCTTCATCATGGGTAGAGAAGGTGTGGTCATGAGAGTAAGCTTTCTCCCTAGTATTTTGATCCTTTTAAAGTAATATCTTGCATTGGAGTAATGGGGTTTCAGATAAGAAATCAACATAGATTAGATATATATATATATATTATGTTTTCACATGTCACAACTCCATCATTACCTTCATAATTATTCTAACAACATTGATAAGGGTGATATCAATATTGATGATGACCTGACCTTTATAGAGTGGCCTGTAAAGATCTTAAAATTAAAATATAATATTTTGAGTGAGAATGAAATTGTTTTAGTTCTTATCTTTGTGTGACATAGTTGTGTGGATAATATTACATGGTGACATGATTTATAGATTTGTACTCACTACCCCAATTTTATTTGATGTTTTTATCTTCTCATGTGACATTGTTCTCTTGTTGATTCCGACCTTTATGGTTTAAAAGATGGTTACCTCATATTTCTTATTATGTATTTACTATCATTTGAAATGTATTTCTATGAAAATAGTTCTTAATATCTAGTTATTATTCTTTTATTTTCTAATGTTCCTATAATGATGTGGTTGAGATCCTATGATGGAGATATCCTTGAGAGGTATCTTATGGGGTGGTTATTTAGATTACCCCCCCTCGTATTTTCTTTTGGTTTGGTTTTTTATTCTCAATGAATAAAATGTTTTGATGGGTATATAATGTAAGATATTTGATACATCTAGTATGAAACTTTTATTTTTTTCTTATTCTCATCATGCATGGAGGAGGCTTAGACAAGGTTTGGAGTAGTTCACCTGCTAAAATTTAAAAGAAGTGAGAATTCACGATGTGTCGGTGTTTTTTATTAGGAATGTGTGATTCATGGATTATTTGAGGCTGGTTCATAGGGTGACTCAATACATGAATTATTATTTTTTAAATGGTATGAGGTGATTTTTTTAGAGAAACTTAAATCCAAACATTTACATGACAAGAAATATTTATACTCCATGAAAATGTGTTGTGCAATGTCCCTTTAAAGAAGAATTGTTTCTACTTTTTCTCAAACCCTATGATTTTCTCCCACACCCCAACTGGATAGTGTCTCTCCCTCTAGTTTTCATAGAATTCCTTCAATGTTGATCAATTTTTTGTCTTCCTTCTTTGATATGTGGTTATATGAGGTATTTTATACCTCTACTCTCACAGTTATTTGATCAATTTTATCCCTCTTATACCTTCCATATGTCGGAGTTATCTCTCCATATTTTTAATGAATATTTCTTGGTTATTTTTTTGTGTGGTTGTGGTTTGATGTCCTTCGAAGGATGTATCTTTTTATGGGAGGGTGATCGTGATCTCTGATGTTGTTCCATTCTTTCATGATGAACATTGACACCATTGTGGTAGGTTATTTTTTTCTTCCATTTATTTACGTGCAATCATAATGTTTTCCTTGTTTATCTCTTTATATGGGAATGGTATTAACCTAAAAATTATTGAATCGTATTAATAAAAATTGGTTGTAATGATCATATATTGTTTCTTTATATAGTAATAATGGATTTCCTATTGATTTTCTAGATGGAGTGATATCTATGGTTTTATTCAATTTTTTTTTTGATGTTATGGATTAGTGTGTTATTCATGATGAAAAATTGTAAAGAATGTAAATCTATAATTAATTAATAATTAAAAAGAGGAATGTTTGAATTTTGTTTTCCTTATAATATGATGGTAATAAAACTGATTCAATGAACATGATTCATTAAATTTGTCCTTCCATGATAATGGAATTGATAAATAATGCAAATCATGATAATTTTTTTTCACAATGTTGATTATAAAGAAAATTCATGATAACAAGAATGGTTCTTCTTGTAGTTTTTTGAAACTAGTTCTAATGTTAAGAGCATGTTTAACTTTTGAAAACTTCTTATAACTTAATTCTCTAGTATTTCTATTGTTAGAGCCTTTGAATAAAGAATCAATTAATTTAATATTTAAAAAACATTTGGTTTAATAATTATAGTTTTTCGGTCTATAGCTTCCTATTTGCTTGAGAATGTTGAGTGCCTTGACATTGGATCCATGAGAGATTGTTAATGTGTAAAGGTTGGATGCCTTGTTTTATGGCCTAGATTTCCATGTAGGTTTTTCTTGTTTGTTTCCAATTTCTTTTTTACTTTTTTCATGATATAAGATTAATTATGTGATATGATATGAGCCTGGGATGGTTGAAATGATGTGGGCGGTGAGGCCCGAATAATGTGGTAGAAGTTGACTCCTATGATGGAGAGATGCATCAGGATATGCATGTTGGTGTCAAGGGTGAAACTAGAGATGATGGATTAAGTTGAAGATGGAATTTCTCATTGATGTTATGCTAAGAGATGGGATGATCACTTACGAATTTTTTACTGTCCAGTGGTTGGGTTCCTTGTTTTATTTGTATTCCTTCTCCCACTACTCAAGGAAGTTGGATTTGATTGGTTTTAAGTTTCCACTTGTTGGTAGATTTAGATGGTTTTCCTAGATTAACTAGTTTATATAATGATTCCAATAATGAATAAATATTTTTTTACCTGTGGGTTTTCCAGTGATGGAATGAAAATGCTCGGAAGATGTTAATATAGAGAAACAATAGACTTCATTTAGATTATGCCTTGAGGTCATGGACATGGATTTATGGTTAATGTAATTTAATCCCAACTAATGTCATTGGTTAATTAATGTTTAATGAGATAATTAGAGTAAAGTTAATTGTTTAATAAAAATATCTAAATTAATGTATATCTTTTAAATTCTTTTGTTCTTATAAGATATCTAGTCTTAGTAGTAGAAATCGAGAGTTTGAGCGACATTAGCTGTACTTGAGTACAAGACAAGGTTATTATAATAGTGTGGTTGTGAACTACATTATAAAATGTATATTATATAATTTAATAGTATACACCAACCATGGAGGTTAGGGATATTAAAACCTAGTGGACTCTGGGAGGGTGTTTTCCCTGACATCTCGATTGGAGGATGGTTGGCGGACTACCCCCTCTGGCCCTACTCTCTTCTCTTGGTAATTAATTGTGATGGTATTCATGATAGTTTGTTTACCCATATATTTTTGTAGAGGGTTGTGATTTATTACGGTTATTCATACATATGTATCCTCAGATATAGTATCCAAAGGGTTAGTATAGGTTTGATGTGTATATCCTATGATTGAATGAGTTATTTACTCAGTGTATGGGTTGTGATAGCTTGAAGTATAACACCTGATTTATAATATCCATGATACGAGTTGTGGTGGATCTTAAAAAATACATGGTTACTATATATGTTGATGTGATATGGGATTATTTGATTCACAATTTTCATGTTATTATGTATTCTTCAGGTATCTTCAGGCTGGTTTATTTTGGAGAAAGATGGCTCATGATGTATGATACTGAAGTGGAGTGGAAAGCCAATGGGGAAGAAGGAGAAGGACACCCATGATTTTCATTACTATATTATTTTTTCTATTTTATTTGTAACTTTGTTAGAGTTATCTATCATGAAACTGGGAACATAATATTTCTATTTAAGTGATGAGTTAGGTTCACTATTGTTCACTATTTTTTAGCATGCTTTCTTTATCTTCTACATGAGAGGCTTTGGGGGGATCCTACTATGTATTTTTTTTATCATCACCCTATGCATATAAAAACTATTCTCAAAGTCATCTAGAGAAGTTTTTAGATCAAACTGGATATTAATAATTTGGGGTTTTGTAGGATCTATTTGTGCTTTATGGTCGCAGCCGTCTTTAAATTTTTGTATGGGTAGTTTTTCTTTCGGTTATTATTGTATTGTATGAAATGTAATTTTTTTCACTTGGTATTTATTTATATATATGTCTAAGATGGTTTTTTTTTGTATCTAGGTTACATCTCACTTTTTAATGTTCTGTTAGAGGATAATGTATCCCATATGAATTTTTATTATACCCTCGATGGTATTCAAAAATCTAAGGACTACTAGAGGTGAGACCCGAGTAGACACCATCACCCTTTGATCTTTGTTGGACCAAGAGGGGTACAATTTGGGGGGGTTATTCCAGATCGACTATAACTTTTAAGAGTGGTACATGCACTTTCACATAGTACTAAAATAGGTGAGGAATCGTTTTATACTAGAATCCCAACATCCTATTAAGCCTCCTATTGGAGAATGTAAGATGGATAAAGATGGGTATAATAAGTATTTAGATGATGAATTATGTGTATAATGAATCATGTTGTTAGCTATGTTCAGTGAGTTATAGAAAATTAATGAGGTTGAAGATGACTAAAAAATTTATTCCATCTTCAAGATATAGATCATGAGAGATCTCTGAAAGAAATATATTAGATATTCTTTGCACTATATAGGTGCAGGATCGTATAAGGGTGTCGGGAAGGACCTAATGTACTCAAAATGATTGGGTAAATTGATATATTAGAGTCTATTTTGTTCTTGATGAACCCAAACCTAGTGAATTATCTCATTATTGTACCTTTACTGGAATGCTTATCAATATGCATTGTTAATTATAACATTAATAATAATCTTTTGTATTCAAATTTCCCTGAAGATAAGTAGATACATAACTGAAACTCATCATTCTTTAGAGTGAAAAAGAGGATGAAACACAATGATATGGTTTCAAAGGATATGTTTAAGATAATCACTATAATGTACATCCTCTTTAAGAATCCAAGATGAATACGGATTGCAATGAGTAGGAGGTAGTCTACTTTTCAAGTGGAAGAAGGCACATTGGAAGAACATTTTCTTAAATGGGAAGAGGATTCAAGGAGATGCTTCCAGTATATTTTTCATTTAATGTAATTTGTTTTATCTAAAAGATGGGTATTGGATACTGCATGTGGATAACATAGTTATAATCAAATATAGGAACCATTTAGATTCAAGAAGATTTAAAAGGGTAAAGTGGATCTCTGTTATGAAAATGGTGTGAGACTAGAAACATTGGTTATGGGGGATTATCATCTTATTTTTCTTAGTGGTTTGGTTACTATTCAAGGAATTGTTATTATGTATCATCTATTACTAAAAAAATAATCTATGTGTTGATATTAGACATTATGGTGTTTTATTTAATGTTTGTAAATAATTGTTGTCTCTTTTATAAGGACACCATGTTTTATGATATATCACATATTAATAATGGATTGTATATACATGAGATTGAAACACTACATTTTTCAATTAATGATAAATCCAGTAAGAATGAATCATGTCATACCAACCTAGGGAACTTCATGATTAGACATGTAAATGATAATCATTAATAGAAATTACATTATATAGGGTGTTTAGACTCATTTAATTTAAAACCCTTGTATTTATATCACGTTTATTTGCAAGTAAAAAAGATAAATCCTCCCTTCACCAAGAAGAGAGAAAGAGCTACAAAAATACTGGATTATATTAATATTGATGTATGTGGTCTTATCCAATTAAATAAAAGGGGTGAATTTTCCTAATCCATTACCCTTACTAATGAATATATTAGATATTGTTATATCTACTTAATAAGGTATAATTGAAATTTATTTAACTTGTTTAAGGAATACCAAAATTAAGGGGAGGACTAGCTCGATAAAAATATTAAGAAAATATGCCTAGACATGGTATAGAATATCTAAACAATTTATTCATTGATCACATAAGGGTGTTTGGGATATTCTCCTAACTGAAAAATCCTTTTACACCTAAGTGGAATGGTGTAAGTTAAATGATGAATTGTACCTTGATTAACATGGTTATATCAATGATTAATCATACAACTCTATCATTATACTTTTGGGGATATTCACTACAGATAATGGATTACACACTGAATTGGGTACAAAGAGATTCTACCTGAGTTGTGGTATAGATAGAAACTTTTTATATCTCATATATGTTTATAGGGATGTGATGTGCTTTTCAGAACAATAACTAATAAAACCTGGCTTCCGTAAGCATAAAGGGAATCTTTATAAGTTTTCTTAATACAAATAAAGGATATTACATATAAAAACTTTTATATAGAATAATGTTCATGGAGATACATTGCATATTTCTTGAAGTGTAACATATTTCTAAAGGTAATAGTGGAATCAAGATTGAATTTGATTAATTTGAAGCTCCAAAGGAACATGGGTTGGTACGGGAATAATCTTCTTAGAGACATGTAAGATACATATGTTCTTGAGAAACTAGTACTATGTAGGTTGACTAGAGAGTTTAAATATTTCTAAATGTTTGGTTTTCTTATCATCGAGTTAGGTGAAATATTAGTCCTTTAATATAAATAACCTATAAACTACAAGGATGTAGTATATGTAATGGATATTTCTAAATGGTAATAATCCATGCATTCTAAGATGGATGCCATCTTCCAGTATCATGTTTGGATATGGATAGACCCTCCCTGTGATGTGAAATACATTGGGTGTAAATGATTATTCATGAATGTGATGGAAATGGATGTGTAAATTAGAAGCTAAAAAACACAAATATTTGTGAAAGGATTCAAGAAATGTCAATTCATACACTACGATGAAACCTTCTCACCATTAATGATGATAAAATCCATCAAAATGTTACTATAAATAGAATCATTCCATTATTATTTAATTTTGAAAATATATTTCAAAACTAAATTTCTAAATTTTAAGTTAGTTGAAGATATCAATATCACACAAATCTAGGGATTTATTATGTCAAAGATTTCTAATAAAGTATACAAGATGCATAGATCCATTTATGGATTGAATCATGTATCATGATCATGGAATGATCATTTTGATGAATCCCTAATAGAATTTAGTTTCATCCATAATGAAAGTGATCTATGTGACTATAAAAAGGTTAGTAGATATTAATTATCGGAAACTAAGTGCATGTCTTTTAATCAGTGAGGACATGGTTAAATTAATGCTTCTATATGAAATAATTAGGTGAAGAAGTATATATTATAGGGATAGGGATCTATAAATATAATTATTAGAGGATTCTTGGGCCCATTAAATGTATATATACTAACAAGGTACTAAATTATTATAATATAGAATAATCCAAAAAAGGATTGTTTCCAATGTCACATGGTATCAATCTCTCTAATAAAATGTGTCCCCAACATAAGAGGAAATTGAAAGGATGATTAGAACCCATTATGTTTCTATAGTGAGAACTATCATGTAGGACATAATATGTACTTATTTTGATATTTCAATTACATTAATTAAGGTGAGAAGATATCATGTTAATCTAAGAGAGTTTCATTTGGCATCTTTAAAAGCTATCCTGAAGTACTTGGAACTTATAAAGGATATGTTACAGGTGTATAGAGGATATATGGAGCTAGTAGTAATCGGATACAATGATGATAGATTCCAGATAGATCAAAATGTTCTAAAATCATATTCAGGATATGTCTTTTTCTGGAATGGTAGTGCAGTGAGCTGGAGAAGATTGAATCAGTCTGTGGTCACTGATTTTATAGTGAAATTTTAGTATATAGAGGCTTCCAAAGAAGCTAAGAAAGCAGTCTAGATATGAATATTTTTCTCAAAAAAAGGTTTTTAACCAAGTAGTGTAAACATTTTTATGGTTTATTGTGATAATACTATAGAATTGGAACATTCTAAGGATCTTATGTCAAACCAAATGACAAGGAAAATAATTTTGAAGTTTCACCTCTTGAGATATTTTACTCAGATATGTAAAGTCATAGATAGCAGAGTATCCATATTGGATGATGTGTTAGACTATCTAGATAAATCCATATCTCAAAAATATCATGATTCTCATGTGAGGACTATTGGGATGATAGTTGTTATCAATTTTCTCAAGTGAAATTGGGAGTGTTGTGAGTGGGTTCCCAAAACCCAACTCCTTTGTGTACTTTGACTACCATTACATGTAAATGGTTTGATATATATACATTTTATTTCTTTTTCCATAATAGTTACTTTACTTTTTATGTAGTATATTAATTGTAATGTTCTTGGTTTATATGTTATAGTGAGCCTCTCTTTTTATATATTAACATTACATCTATTTTGCGAAATAGTTAAAACATTAAACAAATAGATTCCCAAAGACTGTACTATTCTAGTGAATTTTGAAACAAGGAAACATAAACAATATCATAAAAATGAACCACATTATCTCCCACTAGGTTCTTCCAAAATAGAACCCTTCTTAGACACATCAAAAATCATTCATATCTTCATTTCCTGGGGAAAGAAACCTAAAAATGGGAGAGCTCAGATACTCAGTAGGGGTAAAAAAGGGATACATGTATTCATAATAATGATAATAAGGTTATGATAATGTGATCATAACATTAAATTATCATACCTTGTATATCATAAGATCATAAATATGAATCATGGCATAAATCTTGGATGTTCTAAATACATGAATCATAAGTAGATAAAGAAAATAATCCATGAAATCATAACATAGGAATAAAACATGGAATTGTAGTAGACACATAAGAATATATATAATTATTTATATATTAGTTAAGGAATTATTTCAAAGTCCATATGATTGGAAAAATTCCATTACTAAAACAAGTTCACTCCCCATTCCAGTCATGTATTACTGAATCAAGTACACTCCCCATTATAACTCTATAATACTGAACTGATTTCACTCCTTGTTCCATCCATTTGTATTCATGAGTTATAAATCATTACCAAATGCATTGTAATGAGATATAGGTCCTAGCTATATCATAATGAAAACATACAAAAATGGGCCACATGATAATTAAAAATCATATCATAGCCCATTAAATGAAATTTGTATCATAAAAATGTAATCATATCATAACATATGGAAAAAATATACATGTTTCATAATCATTTCATAAAATTCATAACCCATGAAAATAAGTGTGTTTAAAAACCATAAAACGCATGGAAGAGAAAGGGGTGTCCTGATAATCATTGCATAAAAACATAAAACATTCACGAAAAAATAGTATGGATAGATCCTTTGGATCATTTCCTTGAATATCATGAGTAACATTAAAATATTTCATCTTATATGGAAAATATCTTGGAAATATATTTTGAAAACATTTCTGGATGAAAATATCATTTATTCATGAAAAATGATTTTTTAAAAACAGAAAACCTTTTGAAAACTATTTTCATTGAAAAATTAAAAAATAATCATTAAAACTTTCTGAAAAATATTTCTTTAAAAATAATTTGGAAGCATATAAATAAATATTTAAAACGTTTTTGAAAACTATTTCTTTGAAAATACTTTGAAAATTATAAATAAATCATGATATTTTTTTGAAAACCTTTTACTTAAAAACATATTAAAGAAGCTTGAAAAAATTTTGAAAAACATTTTCTTTGAAAATAATTTGAAAACTTATAATAAAATATTTAAAACATTCAATATACTTTTTTAAATAAATAAACATTTTGGAAATATTTTTCGTTAAAAATCACTCAAATTTTTTTTAAAGGAACCATTGATAACCATATAAAATTTTTGAATACAATTTTTCATTTAAGAAAGCCTCTAAAATAAAGAATATCTAGAATATTAGGAAAAAAAATTTCTTTAAACAAATTTTAACAATTTAATCATGTTAAGGAATCTCCAACGGAATGTCGGTCATGATAGTGGGTAAATCCATGCATACCATATGAACAAATAAGAATATTATTATTTTTGTATGGTAAAATTTTAGAAAAATGATTTTTTTTGGAAATATACAATAAGATTATTTTGAAAACAATGGTAAATTGAAAATGGGGGAAATTTCTTTTAAATATTATAGGATAATAGTAAAATATTCTTTGAAATCCTTTTTATAAAAAAAAGGTTTTTAAGGAACCCATATTTCTAATCAAATAGAGGGTAAAGTATGGATTTCTTTAAAAAAATTCTTAAATATATTATATACTAAAGAGTTCAAAATGGTATTTATACATTAATACATCATTAATATCCAGAGGAGAATAAATTCGTGAATTTTATTGAGATATGGATTATAAAATTTCAATAAAGGAAGCATAATCATAATCAATCTCAAAAAGTGATGAGATTATTTCAATAAACTCCTATAACTTTGTAACATTGTACCATACTTCTCATATAAAAAATTAGATTACATGAAGCATAAAATATCATTAAATAGTGGTGAACATGGCTTGTATCTCATGTAAATAAAAAGTGAGATGAAGTCCCCTTAACTTATGTCTTGACTCTCTTGATACTCATACAAGATTCTTGTATAATAAATTTATGTTCATTATACAAATTTTACATAAGAATATTATTATATATAATACCATATAATTATTGATTATGGCATTATATTACCATTTTGTTAACTATCTCATGTTAAGGTTTTGCTTTGGGTAATATCTTCTTTGTTCTTCACATGTGTCGTAATTTGTTATATCTTTGTTCCTCATACTTATATCATGATTTCTAGAATGTAAACCTTGATATAAATAAATTTATATTCATTATGTGTATTATAATAATATATAGTATATAAATTTATTAAATGGAGTACACAATCCATGGAAATGGTAGTCCATAAGTATGCTTGAACATTGTTTCCATTTTATTGTACCACTGAAATAAAGAGAGTAAGTGGCATATATATTTGGGAATATATATATATAATTATCCCAGTTGAATTATTAAATCATATATAACATTTAATTTCACTAAACATATCCTTAATCAATTACATTTATTGTGTGAACTAATCAGATTGCTTTGTGGGGGTGGTAGTCCACAATTCCTCAAGTGAAATTATTATATTTTCACCAAATAAAATACATAAAGATATATATTGTAAAAAGGATTAAAGAAGCTTAAATAAATAATATGTATAATATATATCATATATAAATAGTTTTTCCATCATAATATCCTTCATGATAGGTGGTAAATGTAGAATGGATAATCATCATTTTGTGAGGCGGCAGTTCATCATACACATAAACAGTATGTTCATTACCAATTAGATAGAGGTGTGTTTAAGTATAGGTAAAACCCTCAGAATAAAAAAATTTAAGTATATTTAGTATACTGGTTTTATTATTTAATAATTGTATAAGGATAGTGGAGGGGTATAGAAAAAAATAAAATAAATCTTGATATAATATGTTACCTCTTAATCGAGAAACACCTTTTGGTTTGTGCCAAAATGATTCTTTTTATTGATTTATTACAAAATATAGGCTTTATGAAGTTATTTATGGATTTTTGTGATTTTATTGGGTAGATATTACCCGAACCTAAGTGGTTTTATAGGTTTTATGAAGGGTCATAAGTAGGGTCGTTTTATAGGGTAGGGAAAGGACTAACTTGGTATTTTTTTTAAAACAAGTTTGTTGTACCCACATTTTTACCTAAATAGAGTCATCCAAAAACAACCAAACACAATAATGGAAGGTTAAATTAAAAATATTGTACAAAAAATACATGTTTTACAATTCTCTCTGTCATTTGGGCCCTTAATTTTATGGTTTGTTCCCATGTTAAGATTAATTTTACCTTAATCATTGTAATTAATTTTAACTACTTTCATGAAAAGTTTTTGTCAAAAACTAAGTTGAACTTATTATAAATTATGAATTACTATGATTAAAATTATATAATACATTTTTTAAAATTCAAATCACATAATTGGTATAAATTAATTTAAATGTAATCCTGCAGTTTTGTTGACAATGAAGGTTTTTAAGGTAAAAATGATCAACAATTTGTTATGTTTTGATATCCAATTTCAATGTGAAATTTATTCCAATGACCTTAAATGGATTAATTGATAAAAAATAATCTAATAAAAATTTTAAACAATATTTAAATATAATTTAAACTTATAAATAAATTATATCAAAAACAAGTTTTGAATAAAAATTCATTATTTTTCACTTTTTATCCAAAAATGATGATTCACAGAAAAATCCCATAAGTTTGACCAAAGATAATTCTTGAATTATAAATTTATAAATGAATTTTCTCTATCAAATTAAATTTCTTAATGGGTCTAAAATTAATTTTATTATTTTTTATAAGAAGACATGAAAAATAATTCATTGGAGAAAATAGTATTTTTAAGCATATTGGGACATTACCAAAAATGATATCTTTCATTTTCATTTTTTTATTTATATTAAACCATTATATACAATTTTTAAAAATTATTTATTACTATTCATATTACTAATTTTAACATCTAGGTTATAATTATCTAAATTAAATAAATATAACAATAACATGATATTTTGTAAAAACTTAGTGTTGTAGTTAACATATTCCAAGTTGGTGTTGTGTGTAATGTGCACCCATTCAGTTTTGCATTTTATTTACACTAAGCAGATGTTCCATTTAAAATAATATAAAATTTATGTTTTGTGTAGTGCATGATTTACTTGGTGTTGCGTATAACACAAGCCAAACCTAGTGCTTTTATAAAATGAACCTTGAGAGTGCATGATTAACATATTCCAACTTGGTGCTTTTATATTCATAGTTATATGAAATGAAAAATATCATGAAGATTAAATTAATTCAAAAACATATTTAGCAAAATATAAGGGTGTTATGTATGTCGTATCAAAATGAAATATAAATTCACAACTATAATGAGAACCTTGATATTTTTTAGCAGTAGTATTAAATATATGTCATATTGTCAACATATATCATACTGATAAGACATGGATAATATTTGACTACAGGGTGTTGTGGGATTATAATCATTGATAGTTCTTCTCATGAATTTCTCACTTGATGATCTTGAGTATAAGAGATCATGAGTATTTCTCATCCAATTGGAACACTACATTATTTAGGTTTAGTTGGTTGTCCATATCTATGAGCATTTGTATTGGTCTCTTGAATTTATATCATTATCAATTTGTACCATTTAATCTCCTACTTTGATTAAAGATAAAAATTATGAAATTTATGTTTGAAGAAAGGTATATTTTGTTGGGTATGTCACTGGTAGTATGGAATTGATTAAATGATCAATCTATGATTTTCCACTTCTTATTTGAGGAAGAGATATCCCGGGGTCAGTTAACTTGGATAGTAGTACCTTTATTAAATCCATGTCCATGTTAGAAAATTATAACTCTGTCTATTAAGGTCATAAAATAATAACATGATAAAGGATTGTGACATGAAGTTTATTTAACTCATTATGAGATATCACATGATAAAGATATTATATTATATTTCATTTGTTCATAAGAGTGGTTGTCATCGCTCTAACTAAAACTTATCTCATTTGGGACCTTGATGGTTTTCTATACTACACTCCCGGTCTACATGTAGAACTCTCTTCTATAAATATAATTTCCAAAAGGGCCACACACTGTGCATATTCAAAAGTAAATCATATTCTATTGAATAACAGTTTAGGACATAGTGGTCATTACATCAGTGGTTTGGAATATGTATGAGATTAAACGATCACCAATAGAAAAAATATTCATCTTATAAGAGTTCATAATAATATGTATTGAATTTATTTATTCATAATATTCATAAGAAGTTAATTGAATAAGATAAAAAAATATTTTACAAATGAATATCTAATATTTATGGTCTATTTGATATTTTCTACATAATTGAGATGATATAATGACACATGTTTTTTCACCAAACATATTTATTATGATACAAATAAGTGAATATATATAAATTCAATTTATGTCATTGTTAATGGGTCATAATTTTTAATTTATATCCTATACAAAAGGTTAATCATATTCGGTATTCAATGTGATGTTCGTCTAAGTTTAACCTAGTTATATAAATCCAGAGAATCCCAAATTCAGATTATTATTACCTCACATAGATTTGGGAACTTCTATCTCTTATATTCTACATCCTAGAGTGAGAAGGAGTCCCTATAAGCACCCTATTCCAAGTATATCTTTCTGTATCTATGAAAAAGTGATATGGGGATCATTGGGACATTGAACGATAAATTGGTTTTTTATACTAGAACCTAGAATTTTATGATGAATACTTTTTAAGACTCTTTTTGAATTCTATTATGATATAGAGGGATTAGATGATGGTTCCATTAAGAAACAGTCATCGTTGATGAGTGGAATGTGAAAATTAATCAAATAAAATTTGTTAATGGTTCAATTAAATTGTTTTTATTAATTTATTACATATGGGATCCTTGAGTTTTAATGGGGATTTTTTTATCATTTTATATGACATAATGATGTCATGTTAATTATAATCTTTTTAAAAAACCACTATTTCATGATTTTATTTTTCAATCAATACTAAGAAAGCCTTCTACTTTAGTGGTACTAACATTTATTAATGCAAAAGGATTATGAGTTTGCTGGTAAAAGATTGCGGTGAAGAGATCATGGAATATTTTCAATGAGATACTAATTTGAGAAAGAAAAATGAATGAGTTCATGAAGTAGAGACAGAACATCTAAATAGAGGTATCACTAATGAGGCATTAAATAAAATAATTTATTATGATATTTCTTTTGATGTTTGGATATTTTTTGAAGAAATATATGGAACAAATGTCAAAAAAAAGAAGTTTATATATACTATATTAAGTTATGACTATAAATATAGTAGTGGATAGAATCTGGTGAACAAATATAGTGATGAATTCCTTATTTTAAAAGGTAAAAATAGGATGAATGGGAAGAAGAATCTTGAGAAGGAAAACACACACACAAAAGGAAATGAGAATAATATCAATATTAAATATATTTATTACATTATTTTAGAAGTTTTATTCAAATAATGAAGTTTATATTCTTATATAAAGCATAATTTGGAAGTTTATTCAATGGAATAAGTATAAATTACATCAAGTCATCAATATATAGATTGTTTTTAAAATGATCAAAATAAGATCCAATCAATATATGATAAGTTTTTCAACTTGATATCATTAAACAAGTGGAATATGCATTCATAGAAGATCTAACCATGTATAATAACATAGAGGTAGACTAAACTAAATTCATTATGAAAATGGGTGAAAAAATGAAGGGCCAAAGTGACCAACTTGAATGACTTCCAGACTAAGTGGGAAAACAAATGTACATAGAGAAGGAGAAAAAATAAAGCATTATTCCTCTCAAATCATAACATTAGGATAGTTAAAAATATATAAATTATTTTGGATTAAGGTTACATACTACTGATTCTTAATTAATAAAGAAGGATAATAAGATTAGGGATATATAATCATTTCTCAAATCCTTGAAGCGGAAATAGAAGATTGAGATACCTTTTAATGTAGACTCAATAAGTGATGTATATAAATTTAGAAATCTAGAATCATGATTAAAAAAATCATGATAAATTTATAAGTGAATTCTCTTAAAGGAGGGTATCTATAAGGATATACTTTTATATAAGAACATGAAACACCATGGATGGGTGTTTAGAGTCCCAAGGGCTCAATAGAAGAAGAAAATATAGTGCAACAATAAGTCAACTGAGAAATGACTACATGATGTATGATTTCAATGAGATATTTTTTATATTAACTAAATAGGGATATATGGAAATATATTTTATCACAAAAGGATCTAAGTACATCTTAAGGAAATCCACAATTCCTATTAAAAACAAAATGAGAGTTTTCACGGAAATAAGATCTATTTTATTGAAAAAAACTAAGGAATATGAAGTACATAATGTTGGAGCTCAGTTAAGGGTGAAAAATGATCCAATGAATATTTAATCTCCACATCCATAATAAATAGAAAAAACAAAATATGGAAGGGAAACAAATAAAATGCTCTAGCTGGGATAAAGAAGGATGTACACTTGAAGAAAGGCTCATCAAGGATTAAAATACTGAGGTGGCTCTTATTTTGATCAAATAGGATAAATAGAAATCATTTTTATGTGGTTTAAAAAAATTTACCATAGGTTAGTAGGTGAATACTAGAGGAAGATCCCTCATATGGTAGAGGAATCATGATGTAAGATATAATGAATCGTCCTGGGTCAACTCGACCCGTCACCCAACCCAACTCTCCATTGGTCCTGAGGAAAGTTCTCAATAAACTCATGCTAGAAAAAAGAACCAAGGTATCATCAGTGACCATTTGGGAATTTTTTCAATCTAATAATCCAAATAAACAACATGAGGGTTTCATCTAGAATTCCAACATGAACTATCCAAAGGTTGTACGCCCATTCTATCAATGGATTTATTTTCAAATATAATGATAACTAACATAGTATAATTAGTAATAAATATAACTATAAATAATAAAAAACATTCCAAAACCGTATAAAAATATTAACAAACATCCATATATAGGATATACCAAAATATAACATGCTTGGAGAGGCCGATAAAAAATAACTCGAAAACCACTATGGAGACCAAAATGATTCACATGATCCCAAAACTACTCATTAACCATGGTTACCTATATCTTGGTAATTAAAAAAGAAAAAAATATCAAAAAGATCTCCTAAGATGAATGGATCCCTTACCTTTACTTTTTTATACAAACCCAAATCTCATACACCCAATGGCATATGTAGAGTGTGAGGCTAAATCCTTGTTGGATACTACCATTAATCTATGAAATGGATGCCACCATGCATATAATTAATTATAGTTTGAAAAAACTTTAAATTGAAAAAACATTTTACACAAACCCTTATAGTTTTATAAAACAAATCCATGTTATAAAATAAGATAAACTAGGAAACATAAATAAATCTAAGGACATCTTATCAGAAGGGATATAATAAGCTTAAATATATGATGGGAAATAAGGAATACAGTAGAAAACACAAAAGTTATGTCTATAGATCTTAGAAAATAATAAATATCCCTATGAACTTCAGTTGGAATAAAAGTAAATATTCATACATCCTTGATATCTTAATAATATCACAGGGGAACTAACTCATCTTTTTAGCACACTCAATGTTAGGTCTATTTGATTTGATTGTATTTATTTTAAAAAGGATACATGTTTTTTTTCATTGGGAGAGTATTGATATGAGATGAATAAGAAATGTATAAGAATATTATTGAGTAAGGAAAGAGAAGTCCATGCCATAAAATGATGTGTTTTACAATGGTAAGGGAAAAATGATCAGAATCGTGCACTAGTGGTCACTATAGTGAGTCTACAGATCACATGTACAGCTCGATTTATCCGAACTCGAGCATAATGGTGATCACAGTTTAAGGAAGACACATTGTATTGAATTATAATGTTTTCTATGCCAAACACGGCCAGTACCATACCATAGAGTTTGTCATGGTGAATGATATTTTTTCTTGTGTAACATGGGTAAGGCCAAAACGTACATAGTGATAATCATGGAGTGATAAAGGAGTGAATATGAAACATTGTTAACAAGATAGGACCACTCAATAGCATTCGGTGTATTGAGGACAAAACAAACAAATATTCTGTACTCTAATGTGGTAAAGGGTATGTCGGTAGGTGATGCATCAAAATAAATAGAACCAATTATGATGATGAATACATTGTTATTTAATGCCTCAATAATCATGGCCTTTAGTTTCAGTCTTTAATTATTTCATGAATCGAAGTAGTTTTTAATTTTTTTAAAGTGAATTAAATTGTGATTTAATTAATGATTCAAGGGTAAAATATTGATCCATTATGTAGTTATGACTTAAACATAATTATAAAAATAAATAAAATTAAGGAGGAGTTATGAGTTGTTTATGAAGTCCCATAATGTGTGCTCATAGGTGGAAAATTCAATTGGAATTGTATGACTCTAATTGAAGGAAGAGTGTCAGCACCTGCAGAAAATATGGTATGTGATTGCCAATAACAAGAAGCGTATTTAGAGCCTGATACATACTATATCATGTAGATAAGTGAGTGAGATAAATCTCATAGATATTTAGGAGTATGAAAATTCCTAAGACCCTAAGTATTCATTGAGCTATGGATAATATAGAAAACACCAAATCTAGAAGGAGTTTCAAGATAATAAGGTGTGCATTATCAATTTATGGATATCTTGAAGAATCAGTACACATACAAACCTTCTTATCCATATATCCATAGAGGTGGACACCACCAAAGGTATTTATTTTTTATATCTTCATTATAATGAAGTTTTATCTTCTAGTTGGCTCTAGAAGTGGTGCCGAAACATTGGACTATATATTATAAAAATCGATGATATAGTGGATAATCAATGTTTGGGGACAAACCAACATGTAAAGTAATAGGCACCGGTAGTTAAAACTTTAAAAATTATGCGCTATGATATGTATTTTTTCTACATATAAGGAAATGTTGATAGATTGTTTTAGTGGATTTAGAAGCTTCACCAGTCCAATAAGTTGAATTTAAATGGGATTATTCCATAAAAGAATATTAAGATCATTAATTCACCTCATCCCCCTCTAATTGATCCAATATTATCTTAACAAGTTGTATTAAAGGGAGTAATCATTGATGATCCAATAGAATTTTTTAAGAAATTGAGAATAAAAATTCTATTAATGTCTCGTGAATTCAAATATTTTATATAATTAAATATCATATCTGGAGGAATATTATTTTTCATTACCTCATTTCACATTTCCTTGAGGTTAGAAATGATTCTATAGAGGCATTTCAACCCAACCAAGAAAATTATAATATTAAATATATGCTGATAAAATGAATTTAGAGATAGATAGAGAAGAAAACAAATTCTATTTTGATGTCTTCATCAGAGAATGATTACACCAAGGTAATGGGTCTTAAAATTTTAAAGGATATATGGTACAAATCAAGCAGTTTTTTTAAGGAAACACCCATGTGAAGGAATCCAAGATATAACTTTATAGAATAATATTTGAGGATATTAATATAGATGATGATAAATATATTGGTAGCTACCCCACACTGGTAAATTAAATAGTTAGTAATATTAATGGTCTTAGTGTGAAACTATATAATAACTTAATTATGATGAATCATATGAGAAAATTTCCAGGTTAGTTTGATACCAAGGAATAAAAATTTGAACATTGAGAAGACCACTTGGTATCAAAATTTTAATATTGAGAAGACCATTCATTAGATATACTTCAAAATATTCTTATTTAATATGAAATGAGCAAGGAACCAAATTTCAAAAATTAATAAAATTTTGAGATGGACTTTTATTCCATGAGAAAAATGGAAGTTAAAGTGAATGAAGATTTAAATGATTCATATGATAAGGATGATGAAGATATCAATCATATTTTCTCTCTTTCCAAAGTTATTATTCATAGGAAAAAGGAAAATAATTTCTTAAATGTTTTAACTCCAATAATATTTTTAATATTGATAAATCTCTCCCAAACAATAATTTAAATTAATCTAAATTAGATGAGGAAGAAGAAAGTCCCTAAAAGAAGAAAATATATAATAAAAAGAATAAACATTCCTAAACCAAAATACGAAGCTTCTTGGTCAAGGATGAAGACCAATCTAGAATTCTAATAACGAATTCAATTTTATTTCTCATGTGTAGAAAGGTTTA
Organism: Viscum album; assembly: GCA_963277665.1. Taxonomy (NCBI): domain Eukaryota; kingdom Viridiplantae; phylum Streptophyta; class Magnoliopsida; order Santalales; family Viscaceae; genus Viscum; species Viscum album. The sequence goes on from OY728147.1 coordinate 1,842,868,164, forward strand.
CATTTATCATCTACTGATGTAAAGGGACAAGAGAATACAAATCATTGATGGGGACTAAACGGAAATTGGAATACTATATTGAGAAGTGTAGTAAGATTTTTTTTCTTGTAATAATTTGAAATATATTATGGAATGTTTTTTGAAGCCAAGAGATAAGATTGAATGAGATTATAATTCCCAGTGAACTCGATATTGATATTATAAAAATATTAAATATGTTAATACCAAATGTACATATTTTTTCCGGAAATATTAACATAACTCTTAAATAGAGCCTCAGATCATAAATATGATACCATGGTTGATTATGAGACATAAGTTTTACCCTGGGCATGACCAAAGGCTGATTGACTCCAGACGTCTGGTTGAGGTAGTCATTGGCGATGTGTTTAATTAAAATAAATAAATAATTTTATTTAATTAATTTTAAATGCCCAAAACAAAGAATAAACTATATAACTAAGGCTGTAGTAATTATATAGGGTTATCCATATAAACCTAGGATCATTGAGAGGATCTCTAAGTGTTACTCATTTGGGGATTTCATCGAAAGATGAAGGTTGATCAGATCGAGGTGGATTGAGATGCAACAAATGCAACGAGACTTCTCCATCACTAGAAACATTATTATCCACCAATTATCCATCCAAATTTAGTTAGGAATATTAAATTGTGTTTTTTTCCTCAAGATTAAATTATTAAGGTATGGATTTTATCTTCTTTATTTGATCTTTTATTATTTGATCTTCGCATGAGCCCAGTATTAGAATTAAATTTTTTAATAAACTTTATTCTTATAATTTCATGTTATCACCCATAATAACCCATTTTTATGATCGTTGGTAGCGATTTCATGGCCAATAATGGTTGAACATTTGTTCTAGTGATTTTTCCCTTATCGTTATTTTTTTATTCATCATTGGAGCAAGGGGTCATGATTCAATAATGTCAGGGTTAGATTGAGTATGATTGAACCTATGGATTCATGGTGTTGTGTTCACAATTAACATATCAATTTTTTTTGGATGGATCATGATTTTATTTTTTGTGATTATTCATGGATCTGGGATTTGGAGCAGCAATGGGTGAATGAACGTTTATTGGATGCATTGTGGGCTTTGAACTGATGATTGTCTTCCATTTTATAGCCACCGGAGGCTGAGAAAAAAATGGTCGGAGGAGTTTTCCTTTAATCTCAAGTGGCCATACAATAAAATACACAGTAGAAAATCCAAATATGGAAAATTTCAAAATGGATTTCATCATCTAGAAAATTCTTCACTACACATTGTGCATCTCAAAAGAACACATGTCATGTATCCCCCTAGATATGGCACTAGGTTTTTATGAAGATTTAAGGATCTCACACCATGTGGCCATACCCACACTTCGTGAGAACCTACCTAGGTAGCCAGGCCATGTGCAGGTAACACAAGCCCGAGACCCCATGTGGGATGACATGTTGTGTACTCTGAGAGTACGCAGGCATTGGCCGGAACCCTGGCATGGAAAAGTACACAACTAGGTACACGAGCATTCCCTAGAGTAAAAAAGTAGGGCCCAAGTGGATTATAATTTCAGGTACCACGTGTACATGTTGTGAATAGTGACATCGCTTCAGATACATGTTTAGAGAAGAAAACGACTCGAAAAAGAGGTGGGGTCACACACCGGTTAGACCCCATACACACTATATATTCCTTCCTACAAATTCTTCCTCTTGAATCTCCTTCGTTTCAACTCTTAATTTGGACTATCATTAGTCTATCCTAATAAATTTTCCATGTAGATTATGATGGTGGCCTTCATTGTGGAATAAAATATATGATATAATCTGTTATGAACATGACACTTCTTTATGCGATGATTTATGATAGAAGTTATCATGGAAGGATAATCGGAGAGATATTGGGGTTGGAACTCCCACATTGAAGAGGAGTGTGGTCCTCCATACTCTTATTATAGATATATGTACTCCCCTACAATGGATTTTGTACATCTATATATGGAGTACTACTTACTCATCTCTAAGTTCAAATAGTGTGTGAGCCATCCATGGTAGTTGTGACTCCCCCGGTTTTTGTACATAGTAACGAGGGGTTGGCCCCTCCACACGCATTCTAAAGAGGTTTCATTTGATTTTGGGCATCAGTGATAGAGTTTTTGATTTGGAAGAAGAATTATCAACATTTTTAGGATTATGAGATTAATATCCCTTTTTTCTCTCATCTGGGTTTCTTTATGAGAATATTTGTATGTATTGGGTTTCATTTACCACTTACATTGAGTTGAGATGACCATTTTTGTATTTTTATATCACTCTCATTATAGATTTTGGTTCATCCTAATGGTTATGTATATACTCACCCCTTAATGGGATTTTCTAAAACATATTATTTTTTATGTTGATGATGGAATATTCGATGGTGACTTTGGTTGATCTTATGGATACTTGGGTGCATTGACCACGCATATCGGTTGATATTTGAACTCTATCTATTTTTATTTATTCCATTTTTTGTTAGATTTGGACTTTATTTCAGGTTTGGGGTGTATTTTGTACTTTTATTTTTTTATAATGTCGTTCACTGTTGTATTCCCAAGAGGTTATTGCATGCATGTTAAAATTTTATATTTTACTTGAGAGGAAATAGGTTGATATGATAGTTTCAGAGTATGGAATGAGTTTTATTGAACATATGGGATATGTAACTCCCTAACCCTAGTTACCCAGAGTCGTTGCATTATTACATAACATTTTCATGATCACAAGAGATCAAATCCCGAAAGAAAGATCGGTTTAGTAGCCTTGTAAGTACTAGATACATTCATAAGTTTTACATTATATCATGAAATAAAAACATCATAAAATTTTGGTCCCATTTTGAACACACTTATATCCCTATCCTATCTCTGCAATTCAACGATAAAATACTTCTTCTCATCCTGGGAAAAATAAAACATTGAAAGGGGGAGCTCAGATTCTCAGTAATGATAACAATATAGCAGAAACTTTCGTAAAGAAGAAAAAACATTTAAGGCAATGGACAAGACTGAAAAGGAATTTTAAACATAAAATTCATCATAATATGGAAAATATTAAATCAAATAATTTCATTTACTTATTCACATGGGTATTCTACTAGTTGAATAATCACATGCAATATCAATAGCAACTTTCATAATGATGGAATGCATAATTCTAGACTTCATAACCACATAGTCAAGGCCTTGTGCTAAGAATACAAATAAGATTTTGTCAAGGACTTGTTCCAAGACACTAGTTTGTCTCATGAGACCCACTGATCCATCGAGGAGCTATAGCGGTCTCCCCTCATCACTTACTAAGTCCAATGCATTCCTCATATGAAAATGTTTAAACATAACATAAACATTCATATTAAAACTAGCATACAAAATGTCAATACTATATCCATAAACCATGAATGGTATAATAATAACACATCCACAGTAAAAAAAATCACAAAACCTTCAATACATTATGGAATATTTGTATCATAATAAATCAACTTCAATCAAGCTTAAAATCTATCAAAGGATGTTGACATAGATGAAATAAAAACTTTTTAAGAGAAATAACTATTTCTATTTTGAAATCATTTAAAAGTCATATAATTATTGAATAAAAAATTTATTTTGAAAATATTCTTATAATCTTGTAATGGAAGCTTTGAAGACGTTATAACGGCGGAAAATAACTGCACTCACCGTATAAGTTAAAAAACATTCTAACATTAATTTTGTTGAAAGGGTCATAAAGTACATTGTTTAGAAAACAAAGGAAATATTCCTTTAAAAACATATAAGTTAAAATAAGGGTATAAATGAATTTAACCCATTTTATATTAAATAGTGAAAGAAATTTGAAATACATTTTTTAAGAAAACATGGATGTGGATGATAAAAAGGTCTCAGTAGATACTTACCTAAAAATATCCTCAGATAATAAAGAGATTGTGAAATTAACCATTACCTTGTACTTTTCCTTGGTCGAGGGTACATTAAAATCCTTTATAATAGTTACATAATTGTTATTAAATTATACATGAACCATATATGTAAATATGATATCATATAAAATCTTCTTATATTGTTTTGTTAATAATATTTTAGTTGTATCATCATTTTGGGTGTTAACTGGTTTTTTTTCTTTTATATGCTTGGTTACATAAGACATGTTTCTTATGAATAGGATGTATTTGGTTTATATAAAGATTGATATTAAGTTAATAAGAATTATTTAAAATCCTATAATGAAAATTATTCTTCAATGATTTCAATGGGGAATGAATCTCATCGTGTTCGTGGAGACAGTAATCCGTACGTACGCACGAGCGACTATGTCATTATATTGATGGTGAAATCGTATATAATTGGATGGTATATCATATATACAGAATAAATAACATGTTATATTTATTATTTACATCAGTTATACTCATTAATATACCCATATAAATAATGAGGTGTTTGAATAACAAACTACACCACGACGTGGAGACGGTAAGCCGTACGTACGCACGTATGGTGACTTTGTCAGTCATATGATAGATAGAATAATAAATATGGTTGTAAATTTTTTTTAATAACATAAAAATATATATAGGATACTATATTTATTATTTTAATAATGGAAACAACAAACAAATATGATGTGGTAGAAGAAAAAACTTGAAAGAGGTGATGAAATGTTTATCTCTTCATCGGGTTCTTCCTTTTGATTTGTTCCAAATTGCTCCATAGGTTTTCTTTCTGATAAAATTAAGGTCTCTAGGTTGAATTGAGGGAAGTTGGGAGGATATTTTGGTAGAGGTTGTCCAAGAAAAATGGCTTTGTAGGTGTGAAATTAAGAGAATGGGAAGCACCCTTTTATAAGAGAGGTGAGGGTCACTTTAGGAAATGCTTGAAATATTATTTTATAATAAGATAATATTCATTTTATAATGGCTCAAAAATGTATTACATTTAGGATAAGGTTGTTATGGGTCAAAAAACTCTCAAAAAATAGTTTTTATATAGGTTTAGTTCACCATATTAACCTTATCATTTAGATTTAACTCTTAGTTAAATAGTTTGTCATTTACCATGTCTCTTTGTATTTTTATATTAAAAGGTTTATAAACTTACTATAACTATCCAATAGAACCCCAAGTGGTTAATTATTAATATATATAACCTCTTCTATGTCCTTTGGGTGAACCATAGATTTTTAAGAATATTATATCAATTAATATTATAGTATTTGTTTTAAAAACTCAATTATGTCAAGTTTGACACTATTTAGTATTTGGTTATTGTGAAAATCATAATAGAATGATTACATCAAAAAAAAACTTTTTAATGAACCCTAAAATGTCATATTAACATATAAAAGTATTGTAATTTATAGAAAGTCTCAAATTACATTTACTTGGATATTTATAATATCCATTAATTTAATCTTTCATTAATAAGGTAATTATTTCATCATCATTGTGTCAAAAATAAATTAAGTTATTTAATGTATAAAAAATATAAATAAAATACCATTATGTAGGAAATATTTATATATTTATAATTAATATTTATATTAGAATTTATATTGTGTGTAACCCTATATTAAAAATGGTTTAGTTATTAAACATTGAATTTAACTCTTTTAACTCTTCTTTAAATAAAATAATAATAAATGTCCTAATCAAATCCAAGTAGACCCAAGAGGATCATATTTTTTTCCTAAGGTTTTTTTTTCTAATTATACTTATCCAATAGAATTATGACATGTGTTAGGGTAATTATGTTATCATTTTTACCCTTAATTTCCCTATTTACTTTTAACTGTGGTAAACAAAAGTCAAAAGTTACAATTCACCAAAAATTATTTTCATCTTATTGATCCAAATTTTACATACTGATACTAACCATTTCTCTAGAATATTCTAAATTCAACTCAACAAAGTGGTATAATTATTTTTTATGCAAATTTTCAAATTCTCCTACAAGATGGGTAAAAGACGGTAAAAAGTTCAATAAACATGTTATATATCTAAACTTATTATAAAATTACTCCAATGAATTCCATTGAACTTATATAGGTGTTATGTATATATTTAGACCTAAAATAAATTTATATAAAATAATTAATTATTTAAATAAAAAGTTGGTTTTAATCAATAACTCAGTGTTTTTCAATATTTATCAAAAATTGAAAGTTTTCAGAAAAATACCAAAAATTAACCATAAGATAATTTCAATATTCCGAATCAAAAAATGAAGTCCATTTTAAAATATAAAATTTATAAAATTTCAAGAATTTGATATTACTATTTATAATGGCTAGTTTGATTTTTTGTGGTGTGTTTGAACTTGAAGTTGTATACAAAAAATATTATTGTATTATTCAATGGGAAACGTATCGTAGATTCTTGGGGTGTTACATTCTCCCCTCCTTAAAATAATCTCATCCTTGAAATTTCTATAATATTACTCTATAAAATGATTTGGTTGGTTCTTCATCATAAGTTCCACGGGTTCCCACATCACCTCTTCTATCTTACGATTTCTCCATAGAACTTTTAACAGACGAGTCGTCCGGTTTCTCAGCACTTGTTCTCTTGAATCAAGAATCTTGATAGGCTCTTTATAATAAGATATATCAAGTTCAAGTTCAATTTCCACATAGGTGAGTACATGTGTTGGTTCAGGCATGTATTTTCTCAATAATGATCTATGGAACACATCGTGAACTTTGGAGAGACATGGCGGCATTTCGAGATGGTAAGCTACAGCTCGAATTCGTTCTAGAATTTCGAATGGTCCGATGTACTTGGGAATTAATTTTCCGTTCTTACCGAATCGTATAACCCCCTTCTATGAAGATACCTTCAAGAAAACATGATCTCCTACCTAAAATTCCAAATCCTTCTTTCAGTTAACGGAATAGAACTTCTACATACTTTGAGTTTCTTTGATGTGGGTTTTGATAACCTTCACTTTTTCCATCGTCCCCTCAACAAGTTCTGGGCCTATGAGTTTTTTTTCACCAACATCATCCCAACAAGTTGGTGTGCGACATCTGTTTCCACATAACGCTTCATATGGTGCCATCTAAATACTTGAATGGAAGGTATTGTTATAGGGAAATTCTACTAGAGGTAAATATTGATTCCACGTACCTTGAAAGTCAGGTTAGCAAGATCTAAACATGTCTTCTAAGGTTTTAATAGTCCATTCTGATTGTCCTTTAGTTTGACAGTGGTAGGTAGTGCTCAAATGAAGTTCAGTATCTAGGGCCTTCTGAAGACTTTTCCAGAATCTGGATGTAAACTGAGGATCACGATCAGAAAAAATTGATAGAGGTGCACCTTGGAGTCTTAAAACATCATTAGTATATTGTATTTCTAGACATTCAAGTGGTAAATCTTCTCTTATAGCAAGAAAATGTGCTGAATTGGTATGACAATCAACAATGACCCATACTGCATCAATCTTTCTAGGATTATTTGGAAGCCCCATAACAAAGTCCATCGTAATATTATCCAATTTCCACTCAGGTATGAGAAGAGGTTGCATGAACCCTCCAGGTTGTTGCCTCCCATCTTTCACTTATTGAAAAACCATACATCTTGACACAAAATCAGCAATCTCCCTCTTCATGTTGTCCCACTAAAAATGTTCCTTCAAATATCTATACTTCATAGTACTCCCAGGGTGTATAAAGAAATTAGAGATATGAGGATCATCCAACAATTCCCTTTTTAGATCAGGTATATTAGAAACACAAAGTCTTCTCCCAAATATCAAAATTCAATCTTCATATACGAATTCACTCAATTTATGATCATTTACAGCTCTAATCTACTTTTGAAACTTCTCATCATTAGTCAAAGAACATTTTATCCTTTCTAGTATATATGTTTTGGTATCCATTTGAAAAAGAATTCATGTTTCACCTTCCATGTTTATTCCCATATCCATCTTTACTAGATCAATGAAAATAGAATCCTTTTCAACTCTCATTTTGTTCAAAACTCCATGATCCTTTCTATTCAAAGCATCTTCCACCTTATTTGCCTTCCCGGGTGGTAGGGTATAGTGCAATAATAATCCTCGAGTAGTTCAAGTCATTACCTTTGCCTAATTTTGAGTTCTTTTTGTGATAACATATACTTCAAACTCTTGAGATCAGTATAAATCTCACATTTTTCATCATAGAGATAATGTCTATATATTTTCAGAGTAGAGATTACAGCTTCTAACTCAAGATCATGAGTGGGATAGTTTTTCTCATGAATTTTTAGCTGTTGTGATGCATAGGCAATAACTCTATCTTTCTGCATAAGGACACAACCAAGTACTTTAATTGAAGCATCACTATAAATAACAAACCCATAATTCCCTGATGGTTGAGTCAAGATAGGATCATTAACTAATATTCTCTTTAGTTATTCAAAACATTCTTTGCACACTTTTTTCCAAAAAAATTTAACCCCATTACATGTGATCTTGGTTAATGGGTTATCCAATCGGGAAAAATTTTGGATGAAATCTCGATAATAACCAGCTAAACCAATAAAACTGCATACCTCGGTTATACTCATCGGTGCTAGCCATTCTTGGATTTCCTTGGTTTTTGAAGGATCAAAAGAGATTACATCCTTAGAGATAATATGTCCAAGAAAATAAATCTCCTGAAGCCAGAATTCACACATGCTAAAATTACCATATAATTCATTTCATCTAAGAGACTTTAGAATAAAGCGCAAGTGATTTTCATGATCTTCATAGATTTTTTATAATACCAAGATATCATCAATAAATACCACTATAAATTCATCACGATATTCCTTGAAAACTCTATTCATTAGATCCACGAAGACAGAAGGTGAATTAGTCAATACAAAAGGTATTACTGTAAACTAATAATGCCCGTACCTGGTTCAAAATGTTGTTTTCATAATGTCTTTCTTCTTCACACACTACTGATGATATCCAGATCGAAGGTCAATCTTTGAAAAATATTGAGCTCCATGAAGTTGGTCGAATAAATCATCAGTGTGAGGTAGGGGATACTTGTTATTTATTATTACAGCATTGATCTCCATGTAGTCAGTGCACAACCTCATAGATCCATCTTTCTTCTTAACAAAAAGAATAGGGGCTCCCCATGGAGAAACACTGGGGAGAAGAAATCCCTTATTACTTAATTCCTCTAGTTGTTTCTTTTACTCCACTAATTCCACATTATTTATTCTATAATGGGTCTTCGATATAGGCATTGAACCAGGAATTAAATCAATGGAAATCTTAATTTCTCATTCTGGAGGATGTCTAGGTAAATCCTCTAGAAACACATCAACATATTCATGCACAATAGGTATGTACTCTATTCGAACATTCTTTTCATCACCCATAGTTATTTAATTCTCTCCCCCCCCACAATAATTGAATTTAGTAGAGCTACTGGGGGTGGATCTAGATAAGAATCAGGTGGTGATGTTTCTTCTCTAAAGATAAGGTGCTCCTTACCATCATCAAGAATTGTAACCTCCTTATTCTTACAATAAATTTTCAAATCATGTTTTGAAAGAAAATATATACCAACGATTATATTAAATTAAATCATGGGTATGATAATGAGATCATCAGATAAAGAACATTTATATGCCTAAATGGGAACTGATTCAAAAATCTTTGTTGCAATGATACTTCCCTTATGATTTTTGACTAAAAACTCCATTGTTAAATCAAATTAGAAATATCTAATTTTCTTATCAAAATGGGAATATATGAAACAATGCGATGATCTAGAATCAAACAAAGCATTGGCTCAACTTGAGGAAACCATTAAATTACCTGCCACCACGTCTTTCAAGGCTTCAACCACAGCAGTAGTGATCACATAAGCTTGGCCTTGATCCCTAGGCCTTTTCTGAGTTAAGTTCCCTTGGTGATTAGGGAATTAATTTCCATAATTTCACTTTTCTCTACAACTATAGCAGTCAACATTGACTGCCTCTTTCTTTCCCTTGCAATCACAAGCTTGGTGGAATTTTTTACCACACTTGTAACAGACTCCCATTCCCTTTAGGAATGTACCAGGGTGTTTCTTCCCACATTTACCATAGGATTGATATTAAACCTTTCCCTTATTCGCCTTATTTCTATTTCTAGAGTGTTCAATATATCTCTTTTTCTCTTTCTTTATATTAATTTCATAAGACATTGAGAATTCATTTTATGTCTTGATAGGACATTAGACAGTATCTTCGTATGATGAGAAGGATTCTAAAAATAATGCTCGATGGTGAAATGGTTTTAACCCATCAAATAATCGATCAATAATACTACTTAGGTTACGTATATAATATGTAGTATTCCTTGCTTACCTTGTAAAGTTGTCCTCATATTTTGTGACATTCTCATCCTCCTTTTGTCATAGACTCAAAAATTTCATTTCCATATCTGATCGATGGTCACGAAGAAATTATTTTTCAATGAAAATATCTTTAAACTCCCTCCATTCCATATTTGATACTTCTTCATCTTCCTTTGTGTTTGGAATCAATGACCACCATTGATCTACATCTCCTGTGAGGTGATAAACTGCCATGAAAACATTTTCCCTTTCGCTAGTTCCCAAAGCATGAAATATTTTCTCTAAGGAAATTATCCATTTATCAGCTACTAATGGATTTTTACTCCCATTTAATGTTAGTGTTTGTTGCCTTATAAAATAGTCTAACATTGATCCTCTACATTTTGGATCAGGGTGCTCTATATGGGTAAGGTTATTATTCATAACTTGAGTTAGTTGTCCCAATGTAGTGATAAGTTGATCAGAACCAGTTGCATCACTAGCTCCACTATAATTATCATGAGTAGAAGGGAAATCCCTACAAATATTACGTGTTTCGATGCAATTTCCATTCCTTCTACTAGGTTCCATTTCTAAACAATGGAATTCAATAGATTAGTTTATGAATTGCCATACATAATTCTGAACTTGTAAAAAACTAAACATAAATTGAACAGTTTATGGATATAATCCATAATCATAAAAATGTTTTATTTGAGGAATTATATACTCATATACCCATTATAATGGTTTGTAAATAAAATTAGAATTATCCTAATCATATCCCCCATGAGTGTTGTAACCAATAGTGCAGCAAGGCTCGTTGTCATGCACCAGTTCTCGTTCGAGTCTAGCTCAAAGCTGTGTTTTTATGTTTTACCCCTAGGTACATATGTTCCAGAGCCTCCTACACCTTCTTGCATCTATACAGGGATGTATTTCTTGGAAAACACACAAAATCTCTACAGTACAAAAATTCTTGGATGTTCTTCTATACTAATCCTCAATGTCTATCATAGGGTATTGTTCTGTAATCAGTGTTTTTCTAAATCTAGTTTCCACGGTTTTTACTAAAATTTCTCTGATACCAATTGTAATTCCCTGACCCCAGTTACCTAGAGTCGATGCATTATTATATAACATTGGTATGATCACACGGGATCAAATCTTGAAAGATCGATCAGTTTAGTATCCTTGTAAGTACTAGATACATTCCTAAGTTTTACATTACATCATGAAATAAAAACATCAACAACATTTTGTCCCCTTTTGAACACACTTATATCATTATCCTATCCATACAAGTCAACCATAAAATACATCTTCACATCCTTGGAAAAATAAAACATAGAAAGGGGTGATCTCAGATGCTCATTAAGGATAACAATATAGTGGAAACTTTCATAAATAAGTATAAAAATTTAAGGTAATGTGTAAGACTAAAACAAAATCCCTTTAAACTTAAACATCAGCATAATATGGAAAAGATAAAATCAAATAATTCTATTTACTTATTCACATGGATATTCTACTAGTCGAATAATCACATACAATATCAATAGCCACATTCATAATGATGGAATGCATAATTCCAAACTTCAGAACCACATAGTTAGGGCCTTGTGCCAAGACTAAAAATAATATTTTGTCAAGGACTTGTTCCGAGACACTAGTTTGTCTCATGATACCTACTGATGCATCAAGGAGCTATAGTAGGCTTCACTCTTCACTTACTAAGTCCAATGCATTCCTCATAAAAAAAGGTTTACACATAACATAAACGTTAGTATTAAAACTAGCATACGAAATGTCAATACTTTATACCTAAACCATTAGTGGTATAAGAATAACACATCCATAGTCAAAATAAATCACAAAACCTTCAATAAAATATGGATGATTTGTATCATAATAAATCAACTTCCAACAAGCTTAAAATCCATCGAAGGATGTTGACATAGATGAAATCAAAACTTTTTTAGAGAAATATCTCTTTTTATTTTGAAATCCTTTAAAAGTCATATAATTATAAAAGAAAAAATTATTTTGAAAATATTTTTATAAGATTTTAAGGAAAGCTTATAGGATGTTATAATGGCAAAAAATATCCTCACTTTCCATATAAGTTAAAAAAAATACTTAGCTTAATTTTGTCGAAAGGGTCATCAAGTAACTAGTTTGAAAAATGACAGAAAGATTTCATTAAAACATATAAGGTCAAATAAGGGTATAAATGACTTTAACCCATTGTCTAGTAAATAGTAAAAATTTTTTGAGATACATTTTTTAAGAAAACACGGACGTGAATGATAAAGAGGTCCCAGTAGATACTTACGTAAAAACAACCACTGATAATAAAGAGATTCTAAAATTAACCCTTACCTTGTACTTTTCCTTGGTACAGGGTACGTTAACCACCTTTATAATAGTTAAATCATTGTTATTAATTTATACAAAAACCATATACGTAAATATGATATCATATATGATCTTCTAATATTGCTTTGTTAATAATATTTTATTAGTATCATCGTTTTAGGTGTTAACTGATTCGTTTTCCTTTATATAATTGGTTACGTAAGCCATGTTTGTTATGAATATGATGTATTTTATTCATATACAGAATTATATTATGTTCATAAAAATTATTTTTAATAATAAAATGAAAATTATTCTTGAATGATTACGATGGAGAATGAATCCCATTGCATTCGCGGAGATGGTAATCTGTACTTACGCACGAGCGACAATATCATTATATTGATGTTGAAATAGTATTTAATTGGATGTTATATCATATATACAGAATCTATAACATGTTATATTTATTATTTAAATCAGTTATACTCATTTTTATACACATTCAAATAATGAAGTGTTTGAATAACAAACTACACCATGACGTGGAGACGGTAAGCCTTACGTACGCACATATGGTGACTTTGTCATTCATATGATGGATTGAATAATGAATATTGTTGTACCATTTTAATAATAACATCACATTATATATAAGATACTGGATTTATTATTTTAGAATGGAAACAACAAAGAAAGTGGAAGTGGAAGAAGAAAAGAACTTGAAAGAGGTGATGAAATATTTATCTCTTTTTAGGGTTCTTCCTTTTGATTTGATCAAAAGGGCTCCTTAAGTTGGATTTATGATCAAAGTAAGGCCTCTAGTTTGAGTTGAAAGACGTTGGGAGGATATTTTTCCAGGGGTTGGATGATCCAAATGGATTTGGTGGTGTGAAATTAAGATAAGGGTAAGTGCCCTTTTATAAGAGAGGTGAGGGTCACTTTAGGAAAAGCTTGAAATATTATTTTATAATAAAATAATTTTCGGTTAATAATGTATCAAAAATAAATTATTTAGATTATAAGTTATTTATGGGTTGAAAACCTATCAACCAATAGGTTTTAGACTAGTTTAGGTCACCATATTAGCCTTATCTTTTATATTTAACTCTTAGTTAAATAGTTTGTCATTTACCATGTCTCTTTGTATTTTTATATAATATGGTTACTAAAGTTACTATAACAGTCTAAGAGAAACACAAGTTGTTCATTATTAATATATATAACCTTATATAATCCCTTTTTCCAAACCTTTGATTTTTAGAAATATTATATAAATTAATAATATTGTATTTTTTTAAAAAACTCAATTATATCAAGTTTGACACTATTTAGTATTTGTTTTTTTTAAATCATAATATCATGATTAATTCAAAAAAATTATTTAATCAACCCTAAAATGTCATATTAACCTATAGAATTAGTGGAATTCATCAAAACTCTCAAATTACATTTATTTGGATATTTATTATATCAATTATTTTAATTTTCATTAATGAGGTAATTACTACATCAACATTGTTTCATATAAAAATTAAATTATTTAATGTCTAAAAATTATAAATAAAATACAATTATGTAGGATATCTTTTTATCTTTATAATTGATATTTATAGTCGATTTTATATTCCATTTAACCATATATTATAAATTATTTAGTTATTAAGCATTGAATTTAACTCTTTTAACTCTTCTTTAAATAAAATAATAATAAATGTCCTAATCTAATCCATGTGGACAAAAAAGGATCATATTTTATTCCTAAGGTTGTTTTTGGTAGAATTATACTTATCCAATATAATTGGGACATGTGTAAGGGTAATTATGATATCATTTTTATACTTAATTGCCCTATTTACTTTTAACTGTGGTAAATAAAAGTCAAAAGTTACTATTCACCAAAATTTATTTTCATCTTTTTGAACCACATATTACTTACTGATATTAACCATGTCTGTCGGATTTTTGGAATTCAACTCACTAAATCGGTAAAATTAAGTTTTATGCAAATTTGCAAATGCTCCTAGGAGGTGGGTAAAAGACGGTAAAAAGTTCGATAAAATATTTATATATCTAAAATTATTATAAAATGACTCTAATGAATTAAGTTGAACTTATATAGGTATTATGTTTCTATTTGGACCTAAAATAATTTTAAATAAAATAAATACTTATTACAATAAAAAGTTGGTTTTAAACAATAACCCAGTGTTTTTCACTATTCATCAAAAATTGAAAGTTTTCAGAAAAATACTAAAAATTCACCCTAAGCTAATTTCGATATCCTGAATCCAAAAATTAAGTCCATTATGAATGATAAAAATTATAAAATTTTAAAAAGTGGGTATTACTATTCATAACAGCTGGTTTAATTGGTTGCGGTGTGTTTGAACTCGAAGATGCGTACAACACAAGTTATTGCATTATTCAAAGAGAAACATATTAGGGGATCTTGAGGTGTTACATGATACACCCTTGATATGGTTTGAGGTTTCTTTTTTCATATGAAGAAGTTTGAATCGGGTATCCAAAGAGACAATTGAGACAGTGTTGTGTCATTATTCCTACCCACTTATTCTAGAGTGCTATAGAGGGATTTGATGACTATGAAATTATTAGAAGAGGGACTCTAGGTGGTTGGATCTAGTGATGAGAATCATGCGGTTGAGTCATCTATAGTATGAAGTAAGCCTTAGATGTTGAGGTCTCATCTGAGGTGATATTTTAATTATCAAACATAGACGTGTAGATCTCTGGCTTGAGGATTTCATAAAGGATCTAGTCATCCTAGAGAGACTTTATTTTATTATTTTTATGGGTGATGTCACTAGGATAATAATTTTGAGGTCCATTGTGTTGATTAGGGTAGAGGGAAAATGGATGGACCCCCATAGTAGAGGTAGCACCATGACCAGAGATCTCACAGACAAGGTTAGTGCGGCAGTCAGAGAGGTGGTGATAGAGGAGTAAGAGATGCTATTAATCCAGGTGTAGTAGGTTAAGGGTGATATTATGAAATTATACCACCACCACCACCATGTGACCCACGTCAAGGTTAGGAAGCTGGTGATTGGGGTTATGGAAATTTGCAATCCATGGAGGTCTATGACTAGGTTTCACATGAGATGATCCATGGTATGATCTCTGTTTATTATACTCTCTCTTTAGTAATAGTATACATTGATGTATTCAATTACATCATCTTCTTATTCTTGTTTAAGAAATTTGATCTTCCAATTGAGAGTTTATCCTAGAAGCTATGACTAGAGGTACCTATGAGGAACTCTTCTTCATTATCACATATATAATGGCAGTGAAAGCTATCACTTGGTAGAAAGAGTTTCACATGGGACCTCTTGGTCATAATGATAATAACTTATAATTTTATCTTGGGTATAGATGGGTTTTCTATTTTTTTCATCCATATTGAATTCCATCACAGATGAGTTACATGTCTTCAGATGAATGGGATGAGATTAGCCTTTGTGTCTTAGAGACATCTCATTGTAGAATGAGTGCATCTTTCAAGAATGAAACTATAACCCATAATCCATCAGATGGTGACATTATACCTGGATGCAGCAGGATCATTAGACATATGTATTCGTTTAATAGTCAAGATCATTACAGATGTTTTCCCCAAAGGATGTTTCGGGACTACCTCCATAGTAGTGGATAGACTTCTACATAAACTTACACCCCTAGGACACTCTGATGTCATAGGTGGTATATCATATGGCTCTTATTGAGCTCTAGGAAATGAGGATGTGGTAGGATTACCTTCAAGAGAAGTTATTTAAGACCTAGTGTGTCCCACTGGGATGCTCTGGTATTGTTAATGAAAAAAGTAGATGGGATATAGAGGATTTTTATTGATTATCATCACCTAAACCAAGCAGAAATAAATAAAAAATAGCCTTTTCGAGGATTGATGACCACTTAGTCCAATTGTTTAGTGAAATTCAGTTCTCAAAAATCGATCTCAAGTCCAACTACCAACATTTGAGTGTTTATGGGGATGATATTTTAAATATGGTATTTCTCTATCAATATAGACACTATGAGTTCATGGTGATACATTTTAGTGTTCCAAATTCCCCCACTGTGTTTTTGGATTTTATGAACCGATCATCAAACCATAAACAGACAGATTTTTTGTTTTCATCACTAATTACATACTCATATAATCTACATCATAGGAGGATCATGCAATGCACTTGGTCTTGATCCTAGACATAATCTAAGTGAACCACATTTATTATAAGATCTTAATGTTTGAGATTTATTTCCATAAGGTTTACATTATAGGGAATTTTATTTCTAAACAACTTTTAGTTATAGGCCTGGTGAAGAATGATGTAGTTCTTTCTTAGGATACACCTAAGAGTGTGATATAGGTATATAGATTTTTTGGATTTGAATATTACTACATGAGGTTCATGGTAGACTTCTCTTGAAATTCAGCACCTTTAACCACACAGACGTGGAAAGGGAAGTTGTTTACTTGGACCAAGAAATTTCATAGAACCTTTGAGAAGTTGAGGTTAAGGATGACCAGTGCTCTTGTGTTAAGACTATCAATGGAGGGCATGGAGTACATAGTGTTTTCTGATTCCATTAGAGTCAAGCTCAGTTGGGTGTTGATGTTGAGCTGGGAAGTAATCCCATATGTGTTGAGGCAGTTGCGACCCCTTGAGTAGAAATACTTTCCTCCTGACCTGGATTCGTCGGTGGTAGTCTTCACTCTAAATTTGTGGGGGCATTATCTTCTAGGAGGTAAATTTTTTGTATACTCATACCACCATAGTCTTAGGTATATATTTGGTTAGAGAGATCTTAACCCAAAATAGAGGTAATGGTTGGAGTTTCTATAGGAATATAACATTGAGATAGTATATAATCTTGGGAAGGTAAATGTGATGGTGAATCTACTTAATAAAAAATCTAATTCTCTCCTTATAGAGAAGGAATCTGAGTAGTTGGATTCCTTGCAGCTAACACTAGTGTATGAGAGGGAAGAAACTTTCCTTTATTCAATGGTGTTAAATCCTTTGTATCTTTAGCATGTGAGGAAGAATAAGTTACTAGAAATAAAATTTGATGTTCTATGTGACTAGATATCCTTAGGGGATGCACCAGAATTATTCTCAAAAGGAGGGGATCGAGTTATCATTTTCTAGGGATAGATAGTGGTTCCAGTCATAATGTGATGGGAGGTGATAAGGGAGTTTCATACTTCCCTCTTGGATATACATCCTTGTGTGGAAAAGGTGTAGAAAAACCTTCAATTTCAATTTTGGTGTGCCTAAATGAGGTGAATTGTTTATGAGTTTGTCTCTTGGGGGTTCACATTTTAATAGGTGAAGGATAAGAACCATGTTCTAGTAGGTTTTCATGTAGGCTCTTTAGATCCTTGAGTGAAAATGGGATATTATATCCATGGACATTGTGACAACTATTTTATAGAAAGTGAGAGAAAATGATTCTATCTGGGTGATTATTGACTGGCAAAGAGGTCAACACAGTTTCTTTCTATTAAGGATAAATGTTATATGGAGAGTTTGGGAAGTTTTATGTGAACGAGATCATCTTACTCCATGGTGTAACCTTGATGATTATCTATAATTGTGATTTAAATTTTAGGTCATGGTTGTGGAGAGACCTGCAAGTGGCCTTTGGGGCCCAGTTGAGGATGAGTATAGTATTCTTTTGTAATAATGGGTGCCCTATACCCAACTAAATAGTAAATTTGATTACCATATTGTGTATATGGTTAGATATACATGATGTATTCTTACCATTATAGTGTATACATTTATGCATCCACTATTTAATAGTAATTTCCATGGTAAATTTGTCATATTAAAAAGTTATATAAAATACCAACCTATAATGAGAAACTTGAGATACTGAGAAATTAATATTTAATATAAGTCCTATAGTCTATATACATCATACTGAATAGACACAGTTGATTTCTAACTATCAGGTGTCGGGGGATCATATGCATTGAGACTTATTCTCATTATGTTTTTACATGGTGATCTTTATTAGTTGATATCATGAAGATAGAACTGACAATAAGAACTCCACATGTTTCAAGTGTCATTGGTTGTTCCTATATATGGACTTGTGTGTTGGTCTCTTGAATTGAGATCATAATCAATGTGTTACATTTTATCACAAACATTAATGTAAAGAAAAACCAAGATAATAAAATCATGGTGAGGTAGTTTCTGTTGGGTCTGTCATTGGTGGTACGACATTGGTTTAATGGTAAATACGTGATCTATCACTTCCAAGTTGAGGAAGTAATATATCTCAGGCTTGATTGATCATGATGCACTAGTATAAAAATGAGCTAGAGCCATGGATCTATAGCCACAGTTTAAATTATACATGGATATAGCTAATATATAGCCACACCCAAATAGCTGGGCGTGGCAATAGCTTATGTGAATATTATTTTCATCAGGCTTCCTCCCTCCTCCATTGTGATTCTCCTCCCTCGTCATCCTCAGTGTTCCTCCCACATTGTGATTCTTCCTCCCTCGCCATTACTCCTCCCCTCCTCCTCTTGTTATTCCTCATCCACTCATGATTCCTCCTCCCCCTTCAGCTCCGACGTAGTCAGAAAACCTCCCTGTTGGATCAAACGTGGCTCTAATGCCTCCCTTTCGACATAGCTCCGACCCTTCTAGCCTACCTCCTGCCGACACGACCAACCCACCTCCCTATGGTCACCTCACCTCCATGTCGATGCTTCTCCAAGGATTCCTTCCCATATCCTCCCCTGGAACACCTCTTATGAGGTGATTTGAGGTACGAATCTTTATATATTACCTTCATTATTGGTTGAGAAGTTATTTATTATTGATGTGGATTCATTAGAGGAGATAAACTATCCTGTTACTAGGAGTTACACTCTGTTGGTATATTAACTCTGATTAATTCTGAATTGAGTAACCTTAGCTTCTAAAACTCTTCTTCATACTGGGTAATCATAATCTTACTGGAAAGAGGATAAATTTTTTTAGGTGACAAGTAGGATATGGATGATGCTACACATTTCCCATTATACTAAGTTGAATTTTATTTAGATTGATACAATGGGGTATTTTTCAAGGGGCACCCAAATCAAGAGTCTTCCCCTAATATCATGTAAACCTTACCACTTCAGTAATTTCTATAAACCAAATTTCAAATAGATGCCTCCATATTAGGTACTTATGCATTGATTTCATATTCTATGTCATATATGAGGCTGGAATCAGCAACATCCACTAACTCATATCCAATAATATGATTAAAATACTCACCCATTGTAGAGTAATAGGGAGGGGTGGAATTTTTCTTACTTTAAATATAATTTGATTGAAAAATCACACAACCTAAATTTCTATTCTCATTATGAAATCTTTTCATTTGCATCCCCTGTAAGCTTATATTCTCTCCCCTTGATTCTCCCCCAAGAGTTGTTTGTTGATGGTAATCTCGATTGAGTCCCCAAAAACATTCACTAAGAATTCTCCAGATGAAGGTGATGAGTTGTGAAACATTAATGGAGGCAACCTTATGGGTACTAATTATTAAGCTACTTCCAAACTAGAAAAGACCAACTTCTTTAGTGGAGGGGGAGGTAAAAATACGCCCAGCCTTATCATCTAGAGAATATTCTTTCCTACTACAGTCATATAGACACCCTTTTGTAGATTTTAGGATTTCCAGGGTGATAGTGGAGGTAATAATTCCCTCATCCATGTCGGTTGATAAAAATGAACCAACCCACTAGCCTCCACCCTGATCTATAGTATGCAAAGTGCCCTACCACAATCTTTATTGCAATATCCAGGGGGTTGTGAGTAGTAAAAAGTAGAATTAATAGAAAGAAGACCAATAGACATGGGGCTATAGCCACATGTGGGATGCCCATGGTCATAGGATATCCTATATCCATGGGATATGAGTTTTCATTGGTGTAAGGGATATATTTACACTAGAACATAATGTTTTTTTATCTTGTTTCATGTGTAAAATAATTTTACACAAGGAAAAAGGTGATAAGAGACTATAGAAATGGGACGAATGTATATTTAGCCACATGTGGGTGTGAGAAAGGATATTTTTCATGGTATGGGACCCTATATCCATGGTTATAGGCATTTTTATAGGATCCCTACAACAGAAATTATATATTCCCTTGGATATAAGCATTTGTATATTGACTATATTGCCATGGGAACATATGCTTATGGTTATAGGCCTTTGTATTGTGACCTTTGAGAAACATCATATATGTATGTGGCTATAGGGCATCATACAATGACCCCATAACTATGAGAATATATTTATATGGATATAAGACTCTATACTAGGCCCATAAAACCATGGGAAACTATTCCTGTGTATATATTTTTTTCCATGTTGAATCATATTCTATATTTTAATTATATATCAATTATAAATATTTTGTAATTTATATATTAAATGTTTCAAAATACATATAATAATATATGTTGATATAATTATATACAAAAAATATTTATGTGATATAGTTATAAAGTGTTATATGACCATGTATCTGATTTTTTGTTCCAAGACTTCTTTGTATTATTTTTATTTATCTATCTCCATGGATAGGGAACCCATATAAATAAAGTGTTGCAAGGAGAATCCTATGGACACAACTTCCTATCATGTGAAAATAGGAATATTCCACATGGATGAGCCCATGTCCATGGGCCTAACACCCATAGAAATAGGCTTCCACAAGTTCCAATTCTTTGTGAAGGTTTATTTTTACTCTTACTCTACTCTGGATTCAGGTAGAATATATCCTTCTTGAGTCGGTCTGGAAAGGTGGTTTTCATAGGATCTTTGGAAGGTTCTGTTTGAGTGGAAATCATCATTCTAGGAGTTATGATCCTCACTATAAGGTGTTTGAATAATGATCACAATTTTTGAACGATGATGAAATTTTTGGGGGAGTTTTGGAGTTGACGGAAGTCTCAATGTGGGTGGTGATGATGGTGATGACAATGTCTACTTTAGGTAGTGATGGTGTTTGGTGTAGGTGGTCGACAATGGAGAGAGGTTGATAGTGATGAGCTGATGAGGGTGATGGCTATGGTGACCTAACAACGTGATGGATGTGATGGTGTTTTTATTAAAATGGGATATTGTCCTTGATTTTTGGTTTCTCGGGTGGCACACCCATGCGAAATGTGG
Source organism: Viscum album (assembly GCA_963277665.1). Taxonomy (NCBI): domain Eukaryota; kingdom Viridiplantae; phylum Streptophyta; class Magnoliopsida; order Santalales; family Viscaceae; genus Viscum; species Viscum album. The sequence goes on from OY728147.1 coordinate 1,842,890,107, forward strand.
CCTAATATTGGTTTTTTGAACTTGAAATTTAGAAAATATACTAGGCATGGTTTTTTAACTTTTATGTGGGTGGGATTTTTTTTATTCTCTTAATGGGTTGAATTTAGTGGTTTTAAGTTAGTGTTTATATATAGCCCTTAAAATTTTCATTAGAAAATACAAAAAATATGGATTTTGGATCACATGAAGTCATCGAGATGTAAATATGTACTAATAATATCCACTGTAATCCTTGATGGTAATAACTCACAAGTAACTCGTGATGATCAAAGTAATTAAAGAACAAAATATTATAATGTTGATAGTTTAAATATAATCAGATATTGAAGGTAATAATGGGGTCATGTATATTCACAACTATTAAAGTATCTGAATCTCCCATATTTTCTCACACATCACCACTATAATCTATTAAAGAGAACCCACACCTCACCAAAGTATGAATTTCATTAAATTGATTACCACACCTTGCTATCCCCTAATATTAAGTTATTGTTCAAGAAACCTATATTGGATCCACATATTTTCTAAAAATAGTTTTCATTTAAGTGAATAATAATTTTTTCCATTATAACTACCTTTCCATGAGCAATGCCACAGATATTATATATTTTATAAAAGGGGAACCACACCTATTCCCGTGATATACATCAAATTAGGGAGTTCCCAACTCCTTGGATTGATTCACTACTTCCAAAACATACACAGGATTATAAAACTCTATCAGTTGTGTGTGGGAGACCCACACCTCATCAGTGTTGAGGGAGTACCAAACTCAAAAAATATGTGGGCCCCACTCCCCATATATGTGGGGGAGTACCCAACTCCAAAAAAAATATAAGGGGCCCTCACCCTATCACTTAAATGTTTCTTGAGAAGTATGTATCAGATGAAACATCCAATCATCTTTTACAACCCCATTCAATGACTACATGGATATAAGAAATATAGAAAACACACACCACAACACATTGAACCTCTAATAATGAAGTGAAGTGAAAAATGAATTTTGATGTGAAAAAATAAGTATAATAGATTACGTAGACATCCAAATCAAAGTTCTAATCTAAGAGATCTAAAAATACACTAAGGATAGAATAGTCTAGGTCATGGATTATAGGGGTACAGGATGTGTGGTCCTACAAGAGTAGACTTGTTGTCAACTTATCTTTACATGGTGTCCATAGTAAACCTAAATGGGGTGTACTACCATATAAATGGTGTGTGGGACTGATGAGGTAAAAGGAATGTATCCCGAATACATGGTTACCTATCATCTTAGGGTACATGACATATTTATGGTGGAACACAATCTATGGTTCATATGAGATAACTTAGTGTTCACTACTAATCTGTAACACCCCGAGATTTTATGAAAAATATTCTTTTTAATTTCATTAATTTCTTGTGTTATACGCTACACCAAAAGAAGATTTCACAACACGCATCCTTGACTTCCCTTCCATTACACGCAATCATGACCTTCCTCGATAGCATGTATAGTATGCAATAACGAGTTTCACTAAACAACAATATGCTATTAAAATATTATTAAAACTAGCCGTTATGAATAGTAATAAGCACTTTTTGAAATTTTGTAAATTTTATTTTTCAAAATGGACTTTATTTTTGGATTCGTAATATCGAAATTAGCTTAGGGTGAAAATTTGGTACTTTTCGGATAACTTTCATTTTCTGATGAATAGTGAAAATTACTAAATTTTAATTAAAAAAAACTTTTTTAATAGAAATAATTAATAGGGATAAATTATTAATTTGAGTGGTTTTAAAGTATATTTAGAATATATTTTTACAATTCAATACAATGTTGGTCATTGGATGTAATTTCACATTTACACCAGACATAAACAAGTGTTAATCTTTTGATAGTTATTATCTCTTAAAAACATGCTATTTGTTGTGACAACGGAAATTAATTATAAAATTAATTAATGCAACTTATATGTTGGGAATTTTGTAAAATAGAAATCATTTTTGAATTCTGAATATCAATTATATCTTAGGGTGAAATTTTGGCATTTTTCTGAAAAACATCAATTTTTTATGAATAGTGAAACTACTAAGTGGTAGTTAAAAGAATTAATTTTTTCATAAATCTTATTTTTACCGCTTCTGTGAATGGAATTTCAAAAATCCAAGAGACACGGTTGATTTCAGTAAGTAAAATGTGGTTCAATGAGATGAAAATAATTTTTGTTGAATAGTAACTTTTTTACTTTTATTTACCACGGTTAAAAGTAAATAGGGTAATTAAGGGTAAAAATGATATTAATATTATCCTAACACATGTCCTAATCCTATTGTACAAGTGTATCTCGACCTAAAACAACCTAAAGTGTAAAATATTATCATTTAGGCCCACTTGGATTAGATTAGGACATTTATTATTATTTAATTCAAAGAAGAGTTAAAAGAGTTAAAATCAATGTTTATTTACTAAAACATTTTTAATATAGGGTTATAGATAATATAATTTCGACTATAAATAATCATTAGAAATCTCAAAATATTTCCTACATAATTTTATTTTATTTGAAATTTTTATTCTTTAAATAATTTAATTTATTTATGACACAACGATGATGCAGTAATTACCTTTTTAAGAAAATATTAACATAATTGATGTTATAAATGCACAAATAAATGTAATTTGAGACTTTTTATGACATACACTAATTTTATAGGTTAATATGACATGTTATTGTTGATTTAAGTAACTTGGTTATAACTTATCATTCTGTTAGAAATTTCATAAAAATCATGTACCAAATAGTGTCAAAATTGACATAAATTAGTTTTTAAAACAAATATTATATTATTAATTGTTATTTAATTCCTAAAAATATAAGGTTCGGCCAAATGACTTAGATAAGGATAGATATATTAATAATAAACAACTTGGGGTTCTTTTGGCTTGATATAGTAAGTTTATTAACCATAAAGTGTAAGAAAACAAAAAGACACGGTAAAAGTTAAATTATTTAACTTAGAGTTAAATCTAATTGATAAGGTTAAAATAATAACCTAAACTTGTCGAAATCTTATTGGATGAGAGGATTTCGACCCATCCCCACTTTATCTTCGAAATAAGACCATTTTGAACCATTATAAACCGAATTTGACCTTAATATAAAATAATATTTTGAGATTTTCCTAAGATGCCCCTCTCCTCCCTTATAAAAGGGCACCTCCTCCCTCTCCTCCTCACACTAATTTGAGCATTCAAGCTCGGCCAAACCCTGCCAAAATCTCTTCTCCACTTCCCTAGTAACATCCTAGAGGTCTCGGTCTTCTTCAAAGACTATCCTTAGTTCTTGAAGTGGAGGTTAAGTGAAGGCGCATCAAAAAGAGGAGGTCCGGACACTTACAAAGCAAGTCGGACCTAAGGTAAGAGAATTATCACAATCTCATTTTTATCCGATATTGCTTATACTTTGGTATTTACTGGGGTGTATTTTATCATCCACATCCATGTTACCTCAATATTTAATCTTATTTCCATCCACCTACAATTTTTTAAAACCTATTATACCCTTTGGTGAGTCTTTAGTAAAAGATATGAAAAGAATCTTTTGTCGTTTTTCATACGAGGTACTTTTTGACATTTCCGACAAAAGTACGAAGAATGTTTTTTTAACTTATTCGGCATGAATGGAGTTTTAAAACATTATTTCCAAGAAGCTTCCTTTAAAAGTTTTCAAGTTTATTTTTAATCAACTTCTTTTATTTTAAAGTCGTATGACATGTTAAGAAAGGAAAAAATGTTTTTGAAGAAGAAAGGATATTTTCCTCAAGAATAGAGTTCAAGTGTTTTATCAAAATTATTTTCCATCTAAGATAATAAAGGGTTATGTTTTTATCCCTATTATTACATTGATTTGATCATGTTGTGATGGAATTATTTTTATGAATTCCTTTATCTTATATGAATTATTTTATGATGTAATGATGTTTAAGATTCCCATTTGTATTACATGGGTTATGCAATGATGTATGATTTATGATATTGTGGCACACATAAGAATGGTATCATTATGAGATGGGTGGGACCTATATCTCCCTCAAATTCATTGGGTAAAGATTCTATATCTCATGAGATAGACATGGCTGGAATGGTAGGTCATACCGGTTCAGTGAAATAGGACTGAAAAGAGGGTGACTCGGTTCAGAAAGGGAATTTGTCCACTAAGATAGTCTTGGAAATGAGTCTTGACTAACAGGAAATGATTCTCTATGATTATTTGTGTATGTCACAAAGTTTCATGTTTTAAGTTATGATTATTGGGATTTCATTTCACTACTATGATTTATCCCATTATGCTCTCTTTTGCAGGTTATGATTTTCAAAAGTTATGTTCTTATGAATATGATGTGATTGATTTTTCTTTTGTTTACCCTTACTGAGAATTTGAGCTCACCCTTTTATGTTTTCTTTTCCCTAGGATATAAAGAAAGGTTTTAGGTAAAAAAAAGGGAGATATTTATGGGAGATGTTGAAGATCTTTCACCACGATTAGAAGATTAAGTTCCGAGTTTCCAAAGAAACTAAACTATTACGATCCTTGTGTGTGTGTTTTTGTTATGTACTAAGTATTCCGCAAAAGTAATGTAATGTTCATGTACGTTAAGCTTCGGGTCTCTACAGTTGGTATCAGAGCAAAGGTTTAGTCAACCTTTGGAAACTAGGATGCGAAAGCGTTAGTGAGATCCCAAGAGATATTTCTAAGGTATGTCTAGGGATGTCCCTAAGGATAAGTATATGTGTAGGATATAGTACTATAACTATGGTAACGATATTATAATTTAACCTAATATGTTAGATATTGATGTTACTCTCCCTTTATTATGATTTTTCCATCTAACACTATTCTTTTTGGGTTTTAGAAAATGGCTGGAAACAAGATGATTCACGATAATGGAGGATATTATGGACAATGGAATGATATTCTTCCTGAGCAACCAAATGAAATGGGATTTGGAAGTCCAAACATAATTATTATGACGAATCAGCAATCTCATAATATGATCAATAAAGTAAAATTTGGTACGTTTCATGGCTCAGATAATAAGAGAAAGATGGAGTTTCATGATGATCATAGAGGAAACAAAGTTCAATTTCCCCTATGTAAATCATGTGGGAAGAGGCATCAAGGAGAATGTTTCAAAGGAACTGGAAGATGCTTTGGGTGTGGAAAAGAAGGACACAAAGCCAGTAAGTGCAAAGGAAAAGGTTCAGTTAACACCAGGGATGGGGATAATTGTATTTCTACGACATCAACAATGGTAAAATGTTTTAAATGTGGAATGTACGGGCATTATGCAAACCAATTCCCTAAGGGAAAGTCTCATGAAGAGAATCAGTATGGTCGTTGGGTAGTATTTATGTGGATGATGATGAAGAGACTAAAAATGATATGTGAGATGAAAGAATTGTTGAAGCTCGGTCAATGGTTTGAGAATGTAGTGGAATGATTACATGTTTATCATGTGTAATGTTGTATAAGTAATCTCATGGTACTATGGAATAAAGAGACATCTAAGGATTGTTACACTGTTGTCTTTCATTGAGTTTTGAAAGTGTATGATTAATGTTACCTGTATCCATGAAATTTTATTCAGATATTTTTGGAATATAGATGATATGCGCATAATGAAGGGATAAAGAGAATCTAATATGTTTGATAGTATTCATGAGCTCATGATTGATATAAGGACTAAGTGATATCATGGTTTTAGTATATAGAATTTTGAGGATTTTGGTATGTGGAAAGTGTTAACTTTTAACTGCACTCATGTTTTCACTAAGGTTCAATTGATATTCATTCTTCAAGAGAATACATGATTAAGGTATTCACATATTTGTAATTTTACCAACAAGACATATCTTATGATATATGGGGGATAAATGATGGTATTCGCATGCTTGGTTGATGACATTTCAAGTAATCGTTTTCTTTATACTATGATCTTGGACCGAAGTTTATTAGATAAGCCTAAATATTGGAATGGATTATGTTGGACATATGCTAAGTATTGTTTAAGGATAGAACTTTTTTTTCGATATTACTGATGGTATTTTATAGTAATGTAGTTTTAGAAAATGGACAACCTGCAGGACGGGCGACAGCCCATCGCGTCGGACAAGGATGTGGGAATTGAACCCACAACAGAAGTGGGACTGGCCTTTATCGCCTACCACTGGACTACAGGAAGTCCCTGTTTAGTAGAAACTAGTTTTATTATATTAAGCAGTATGATATATGAAGTATAAGTCCATTTTAGGAACCATATATGATTAATCTCACTATAGAATGACTTATGTATATTTAAGAACTTTTGCTAACCTTTTGTTTGAGATAGATTGAATGACCCATCATTCTATCACATGATCTTCTAACACTTCACGAATAACAAATTCAACTTCATTTATTGAAGATATGAAGTGGAAATTGTTCAAGGCACGAACAATAGTGAGATTGTACCAAAATAAAGTAAGTATTTATTCTAATTCAAATTTTTCAACTTTAGGGAAATGATCTTAAAAACCAAAAATGTTTTCCTAGTGCTCTTATATCTGATTAATCAGATGGTACCTTAGACCGTCACAAATTTATGGCTTTGTTATTGCTAGCTTTTCCATAGCCATGTTCTCTACCACTCTCCATCAGAACATGATGCTTAGATTTCTCTTCTATATCCATATTTTCACGTATGTGGAAACCCAGTGATTAGTTTTTTTGGGTAACCATTACGTTTCATACTTTTGTTTTTAAAAATTGGTTTTGGTATTCCTTTTTACGATGTGGGTTTCGATTAAATAAACTTTCGAATAGTAAACCATTTATAACCCCCGACGAATTTCGAGGGCGAAATTCATTTTAAGGGGGGTAGAATGTAACACCCCAAGATTTTATGAAAAATATTCTTTTTAATTTCATTAATGTCTTGTGTTATACGCTACACCAATATAAGCTTTCAGAACACGCATCGTTGACTTGCCTTCCATTACACGCAATCACGACCTTCCTCGATAGCGTGTATGGTACGCAATAATGAGTTTCACTAAACAGCAATATGCTATTAAAATATTATTAAAACTAGCTGTTATGAATAGTAATAACCATTTTTTGAAATTTTGTAAATTTTATTTTTCATAATGGTCTTTATTTTTGAATTCGTAATATCGAAATTAGATTAGGGTGAAATTTTGGTACTTTTCGGATAACTTTCATTTTCTGATGAATAGTGAAAACTACTAAATTTTAATTAAAAACAACTTTTTTAATCGAAATAATTAATAGTGATAAATTATTAATTTGAGTGGTTTTAAATTATATTTATAATATATTTTTACAATTCAATACAATGTTGGTCATTGGATGTAATTTCACATTTACACCAGACATAAACAAGTGTTAATCTTTTGATAGTTATTATTTCTTAAAAACACGCTATTTTTTTGTGACAGCGGAAATTAATTATAAAATTAATTAATGCAACTTATATGTTGGGAATTTTGTAAAATAGAAATCATTTTTGAATTCGGAATATCAATTATAGCTTAGGGTGAAATTTTGGCATTTTTCTGAAAAACTTCAATTTTTTATGAATAGTGAAACTACTAAGTGGTAGTTAAAAAAATTAATTTTTTCATAAATCTTAATTTTACCGCTTCTGTGAATGTAATTTCAAAAATCCGAGAGACACGGTTGATGTCAGTAAGTAAAATGTGGTTCAATGAGATGAAAATATTTTTTGGTGAATAGTAACTTTTTACTTTTATTTACCACGGTTAAAAGTAAATAGGGTAATTAAGGGTAAAAATGATATTAATATTACCCTAACACATGTCCTAATCCTATTGGACAAGTGTATCTCGACCAAAAACAACCTTAAGTGTAAAATATTATCATTTAGGCCCACTTGGATTAGATTAGGACATTTATTATTATTTAATTCAAAGAAGAGTTAAAATAGTTAAAATCAAAGTTTATTTACTAAAACATTTTTAATATAAGGTTATACATAATATAATTTCGACTATAAATATTCATTAGAAAGATAAAAAGATTTCCTACATAATGGTATTTTATTTGTAATTTTTATACTTTAAATAATTTAATTTATTTATGACACAACGATGATGCAGTAATTACCTTTTTAAGAAAATATTGACATAATTGATGTTATAAATGCCCAAATAAATGTAATTTGAGACTTTTTATGACTTAAACTAATTTTTTAGGTTAATATGACATGTTATTGGTGATTTAGGTAACTTGGTTAGAACTTATCATTCTGTTAGAAATTTCATAAAAATCATGTACCAAATAGTGTCAAAATTGACATAAATTAGTTTTTAAAACAAATATTATATTATTAATTGATATTTAATTCTTAAAAATCTAAGGTTTAGCCAAATGTCTTAGATAAAGATAGATATATTAATAATAAATAACTTGGGGTTCTTTTGGCTTGATATAGTAAGTTTATTAACCATAAAGTGTAAGAAAAAAAAATACACGGTAAAAGTTAAATTATTTAACTTAGAGTTAAATCTAATTGATAAGGTTAAAATAATAACCTAAACTTTTCTAAATCCTATTGGATGAGAGGATTTAGACCCATCCCCACTTTATCTTCGAAATAAGACCATTTTTAACCATTATAAACCGAATTTGACCTTAATATAAAATAATATTTTGAGATTTTCCTAAGATGCCCCTCTCCTCCCTTATAAAAGGGCACCTCCTCCCTCTCCTCCTCACACCAATTTGAGCATTCAAGCTCAGCCAAACCCTGCCAAAATCTCTTCTCCACTTCCCTAGTAACATCCTAGAGGTCCTGGACTTCTTCAAAGACCATCCTTACTTCATTAAGTGGAGGTTAAGTGAAGGAGCGTCAAAAAGAGGAGGTTCGGACACTTACAAAGCAAGTCGGACCTATGGTAAGGGAATTATCACAATCTCATTTTTATCCGAGATTGCTTATACTTTGGTATTTACAGGGGTGTATTTTATCATCCACATCCATGTTACCTCAATATGTAATATTATTTCCATCCACCTACAATTTTTTAAAACCTATTATACCCTTTGGTGAGTTTTTAGTAAAAGATATGAAAGGAATCTTTTTTCGTTTTTCATACGAGGTACTTTTTGACATTTCCGACAAAAGTACGTAGAATGTTTTTTTAACTTATACAGAATGAATGGATTTTTAAAAAATTATTTCCAAGAAGCTTCCTTTAATAGTTTTCAAGTTTATTTTTAATCAACTTCTTTTATTTTAAAGTCGTATGACATGTTAAGAAAGGAAAAAATGTTTTTGAAAAAGAAAGGATATTTTCCTCAAGAATGGAGTTCAAGTGTTTTATCAAAATTATTTTCCATCTAAGATAATAAAGGGTTCTATTTTTATCCCTATTATTACATTTATTTCATCATGTTTTGATGGAATTATTTTTATGAATTGCTTTATCTTATATGAATTGTTTTATGATGTCATGATGTTTAAGATTCCCATTTGTATTACATGGGTTATGAAATGATGTATGATTTATGATTTTGTGGCACACATAATAATGGTATCATTATGAGATGGGTGGGACCTATATCTCCCTCCAATTCATTGGGTAAAGATTCTATATCTCATGAGATAGACATAGCTGGAACGGTAGGTTATACCGGTTCAGTGAAACAGGACTGAAACGAGGGTGACTCGGTTCAGAAAGGGACTTTGTCCACTAAGATAGTCTTGGCAATGAGTCTTGACTAACAAGAAATGATTCTCTATGATTATGTGTGTATGACACAAAGTTTCATGTTTTAAGTTATGATTATTGGGATTTCATATCACTACTATGATTTGTCCCATTATGCTCTCTTTTGCAGGTTAAGATTTCCAAAAGTTATGTTCTTATGAATATGATGTGATTGATTTTTCTTTTGTTTACCCTTACTGAGAATTTGAGCTCATGCTTTTATGTTTTCTTTTCCCCAGGATATAAATAATGGTTTTAGGTAAAAAAAAAGGGGATATCTTTATGGGAGATGTTGAAGATCTTTCACCACGATTAGAAGATTATGTTCTGAGTTTCCAAAGAAACTAAGCTATTACGGTCCTTGTGTGTGTGTTTTTGTTATGTACTAAGTATTCCGCAAAAGTAATGTAATGTTCATGTACGTTAAGCTTCGGGTCTCTACATAATCTATTAATTCATATAGTTCTTAACTAAAGTATGAGCCTCTGTAGTGACAGAATGTGTCATTTATGATGCCACTATGGTTTTGTATTGTTGCCCTGATCATTTATTGTAGGCCATACATGATGTGTATCAAAACCACATGTTATGTTATTGGGAATGTACTCATCATCCCATTTAAATATACAAAAAATTTAAATCCACATCACAATTCATGTTATATTAATAAATATCAAAAACCCTAAAACTATTACTAGGGGTGTGTGTAGTGTGTATTCTTCTAAACTACATACATTTAGTCATATAACCCCCACCAGAATTGAAGAATCTATTGTTTTTTTTATCCAAAAATCCAAATTTCAGCTTTAGAAACTTTGGAGAACCATTGATTCCCATACATGACCAACCAATCATATAATCTTTATAGTACTGCATCTTTTTTTTTAAAGGTTGGGGCCGAAGCCTCATTTTTATTAATAAAGCAAAGCAAAGACCTCTTTTAACTGGGTAGAGGGAGACCCATTACATAGCCCGAAGGCCCAGTGGGCTTGAAGCCCATTACATGACCCGTAGGCCCAAATTTTTGGCCAAATTCATATTTTGTGAATAGTAACCCGGCTGCTAAAGTACCCTTACAGTACCGCCGCCGCTACAGTGCCCTGCCGCTGCTACAGTGCCCGCCGATCAACAGTACCACCGCTGCTACAGTACCCGCTACAGTACTGCTACAGTACCTGCGCCCAATGGGGTTTGAACCCCCATTTTTCATGTAGTGTTACGGGGTGCTTACCACTAAGACAAACCCCAACTACATTATAGTACTGCATCTTGATTCATGTATGACGCACCCAATTTTTGCATGCTATTTTGCTTATATATATTTCATAGATCTAACCATACTATTTACTTTTAGGGTATCTTTAAATTCTTACCATGTACATGTTGTTATTGGAACCTCATTTCAAAATAGTGGAGTTGTGAAATTCATGAATCTAGTTATCTAGACTCGATGGAACCCCTTTGGTATGCACTTGGACTTTATAGTTTCTTCACTTACATTAAAAATTGTTCATCATCACCTGTTCTATTATTTACTTTCTCACTAATCATGTTCCTCCCACTTTAATTTTTAGGTTCAATTAATGATGATTCATCAGATCACTGGCATTTTCTAGAAGTCTCCCATGACATGTTCCTATGTGTTTCGGCAATCATCACCAAAGGCGAATCAGTTCAGGCTGATTTGGTTCGTCACCAATGGTTTAAGGTGATTTTTCCTTCATTCTTCAATGTTGCTTAGTTTATAATTGGCGATTTTGTAATTTCAAAGCCCTTGGTAATTTTATTATAGAGTGTTGATTATCTTTGAGGCATTTTCAAGTCACCGGAGTCAAAGGTGACTCACCGTGTATGCATAGGTACGCATGTATATAATAAGTTCTCCCGTTATATGTATATCCGCCAATGGAAGCGCAATTACATATAATGGGATTAGGTGTTATTATGTATATATTTGGAAAATTCATATGTGTGTGGGTGATAACAAGATTTCTCATGTGAGAATATATATAAGGATTCTCTTTTGAGTTTTCAAGGCCATGTAGATGAGTACATAGGGGTTAGGGTGTCTCTATGTTTTAATGAATTAAATGAGTTAAATGGAACCGAACATGGTTAACTTGGAGCATGAAAGGTAATGCCTCATGTAGTGAATTATTTAATGGTTATGACTTATTTATAAATTTTTATTGGATGGCATGAAATAATTTCTTATGTATTTTTAAAACATTTTTTCATTATTATATATTGTGTAAATGCTATGAAAATTGGTTGTAGCTCTTTGAAATGACAATTTCACCTATTTTACATGATTTCCCTAAGCCTTCAATGTGGACTAGTAGAAAGAATTATCGAAATAAATATTAGAAAATAAAATTTCCATCACATTAGAGATGATAGTTCCCTCATTTTGAGAAAACATGAACTGGGTATTCTCATAAAAAACTAAAACCTAATGAAAATACTTGTTTTCATTTCATCAGACACAAACAACTTTCCCTAAAAACTTCACACTTTCTTCACACCATGAATCCCTACCCCAGAGAATTTCATGTCTTGAACAGAGTGCCTCCATTTTGTTATGCATGGTAAACTACTCAGGATAAGCTTCTCAAAGGCCTAATTCTGAGTCTCAAATAAATAGATTCATAGGTTGTATGTATCATAGAAATTTAAATGATGTTTATAGAGTTTCACATGATGTGTGGCCATGCCTGGACACCTGGGAATGTCCTCATCTTGAACAGGCATGGTAATCCATGTGAAATTATATGGTGTTTACATGTGGAACACAAAGTATCTTATCTTCCCAGGGGTATTCTTGTGTAATTCAATCAATGCTAGTTTATTATCGCATATTCTAGTGCACTCTATGTACACAGTTTTCTAGCCATGTATAAATATATGACATATCCACTATGGTACCATTAATGTATATCCGCTTGGTGTAATTAGTAAACATTCAACCTGTATTAAATTGATTCTTACATTTTGTTATAGTTTTTTCCATGAATTCAAAATTAATTTTTTTTATAAATTATGCAGCTTACTCATGTTTAATCCACTTTTATTGCAATAGTATGTACCAAAAATATATGTTTTCAATATATTAAGTATAATCAATATTCATTCAAGGTTTCTATCTAGCATACAAAGTAATAGGGTGGACTAACACTCGATTTTGGAGAAATACACCATCATGAAAGATTGGAGCAACAATATATTTTCAAGCAGTGGTTCATTTTATTTTTTTCAGTTAATATTTTCTTTTAATTGTATTAAATATGATTTGGGATTAATTTATTAGACTACATGACTCTTATTGACTAGTGGATGAATTATTTAATTTGAGCAGTGGATAGTTTATTAGACCATTAGAACATTTTTTTGAGCAATCATGGTTATTTATTGAGCAGTGGGTCATTTATTAGAGCATTGGATTATCACTGTGTGAATGCACGTGTAAGAACCACTACAAGGGGATCCGTCTTGGGGGCTGTCTGTATGGGGTCTATCCATGGGGTGCTATATGTAGGGGTGTCTGTGTGGTGGGGAGGGGGGTATGTCTATGGTGGGAGTGGAGGGGGGGATTTTCATGGGGTAAGGGGTGTTGCAAGTGGGGGGTCTGTCTAGGGTATGTCCAGGGGGAGGCTGTCGGGGGGGAGATTGGAGGGGGGGCTTTGCATAGGGGAAGGGGTGCTATAGGGGGTCATGTCTGGGGGGGTTCCTATCCATGGGGAGGTTATACACTAGTTTTGGTGTACTCAACATTAGGATTGAATATTCCTTCCTCATCCTTAACAAGAGTACCACACTCATTAGAGGAACCTTTATAGGCTGATTGAAGGATGGTAGAATTTGTTCCCTAGCAGTATCAGTCTTGCTAGTGGATTTTCTCTCAGCCTTTTGTGTATTAGTGATCTGGATAAGAGTGTTGATAGTATGATCTAAAATCTCATCTAATGATTTTGGATCAACTATTCCCTCAATTAACCTCTCTTTGGCCTTCCAAGATTTAACATATAAAGAAGAGTATCCATCCTTCATCCCATATTCACCTACATTAACCACTATTAAATCAACCTTCTCAGCCTTCCTAGATTCAACTAAGCTGTTAGAATCACTACTAGTAGTACCACCATACAATTACATACTTTGATCATCCTTGTTACTTGTATCATCCTTATTAAATCCATAAATGTCACTTTTAAAAAATTAATTATCTCTAGAGATAACCTTGTATTTTCCATTAATAGAGTGGATATTTTTAACTTCCTATGATATTGAAATAAAGGTTGACTTCACATATTTATCCCTCTTGTCATCTCTAATAGATGGAGTTTTAATAGGTGAATAAAAATTCATAATTCAAAGGGGATTCTTCCCTTTACTGGTATCATAACTCATAAAAATTTTCTTCTGTAAGTCAACCAGGTCATCTCCTACACCTGATTAGAACTAAGGCCAGGTTGAGAGGGTTACTCTTAGTGATGTTTATTATTGATGACCAGAAGTCATTTCTAGGATGGGATATTTGGTTTGTATATTCATATAACCCCTTGAGTTTGGAAAGCCAACCATAAAGGAAGTGGAATGGGAAACACCCATAGAAGAGAGTCTTCTGTTGGCTGATAGAGGTAATGAATTGTATATCTTCACATTCATTGGGACTACTAGGTTTTTCCCTACCTCATCTCTGAAATCTCTTCCATGATACGGTCACTTGGCCATAGCCTCACGTGCGCATCCCAAATCGATGTCATAGACCAACAAATCATAATAGTAATACATACAACTAACCTAACCATTGGATCCTTGAGATTTATGTTTTATCCCCACAACTACCATATGTTCTCCTTTAATATTTAATAAAATGCGTTCTACTTGCCTTGTCAAATTTGCTTTGGATAATGACACAGCTTCCCTATATATATGTCCATAGATCCATTCTAAAAATACCCAATACATTGCGTGAAATGGATGTCCATCATCCATATTTTTTGGTCACTCTCCCCTAGGACAAGTGTGGTGACACCCATGTGATCATTGTAATCTCCTCCTTGTCATCGCAAATTTCTTAATCCAGTTGAGATCATCATACATCTCTCCCTAGATATATATTCTCATGAATTGGTTGATGTCCCATATTCCATTGCTAACCTCCCAATGATTTAGGTGAAATGTGTTGGTCCCTGGTGTCCAATTTCTCAAAAGCTCTCGAATGAAGTCCTGATTACTGTAGACGTGGAATTTTGATCACCATGTTGGCTCATAGATCCCAACACAATATATATCCAACTAAAATTCATGATAGGATAAACATACCTAGTATACCCTAGCCCCTCTCTTCAAGAAGTTTCTATAACGAAGCAGGTCCTAGTAAGATGTCAACAATCCATGAATTTAGAACCGGAAATAAATTAGTTTAGAGATGTGGGGGGTAGGGTGGGGGTCTATACAGGAAGGTGGGGTGCATGGGGGGGTCTTTATATAAGGGGGTCTATCTAGGGGGTGTTCAAGTGGGAGGGGGACTGTCTAGGGGGGATGGGGGTTTATCCCGGGGGTGTCTAGGAGGGATGGGGGGCTGTCTAGGGGGTCTGTCAGGGAGGGGAGCTCTGTCCAGAAAAGAGGGGGGTGTCCAGGAGGGAGGGGGTTTTCAGGAGGGGGAGGGACTATCTAGGGGGGATGGGGTCTGTCCAGGGGGTGTTTAGGAGGAGTGGGGGAATTTCCAAAGGGGGAGGGGAAGGGGGTCTGTCAAGGAGGGGTGGTTTGTTCAGGGGGGTGGGTCTGTCTATAGGTGTGTGCAGGGGGGGTCTTTCCAGGAAGGAGGGGTGTCTTCATGAATATGTCCTTTGAAACTCATAAATTTACAATGTATTTTCTGATTATTTAATGTTTTCTAATGAGGAATAAGGTTATGGTGATCTTATGTTGATTTTGTTTCTTTTTAGGTACTTTAATGAGAATATCCATCTTGAGTGAAAAATATAAGAGGATGGTTGGCTCATTAAAAATAAGAAAACAACATCATATCATTAGAGGCGTGTAACTAATTTGGTTTTTACTTTTTTAGAACAACTCATTCTTGCTGCCACTTATTGGAACTCTTGAAATTCTTGATTTTAGGTTGTTATGTTTGTTGAGTGTTTGTGCTTAAACTGTTGAATACCTTTCATTCTGATGTTATTGAACTGAATATGTATATGATGGTTATAGAAAATATTATTTCTTATGGTAAAACATGCTGAGTGATGGGGGGTGATATCCAAGAGGTACAGGGGGGGTTGTCCAAGGGGGTGTTGTCCATGGGGGTCTGTAGGGAGGAAGGGGTTTTCCATGAGGGGGGTGGTGTCTAGGAGGGGGTTCAGAAGGGAGGGGCTATCCAAGGGGGTGTTCAAGAGGGATGGGGGATTTCCAGAGGTAAAGGGGGGTCTTTACATGAATTCATGTGTGATAACCATTGTAGGGGGGGTCTGTCTGGGGGGATGTACAATGGGGGGGTATGTCTAGGTGGAGTTGAGGGGGGGGGGGTCTTTTCATGGGGGAAGGGGTGTTGAGCTTACCTGTTTTCTCAAATGTTATTAAATTAAAGGATTAGAGTTGATATAATCAAGAATTATTTTTGTACCTAATACTTTTAGTAATTCAGAATATATGGATTATTCCTTCTTTTATTTCTCTCAAACACTCTTGAGTACTAGAATATTTGAGCTAAATTTCCATATTATGTTACCTTTATGGTTTTAAGGAATCCTATTGGGTATATTTATACTTAACCATGCACAAGAATTATGCCCACATGTGTTGTGATTAAGTAAAAGATTCTTGGGTTTGGAGCTGGCTTGGATAGACATAGAGTTGGGATGGCATGTTCGGAGTAAATGATTAGGGATGCTAGGAGATTCATTATGGATCATGGGTATTTTTGATAGTAATCGTCAACAATACAGATAAAGGGTGTTCCAATAGTATTTGAAATGAGGAGGATCTCTTCAGAACTTCATGTTCTGTATAATTTTCATATGTCTTGTTTTCCTTGTATTTATCTCATGGGATATATTTGTGTCTAGTGTCTCTTGCATATATTATATATAGTTCAGTTTATTATATATATTCGACTGGTATTTTGGATTTATCTTTGGTACTGGAGATGTGTATTTTGGAGCTTGTTATTGAGGAAGGCATCTTATACAATGAGCCCCATTGTTAAAGCATCCTTCCCAACCTTCCAAGATTCAAATAAGCTGTTAGTATCACTACTAGCAGTACCACCATCCCAATTCCATACTTTGATCATCCTAATTACTTGTATAATAATTATTAAATCCAAAAACATAACTTGTAGAAAAGGAATTATCTCTAGAGATAACCTTGTGGGAGGGGGTAGGTCTGCAAGGATGGGGGAGGGGGATGGGGTGTGTGGAGGGGCAGGGGAGGGGGGAGGTCTATAGGCCTGGGGTAGGGGGGAGGTCTGCAGGGTAGTGGAGAGAGGTGTGGGTGGAGGGGAAAGGGGTAGGGAGAGGTCTGCAGGCCAGGGGGTAGGGGGAGGTTTGTTGGGTAGTGGGGAGGGGGAGGGGGATGGGGTGGGTGAAGGGGGCGGGGGTAGGGGGAGGGGGGTCTATAGGCCAGAGGGTAGGGGGGAGGTCTGCAGGGCAGAGGGAGAGGGGTAGGGGGTGGGTGGATGGGGAAGTGGGGAATAGGGAGGTCTGTAGGGTAGGGGTGGTCTGCAGGGGGTCTGCAATGTAGGGGAGGGTGCAGGTGAGATGCAAGGGGGAGAGGGTGGTGGTCTGTAGGGAAGGGCGTGCAAGGGGTGGGGTAGGGGGTGCAAGGTGGGCAGTGGGGGGTGCAGGGGGGTCTATAGGGCAGTGGAGAGGGAGGCAAGCGGGTCTGTAGGGGTGTAAGGGGGGTCTGTCCAAGGGTGAAAGGGGGTGAAAGGGGGTGAAAGGGGGGGTCTATCCATGGTGCAAGGGGGGGTCTATCCAGAGGTTCATGGGGGTCTATAGGGGTGAAAGGGGGTCTGTCAGGGGTGCAAGGGGATCTGTACTGGGTGAAGGGGGTGTGCAGGGGGGTCTGTCTAGGGAGGGGGTTCTTTAGGGGAGGGGCATGGGGTCTGCTGGGGTTCAAGGGGGTTTGGCAGGGGGAGGGCAACTGACAGGGCGAGGGGGTGTGTCCAGGGGTGCAAGGGGGGTCTATCCAGGGTGCAGGGGTGCAAGGGGGGGTTTGTCCAGGGTGCAAGTGGGGTATATCCAGGGTGTAATGGGCGTTTGTCTAGGGTGCAAGGGGGTCTATAGGGGTGCAAGTGGGGTTTGTCCAAAGGGAAAAGGGAGTATGTCCAGGGGTGCAAGGGGGTCTGTCTAGGGGTGCAAGGGGTTTATAGCGGTGCAAGGGGGGTCTGTCTAGGGGTGCAAGGGGGT
Source organism: Viscum album (assembly GCA_963277665.1). Taxonomy (NCBI): domain Eukaryota; kingdom Viridiplantae; phylum Streptophyta; class Magnoliopsida; order Santalales; family Viscaceae; genus Viscum; species Viscum album. Next base: position 1,842,908,305 of record OY728147.1, read on the forward strand.
CCATCCAGGGTTCAAGGGGGTCCGTCAAGGGGTGTAAGGGGGTCTGTCCAGGGGTGAAAGGGGGTTTGTAGGGGTGTATGGGGGCATGTCCCGGGTGTAGGGGGTCTGTCCCGGGTGTAGGGGGTCTGTCCCGGGTGTAGGTGGTAGGGGGTCTGTCCAGGGAGGGGGGTAGGGGGTCTGTCTAGGGTCAAAGGGGGGCCTGTCTAGGGGTGGGGTGGGGCTGTTTTTTTATGAAATGGAAAGGGATATCACTGCAATTTCAAACTGTGGATAAAGCCTTATAGACATGGTTCATTAAATCAGGGCTAGTATTGGCGTGGCTATAGGGTTAAGCCGGTTGCCACTCCAATACCACCCATGGTTCAATAAACTGTGGCTATAACATATAGACATGGTTTTTGGGATTATAGTCACGGTTCCAAACTGTGGATATAACATAAATTTCTAGTAGTGATGGTAGTACCTTCATAAATCTTTGATAAATGTAGTTGGAGGTAAATCCATCCAGTTTGGTCAACAAATAATATATCAAGAACTGATGATGACACAAGTTTGTGTCCTACTTTTTGAGATATCAATAGACTAAGAGATTATATTACACAGTTTGTGTTCATAGGTTGGTTTTCAATTATATGACTTTTACTTATCACTTTATAAGTCTTGATGAGTTGCTAGTTCTTTTCTTGGTCTATAAATACTATTCACCACTATCGATATAAGGTCCTAGAGGGTCACACACAATATCACATTCAATAATCCACCCTATTATAGTGAATAGATATATAGGACATGGTGGTCCCCACTAAGGGGTTTGAGAGTTTTCTGAGTTATTGATCACCAATAAATAATTAAATCCATTATTATTTATGTAAATAATTATTGGATTGAATTTACTTATTAAAATTATTTACAAGTGTAAGTAAATAAGATGAATAATATAATTTGAATTAATATTTTTTTTATATTTCAGGTTTATTAAATATATGTGGAAATAATGAGTCAAGATAAATGACTTAGTTTTATCATTTAATATATTTAATATATACTATAGGAATGTGATAAAATATAAATAATATTTATGATTTATTTTAGTTACTCATAATTATTGATTTATTAATTATTTAGTAAGTGTTTTATGTTTGGGGGTTGGGGAACACTATTCAGGTATCAGCACCTCCCACTATATAAGTAGTTTAAGGGAATATCTTTGGTGTTCTATTCATTAATTTTTGATTGAGATCCTCTCTCTCCTCCCACTTTCTAGAGAGAGTGTCTCTCTCTCCAAGCGATAGTTCCAAGGTGCCTTGGATAGATCAAAGGCATGAGACCATGGTGTCCATCATTTCATCATAGAAAATGACTAAGCTCTGCTCTAGCATCCTAATTTCAATGAACGATATGTGTGCGGATTCTTGGAGTGTGTTTGGATGATTTAGAGGAGTTTAGCTTTAGATCCATTAAGAAACAACCACCAGTGTAGAGCTGAAGTCTTTAATGATTCATTTTAGAATAGGGTATGAGTTAATTTTAATTTTCATGCTCTTTATAATTCACATGAGATCCTAGGACCATACCAGGTCTCAGATCGTTGGAGAAGAAAAGTTTTCTCTTCCTGGTGATGAAAATTTTTAAAATATCTGGCCCACACGCTTCTGCTGAGGTCTTGATATGTTCAATTATTATTATATCGATGATGAAAATTATATGTGACAAGAAAAATTAATTTTCATCAAAATCAAGTATAGGGTTTAATGTCAGTCCCAATGAAATAGACCGCGTGTTGATCAAATTTTGTATAGGCAATTTATGGTCATCTATATTTTTTAATATGGTTCTTTTTATTTAAAAGGATATTAAAATTAAAAGAACATGTTTTGAATATGTGTTATGTTTATCCGTTATACATCAGTGGAATTAAAATCTCATGAATCCTTCTATTCTTGCCAAAACATAGTTATCGGAAGAGTTTTTTTGGTTGTTTAGTGCGATCCGGAACAGTTGTGGAAATTGTAATATATTATCAGATATAATAATTGTATTATTATAGTAGTTTTTTTTTATAACAAAACAAAAATGATTTTTACAAGTTGGGGAAAGTGTTGTTTTTCTGCAACCAAATAAAATAATATACCTTGTGGAAAAAACCACATAAAAAACAAAATGCGGGGGTGGGGGCCTTGTTTTGACAAAACAATGGAGGTGGGTGGTGAGTTAAACTTTTCAGCCCCTACTATTGGAATCCACCTCCACCAAACCTACCTCCTCCCATAAAGTCATCAACGCACCTCCCTATTTCTTCCTATATTGTAGGAGAAAACCAGAGGTTCGCTGCCCTACATGGATCCTCCTCCTTCTCTGTGAGACGCCATCCTGCATGCCACCTCCCTAGTTAGAGCCTACTGATAGGATTTCTCTTTTGACTCAACAGTGCTAAACCATGCCACTCAAAACCCCTTGTTCCACCCTTGTTGGCTGGTGAGCTGTGTCAAATAACCTCCTCTGCCCAGCCATGTCGGCTTCACCCAGACCGCTACCTCGGGTCCCCTCCTCCCGCCACAATGATCTGAGGCCCCTCACACCATCATGGACCAGGAGTGGCCACATCCCAGTAGTTTGATCATCCACTCAGGCAACCAGGATGTTCCCAAACATTGTCCATGCCTCCCTCCTCCATGGGAGCTTCCGCCTCAAATGATCCTCGAAGCCCTATCATCCTCCATGCCCATGAGCATCGCCGCACTGCGTGACTCACTAGTCGAATCCTACTTAATCTCAAATCGCCTCACCACTCATTATCAGTGTCAAAAAATCATGCCACAACTGAGCCGTGCCTCATCCCTCCTTATCACCATCCACCTCTATCAGTCACACTCATCTAACTACCATTCACGGATGATACTTCCCCAGTCACGAGGTACACCTATCTTAGTTCAATTAGATCGAATCCATCCCAAAATTGGGGTTGGACGAGTCTTCCCGACCTAGTATGGGTCAGGGCCGAACTGCCCTGCCCAGAATAACCCAGCACTACCTTTTCACGACCGATTTTTTTCTTGAGTAGTTCTAGATAGACCATCATTAAGCCTTCATAGATTTTTTATGCATGGGTTAAACAAAAATAATTTAATTAATTAATTTAATTTTTTATTAAATTAAATTATTTATTAATTTAATTTTTTGTTCAAAATATAATATTTTAGTACCTTGAAAAGTCAATTAATTTAATTTATGTATTAAGTTGAATCAATTATTTAATTTAATTTTTGGTATTAAAATTAAATTAATCATCAAATTAAATGACAATTAAATAAATTATTTTAATTTTTAGTTTATTAAATTTATTTAATATCCCTCATACATTAAATCATTGTAATTTATTTTTCTTGTGATTTATTTTACCTATTAATCGGTCTTGATCATTACCCAACCAGTGTATATCTGGTTTATTTATTTATTTAATTATTTATCTACGTACTATGATTGTACATAATTAATTCATTTATGATGGTATGTGCATCATTCTTTTATTCAATATTTATAAGAGCTTGTGTGTTGATAATTTTTTATTTTCATTACACTCCTCAGTTCCCCTCACTTATGTGTGAGTACTTTTGTACTTTTGATGGAGATGATGTATGACATGGACCCCGCCATGAGGGGGATAGTGTAAGACACAGACCATGCCAAGACGAGATGAAATCCAAATGAGAAGTGTACACAATGGATGGGGACAAGATGCACCATAAGTCATGCTATGACTCACGTATGATAACCCTAGGATGTGGTTGATCTGTTACATTTAAATGGATAAACCAATATTAGATTCTCAAGGCCAGTTGGGTAGTTTATTACCTTTATTAATTTGCTTATTATTTTATGCATTCTTTTGACATCGGGTAAATACATAAAGTAATAAATAGTAAAATGCATAAAGACATGATGAATATTTTTTCTATCAATGTTCAGTTATGGGCATGATAACATAAAATGAAAAAGATTAATATAAATGGATAAAATTCATCAAGAAAAACATAAAACCCTCAAATAAATATTGATTCACAATGCCTTCCATTATTTGAATTTTATCCAAATAACGAATTCGAGGTGCTCGGTCAGCCATAGTTGAGGGTGCCTCCTACTACTAGGGAGTTATTATGAGAACGATGGGTTGACATAACTAAAGATGGTAGTAATTAAATTCATAGCTAACTTTCTATCACTTTAGAAAAAACTAATTGAGGGAATCAAGGTCATGACTATGAGATGATGAGACATTACTCAACGGATCAAGGAGTCAGGGTAAATGTGGTTTCCTAGCCAAAATCAAACCTTGAACTCTCTGAGTAGGGGTATAGCCACAGCATGCAAACTTTGAGTGGAGGTTCAAGGATCCTTTCCAATAGAATAATCAAGTGATAGAGTATTCTTATTCTAGTACATATGGTTCATAGAATTTGATAAAATAGTCATATATATTTAATGATATAGTAAATCAATAATGTATAATTCGGTAATCATGAAAAAAGTACAACCTACTATATTTTTTTATAGAAAATGGAAGGTAATACCAAAATATAAATAATGATATCTCATGGAAAATGTAAATATCCAGAATTCCTTGAATTTTCAAGTATATTATAGTCTCTTGCGTGCAGTACTACGATATTGGAAATTCACGTAGCTAGTGTCCCCAATACCTATTCAGCTACCTTAGGGAGTTAGGGTGTAAAAATACTTACAGGAGACTCATATATGATGCATATGATGGTTATGTCTTAATTTTTTCATTAACATATGATGTTATTTGTGGTTAAAATATTGAGACATAGATGATTTTTTATGTAGTATCATCTCTATGAATCTAGCAAGAAGAAAGTGAAGCAATATATGAATGGGTATTGATTACACTAGTTACATGTAAATATGAAATATGTATCCTAATATTTCCTTACTTCCCATATCTATATCACCCATATTATACTCTAGATTTTTTTAATATTACAAATTGAAAAAGATTAAGTAAACTCTACATTACCTTTTCGGTAAGGTTCTCCAAGTAAATAAGAATATTAAAGAATGAATAATATTTAATTCTTATGGTGGAAAAGTTGAAAGACAATGAAAAAAGGCCAATGGTAAGAGTGACACCAAATCCACCTTCGTAAAATCATTCAATGAATGAGGTGTTAAATATTTGGTTATTTTCTTCAGATATCATGAAATATATCTATGGAATGTTAAGATAAATGAACCAAATTAAAGAATCACGTAATCACATCATCTTCAGATATATTCATCACTTATAAGTTTTGTGTCCAACATAATTATTGGGTATTAAATACAATATTTTTGTCACATATGTGAATAAAAAATACGTTAACAAAGTAAGTATAGAAACATTATAATAAGTGAAGTGTATTCTCCAAGTGGCTGAGAAAGTGTGGTTTGTAGATCTGTGGTGAGAAGTAAACGACTTTTATATTTCCAAGTGAATGATTCTAGTAGAAATTTATTTTAGTATAATAAAAAAAATTATCTAATGTGTCTATTGAACTAAAGGAGACAATATTCCAGTTTAGGAATGAATGTTGTTTATGGTGATTCATATAAAAAAATAGTTCGGTGGTACACAAATCATAGGCAATACGTGATAAATATAAATATAAGACTTATATACCTGGTTGTGGAAATTAAATTATTTTCCAAGTAAAACTAAAAGTGGAAATACAGGATATACCCAGTATGGTATTTAGACTGAATAGAGATAAACACCTTAAGTATTATTGATGTATTTACTTATTTAGTTTGGGAAAAATAATCTTTTAGAGATAAAGGTAAGCCGTAAGGATTTCAAAATTAGTTCAAAAAGAGAGAATGAACGATTATAATGGTAATCTAGTGGTAAATATACTTCAAAATATTGCTTCAAGTTATTGATTATTGTGAGAGTGAATTATGGTATATTCATGGTCAGAATATATGAGATACTTCGGGATGGTCTACCAAATAATATCTTGACCAAACATTCATCATTCATTATAATGTAGCATGAAGTAATTCCTAAATGAACATTTACTTTGACACATCAGAGTCCTAATGTATGTATAAGGAGCATAAATGTTGTTATATATTGTAGAATCTTCCATTATATTTCAAGATATGCTTTGAAAATAATGTCATTGTCCCATAACCATATGCCAACTATAATAAAAAATGGATATTATGTGAGTCGTAGTATGATAAAAATCCATTATGTCATAAGACATGGGTTTTGATGAAAAGAGATTATTAGGATATAAATAAACACGCATCAAGAAAAACACAATGTGGATCTAAATTAATTGTACTAAAAGTTTTTTTAGGATATTGCATTAATTCCAAAGATAGAAAAGTTATAGTCAAAGTTATTAACTATACACTACAAGAACATGTCGTTTAGCAGTGGTTTTTAAAACCACTGCTAAATGTTTTTTATTTTTTAAAAAAATTGATTTATTTCAAAGAAAAAATTAATTTTTTAGCAGTGGTTTTTTAAAAACCCACCTGAAAATAGTAGCAATTTTTGAAAAAACTGCCGCTAAATTAATGATTTTTTTTAAAACAATACATTTATGATTTCAGATTTATTAATTATTATTTAGTCTCATATATAGTTTATTATTTATAATTTTAATTAATTATAATTTTTTAATAAATAAATATTTATAATTATTTGTTAACAATAACCTGAAACTGAAAAGATCTAAAAAAATTTGAAAAGCAAACATAATCATAAAACGACCATAACTTCTGATCGGGAAGTCCATTTCAGCTTTACAAAATGTCAAATAGAAGCTTATGAAATGAGATAAAACCACAAGATATTTAAATCATGTGATAATTAAAGTAAAAATTATATTAAAATATCAAAAAGGTTGAAAATTGATCTTGAACTTCAAATGGTCATAATTTTTGATCTGGGTGTCCATTTGGGTTATACCATATATCAAATCGAAGCATACGATGAGCTCTATGTCGTGTATGTTTGTGACCTGCTCTTAAGGCATTATACCCATCTTCTTCCCCAAGAAAGGCCCAGAAGGCCTTCGAAAGAGAGTTTTTAGTCGTCGACCCCGATTTCTTAAAATTCAAATGACTGTAACCTCTGATCCTGGTGGATGTTCGGCCCATAACACATATCATATCAGATCTTGTTTCATAGTCAACGATTTCAGTAGTTGAGAAGCTGAAAAAGAACTCCCAAATCATATTTTATGGTCATTTTGGTAATTTAGGGTTTTCATAGTTTCTTAACAGTTTAGGGTTTGTTTATTTATTTATTATTTATTTATTATTAATGTATTCATTATTTATTAATTTTATTCAAATATTTGTTAACAAATTATTAATTATTATTTACTTATTTTTTAATTATCTATTATTTATTATTTATTATTTATTATTTATTTATTATTTATTTATTTTTTATTTTATTTTTTTTATTTATTTTTTTATTTTTATTTTTTTTATTTTTTTATTCTTAATTTTTATTTATTTTTTATTACATTATTTATTTATTTTTTTATTATTAGTTTATTATTAATCATTTATTATTAATTATTTTTTATTTAGGTTTTATTTATTCATTTTTTAGTATTATTTTTTTATTATATTATTTATATATTATTATTTTTATAATATTCTTTTTATATTATTATTTTTATATTATTATTTATATATTATTATTTATATATTATTATTTATATATTATTTATTTGTTTATTACTTATTTATTTATTATTTATTAATTAATTATTTAGTTATTATGTACACATTAATTATTAATTTATTAATAATTTATTATTTATTTATTTATTTTTAGTTTTTTTTAATTTATTTATCTATCTATTCTATATTCTTTTATATATATATTTTTTTTAATTATTAATTTAATTTTTAATTTATTATTTATTTACTTATTATTAGTTTATTATTCATTTATTATTATTTTTTAATTATTTATTTATTACTTATTCATTATTTATTAATTATTAATTATCAATTATCAATTATTTGTTGTTATTTATTATTTATTATTTATTAATTTAATTTTAATATATTAATTATTTATTTATTATTACTTTATTTCCCATTTATTATTTATTTTTTATTTATTTATTTTTTATTTTTTATCCATTATTCATTATTCATTATTTATTAATTATTTATTCTTTATTCTTTATTCTTTATTCTTTATTTTTTATTTTTTATCTATTAGTTATTTATTTTCCATTATTGTTTTATTATATTATTATTTATATATAATTTATTTGTTTATTATTAGTTTATATTAATATATTATTTATTATTTATTTATTTATTGTTATTATTTTAATATTTATTTCTTATTTATTTGTTTATTATTTTCTTATTTATTTATTCTTTTTTTATTCTTTTTTTATTCTTTATACCTCAATATATATATATATAAGTGTATTAAATTTTATTTAGTCACCACATGAAGAGTCTGCTAGAGTGGTAATGTATTTGGAGAATAAGCAATAGGTTAGGGATTCAAATCTCACCCAACGTAGAATTTCTATATATGGCTTACACATGTGCATGTGCATTTTCATAGTAATAAATAATAAATTAATTAATTATTAGAAATCCAACATTAACAAAGAAAATAATATAATAAAATAATTACAAGAATAATAATAACATAACATCGAGAATAATAATAAAATATTAATATTAAAATTAATATTAATAATAAAATAATGATATAATAATAATACAATAATAATACAATAATTGTGAAAATAAAAATAAATTAATAATAATAATAATAATATAACCATGAGAATATTAATAAATATATAATAATTAATTAAAATAAAATAATCATCTAAAAAAATAAAAAAATCCTATGGGAAATAATTTAGTGGCAGTTTAAACCCCCGTTAAATCATTCTCCAATTATTTTGAAAAAGCACCGCTAAATAAATGTTGACACATGATTTAGCGATGGTTTTTCAAAATTGTCGCAGAACAATTTAGCATCGGTTTAAACTGCCACTAAATGCTTTTTTGGCGTAGTTGCATTTCTATTTAAGAGTGAACATTTCTATTTGAGATAGTGGGAGAAAAATTAACTTGGATTTAGTCAATGCTAAGAGATGCACAAATAGTTGATATAGGAACAAGTTCCTCAAGAGGTGTGGAAATTGAATGTTCCAAACACACATACTATGTATGAAGGATAAAACCATGGTGATAGTTCTATATTCACTATGGCTGGTGATACATTATTCATTGACAATAAAAAATTCCTACAAGTAGAAAATATATGTAAATTAGCGGCAATTAACAAGGTCAATTAAGCTTCAATAATGGATTCCATGTATCAAAGTGAAAAGGGGGTTGTTATTTTGAATATTGTGGTGGGTATTCAAGTGAGACTATACATGGATGGTACAAGCATAGTACCAATAAGGCTATATTGTTCATATAAAGTCATTATGCCTAAATCCATTATAATTTCACTTATTATAGCTAATATCTATGATCATTTTATTATTCATTTGATGTCATGACCACCAATCGTGGAAAGTGTCTTTTCGATGAAACCAAAAATCGATAGTGACCTCATAGAATTCCAGTAGGGTTGCAAGTTACTCAAATTCAGTTTAGAATTAAAGTAAGAAATAATATATTAGAACATTCATTTGGAATGAATCAACACCATGTGTTTACTGGAGGATAGTGGTAGAAGCATTGTTTTCCATGTGAAATATGTTTATTAACGTATGTAAAATACCTATTGGTCTTATAGTTAGTTAAATCTAGTATTAATGTAATTATCCAGTTATTGATATAAAGTATCAACCTTAGTTATAGGGAACAAGATCTACTAAGGTTGATCTAACAGTTTCCTAGGCCTAGTCAATTGTATATATACTGACATGGTATTGAAT